>OZ018320.1:193332608-193932608 GCA_963969495.1 Ceratothoa steindachneri
TAAAATGCCCATATATTTATTAATTTCAGAGATGGGTTTTTAAACGATACTTTTAAAAGAAAAATCCTATTTATTTTTAAAAGATATTTTCCCAAAATCAACCCACAAATAGTTTTTATAAACAAACTATCGATAGGAAGTTTCTTTAACAGTAAAGATCCTATCTCTTTGGAGTTCCGCAGTGATAATGTTTATTTATTTAAATGTCCTAATTGTACTGGAGCCTCTTACATTGGCAGCACTGTCAGGTCTCTTGAAGCTAGGTTCTCTGCTCATATGAGGATTAGTTGGGGCATAAACAAAATATTAAATAAAAAGGAAAAGTCATCTATTAGGGAACACACCATTAGCTGTAAATAGACCTTTCTATTGAGAATTTTCAAGTATTAGCCTTTAACAACAACAAACATTGCCTAAGAACCCTCGAATCTTTATATATCAAACACTACAAACCTACACTCAATGAAGATTTAAGTGCAATATCATTATTAATTAACTAATTTTAACTACAGTTTGTTAATTGGTTTTCTTTTTAACAAACCAAGCGTCACTGTAACCTTTATATACTAGCCCCTTGTTAAACCCACCATTCACTCTTCTCTCTAGGATGGATCCACTTTAGTAAGTACTCAAATTTACCTTTTTTATATTAAATGTTTTTTTTAACTCTTAGAGTCTTTACAAAATTAAAAACAAAGTTTAAATTTACTATCTTTAAATAATGCCAGGGCAATTTTTCATAGTTTTAATTAAGTTCTGCAATAAACTTTAAAGTTATTAACTAATTTTTTGAGTCAGTTTTAAAGCAAATTTAACTGTTGCCAAGTCATATTTAATAAAAAAAAAATTCAACTTATAGTACATTTTACTGATATTTTATAATTGGCCACCCTTTAAAATGTCTTATTGGCCTTTTCAAGTTTTCTTCATATGTATTAAGTTTGTAAACTTATTCTAGCCTGAAGATGAAAACTTGAAGTTTTCGAAACGTTGCAAAAAAATAGAAGATGCTGCATCCGTTTCTCGTGGCTCTGAGATTTATCCTCAATATTAAAGCAGGCTTCACGGCCGAGCTCCATATGGATATATATATATATATATATATATATATATATATATATATATATATATATATATATATATATATATATATATATATATATATATTCGCGGGTGTTTTTTCTCGCCTCGAAGACCCCGTTAAAAAACTTGTAAGAAATATTAATAAAATACAAGTTAAAATTAATAACGCTGCCACAGCTGTGGAATTCAATAAAACCTGCATATATATGCATATATATATATATATATATATATATATATATATATATATATATATATATATATATATATATATATATATATATGTGTGTGTGTGTGTGGGTGGGTTATGGTGTGATTAATTTATTCAGAGGAATAAGTTAATGTAACAATCTTGCTTTTGTCGGTGAAAAAAATAGTTTCAGTTTAAGCGCCCAAATATTGATCGCAATTTACGGTTGCGTGATGCTGATTGACTCGTTGTTTGTCCACATTTCGCACCTTTTCAAATGGCCCTGGTCGAGGTCGGTTCTTGGACACGGCTGAATCAGGATAAATCCATTCGGTATACGACCATCCACGCCCATAAAATGACTCTTCGTCAACCGGGCGCGGCAATCGATTCATCCTTTACGAAATCCCCATCACCAAAGTTTCATTCGGACTCATTTTGGTGAGTAGACAATTCGTTGTTTTGAATCGTATTCGTTAGAGAAAGTAGTTTGTTCCTACTTTTTGTAGACTTGACAGGAGAATGGTCATTGGTCAAGGCTTGTAAACATCCCGCTATTCAATTCATTGGAATGTTATGAACGACGCTCGATGCGGGAATCTTTTTCATGTTTGACCCTACCTCATTAAAGATAAGAGTTATGTGAAAATGGAGAGGTAGAAAAATATCGACCAACCATCTGTGACGTAACCTGGTTTTGTGTGCAGCATGGGGGCAAAGGAGATTGGCCGAGATAAGACCGGAGGCAGTCTGGAAATTGGTGGATATCTTTGTGCACAAACTCGTTGAGAAGAACAGACGTGGCGATAACTAAAATGAGGATCTAGACACCATCTTGAGGTCCTCAAAACAGATACAGCCCCTGTGAAAATTGACTCTAGAAGCTAACTCCCACGAATGCCTAATTTATTACTTACATATTTTTTTACACTTTCTCTCCTGCCCCTTCTCCTCACTTGCACTTAGCCATATTAAGCCAATAAAGATATCAGAAAACCAAATACCCCGGCGCTTTGGCATCAAACATAGTCAACGCATTAGGACCAACCTCGAGGTCACATGAGGCAACGAGGCTTATTTCTACCAACTCTCTCGGCCCGCAACACAGGAACCCCCGCAACATCCAAAGAGGGTGCTGCCAAAATGCTGCGTGTCAAATCGTCGAACAGGAAGACAAGCGATAGGTCTTCAGTGCTAATAAAAAGGCATACTGTTCGAAAGCAAGCGTGAGTTACCTCTTAAAACCAACATCCATTTTTTTAATTTTGTTCCGACGTCTATCTAATACACATTCCATTTTACATATGTCTCTCCTAATTTCCAATTTCTTGTTCTACTTTTTTATTTCTTTTTTTAGCGGTTAAATATTTTGCAGGGGAATTTCGATTTCTGTATTTTGGTTTCGTTATTTTTTTTCTTTAAAGGGGTTACTGCTGGCTACTACGTGCATGAGCTGAATTACAAATAATTTAAATATATTAGCCCAGAGATGGGCTAAATAAGTTAATTAAAAAACAAACCGCCAAGACTAACTAACAAATAACAAACAAAAGTAAAATACCAGTTCAGGTGCCGGGGGGAGGCCCGATTACCCAGTCCATACAAGTCATCGAACCTAGCTAAACACAATCTAGACATCCTTCCAGCTCGCGGTAGCCATGACATCACGGCTATTCCAATGGATCGAAGGTACTCGCTGCGCTCTGTGAGTCTCTATAAATAAGCAGGGAGGCGATTCGGGCACAACGCGTAATCTCTAGTACCTTGAGGTGTATTCAAACCAGCTCGGGGAGAAACTGTAGAAACTTTGGGAGCAGAGGTGTGGCGACAAATGTTCAGAGGAATGAGGACTCGAGGATCGAGAAACGAACGGCGTGCAAGATGGCCAGAAGTTCAAAAAATAATAGTTAGATCCACACTGATGTGGGTGCTGGACAACAAATTAACGGCTTAATCAACCAAACTAAAATCCTCGACTGATATAGAGAAATCAGTCATTTCCTGAAATGCAGATCAATGCGCCAGTGACAAGCACCGCAGAGGTGTGAAAGTGATCGCTACCATGAAGGTCATTGACGACCACCCCCCCACCCTAAATCCTGTTGTGCGTCTGGAATGCACAGAAATAGACCGAGACAAGAAAACCAAGCGATTCTCGGACAATTATAAGTGAATTCATCAACATTTAGGACCTTGACCCTCCTCAGCACTTCGATCAGGTCCCTGAGGACCTGTCCCCTAGGATTGATCGTGTAGGACGCCGAGAGGGAGTGCCTACCGCTCAAATCTACAAGGAGGAGAAAGCGCACCGGCAACCGTGTCACGACGAGGTGGAAGTCCACCCCATCAAGGTTAGCTGACGGTGGAATTTACAACAAAATAATACTATACCTCCCATCCATGTGTAGCTGAACTGTTATTGCCTGAAAAGATGTATTTAAAGTCAGAAAGAGAATGGAGACATTTTGGCTGTAAATTCCGCATTCATCTGCACGGCCCCCATCCCTGGAAGGTGGAAGGGTGCCAGACCATTATACCTCGGAAGCGTGCGCAGGAGGCAGGTGCCCAGTATGGTCTCTTGAAGATACATAGCTAAATGGAACTGGGAAAAAAATGATCCCCGCAGCTCCTTAAAGTTAGTCCAGAGCCTACGCAATTCATTTGAGAAAATATGTACTCCAGCCTTACTGAAAGCGAAGCGGTGCCCCCCATTGGAATGCCCGTAGCCTCCTTAAAGACAGAACTCTGGAGATGTTGGCCGTAGAATGCGCTGGAGGTGCTATTGCCTTCGAGTGCTTACTGCAGAAGGCTTGGCTTGGCTTGTCTCATACGAGCCTTTCTCTTCTGTTTGGAAATTTTTGGCAGGCGCAACTTTCTCATCCTTTAGAGGGCCCCGACTTTCCAAAGCGCCCGGTCAAGCCATAAACAGGGGCGAGGGAGCTGAAGCTCCCTTGTTCCTGCTTTCTTTTTGAGCATCAGATTTAAGAAGGCCCGGGAATTGCCTCACGACTACCTTCGGGGATTTGCCTCTTGCAAGGCTAACGACTTAGTGGAGGCGAAGGGCTGCTCTACCTTTTGCATCGGGGTCGCCTGAAGACGGCTGGCTATAGCCGGAGCGTGGCTCGGACCTATATTACCGCCAACTTTACCATGGTGGCGCCTAGGAAAGGTAGAACCTGCAGAGTGGTTCCTAATCGGTGGGGTAGCTACCATGCCAGGAGCAGATGGTGTGTTTTTTTTTACTTGAGAAACGTAGGGAGTCTCGGGTCACAGCGCTAAGTGAAAAAGAATCCAATTCCTTGGCCTCTCGAAAAGAGTTTCGGTCTACAACCTAAACGGCCAGTACCTCCTCCCCCCAAGAAGATAAGAGCCGCATTGATTCAAGGAAATAGGTTTCGGCTCACCACAACACACGTTCAAAATTGATCGCTCCTCGGTCGGCCAGCTCTTCTCTAATCTTTACTTCTTTCTTGAAGTTCATGGTAGAGAGCGACGTGACCTGTACATTTCAGCCATCGACTGTCCGAAAAGCAGGTCGTGCAAAAAGTTGGGTAGGGAAGGGGCACAACAGCGGGCAATGTGGTCACGAGGCCTTGCTAGAGGCTGCTTGACTGCGATCACTCGAGCCAGGAGGAAGTGCCACTTCTACAAGTGCTAGGCATAACAGTTTACTTAAGTACCCCCTGCCCGAGGTTATCTTAATAGCTCAGAAGATAAAGAAAAGGCAGAGGTGTAGAATTAATTGAAATGAAGGAAACGGATTATACATGAATGAGTATAAGAAGAACTGTAACTGCGAACTTGGGTTCACATCAATAATTCTCTGCGGGAAGCAAAGTTGTCTAAATGGTTTATAGACTATTCTACTTCTTTATTACTAAATTATCTTCACAGAATTTTTATAATGACAAATAAAAGACAACTTCAGAAGACATGAATTTTTGAATGCCTTTGTTTTGTTTTTTAATTACCATTATTATCAATGTGAGGAAAGAATAATGGTATTTTGTACCTCAGAGGGGAGATCCCTTGACGCGATATCACTGGAACAGGTAAAGCGTCGCTCTACGAGTATCAGTGTTTATAGCGAGGTTTCACTTCATAAAGATCAACCTTGAATAAAGTGGGGGGAAGGGACTGTAAAACAGCAGTTGAATCAGAACAACAAAGGAAAACAGTTTTCGCGCATTTTCAGCCGTGGCGATGAAATAGCTGATTAAAAGAACTGAAGGGAGGATGCAAGTGGTTGTATCCATTCCCCCAAAAGAAGGTTTAATATTCGGCTATTCCTAAATTTTGGTCAAAGGTTTGTGCCAGGTGAAGCGAAATGGCCACGTTTCGCTCAACTTCAGATAAGCAAGAAGTCAGAGGTCGAAAGAATAGAAAGAGCTGCCGGGAGCCCAAGAGAAAAACGGCGGCGTGGAATTCGCCGAGGAGATAGATAATGGCGAGAAATTAAAGCGATCAAGCGATATTGAGCGGCGAGAGAGGCGCTGTTGATGGAGAAACCCCACTAAAAGATTTTGGTCCCATTATGGCAAGGAATGGAGGGTCTCTTCGAGGGATTATAGGGCAAATCGTGACTGAGAGGAGCCATAGAAGGGCTTCTGTTTCCCTTGGGAGAATGGAGGATGGCATAAAATAAGGAGTGAGAGGCGACTCGTGGAATTGACAAGTTTTAAAGGACTCCTATTGCTCGCCCCCCCAAAAAAATTATAACACCTGTTCTCTTTCATCCACGCATGGTAGGATTGAGTGTTTTCTCAACTTGTGCTTTTGCGCAACTCTAAGGGTAACCTGAGGGTAGTTATCAGGGTTTCCTGCTCTCCTCAAGGTAGGATGCTCGTGGTTAGACACTGCAGAGCAGACTCAGAAGAAAAAATAAATACAGCAGGCTGGGGCAAAGAATGGCGAACATGATTTTAGATCTTACACCTTCGTCGCCTAAACCTTATTTCAAGGAGGACACGCGTTATTCCGACTCGTCTTTCAGCTCTCTGTGAGGTAGGAACCCCGCAGAGGACTCACACCAAAAGATGTGATCAGAGAGGTGAATCCCGGCTTTCCAGACCACTAAGTGCAGCAATTGTAAGGAAACGGGGAGGATCTGCAAGATATTCGTCGGAAAAAAAACCCAAACCGCTTTCGGGAATTATGGGTCGCAATTGAAGCACAAACTGGGGCTACTTCAAAGCGGAATGGTACTCCTCCCTACGAGAAATGCACTCATTGAGGCACCACCCGGATTGGTCAGATGTCCCCGAAGGTAAAGGCGGGCATCTTACTCTCGAAAAAAGAGTAGTAGTTGTTAGTCTCGGAGTGGACCCCGGTAAAGGCGTCTCCAGCAGGGGTAGAGAGGGCCTCCTAAAAAGAGTGTCTTGTTCAGTAACTTTGAACCCTTGATAGAGGGCTCCTTAGTGGTAACTTCTTCCGGGTGTGCTCGAGCGCAGATCTCAGCCTACAACCCTCATCGCTCCACCCTACAATTCATTCTGGTGGGTTGGCAGTGCTGCCCTTTTCGTCCCTGTTCGCAATCAGATGCCTTAATCGCGGGCACTCATAGGCACTCTTAAGTGATAGCACTTGTCGGTTCTAATCCCTCTTCGAACCCCTATCGACATGAAGTTGCTCTGTGAATTTATATGCCACCGTCAGGACCTCCATCCCCAAGGACTCTTCTCCGGGACCTACGACTGCTTTTTCTTGCCCTAGACTTAGCCCTCTCTCACCTTACAACACCCTTGCTTTGCTTCTTTCCTACCTCTTCTACGCTTCTTTCTCTCCTTTTACACCTTTACCACTCTCTTACATCGCCTTTTGACGAGGCGTGTGCCCTCGAGGGCGGATAGGATTGAAAACACCTAGAGGATGAATGAGAACCAACAAGGGAAGGGATAACTCACTCGCCCGCTGCGTTGTTGTTGTACTTGGCGGCCAGAGAGCGCATTAGTTCGGAGCAGTTGCGCGCCATCAAGGACTCCATCTGCTTGACGGCCCCGGCGCCCCCGGGAAGGCACGCAGGACTAAACCTGTCGTACGGGGGATGAAGTGCGGGTGCGGGGGGCGTAAAGGCGGGGTTCGGTGGCGTCCCCGCAAACGAGGGCGTCCGGATACGGTGGCAACTGGGGGATTTGGGGGGAGTGGAGGGTGAGGGAGCGGACGCTCTCTCCGGGCAGGGTGTCGGAGAGAGCCGTTCCGTCTTCACGTTTCCATCCACCGCCATGATGCCACCAACTCCCCTGCACGGGGGCACCTCTCTGTGGGGTTCCGAGGGGCTCTCCCGTCGGCTTTTCTTGCATGAGTGCGTCGCGCACTTCTCGATCTCCTTCTTGCTCGCGTTATTGTTGTTGTTGTTGAGCGTCAATCCGAGAGACTCACTGTCCTTTGGCGCACCTGCAAGGAACACAGAAACACGCCATTAGTCACTGTTGTTCTTATAAAATAGGCTAATAATAATAACTATGATAACAACAATAAGAAAGATAATATGAATAACCAGGCAATGGCTTCGCCACTCCCCCTCTACGGGGGAGCTTGCGCTTCGCTACTAAGATTAAAATTTAAAATCTAAAAAAAGACAGCTAGGGGTAAATTTTTATAAATTTTCTGAACTTCGCCAATTATAATAATTTTAAAAAAGGAACTTTAAACTAAATTTCCCCCGTTTTAAAATATCACGTTGCTAAAATATAGTTATAGAAGAAGATATAGAAAAATAAATTTTCTGAACTTCACCATTTGTAATTCTTTAGGTTTAATTTAACAAAATTTCGATACTTATATTTATATCTGAACTTCATCATTTTGTTTTTTGATATTATAAAAGAATTATTAGAAATAACTTTGATAAAAAAACATAAGTCATAACCAAACTAAGATAAAATTATTATTCAAATACTAAAAAAAAATCCCCTTCTTAAAATATAGTAGTGATGATGGTGATGATAATAACTATAAAAATATAAGAATAATAATAAGCATAAAATAAGAAAAATTATAATAATAATGCCACTACTAATGCTAATGAAAGTGCATCTCGAGATCCAGCACATGTGTACGAATAAGCGCTGAGTGAAATGTCCGACTTTACCTATCTAGCCCTCGAAACAACGCTTCATCTAAATTCCATCTCCATAAATGCTGACCTAGTCCCGGTTTCTCCCTCTGTACACCACGACCTTCGCAGGGAACCATCTCTGATGAGGTAGGGTACAACCACCCCTACCTGTTCCTTGAGTAGTACTAAGGGCCACCCTCCTTGTTTTCCAAGGATACAAACTTCTGCCCCACCCAAACCTGGCCAACCAGAACGGAATACGTGACGTAAACCATGAAAAGAAAACACCCATAACATAAGCAAACAACTCATACGCTACGAGGTATTCAACGCCTTAAATCTGACCAAGATAAGATGGTGCACACCGGGAACAGCGCGAGGGGATGAAGGCCAAGCCTTCAAATTATACCCAGCTGACCGGTTTCTATCGTTATCTTGTACTCTTAAAACATCCGCGAAGCGATACAATGGGGATCTTGACACTCTGGGCCCCTATAAATTTAACTTTGCCCCTCCAAGATGGCAGCGAATTGTTTTATTCAGGGGTCGCGTAAAAAGATGGGGTCGGGCGATAGGTGGTTAGGAACTGCCATCTGTCGAAGGGGTTCTCGGTTAAGGCTCGCCTCGTTCGCCCGAAGGGTGTAATGATAGAATGCCCTAATTGATTGAAGTTTATACTGAGATGATTGCGGAATCGTACCCTCTGATGAAGGAGGGGCAACAATTATCGGCGCTTCCACCTAAAGGCCGCAAACCCCACAGTAAACTCCCTTTGCAAGTACCGTAGTTAGTTGTTGGGCGTTCTCTAGACCCTGGTTCTGGGGCGGCTCGAAGGGGTAGGGGTTCATTTTCATGTGAAACCACTGACTCATTCCGTTGCTTTCATTCGAGCGATTACGGTAAAAAAAGAATAAAGTCGGGTACCTGGTGATACTGAACTCATTCTTTAGTGGGGGTTGCCTTAAGTGGCTCTTGTCTTTCGGGTCCCGTTGAAGTCTAGGTAATTTTAGTTGATGGTATTTACTGAAGATGTTAGTCCTTTCCATCTCGTTCATAAACATTTTGTTCACTGGTCTGTCCTCACCCTCGCGTGGTCAGGATAGGAGATGAGTTGAATCGAGCCTAGGAAAAGCGCCAAGACGCCCTCGGGGCCAAGCACAGTGGACCGTGAACCTACGGCAGGTCGCCAAACACGCGAGTGCCACCCATTCACCCGTGACGGGCTCGACCTAGACTAGAAACATCGCGTGCCATTGGCTTCCCCAGGTTGTGTGTGAGAGTGTGTGTGCGCGTCCTCGAACCAGGGGCTCTTCTGAGAAATGATAAGGGGGTAAAAGGAGGGGTCAGGGTTGGGCCCTGAAAGATAGAGTCGAGTGGACCCATCTCAGATTCGTTCCGACACTTCCATTGCGGGGTTTGGTCTCCACCGTGTTGCCAGATGCACTCCCCGGGGGCGGTCATCATTCGTTCATCCTCTTCTTCTAGCAGCCACTAACAAGGGCATTTGGCTCGAGAAGAGCGCGCTCTCTCTCTTGCTCTCTCTTTCTCTCTCTCTCTCTCTCTCTCTCTCTCTCTCTCTCTCTCTCTCTTTTCCCCTCCCGCCCTATCTCTCTCTGTCTGTTAGATTCTTCGCCTGACCGCCCACAGAGGTGGGAGGTCACGGAAATGCGGTGGCATGACCGCCACTCACACGCCTCCTTCTCCCACTTACATGCTACTTGGTGCCTCTAGAATGTGTACATATGCCTGTCATGTGGGTATTTAAGAGGGCAAATTTTGTGAACGTGGGAAGAGGGGGGGAACACAGAGGTCACGTCCCCGTGGAGGCTAAGTCTGAATCCTGGGTAAGTTAGCTTCCTGGGGCGGCTGGGGAACCCTAGCTCCACCTTCCCGCCTACAGGGGAACGAGGAGGGCGTTCTAAATTAATGTGCACATTGGCGAGTCCACGACCACCCAATTCCTCTTTTAGGCGTTTGTGTCCAATGACTCTCGCTGTAATCCTAACCGGCAGACTTATGTGCGCCCCCGAATCCAAAGACACAGCCCCCCATAGTAGGGGATTCAGTGGCACCGAACCAGCAACGAGGTAATTCAGGGAGACAAATGATATTTGTCTTGTGGTTTGCTCTGAACAAGGGGGAGGGGGGCGATGTAGGAGAGTTACATACCCCTCGAGGCCTACTCGTGTTATGTATCTTACACCTATTTTTTGCCTCCACCTATTTTGTGTCCACTTGGAATACTCAGCACTCCTCTGGCGGATTCGAGGAAAGAAGAGGGAGAAGAGGAACAGGGATAAGAAGAGGGAGAAGAAGAGGAAGAAGAAGATTGAGAAGAAAAAGAAGAGGGAGGAGGACAAGAAGAAGAGGAAGAAGTAGCTCAAAATAAAGGCCAGTAAAACCCCTAGGGTGCACTCACGGCGAGTGAGTCAGATAAAGAAGAAGAACAACAACGACAACAATTTCCTGGTCATCGACCGAGAGATCGAAACCAACCTTTAACATATTGGGCACTTCCACCCTTCCCCCTGAGCAAGGAGGCGAGGGGAAGGTGGGATCAACGTACAGGCAGGAGCCCTGAAAGGGGGTGGGGGGGCTCTTATATTTGATCTCGTGGCACTGTGCGTAGCCACACAAGTGCCAAGCGAAGTCAATATTTGAGGAAAGGAAACAGGAGACAGCAGGGGATGTGATTTCTGAGGAAGAGAGGCTTAACCTCCAAAGAGACTTAGTTTGGGGCAGGTGTCTCTCTTCACTCCCTCTGAAACACATGAGAGGTGTGGAATGTTGGGGGTAGAGGGAAAGTTCCCTTAATAGTCCGTGTCTATATCTCCGCTGGTGGGCATCCCCTCCCACCCCCTTCTCGCTCTGCACCGCCGAACCCAAACGAACTACATCAAACTTCCCGTCGGTTGACGACCCAAATCGCGTTCTACGAGAGTGACGTTGGCTATTTCTGTCCGAGGATCGGTGATGGAGGAGGAAAAGGAGTCCATCGAATGAGACGTTTGGGAGATCGATAGCGACAGGCGAATAGCGTTAGAGCTGGTTCAATGATAGAGTGAAAGAGCGGATCCACGCCCAGGTTGATAGTGGCATGGCGATAAGAAGATCTATATCGCTGGAGGAGACCGGTTTTGACGCGTGTTGCTTAATGCGTTGCTGACGATGCGATGGTTGTCTCTGGCTGAAGATATCCAATTTTTCGTTTTAAGTTTTGGCTCGTTTCAGTTACACACGAAAGCGAAATGCGTGGGTGACTCTATACCCAGTAAATCAAATACTCGGAATTTGGACGCTCAGGGCTACTTGGATGAATGGACTGCTCTCTTCTTTGAAAGAATGGCTCATCCACGCATGGGGTTACTTAATGCCCATTTTGAAACGATAGCAATAGAGGGACTTTTTCCGATCCTTTAGCAAGGGGTCACAAAACTTGGCCTATTTATAAGGGGATTCTGTTTGGTCACGAACCCAGCCGGCACATGGACTTAATCTTCACAAGCAGTAATACTGATGTAAGGGCGTTCAAACGACTACTATATCGGGTATGAGGTTGTAAATCCTACCCTGCTCACATGGGAGATGAGACGCACAGATGACGTCACCTACCCCTTAATCCGTGGAAGTAGAGCTTGAGTTGGCCTCGAAGCCGCCGCAAAAGCTCGGATAAGCCGCCGTGCCGCGGGCGAATCTACATTCGCTTTGCTGTTTCACGCTCGCTTCAGGCGTGATTTTACCCTGTAAATCATTCGATTAAGGTCAGATGTTCGGCCGGAATCCACACGCAGGTAGTCTTCGAGACTTCTTACACAAGAGGATAGAGCGAGAGATTTGGGGCACTTGGTTCATTAATGCGCGAGGAATTTTTTTTTTAGCAAGGCCTTGTAGGTTGTGAATATGGCAAAGGAACTCATTTTTCGATTTCCTTAAAAAATAAAGCGAAAATCAACGAGGCCATCTTCGTAAGAATGTTTTTGAATGAAAAAGATCTAAAAGAATGAGGTGAAATTAGGGTATGGAAAATGTGTAAGGGTTACATCCCGCGAGTAGCTACTCGGAAGGTTAAGTAGCGGGAGACTTATAACTTGAACCGACCAATCAGATTGGGCTTAGGGGCACGTCCTGACCAGATCTGAAGTGCATTGAAAATGCATTACTAGATGTTAGGGAGCAAGCAAAGGCGTTTAAATGGTCATGAACCGACATTAAAGAGTATATTTCAAGTCTCAGTATCGCCCGAAGAGATACAAAAATAAACAAAAAGATTCTCAGTAATACACAAGAAATGTATGAAGAGGTGTGTGCAAGGAGATCCAAGACACAGAAACATCTTCGATCAAAAGGGCGGAGAGGCTACATCATGTGTGGAATGTTGTGAAACGCCGCCTTTACACACTTGTACCCACCTTTCTTCATCGACAGCCATTCGCACACCTCCTTACTTACCCCGTAACACCTCTACGGGTGAAGAAGGTCGCCAAACAGAACTCAAGGCCAGGCCTTCAGGGTCGTGAAATGGAGTAAGACTTAAAGACACCTCCTTGGGGGTCACCCCCCTGCATTGCATGTAAGGGGAAACGTCTAAGGCAAAAATGGTAGAAACATATATGAAAAGGGTAATTTAGCCTTGCCTAGCAAAGAGGGCCTCCTATCCAGTCCCTTAACGTTGTTCAAAGGTGGGGGGGGGGGTGACTCGATCATGAGGAAGGGTTTTGACCTCTCTACCCAAGTAGTTGGGACAACAATGGCTGATCTAATGGGCCCTGTCTTCCACTGTTGCCCCTGGCCATTGTCAGTTTCTGTTTTTCTTTTTATTTGTTTTCGTTCCCCGCGTCTCACTCCATTTAGGATGAGTATGTTCCCTCCCCCGACCTAAATCCCCACTCTGCCTGAAGATTGGTTCTCATCTGTCTGTCTGTTGCATTTCCATTTTTGGCCTCGAGAAATATGACGGTCCACATTAAGGCCACATTAAAGGACAAAATACGTTGATGGCGGTCTGCGGCCAGCCGCCGAGAGGTCAGACAGGTCGCCAAGTCAATGCTTCTTCGAATTCATTGCATAGTTTGCGCCTGGGGCACCCAGCCACTGCGCCGCCTGCAATTCGGGGCACTCAAGAAAAGGTCAGAATTCCAACAATGCCCTGAGATTTCTTCTCCCGATGACCGCAAACCTCGTCGAATCCCTCGCTGTTTAAGGCGGCCTTATTAGAATTTTTCGCATGAGATGTGGCGACAAATACGAGACGCGTCCGCTCATATATGGAAGCAACAAATGTCCGACGAATTGATACAGACGCGACAGGTGTCGAACGACGTTTTACGCTGGTTAGAAAATCATAGCAAGCGAAGATTAAGTCCTGTCAAGTTGCTTTCATGCAAAACTGGAAATGATTAAGAAGTGAAGAAGATGTAGAGGGCGCATTTTGCGGCTTCGTCACGAACGACTGCACTTGGTTCACTGCGTCGAAAAAATAACGTGATGAAAGAAGTTAGTGGGAATTGTTGGAAAGGTGATCCAGTGGGTGAAAACAACCAAAAAAGCACCGAAGGAACGTCCATGGAATCAAAAAGAACGAAGATGAGAAGGGAAAGCGGCTGTATTTATATAATCAAATGCATGGCTTTGCGCAATTCTCCTTCCCCCGGACCCTACTCCAACAACGAGCAAGTTTGGCTTGAAAGAGTTACAACTTTAGATCATGGTAGTAGCTGGGTCTAAGACCCGCCAAGATAGTGCTTTGAAAGTTCTGAGACCTGAATCGTTAGAAAAAGCAATCCACAAGTGCTACCTTTGGGAGACTTCAACGGCCCCAAGGTAGGATTCCAAGATCGTCTCATTGGTTAGCATAATTAGGACTTCATTATTATTATAAAAATATGAACTAAGGCCGCATTGACCGGGAGGTAAGAGGATATGGCAGACATTGGTTAAAACACAAATTAATTAGGGCAGAAATAAAATATTAAACAGACCACGCAATGGAAGTTGGTTACAAAAGGCCCGAAGATTAGTGAAGTGAGCCATTAAGAGCTGCGATTTTGGCAGGGGAGGCTTTGATATGCTTCCCAGTTGTGTCGACTAAATAAAATCGTTTCGAACCTGGGAAACGTGACGAACTCGCCAAAACGGCATCTCTGACCATATTAGACCACTACACATACCCGTCAATTGAAATCAATTAGTTTTTTTACCTTTATTTCGACGCGTTCAAGTGCAAGAGTCACAGTGGATAATTTGCTTAGACACTTACCATGGACTATCATTGATACCCGGCCCTGCATGGGCTATATATTAGGTCACGTGTACAAGTTCCCTTTCTGCCTGGGTGAAAAGTAAAGGGCCTGGCCTAATGTTTGGCGTACCAATGGTCTGTAGGGACCCTTAAGACCATTCAACGGATTGCTATTTCTGCTTAACAGATATTAAAGGTGAGTATTCATTGTGTTTTCTTTCCTGATCTTTAATATATTTTCAAGAGATGTATTAATTAAAAAGATAAAAATATATACTAGGTTGTACTTCCACTATTTCTGCAAGTGATCACAGCCAGTAATACCCATCTTTAGTCTGATTTTATTTTATTTCACTGCAGGTTGCAACATAAAAGGCAGGAAATTTTTAGTCTGCTAAGCTCCCAGTTCGACATTCAAGTACTACTCCTGTACCACAGCCACCCTCTAAACTACCAAGCAACTAAACGAGCAACTCAGACGATTCAGAATTCAAGGATTCAAGGATAATAAAAGATGGAAAAAATGGGTGTGATAGTAAGAGAGGTAAAGGATAGAAAAAGTGTTATTTTAGTAGGAGAATGTTGTGCCAGTACGTCTGGCTATGGCTTTTCATGCACTTCTGTGATGCTTCCGTGCATATCGTTTTAAGTATTCAAGCCTTTGTTTTCGTATTTTTGCCTTTTTTGTAGATAGAGCTATCTCGGTTTCTTGATTATCTATTGTTATTTTAAAGTATTTTTGTCCTACGGATCTTTTCTATTGTCTTGATTATTTTGTCCACTACGGATCTTTTTATTTTTATTTTATTTTTTTATAAGATTTAGTTTAACATCTTAATTATCGGATATTAATATTTATCGTTTTTCCGGTAAGAAGTAGTTATTTATAAATTGGTTCTATGTATTCTTGTAACCGCTGTTGGCTGCTGGCAAATCCTTGTCGGTAACGTCTATTCGGGTTGTCAATTTCGTGTATTCCTATGTTCTGCATTATCTTTCTGGTAAATATTCTTGAATATTCCTCCATATTGCTGTCGCTCTACTGTGAAGCGTCACATTCAGGGGCTCGATCCCCACGAGATCGTGTAGTCTATTCGATGGTATGCGGTCCAGTAAACTGAGGTCCAGGATTTAGCGCAGGGCTTAAAGTGGCACTAGTTGTGCCATTCGAGTTTGCGTCTTGCTTGCCAGATGTAATGGGACGGCGGGGTATAGTAAGATCGGTCTAACTAGGGCCAAATATAACTTCTTCTTGTTGCGGAGAGAAAGTCTTCTGAACCTATAAAGTTACCTAAGTCTGATCTTGGCTTGCAATGAACTCGGTCATAAGGGCAAGGGCAGTTTCCGTACCGAGGTGTCTACGGAAACCATGTTGTTGCATGTTGTATCCATCCCTTGTTTCTAGGAAGTTTTTTAGTCTGTCCTTCAGAAGTTTTTTTAAAAGTTTCCCAATAAATTCTAAAAGGGATATGGGCCTTTAACTTTTTACTTCTTTTTTTGGCTTCCCTTGTTTTAATTAAAGATCATTCTGGCCCTTTTAAGTAGATCTGGGAAGTAGCCAACGTTTAAACAGGCATTAAAGAGACTTAATATGGCTTCATTGATGTTCGGTTGTGCATTCACTAAGTGCGCCTTGGTGATACTTGATATGCCAGGGGCCCTCTGCTTGAAGTTTTTTAAAGCTGTCTCAAACTCTTCATGAGTGAATGGTTTTCCTTCGGCTTCTGCTCGTCGAGTGTTATCGACGAAGTGGCATGGTGTTATAATTGGTCCTCGCACTTCCAGGTATGACAAGACTCTTTCCTCATATTCCCAGTCAAAATCGTCGTTTTCCTCCTCCGTGATGTCGCATTTTCTCTTCCAGTACTCTCTGAAGTGGATTTCTATCTCTTGGTTCTTAGTGATTGTTCTTCCATCAGCTGTGATGGTAATATTGGTCTTTATTTTGCGAACGGTATTTTGGTTCAGAGCAAAATTGTTATTTGTTAGTATGATTTCGGGAGTAGTAGAGTATCTCCTCGTTAGGTATGTAGCGAAATCTGAGCCTGCTATATTTACCACACCGCGTTCCATAAGAAGCCTCAGGGAGGTACCATCCCCGTTGAACGCCGTGGTGTAGACTGTTTCCCTGCAACGAGCGTTTAGGTCGCCAATAAGAATTACTGAACAGTTCCTTCTGAATACGCGGAGGAAATTATGTATGGGCAAATATGATCTTCTTGGTGGCTGGACCCTACTGCTATAACTAGATCGTCGATAAGCGTACTAATTTTTATCGCTAGGTACGATTCTTCCAAGTTACTTATCTCCTTGAATTTGATGCCATTTCGCACTGCAAGAGCGACGCCGTCATATCTTTCATTCGATTGGCTAGTTGTGATGGTGATGTAGTTATATAGTTTTATAGGGTCGGTTTCTACATTAAGTCCGTGTTCAGAAATGAGGACGATATCTGGGTCTACCTCACGGATTATATTGTAGTAAGTGAATTTTTTATCCATCCCGCCATTAATGTTTAGAGAAAAGATCTTCAGTTTATTGATGTATCTCGTCGCGTAGTTCATATTATTCCCCGTGAAGGTTTGATACTTTTGCTGGCTCAGCGTGTGCGGGCGACTTCACTCGGGCGGATCTCTTCTTTTTGAATTGATCGTGGGATAGGTTGAGACACGATTCGCTACAACTCTCGATCCTGCCTTGCTTGAGTGCCGAAATCATTTCCTCCTCACTCATGTCAAAATCGTAATCTCACTTGTATTTTCCCTTGATCATTCCTTCAATGATGTCTATGACTTTTGCCGTTTTTGGCAGTGGGGCTAATAGGGGAGGCATATACTCGTAGATTTAGGTCGGTAGACTTATAAGTTAGCGAGGATTGTTTGGTCTTCTTTGG
Organism: Ceratothoa steindachneri; assembly: GCA_963969495.1. Taxonomy (NCBI): domain Eukaryota; kingdom Metazoa; phylum Arthropoda; class Malacostraca; order Isopoda; family Cymothoidae; genus Ceratothoa; species Ceratothoa steindachneri. The sequence goes on from OZ018320.1 coordinate 193,350,070, forward strand.
GCTCTTGGTTTTTTGGCTCGCCTTTTGGGAATCAGTATCCTCTCGTTCAGGTTGGTCGGTCTCCATTATTGTATGGGTTTCAGATGTACTGGGTTTGTTCAGTCTTGGATCCCAAGATCTTGAACGTTTTCTTGCCGTAGGCGTAGGCTTGCTTCCTGTCTGGGTTTGGTACAGTTCGGCTAAGGGGGGATTATCAGGAAACCACATTGGTTTCATCCCATTCTGCGTCAACATACGATTCAACTTAGTAGCGTAGCTTTCCGGCTTTGCGATGTTAACAAAGTGAGCGTGTATAACACATATCACAAGATCCAGGTTCATTGAAGGGTATAATTGTAGAAGAGTCTTCTCCTTATCCTGGCTTTCGGTTGCCTGTGCATAGGTGGTTGTTGCTCTGCGGTGTTTTTCTTCTTGGATGTTTTTTTTCTTGTCGTTGACTAGTGTCTTTTTCATGGAACACGACATCGACAGGGTACGGTGAGGGCCACTACAATTAAGGCATTTTTTGGTAGCCCCGCTCGTACACTCTCGCCAGGTGTGGCCATCTCCGGCGCATTCGCTGTAGACCTTTCCTTGGAATGTACAATCTCTAGTAGCGTGCTGCTCTAGGGCATAGCACGAGAAGCATCCTTGGACTGACACAAAGGTTTCCCTCTCGATGCATGAAGCGGATATTTTCGCGTAGAATAGGACAAGGCCAGCTTAGGATGCCTTAGCGGCCATCTCAGAGGTTTAGGGGGTGGCTTTAAATAGATGGGAATATTCGCCTCCTTCACGATTTTTGAACTTGTATACCTCTTTGACTTTTGTCCAGGTTTGCCTTGCCTCTATCTCATTTTTGATCTTCTCGATGCTGTGGGAGCCGACCCATGGATCCAGGCGGCGACAAATTATGGATCTCTAAGCAGAGACATGGGGAGGGATCTACGGGGTCAAGTTCAGTTCCTCGAGCTTCGCTCGTGCATTAAAACTGAGAAGCCTGTCTACTTCATGGTCAGTGTCGCAGGTTGCGAGATAGCCGTAAGTTTGATCGACTAAACGGCATAGTTCAATCTCAATCGAGCCGAAAATAATTGAAATCACCTTTTTCTTTGAGCGTTTTGAACAATTTTCCTTTACCCAGAGGGAGATTCTCTTCTGTTCCCTGGGGTCGTCCATGACGGCCCTCTAGGGAAGCTCTTCACCTAGAGCCAACCAGGCTCCTATTTAGATGTGTCCCTATTATTAAGCTCGGACCACCTTCTCTGCCCTACCTATATTGATTGTCTATCAGGACCCACCTGCAGGTACTGACCACTCAGCCCCAGAATGGGGCCCCCTTCGCGCCCCCTGTGGGGCTTCCTCCTGGGATTCAGGCACGCCATGTACCGGTGGTCTATACAGGTCTTAAACGCCAGAGAAGTTATCAGGACTCGAGATGTGCTGCTGGTCTTAAGAGAGAGGAACAATCGCAGGTCCGCACCTGCGACCTCTTCAGTGGGCCAGGGACGTAAGCCGTCAGCGCTCTTAATGAGCGCGAAAAAATTCTTCACCTACTTTTTCACGTAGAAAAACAGATGAGAAATCAAGTAGGACTTTATACTCTCTTCAGATGAGTGTAGAATAGCTCTTTGAAGCGAAGCGCAGTCATTCAAAGTCTCAAGATACACCATGTGTATCACATCTTGAACCTGACAAGAAACTACACCTCATCACCCAACCGGAACTCAATGATCTAGTTCGTGATCTAACACTTACTAAGCAACAGAGTGAACTCCTGGCCTCATGTCTGCAACAATGGAGCCTGTTGGATGAACTTGCTCGAATTACAGTATTTAGGAAGAGTTCTGCAGATCTACAGCAATTCTTCATTTTTGAAGACAACTTGACTTATTGAAATGATATCAGAGGTCTATTCAATGCCCTTGAGCTGACCTATGAACCAAATGAGTGGAGGTTATTCATAAAATCGGTTCTGTTGCACATTGGGAACACTATGCCTTCAGTTCCAGTTGCTCACTCAGTCATTTTAAGAGAGAAATATGAGAGCCTTGCTTCTATTCTAGACCGCATAAGTTACAAGGAGCATGAGTGGATAATTTGTGCGGACTTAAAAGTAGTAGCCCTACTTAATGAGCTACAAACTGGATACAGCAAGTTTATGTGCTTCCTTTGCGAGTGAGACAGTAAGGCCAGATCAGAACATTATGTACGCTCAGAATGGTCACCTCGGGAAAACTATGACGACTGGATGCCATAATGTAATTCATTAGTCACTAGTTAAGAAAGAGAGATTCATTTTTCCACCCCTGCATATAAAACTAGGCCTAATGAATCAATTTAACAAGGCACTGCAACATAACAAGCCATGTTTCCAGTAACTCAAAGCGATCTTCCGTAAAATAAGTAATGGCAAGATTAAAGAAGGCATATTCGTCAACTTCTAGCTAATGAGGACTTCGAGGCGACAATGGATTAAACTGAGCTAGTGGCCTGGCAGGCATTCAAAGATGTATGCAGAGGACTTCTGGGAAAGCACTAAGGTGCCCAGCGAGAGCGTATAGTGGAGAGCCTAATCAAGTGCTACCAAGATCTCGGATGTAATATGTCACTGAAGATACACTTTCTTTATTCTCATCTATCTTTCTTCCCAGAGAATGCGAGAGATATGAGTGATAAACATGGAGAGAGGTTCCATCAAAATATAGCGTCAATAGAAAACAGGTATAAAGGAAAATGGAGCCCTGCTATGCCGGTACAGTCACCAGATGGGCTGCTAAGACCTAATTAGCTGATGCTATGCTGGCTGACTTCTGCTGGAACCTGAAGTGTGACACACCTGAGACGTCTTACAAACGAATAAGTTAATACTGAAATGTAGGTTAATACATTATATAATGCTAACAAACATTCTGATTCCTTATATATTCATGAATTAATTACAATGGACACATTTAATCTGAATTTGGAAGCGAAATACATTTATGGTATCATGGAAATCGGTATCAATTGCATAATTACTAAATCGGCAATTTACAAGAAAATGTAACGTGATGGGAAATTTATGTTATCAAATTCTAATTCAGCACATCAAACTTCATAATAAAATGCACATGGAATCTATGTTTTCTTTTCTTGACACTAAAATTTGTTGCACAGTATTATTATTTGTGGGATGAAAGCAGATTCAGGAGAGTTGCGCACTATCCCTATCATATAATATACTTACAATGAGTAAACGTTTCACCGCGCGCGCCCGTAAGTTTACGCGCACTCGTGAATGACCGTTAGTTATGAGTGAACAACGTTGTGGCCGCAGGAACAGATCCAACGCCTTATAAACACAACATATTTTTTGTATGGCAATATTTGCATGGATTATTTTAAATCCTATTCTAAAGGATGAAAAAATCTATTGCTATCATAGTTTTGACGTTTTTATGTAGTAGCTAACAGATTAAATTCAATTAGACTTGATCGCAATATCTCTATCCACAATATCTAGTGCTTTGAGAAGACAGATGCAACAAAGCTCAATGAAGGGATACGCCAGGTAAAAGGTTGGGAAACCATTGACTTAACTAAATAAATGGCTCAATTACTCAGTACCATGGCAAACAATAATGGTTGCAGGACATGGATGTAGAATATTATATCGTCAGTATTTATTTCGTGGTGTAATTCAGCATTACATAATTTGTTTCATCTATCAATTCATTAGAATATGGCTTAGCCTAATGGCCACACTCATTCCTATTTGAGCGAAGTTAAGGCAAATCATGTTTGGTTAGTCCCCGGATAGGTTTCAGAATCCGGTCGTCTTTGCAATGGCTGTCATGCACTGTAGAAACCTATGGTTCGGATTCCACGGATACCGTGTGTATCCGTTTAGAAATAAAAGGACTAAAAAAAGATTGCAAAAGGCTGGTTAAACCCGGTCCAAATTATTTTGATCTCCATTCAATCTTTATTAGTTGTTTGCCCTTTCATCTCCCTTTTTGTATTGGCGTAAATAGATTTTTTAATACATTAAAGGCCAATTTAAGAGCACGGTTTCATTTGTTAGTGTTAGGAAAGTCAGAAACATCCGTCTTTATGAGGGAAGCTTTAGTTTAATCGTGGAACTCTTTCTCTTTTTTCCTTTAATCGGTTCCCTCAGCGATGGGATAAAATTGTCTAGATTATCGATCAGCTGAGTACCAGATATGCCGATGACCACAAAATTTCATTGAAAGGTTCATCGGCCCAGATATATAAGCCAGAATCACAGAGGCGGGGCACACGCCTCTTCCCCCAATTGTAAGAGGAGGAAGACGGGATAAGTTGAACTTATGGAGAAAGTAATGGCGGTGTATCAAAAACGGAATGAATAATTAATTAATCTAACCAACTGGCGAGTCGACCGACCGCACTCTTCGCGGTGAGACTTCATTGACGAAGTGACTGTGAAAGTCGAGAGAAGACCCTCCCTTATGGGGGAGGGGAGTGATTATATCCGTTTGGGGAAAATCGCTTAATCATCATGAAGCTGGGGGGCGGGGATGATAATATTTTTCGTTCACGTAGGATCTCGTGGGTTGTCCACAGCATTCACCTCGTCTAACATGTTTCCCAGGTGACAAGTGTTCAAACACTCTTGTCCCCGATCCTTCTCCACTCTCTCCCAAGTCCATTTCCTGCTAAAGAGGCTTCTCTGATTTTATTTGAAATCCTCTCCCCCTTCTTATGGTTGTTTGTCAACTACGTGACATTATTCTTCCAACATTAAACAACCCAAAACAACAAGTTAATTAATTTGCTCTCTTAGCTAGGCCCCGCTGTTATTGCCGGGATTAAGCATTGGGGTGAAAATTTAATGTTGATGTCAGGATTTTGGAAGGTTTTTACCTCCTCCATTGATTCGTGTCAAATAGATGAGGCTAATTCCGCCTTTATTGGTTGTTCCTCGATTGAAGAGTTTCCCCATCAACACTTTTCTTTTGCCGAGTAGGCGGTTAATGATCCTAAGTAGCAAGGGTCTAAACAACCCGGGGATTGGGATATAGATGGAACCTCTGAGTATCATCCTCCTCTCTCTGCAGATATGCCATCAATTATATAATTAATCATCTGTCTGTAGAGTCCTAATGTTCGGCGGACGCTCGCAAGGGACCTGACTTAGGAGTTTCTTGAATGTTGGGCAATTTATATTCAACGGCATCGCGTGATGGTAGGGCGGTATGGAGGGCAAATTGGGAGTGAACTCTATAGCTGATAAGGAAACTAACGTGTGCAGTTTATCTGGGATAGGAGATATACAAGGCACGGTGCCACCCAGCCACTTAGTCCAAGACGGGGCCGCTTAGAGCCAGAAAAGGTCCTGATCAGAGAAAGCTAGCTAAATGATCTACCCCAAAGTTTCCCTTTAACAGGCTAATAATAATATCGGGGCACGAGGTAAAGACAAAGAAAGCAGTCTCTGGTGACCTCTGCCCGATTTCGCGTTACATGCGACCATCGTGAAAGAATCCTCTCACTCATGAATCATTTTGGAGGCTTGAATAAGTTGTAAAAAGCTCTTAATTGTTTTAAGGTGCCTCTAGACATGCCGCCCACCATTCCTATCTACCTAACCTGACGCACAACTCGTTTTGGCATCACTATCGTTTTGGGCTATGAAGAAAGCGGGAGGGTGAAAGGGGGCCTGCCCTGAATAAAATAAAAAGTAGATACCCTTAAGTTCAAGTCGCAAAGTTCTTGGTCTTTGGCGGGTGGTGCTACTTTTTCGTTCTGAGAATTGTTTAAATATGTTAATGATGGTAATTACGGGCCGTTAAAGGAGGATTACCAATAAACTTCTCGGAGGTGGTAAGGTAATTGGATGCGAATGGCCACTTGAGGGTTGAAAAAGGGACCCGGGATGCGGGGCTTCAGAATGTCATCCGGGTAATTCCAGGTAGCATAAAAGGGCAACGCTGACAGCTTCAGATAGCAAGCAAGAAAGGGGCGCACGGGTATGTGCGTGTTTTTCGTGTGTACATGTATGCGTTCACATTGAAAGAAGCTGCAAGCGTGAGTCGAGGAGCATCTTTCCAATGCGTCAGGATTTAAAATTACTCCTTTTCGCCCACGGCACATAACTTGTAGCCGTTCGACCATATGGGGGGAGGAGGGTAAAATGGAGCAGATTTAATTCCTAGCATCAAATATCCAACAAGGAGTGAAAGAGCTCTTTCTCCCAAAGGACCTCGGCGTGGCGAAGATCATACACTCATGACCTGGCACGGTGTCGCCGACCTATCTTTCTTTGGCGGGTTGTGGTGCTCCTCTTTTTATCGCCAGATCGACCTTCTGTTCACCTCCGGGCGGAGGAACAATGTAGCCTCGTTGGGACGTTCGGTTTAGGAACGACGATGGGGGAGAAGGGAAACACCTTGGGACCCGAATGGAGCTTGGTCGTTATAAGCGTTCATAACGACGGTTAATAATACTCTACTACTAATAATAATCTTATTTTGATATAAGGGCACATTATTATTTTTTTTGCCGCTTAAATTTAAATTCCTGATCGAACCTACCCGATTTGGCAGCGAGAACGATTTGAACCCTTTATAGAAAAGGGCAGAGAAGAAAGGCAATAAAAGAGAGGTCATAGAATAATGGACCGTAGCACCAATTGTTCTACATGTCCCGTAATTAACAGAAGTACCTTTTTATCCGTAAAAGACAATCTGTGGACACGGGAGGTTTTAAGAACCCCCTTGAAGGTAAAAAAAAAAAAACAGATGCCATCTCTGTCATCTCACCGTGGGTACGGATTTCAGGGAAAGCGTCAGCGGTATAGATTCAGTAGAAGATTAAATGAAGTCGCCCCCACCGAGACCACAGTAGTTACCCAGGATTGTTACAAGAATGAAAAGATCGCACGGATGATTTTTAAAACTATCAGTATTGCTTTCTTTATCCTCTGCGGGGGATTATTCTTGGTGTGGTTGGTTTCTAATATATATATATATATATATATATATATATATATATATATATATATATATATATATATATATATATATATATATATATATATATATATATATATATATATATATAATATATATATAAATATATATATATATATATATATATATATATAAATATATATATATATAATATATATATAAATATATATATATATATATAATATATATATATATATATATATATATATATATATATATATATATATATATATATATATATATATACTATATATATACTATATATATATAGAAGGCATTCAAGCCTTTGTAGCAGCGGGTTTTTTGCTCTCTACTTCTTTTTGTGAAGATTTTGTATCTTTTTATCTGGGTTGTTTACTCCCAGATTTTGATTTTTATTATTATTTTGTACTTTTTGTTGTTTTTGGAATTTTTGGCGAGAAAATTAGCACTTTGCTAATTTAGTAAAATGATATTGTATGGCTTTGTTCTGTTTGGTATTGTGGAAAAATCTAAGTGAACCTTGGGTCTACGTCATCGTCAATTAGTAGTTTGCTGCTTTTAAAAAGTGTTGCGCGTCCCATGTCATCAAAGTCCATGTGCTCGAACACAAACTCGAGAGGGAGGTGCCGGTGTACTTTGTCTCAGATCTTAATTGCTCCCAGGTGAAGCTCCACGTTTATGGGGGTTATCCCCAGTTCACCATGGAGCTCACTCTGCCTTCTCCGCTCTCTCCTTCGGGTTCTTGTTATGAAATAGACTGCCTTATTTTGGATCTTTTGCAGTTTAAGGACTTGACTCTTGGGAATCGCGTTTATAGAGACCGGCGGATACATGAGTTTTGATCTAATGCATGCATTATAGATCTTAAGTTTTTTGGAAGTAGTCAGGTTTAGGAAATTAAAAAGTTCCATCAAGTCTCTCAGTGCATTCGATGTAGTTTAAGCTACATGACTCCCATATCCACGAGTAGTAAGGAAAAATTAATATAACAAGGTTATATATAGGAAAGAACAATTTAAGCACTGCCTCTAAGACAGGAAATGCCCAATGAAGAAGTTGGAGAGGGAGGGAAAAAGCACATCAAAATTGATCAGAAGTAGGTAGCAAGGTCAAACAAAGTGGCAGAAATGGTAAAGAACTGAGCGGGAGACAATAAAAATATTAACGGAAAAGAGATAGTCTAAAGAGGAATATTAGAGGAGACACGAGAAGCAGCAAAATGGAGGACAAACGAGAGAGAGAGATAAAGTAATAGAAGTGTTTAAATTCAAAATCAATAAAATAATTAAAATAACCAAACTAGGTACCCATAACTATGAATATTAGACACAGAACTAAGAATATAAATACCCATTGATTTCTTTTTTGATAAGAGCATCAATTTTGAAAAAGCCTGGGGAAATGTTCAAATTATCGGATTGTCTTATCATTGAGCATTCAACAATATTTCTTTTCATAAGGTCATTGGAGCGATAAATAAATTTAGCTGAATTCCAATTTATTAAACGGTCATTCTCAGACATATAAACAAAAACGTACTATTATTTTCACTTCTCCGTATATTGTATTTATGCTGATAGATACGACCGACAATTGCTTGCCTGTTTGTACAAAAATATTTACTCAGATAGCCAGGACCTTCGACTGAGTAAACTCTGCCAATATTATTACAATTATTGTGAACCAGAATATTCTTAATAGTCGTCGAGTCGTAGTTGAAAGCAACAGAAATGGGTATTTTTAAATGACGGGGAAGGTCAGTAAAAGAATCAGAGAAGGGAAAAACCAGAACGTGTTTAACATTAAAGGGGATAGATAGTAGGAACTGTATTATAGAATGTCTTGTTTTATAAAGGAAAAACAAGTGAAAATAAAGTGATAAGGGTAACACAATTTGTGGCCGATATCTCAAAGATAGAGAATTCCAAATCCATATATTCCGGGCTCACACACGTAAAGCTTTTCGAAATCATATATATATATATATATATATATATATATATATATATATATATATATAACGTGGGCATCTAGGTCAAAAAGTTTGGAAGAGGCTGTAAAAAGTGTAGTTGTTTCGAGCGCCCCATGCGTGTTGTAGCCCCCGAAAAGAAGAAAGGGGCTTCAGAGTCCCTATCGGCGGGAATGGTTTAGAGAGAGGAGCACAACGAGAGGCTCCGTGCTGTCCCTTAAGTGGCACTTGAGTGAAAGGTGGGTTGCATTTGGCTGGGCGGCCTCCCGCCCGTCTAGGGGTTCAACTGACCCACATCCATCTTGGGGCCGGAAGCTCCGCTGCCGGAAAATGGGGCGCATCCCTTAGGGGCACAGGCCCCCTCGAGGGAGTGAATATTGGGTTGTGTGATCTCGAGGAGTTCGGATTCGTGTTAGACCTGGTGAGTGCCGAGAGGTACCAGAGAAGGGCTCCTGAGGAGGACTCACCTGCGTAGCACCATTTGGGCCAGACCACCAGATTAGGGGCGTCAAGATCGGTCATGGCGCGCATCGGAAAGGCGATCCGTCGCTAATTATTCCCCGCTTAATGGGCGCACATAATTCCTTGCGTCGCCCCCGACTTCAATTGACACCGGACTTGCGGGTAACGATTATATTTCACCGATCACTAAAGGGGGGGGGATGACGTCCACACAGCCACCCTTGCCTGGAAGATACGCGGTTGGATGTAGTGGAGCGGTTATGAAGCGGCGGGTGGCTCGGCATTCATGGCGCACTGGGGCCTTGCACAGACACACTCGTGCTCGGGTTGAGTCCAGCGAGCGACTGATCACCTTTTGGGTCGCCTTCGCTCCGCTCACCTGTCCACGCGGCTGAGGGCCCCACGCATTCGCCAGGGAAGGGGGGCTGCGGTAGCGGCAACTTCAGGGGAAGGGGGATCTTCCTTCCGGTCTTCTTCCTTCCGTTCCCAACAGGGGGGGAGGGGCAAACTTCCAGGACGCCGAGATTCCGATAGTGCACCGACGCTATCGTTTTTGCAACATGTCTTCGAACTCTCGTCACACCTTTTGTCAACTTCATTCAAGACGAAGTTGACTCCGAGAACTGAAAAGACGAGGGTGTGATCATTGCAGTGGCTCTTCCGCTCCACTCGTCTTCACATTGTTCAGTGTAACTTTCTTACCTTGGTTGGAACTTTCATACAATTATTGGTCCATCGTGTGTAAAAGCCGATGTTTAACGTGGAATCTTTTGCAAGTGTGAATGCACGGTTCCTTCCACAACACACGCCCTTTTACCAGATAATGCTGCCCTAAAGGATACTATGGAATTCCAGTTACAACGATCCCTCTGTGTGCCCACATGAGAGAACATCAGACCCTATGACAGGGGAAGCAACAAACAGACGGATGGACAGATAGGGTGTGGTGAGAAACACTTGTGTGAGTGAACAAATCGATTTATCCGTGCTGCGAAGACACTTGATAAGCGCATCATCACCTTCTTGCGATGCCGCCTGGTCACGAAGCAGGATCGGGGACATGGACGCGGCGCCTTAAAATGATGGGTTTGAATATTTTTCGAGTTATTTCTCGGTTGATATCATTTCATTGGTTTGGAAGATCTCCCAGTTGATGTTCTAACTTTTATGACAGAGGAGGAAGTTATGCAAGTTTGTCTGTGTAGGGTGGGTGGTGAGGGTGAATGATTTTGGGTGTGGTTCATTTTTAGTTCTAAGCGGATTTCTCACTAGTAAATTTTGTTTTTTCTCTCGATGAAATGGACTTGCATGTTTATGCTTAAAATTATAAATAAGTTTTTTCAGTTATTTTATAAAATATTAGTAATCTGTCAAAGATAACCTGGGAACTTTTTTTAGGAAACTAAACAAATCAATCGTGTGATTCGCGTCTGTCCCCTAAATCAAGCGATCTGACCCGTGCGTATGATCCAGCTGTATGAGGATCCTCGCTTTTGCTGGTTTGGGAGAACTGTTGAGATGACCACAAGGAATATGCTGGTTTCTGATTGCGTCTCTGCGTTGCTCTTCTAGCCATAACTGTAAGAGCGATTTCTTTTTGGAACAAGAGAAAAACGAGCTCTCACAAGATGTGATTTAGCAGCCCAATTGGTGTGCGATTGACGCGCGCGCAACAGTTGCGTCAGGATATATCCGCACTCACCCTAGTATGTATAAACCCCGGATATATAAAACACCTACCTACTCCAAAGATGCTAAAGCTGCTGTTGCAGAGTCTAAGGGAAATGCAATATACCTTCGCGTCGAGAACGAAAACTCGACAAAAATTATGTGTTGCATCTATTATGCTCACATTGCAAATCTCTCCTCCCCGGGGTGCTTTGCGGATGAACTTAATGGAATGCTGACGTATAATGGAATGGATAAGATGTGGTTTCCCCCGAACCAACGGTGGCAGGAGTTTCTTAAAGTTACTCTCAAATCCCAGTGCGAGACTAGTTGCCAGAAGCTCCCCACCCCCAGCAGCACCCCAGCTCTCTCCAGGGATCCTAGGATCCAGGCTCAGGCAGAAAAGGAAGCAAAGACACGCACTAAGAAGTAGAACAATTCACAAATTACACAACAAACAAACTCAATCACACACACAGATGGATAATGAGGTTACGGTGACTGAGACAGCGTGACATGAGGGAAGGGGACACTCTCGCTCCGCTCACGGAAAACCTCACAGCCCCAGAGACGCCCAAGATCGTCCTCTTCTTGTAAGGGGGAATCTAGGCACGCTTACCATTCAAGGAAAATTAACTTGAAGGTATTCGCTGCAAAAGGTTCCCTTTCCATAAAGAGATGAATGTCCTTGATGTATCAGAAGGAGTAATATCCAGAAGATACAAATGGGAATTTACCTCGGACGACTGCAGAGAAAAACAAGTCGAGGAGGCTTTACTCCAAGGCTTAATCAAACTTGCACCAAAACCTTTATTATACTAACGGACGGCGAATTCAGGGAAAAACGTACAGGAAAAAACAATCACGCCACCAAACGCTCCACAAGGACCGAAGCTCAAGGGAGAATAAGTCCCCAAAACAATACGACTACACACGGGAATCTTTAGTGAACAGGACAATGGAGATATTAAAAATATTACATTTTAACTCATGCGGTTAGATGAACGAAAAAATACTATACGGTAATGTAATACGACCATGTAACCCAGACGTTATCTTTATCTCAGGATATGGGATGAATGACACAGACAGGATAAAAATTTTCCCTTACGAAGTCTTAAACAAAAATCACAGCGGAGAACGTTTCGACGGATGCGCGATAACTGTGAAAAGAGGTCTTGACTTCAGATCAATAAGTGGACTCGATGAGTCATACCTCGTTGTTGAGGTCCATACGGCAGTGAGCTCCATGTTCCTAGGAACAGGATACCAGCCCTCAAGGAGAGGGTACTTGCCCCTTCACAACTTCCTGCAACTTTATGGCGACTGCAGAACCGTTCTTTTTGCCGGCCACCACAATGCAAGGATGCTGCCTCAGATTACATGTCGACCAACTCAGCAGGCAGGAATCTTGAGACACTTATTGAAAGGCAAATTATGACAAGAATTGGACCAAACTTCCCCACATACATTACACACAAAACAGCCACAAAACCTGATATAATGCTCATGAGCACTGTGTTTCCCTACAACTACTTCATTGAGCCGGGCCCTACTATCTCCAGCAACCACCAGGCTATCCTTATTAAAATCTCAACCTTCCCATTCAAGTCCCTATTCCAGAACGCAAGAGCTACGCTCTAGCCAACTGGGATACTTATAAAGGATTCCTCGAAAATTACAACCCTGAGCCCTTAATTAATGCCACTCTGGAAGAAATTGCCGAGGAGTTGGATAAAATTAATGATAATTTATTAAAAGCCGATAAGGAAGCAATTCCAAGAGTTGAATAAAAAAACTCTTCCTGCCGCTTTTTGGACCCCTAGAATAAAATCCCTCACGAGGGAATACGGGGAATAGATCAATGAAGTCAACCTCACTGGCCCTAACATCACTACGCCCAGACAAACACGACAGATACGCGACGAATTAATGACTCGTATTAGGGACCAACAGAATGTAATTTGGGACAATTTGATAGATGGACTGAATATAGAAAACGACTCACGTACATTCTGGCAGAGAATAAAAAGACTAAAAGAGGCAGACAGCCCAAAATGACCATAAAACTTACACGCGACAATACCGAAATTACAGGCGCGGAAAATATCGAAGAGGAATTCAGACTATTCTGGGTATCTATATTTAAGATATCTCCGGAAGAGAATGATAACTTTGATTTAAACTTCTAAGACAGAATAATAAACGATTTGAACGACCAGATTCCAAGAACCCATCCTCACCATTATGTATCGCATGAAAGGGACATGGAGGGACTCGGCGGTAGAGTTACTGCCGAAGAAATCTCGGAAACATTAAAATCCTTTCGTCAACGAGCACCAGGGCGTACATGACTAACAAGGGCAAATTTTATTCGAGTCCCGCCTAACATCCTTTTTGGGCTCATGAATGCGTGCCTGAATGTGGGTTACTTCCCTGACCACTGGAAGGTAGCAAAAATGATATTCTTTCCCAAAGCCGGTAAGTCACCGGACAATCCAACTAACTTCAGGCCTATATCTCTCTTAGAATTTGCAGGGAAAGGCTTGGAGAAAATATTGGCCAACAGGGTGAATTCGTTCCTCGAGGAAAATAATTTTCACAACAACCAACAACATGGCTTCCGAAGGAAGCGAGGAACGGACACGGCGCTAGCCGTGATCACCGAGAAGTTGGTGAAAGCTGAAAGACGCCACGTAAATCCGGTACTCCGCGACGTCAAAAGGCCTTTGCCAAAGTATGGAGGAGAGGCCTGCAATACAAAATCTTACAACTGGGCCTCAATCCCATACTTGAAATGATTCTATGCGACTACATAATGGAGAGGAGGGCATTTCTGAAAATGAAAGATTTCAATGGCTTTGAGTTCGAGCTCGAGGCGGGGATGCCACAAGAGGAGTGTATAAGCCCCTTGCTATACATCATATAGACCATCGACCTTCCCCAACCTCTGACTGAAGGCTCATTATACGTCCAATTTGCGGACGATATAACGATAATCTGTACGACACCATATCGAAATGTGAATTATATGGCACATAGTAGGGCTGTAGAAATCGGAAACATAAACTCTTTCGAGAGAAAATGGAAGATATCTACCAATGCCCAAAAGTTCTGTGTAATTCCACTATTCCGACAGACCTTCGCAGACATCCGTGTGGGGGGTGCATGCATCCCATGCGGCACGGAGAGCACGGTTATGAGACTCCGTATTACGACTCATGAATATGGGAGTCATGTAGCTAAAACTACATCGAATGAACGGAGGGACTTGGGGGAACTTCTCAAGTTCCTAAACCTGAGTACCTCCAACAACAAACTAAAGATCTATAATGCATGCATTCGATCAAAACTCCTGTATCCGCCGGTCCCTATAAACGCGATTCCCAAGACCCAAGTCCTTAAACTGCAAAGGGTTCAAAATAAAGCTGTCTATATTATAACGAGAACCCGAAGGAGAGAACGGAGAAGGCAGAGTGAGCTCCAAGGTGAACTGGGGTTGACCCCTATAAACGTGGAGCTTCATCTGAGAGCAAGCAAGATCTTGGAAAAAGTACACCGGCACCTCCCTCCCGAGTTTGTCCTCGGGCACATGGACTTTGATGACATAGGACACGCAAAACCTTTTACAAGCAGCCTACTACTTATTGACCACGATGTAGACCTAATGTTCACTTAGATTTTCACAATACCCAACCAACACAAAGCCAAACAAAATCCCTTTTCACTAAATTAATCAAGTACTAATTTTATAATTTTCCCGCCCAAATTTTAGCGCGATTAACTGGACAAAATTATCAAAAACAATAAAGAAATAAATAAAAAACAACTCAAAATCAAGGTGTAAACAACCCAGATAAAAAAAAAGTTGTCACCAAAAACAGTAGGGATAAAAAAAACACCTTTGCTACTATATTCCTCACTTTATATGTCCAATGTCTGACTATTGACAGCCGAATATTCGACTACTACGCTCTGCTGACTACCTACGGATAAAGCATTTTTGCTTGCTTAGTAACGGACCTTGAGCACCGACAACTTAAAAAAGAGCCTATATTGGAAGTCTTTTGGTGAATTTCGCTTCACCTTTCAAAAAGAGAGAATATTATTTTTCATCGAGGATTCATAGTTCAATGAGGGCTTAAGCACCTCACTGCTCCCTTCCATCGCCCTGCATGCGAACCTGCTTGGCTGTCTGCCATTCATTGATTTCGTCTTAACTATGCCGGCCACTTAGAATAACAAAATTAAGGGCTTATGTGAAAACTAGTTTGAGGAATAGACCACAGCGGAAGCATAAGTCAGAAATTATCTCGAAACTGGGGCATAACTGCGAGTTCCGGATGGAGGAGAGATCTTCATCGTCCGGGGGACCCGGCCAGAATCATAAAGGGAATTAACACCCGTTTCTATGTAGTTGGATGCAGTTATGGCGCAAGTACCCGAGAGGGGGTGGCAAAACTTTAGCGGGAGTTGATTCGGCTGCTACTGCATCAAGTCCACCATAATTCACCCCTCTTGAGGTTCCCACTCGAGATACATCCCATACATCCACCACCCATCCTTCTGGCAGCATACGAGCGGGGTACCAACTAGAAAATGGACGGGGGCATTTTTTCACCATTTTTTGGACTCATACACCAACCTACCTTCACTAACCGCTACCTCCTTTACCACCTCATAACTTCCTTTTTTCCTACAAACACCATAATTACACTTTGGTTTCAGAAAAGAAGACATCACAAGAGGACTTAGTAGAAGGACGTGGAAGACTATGGAGAACGTCACTAAGAGGGCCTCCCTCAGGACCATACGACGAGAAAAGGCCCCTGAAAAGAGAAAACTTTGTGAAACTCTCTACCTCGAACACAAGGTGGCACTGGTGAAACTGATTGAAGTTTCGTCAGGTTTCATTGCCATCTTTGCAGAGACAAAAGATGTGGACCGGTTCCTGTCTGAAGAAGGAGCTACCCCACTAAAAAGCATCAGACTCGAGGCAAATACCCCCTGGAAGGGGCAGCAAACCGCAGTGTCATTTGCTGCAAAGTGGAGAGTTGGGTCGGTGAAAACTCGACTGAAGACCTGAAAGAGGAGATTCAGAGGAGCAACCCGTGGGTGAAAGTCCGGGATTTAATCAAATTTCGTGAACACACCTACGTGTTCAAAATAACGTTCTCCACTACCGACATGGCCAGAAAAGCGACGACGGACGGGATCTTGGTTTTCAATATGAGAATCCCAGGAGAGAACATCCAACAAAAGAAATTTAATAACATGAAAATGTGCTTTGTATGCTATAAACTCGATGATCACACAACGACGACATGCCTGGACAAGAACAAACTGTGGTGCAGTGAATGCGCTACAGAGGAAAACCGATTCGATTAGTGAGGGAGCACTAAGAAGAAATGTCTCAATTGTAAAGGGGAACACAAGACCATGGCCCTGAACTGCCCAAAGCGCCGAAACATCATCAAAAGGAAGAAGGAAGAAGAGAAGAAAGCCAAGGAGGTGACCTACGCGAACGATGCCAAGAAGAATGGGGAAATAAAGACTGCACCTTCACTTGCACAGATGAATATCACAGGAGATCTAAGGGCAAAGATACTGATCTGCATTACCCACACAAATGTGTCTAATGCAGTGAAGCTTTGCTGTTACAACCAGATACTTAATTCGCTCTTAAAAGCCAACAATCACCCATCAGTGATCATTCCTGCAGACCCTGAATGCTCCAAGGTATTTAAGGAATCAGTCTTAAGAAACAACAATGTCAAATTTGTACTGGAGGAGATCGTCGAAGCTCCCTCATCGGAGGAATCTGAGGAGGACGATGAAGAAGAAGATGAAAAGGCTGAAAATGAGAAGGGATCCTCCTCTTCTGACAACGACGAGGTCCCCTGCACCCGTACACGAGCTACGAAGAGCAGATACAAAACCCCAAGTCCACCTCCGAAGAAGAAAAAGAAAAATAAGAAGAAGAAGCATAGGTAAAAACAATTTACCATGTTGCGGAACGCACTAAAGATACCGGAAGTTATTACCAACGGCTGGACGACGAAACGAACTCTTTATGGAAATGTATTCAGAGAAATTGATGCAGACATCACCTTAATTTCGGAACACGAGATCGACACGCGTAGTGCAGAAATGAAAATATGGAACTATGATGTGTTGATCACGAATTATTCTCAGAAGTGTTTCGACGGTGCCGCTATTGCAATAAAGAAAGGGATTAAATATAAGCAAATAAGAAATCTAGAAGAATCCTACCTCGCAATTGAGGTCGAACTCGATATTGGAAAGTTGCTCATTGCTACCGCATATCAACCGCCAAGGAGAGACGTGTTGCTAATTAAAACTCTCACTGGCCTATTTGGCAGAAGAGCCCCTACTATATTAATGGGAGATCTGAACACCAGATGCCGAGAATCCTGTTACAAGATCTTCAACGATATAGGAAGAAGTCTGGACAGAAATATTGCCCAGCGAATAGGCCCCGACTTCCCCACCTTTGTCAGAGAAGGAAGTGCCACAAAACAGACATCTGTCTGGCGAATCGTTAGCTGCTATTCAATTACTACATGGAACCAGTCCGAGTACCATGTAGTGACCATATAGGGATCCTAGTCACTATCAACAGGAATCCTATACAAGTTCCAGCTGTAGTCAGAAAAAACTGTAGAAGAACAGAATGGACACGGTACGCGCGCCTTCTCGAGGCCTACGATCCGCCCAACTTGGACGAGGCAATTCTTAAGGAGATTGACTAGGCACTCGACGACCTCAATAACCATCTCTTCAGTGCAGATAGAGCTTGTATCCCTAAATCCGAGTATAAGACTATCTCTACCTACAGATGGACCCAATATATGAAGGATTTATATCGTGAGCTGAAATTATTGTATAAAATCAATATCAGGAATGCATCAGTTCACTCAATGAAAAGAAGTAAAGAAATCAAAGAACTGAACCAGTTGATCCTCGAACAACAATGGAAACGATGGGATGATGTGATCGATAGACTCGATCACGAAGCAACTGCCAAAGATTTTTGAAAAAGATCCGAAATCACAACGGATCGACTGGGAAGAAGAAGATCGAGTTACAAAAAGAGGATGGAAACATCGAAACGGAAGAAGGAAGAATTGAAGAGATATTCCGAAAAAAAATTCAGTATAACTGAAGAGGAAAACGAAGACTTTGACCTAGAATTTGAAAGCAACATCATCGACGAGCTTAACGAACAAATACACAAGACGAAACCTCACCACCAAGTGAATAGACAGCGTGACGGAGATGCCGAGATTGCCGAAGAAGAACTACTCGGTGCGCTCCGCTCATTCCGACAAAAAGCCCCAGGACAATCGGGGCTTACAAAGTTAAACTTTAAAAAAGGCCCCAACCAATGTCATCGAAGGGATGAGAAGGATATATAACGCCTGTCTGAACACGAAATACTTTCCAGATTCTTACAAAACGTCTAAGATGATTTTCTTGCCTAAGCACGGAAAGGACCCAACGTTGAAGGAGAGCTACCGGCCAATTTCACTTCTAGAATTTGGCGAGAAGCTCTTCGAGAAGAACTTCAAACGAAGACTGGTGTCTCACCTGGAGGAGAACTCCCTCTACAACCCACATCAATTCGGGTTTAGGAGGAAGCGAAGTACGGAGATGGCGATTAATATCATCACGGAAAAGCTAACCCAAGCAAAACGGGAAAAGAGTTACGTGGACATTGTTTGTCGGGATGTATCAAAGGCATTTGATAAGGTGTGGCAACGGGGAATACAGTAAAAGATCTTACGACTGGGCCTAAGTGAAAACTTAGAAAGAACTCTTTGTGACTATGTCATGGAGAAAGTGGCGTACATCAGTTTAGGGCGCACGGACGGAGCAAAGTTTCCGCTCACTGCGGGCCTCCCGCAGAGGAAGGAAGCTGTCCCCCACTCTCTATTCGATTTACACCGTGGATGTCCCAGCCCCTATAAGCTCCACTTGCCTCAACATTCAATTCGCCCATGATTTCACCCAGATAATCACTTCTCCATGGAGGAATTCGCCTTGGCAAGCTCGTATGACAGCAGCAGAAATTGAAAATCTTAACACCTGCGAGGTCCGGTATAAGATCCGTACCAACCAGGAAAAGTTCAAAGTAGTCCCCATAGGCAGGAGACTACTTTACGACGTCAGGTTGGGGTATAAACGTTATCCCTACACCACGGAGTGCAATTTACTTGGAATGAAGATTACTTCAACCGGGTACAAGAAGCACGTCAGGGAAGAATCACCAAGGCCACTGCTGCAGTCAAAGCTCTATACATGTTCACAAATCTTCGTAAAAGCAAAAAGAAAAAGATATACACTGCACTTGTAGATCGACGCTGCTAGACCCAGTATCTGCCCCCTCATGTGTCTCCAAGACACAAAAGAGGAAATTAAATGTGGTTTTGGATAAATGTATGTACTTAATTACAAGTACATACATGCGAGAGAAAAGACGCTAGGAAGAGCTGCACCGGGAGGCGGGGATAAGTCCCATTAACGCTGTTATAGAAGAACGAACAAGTAATATGCAGGAAATGGTTAATTGAGAATTGGACGATCATATCGTCCAATTGATTAACCAGAACAGAAGAGGCATAAGTCGCGCCAGATTTCCGAGCTCCGCTGGGCTTTTAGCTGGCGGAACAGAAGTGCCGTTCTACGCATGAAAATAAGAATGTTTTCACCCAGACCAAAGAAATCGACCAAGAAAAAGACTACCCAGTTATGATACCTGACCGATTTCTACAAGAATTCACCGATGAACCCCCCCCCCTAAAAAAAAATACCGAAGAAGACATCCCCCCAAAAAACAAAAGTCACTATTTACACTCACTACATAATATACAAAAAAACAAAGACACTAAGCACAACACTAAAGTGATTAAAGTCATTTATTATCACACCAGCAAATGCTCATATCATAACCCAAGAACATTAATTTTTTTTTAGACAAATGGCTGAACGCCATATTATATAAACTAACTCAAAGACAACAAAGGAACCACAAAACAAAAAATATCTAAAGCGATAGGCCTGATCACTAGGCTCTTAGCATATCTTTACACCCTACCCCACTTATTTCTCTTTTTACCACTTGTCTTTTTTTCCGCTATCTGTCACCACACCCTTTCTTTATCCCCTGCCCACACCTACACTCTTACATCAAATTGTAATTGTTTCACTATTTGTCGCTCGAATCTAGTTCTCTGGCAAAGGAGGCAAAGGAAAATGAAGTTTGAAAACGTGCTTCTTTTAACGGCCGTCAACTCGGAGACGCCGAGATGTCGGGAGTATGGTTTCCGGCTGAAGTTGCACGTTAATTGCTGGTTTCCTCATATGAATAATGATGGCTTCGGCCATCTGCAATCTTCTGCGGTTTTGGAGTCTCAAGATGATGGAGGTGTACTTATTCAGTTTTTCACGGGTTAGGGTAGTTCCATGAGAGTGGGCGTGTTTTTTAATTGCGTCATCTTGAAGGTGAGCTGTCAGTAGCCTTCACAGGGTTGTGGAGGTTACGCCGATGTACTTTGAATTGCGGTGTTCGCAGTCACCGACTTTGCACGAATATTCGTATACGACGTTAGTCTCTTGGAGTTCTCTCATCGGAGGAAGACAGCTTTTCTTCATGATGCAACTACTTGTTTTCTTGGTCTTGTAGTATATAATTAGATTTATATTCGTATTAGCGTCGGTTATGGTCACATTACGATAGAGAGTGGCTTTGAGAGCCTTTTCGTCTTCACGATAGCCGGTGTTCATATTGGCCTTGTAATAAAGATCGATATTATTCTTCTTCGGAGTAGACCTGACGCCAGGACCAGCAGCCTAGTTCATTTTCTCTTTCATGGTGGCGTCGATGGATTCTTGTGGGTAGCCGTTGTTAACGAGAACTCGGGAAACCCACTTAAGTTCGATATCAACAGCCGTCCATGAGGATGAATGAGAAATTGCCCTGATCTCTTCTAACGTTCAGGACACTGAGAAGAACCTTTTGCAAAAGCCCAAGTTCGTGGCCTTCACGTATACTTGAGTGACAAATTTGGACTTCTAGGCACTTATGAGGATATCAAGGAAGGCAAGGGATCCCTTATCTTCCGTTTCGTGGGTGAAATTCAGACAGGATTTCTTCTTGAATGTTTCAACTAGGCCGTTCACTTGTTCGAGGTTATTCGTATTAAAAATTATGTCATCGATATAGCGCGCGTAGATGGGAGTCTTGAGCACTATATTGCTTTTGAAAATCTTGTTCTTAACTAGCGCATGTAAAAATTGGCAAAGAGGACGCCAAGGGGTGACCCCATCAGGACGCCATCGATTTGCACGTACATTTTCCCATCGGTACCGTAGAACGGGGCTTCTTTTGTGCATGCTTGGATGAGCTGTCGCAATATTTCTTCGGGAATGGTGAGGGGTGTGGAGCCTTCAGTATGGCAAATGGCAGTAGTTATCAATTCGATTGTGTCATCAACGGGAACATTTGTGAATAGAGATTCTATGTTCATAAAAGCTAGTACGGCTGCTGGTTGAGAAGTCTGAAGGATATCTAAAAGAGTTAAAGAGGAGGGCGGCGTGTAGTCTGATGGGGTGTAGGTCACGATGATCGAGTTGAGAAATTTTGTCAGGTGATAAATCACGCTTGGTGTTTTACTTATGATGGGGCGAAAGGGATTTCCAGGTTTATGCGTTTTTACATTGCCGTAGGCTTAACCCATCCTGAAGTCGCCATCAATTAGGAAAATCTTCATAGGGTTGGTGGTGGTGTTATTTTTCCCAATGAGTTTATTGAGCTTCGTTTTTAGATCGTTAGTAGAATTCAGCGTTATATTCTTGAATTTGGTAGTGTCATGTCGTATTGTTTTCATCTTGTTGAGGTATTTTTCTTGGCTCAGGATAACATAGATTGAGGATTTATCAGCTCTCCGGATGACAATATCCTTGTTCTCTCTGAGTATTGCTTAGGTTGCAAGACTGTACGCCGGCCCAATTGACATCCCTCAAAAAACAGATCATTTCATCAACCTAAGCAACACGACTTTTAGCCAAGATCAAGTTGATTTCCTTAATTTGGGCCTAAACTGCCACTATATAACTAATTCATTTCCTTTATCTAAGAGAATTGAAATAGAGATCCTCCTCAAAGATATACTCAAGCTCGAACAAGACCGAAAAGTTGATATCAATCCTAACCTCGCTACTGAGCTCTCTGCAGAGTTGAATAAACGCCGCGTCCACAGTCGGAGCTCCCTTATCACACGCCGAGTTGTCTTATGTCGTCCGCGAACTGTATGTTTAGTCAACCAGGCATTATTGGTGGTGGCAAGTCTGCTGTGTATATTGAATACAGCGTAAGGCTGAGACAGCCCCTCCCTGCGGGAGTCCAGCTTCCAATTCGAATTATGATCCTGAATAACCATTGATCTTCAAATATGCTCTTCTGTCTGTGACATAAACGCAGAGAATTCTATCCAGATTGCTATTCATCTGGAGATTTAAGATCTTATATTGCCTTCCTCTGACCCAGAATTTGTCGAATGCTTTTTCTACATCTCTCAGGACCAGATCGATGTAGTTATTCTCTGCTTTGGCCTTTGCTATTTTCTCTGTTATTATGCCAAGTGACATTGTGGTGTATCTGCATCTTCTGAATCGAAACTGATAATCATTATAAAGCTTATTTTCGCCAAGATATTCCTTTAGTCTTCTGTTAAGGATTTTCTCGAAGACTTTGCCCATGAAGTTCATTAGCGATATTGGCCGGTAACTGCTGAGGTGGTTTGGTGGTTTTCCTGGTTTTGGGACGAATATCATTTCGGCTAGTTTATAGCTAACAGGGAAGTAACCGGTGTTTAAGCCCGAGTTCAAAATATTCTTTAATGTTCTGATGATTATGTTAGGTTCCTTGATAAGATTAATTCTGGTTATTCCTGAGGGGCCTGGCGCTTTCTGCTTGAATGATTATATTACGCCTTTGATCTCTTCCATTGTTATGTAGGCCCCTGTACCCAAAATCTCCTCCCTTTCTCGCTCTACACTTGTTGCTGGAGTGATCTTGTCTATGTTTTCTCACAAGAAAGTGTGGACTATTTCGTCTATCTCTGGATTAAAGTCTTCGTCCTCCTTTGGTGTTATGGAGAACACTGATTTCCAGTGATTACGAAAAAGTTCTTCCGTGGTCCTCTCTTCTTAGATCTTTTCTCCCCAATCATTTTTAATTGTTATTTTTTCTCTCAGGAGTCTGCCTTTAAGTCTATTTATTAGTCTCGAGTTGTCTTTTGGTCTTTTTTCTTCGTCTATTTTCTCTATTAGGCTAGCCCATATGTGGCTTTGCTGTTCTTCTATGAGATGCCTCAGTTCTTCTCTCCGTCTTCTGATTTCTTCGTATCGCTCTCTATTTGGTCCATGGATAATTATTTGGTTTAGTAATCCACTTAGTTGCCTATTCTTTCTCTTCATTTCCTCTGTCCATCGAGGATGTGGAAGAGTACGGTATCTTGACTTTGGTATATATCTTTCGTCCACCTCAATGATCTTTCTTGTTAATCTTGAGTTTTCTTCATCAATATCTTGCAGGTTGGCGTCAGGGAGATCCTTTGGGACGAAGCTACTAAAATCTTGTGTATAACCTGCACAGTTTGCTCTCTTGTAATCCTTCCTCGCCAGTACCGGTACATGAGCAGATGTGTTCCAACATGGTTGCTACATGCAAAGGTTACATGTGGATGTTGTATGGCATATTGAAGCTACTTAGCATGACGTCTGGCTTTGTAGTGCATTGCCTATGACATATATTGGAATGTCTGGCCCTATTCTCTTGAAAATGCTTCTTTCCAACATCATATCTAGGCTAGCTCCTCTGTTTTTTTCTGAAGCGGTATCCACTTGCACTGCACCTGGCATTAAGGGCTCCCATAAAGATGGTTGGGAAACCTGTGCCAACGATTTTAAATAGGTTATGCAGGGAAAGATGATTTTTTCTTGGTGCTTGATATCCCGTGGCTACTATTATTGTCCTTAATTCCGTTTCAATTTTTACGGCCAAGTATGCCTCATCCAAATTATTTACTTCTTTGAACTTTAGCCCTCTTCTCATTGCTATGGCTACCCCATCATGACGTTCGCCTGAAGGGTTCGCATTTATGACGGTGTAATCGAACAATTTGATTGTTTTTTTTTCTGAATTGACTCCATGTTCTGATATTAATATTATGTCTGGAGCGATCTCTTTGAAGTTATTTCCTAATGTGATGTTTTACCGATCCATCCTTGAGTGTTGATTTGCAGAATGCTGAGCTTTCTTCTCCTTTCTGGTTCCATTGTTTATTAAGTTTGGTCCTCTAGAGATCTTTGGACTTCTGGCAAGTCGATCACTTGTTGGGTTCTGCTTCGTTGCCTTTAAACCATCCATTCTTCATACTTTGAAATGTAGAATGGCAGAGAGTAACGCAGTTGCCAGGGTAGATTCGAATCTTATCCTCCATTAAGAGTTTTTGTAATTTTTCCTCATCTTCTTCTCCTGTCTTTCCTTTGAATGCCCATTTGCATTTTCCTTCTTTGATTTTCTTAATGATGTCTTCCTGTTTCTTGCCTCTCGGGAGGGGGCAGCATTCATTGCTGTAGACTTTAAGTACTATTTTGTCTCCTTCATTGCTTTGCACTGACATGTTTTAAATTGCATTCTCTTTAGTAGTATGTTCCTCGCTGCTCGTTGGTGCCTACGCTAAAGTGACGTTGATTTTAAGGATTTCAGATGAGGGGGGGTTGTCAGGAAACCACATCTTCTTAATTCCATTTTTTTATAGCATTGTATTGAGTGTCGTAGCGAAGGTGCCCGGTTTCCCAATATTCATCACATGGGCATAGAGTATGCATGTGAGAACTTCTGTTGATGCCTCTTTTGGCACAGTTAGATGGGTATGTGCTTCCTACATTTTCTTCACAGTTGCTTTAGCCACTCATGCATATATTGCATTTCTTCTCGTTTTTTCTTAGTTTCTCGCTTCTCTTTCCTTTCGTTCTATTATCTCCTTTCTTTTAGGGCATGCAATTGCCATAGTCCTAGAGGCCCATGGCAGTTCACGCATTTCTTAGTACTTTCCTTGCACTGTCTACATTCGTGGTTCTTCTGTCCGCACTCAGAACATACTGTATCTTTCTCAGTGCAATCACGCGTCAAGTGGTCCTCCATCTTATAGCAGCGGAAGCACATTTGAATATTAATATGTCTTTCGCGCTCCATGTTCTTTGGTGGAATTCTCATGTTAAACATGAGTAGTCCTCGTTGAAAGATCTTTGCTGCCATATATGTTGTTTCACACACAATTTTAAAGACATGTGTGCGGTGGCCAAATTTAATTATTTCATTTATTTTTATGCCTTCATGATTTTTTCTACTTCTTCTTTCAGTTCCTCTTTGTAATCGGAACCCACCCAAACGTCGACTTTCCTGCTTATGATACTTCTGTTTGCAGTTATCTGGGGCGGGATTTTGGGCGTTAGTCCTATTCTCTTTAGTGTCTCTATTCCTTCCTGGAACACTAATTTTTCTACTTCTTTTTCCTTACTTGCAATTACCACGTAGCCATTTAGGATGTCGATAATTTTGACGAGGGCTACTTTTATCTGTCCAAATAATGTCTCGCAGAGTTTTTCTTTGTCTGGTTTGATCTCCTGGTCAATTGTCCGTAGAAGTACTCGTAGGCATTCCAGGATGCCTCATTTCCCTAGAGGGGGATGATCCCCCGTCCATTTGCTAGTCGAGTGCCAAGGCGCTCTTTTTTTGTTCCTTTCTCCAAAGCCTATGTCTGTTTTCTTCCTTCCTCTCGAAATCTGTAAAAAGGACAGTGAAAACGTTCCCTATCACCTAGCAGCCTATGGTTCCTTATTTACCTACTTACTCGTATTTTAGCGCTTCACAACCACCCTACCTAAATCGGCCTAAGCTAAGAGGCGCCTCCACAGAATTTCCGCCTCGTAGTCTTAAGGACCCTCCTTCTTCGCGCCCCCTATTGGGGCTTCCTTCTAGGGTTCACTATACCCTACATAAAATAGCTTTGGGCGCAGCGGTGGTCGTGTTATGTTGCTTTTAGTCGGTGAAGTAAGTGGAAGTCAAAGCGTGGAATAAGGAGGAATTAAGGAAGAATTACCCCTTTACGGTAAGCACCCCACTCACTAAAAACAGGAGGAATCTCCAATCAGTCCAGAGGGCGCATCTATTTCTTCTTTCTTGAAGTTAACTTCAATGAAAAGTGAACTTTTCCTTAAGCGCATTCATAGCTCTCCGTTGTAAAACGAATCTAAATTCAGTACATCCAATAGTCAGATTCAAGATTCAAGATAGTATAAAGATAGAATGTGGAGAGAATGTTAGGATAGATAGAAAATATTGTGTAAAGAGTATGTGTTGATGGGATGAGAATGAGTGTAAGATGAACAATGAGATGAGGATGATAATGATTTGTATCAGGTTGCCTGGCTAACGCTTTCCTTTTTGTTTTGTTTTGCTTTTTGATGTGAATTTAAGTTTATTAGATATAAAAATTTAGCATTCGAGCCTTTGTTTTCTGTTTGCTAAATCGAGCATCTTTATTTATTTATTTATTAGTTTTTTGTTGTTTTTGTGCTACTTTCGCATCTTTTTTATATTTATTTATTTATTAAATTTCTAGTGGTAATCTTCTTTGTTAATCTCGTTAATATTTTGACTCATCGGGTTTCTCATAGTGGGTTGTCTTTTTCGGTTTCACAAATTGTTTATATGGTCAGTTGTCTTCTTCGGTAATCTTGTTTTTGTTTTTTTGTTTTTTTGTTTTTAACCTATATATCGGGTTGACGTTGTTTAAGTTTTTTTCACGCTGCCGTAAAAACGTTTTTTGTAGTGTATTTGCAGGATTTCGTTTTCCGGTACTACTATTTGGTTAATTTCGTTTTTGGAAATTATGTTTTTTATATTATCCCACAGTTTCGTTGAACGTTTTTGTAGGGTTAAATTTATGGGTTCCAGTGCAGATCTTCGATGGAGTTCCTCAGATGTTATGCCGTCTTGTCTTTTTGTGTTAGTGATAAACCTTGTGGCTTGTTTGAATGCGTTGGAACTTTTTTAATTGTGTATTATTTACTGCATTCATCGGTACTATTGGGTAAAGGAGCTTGGGACGGACTAAGGCCATGTATAATTTTCTTTTGTTTTTGTTACTTAGATTTTTGAATCTGTACAGCGCCGACATGGTCATTTTTGTTTCATTAATATTCTGTGTTATGTGGCCGCTGTACCCTGTTTTTGTTAACTTT
The DNA here is from genome assembly GCA_963969495.1 of Ceratothoa steindachneri. Classification (NCBI taxonomy): domain Eukaryota; kingdom Metazoa; phylum Arthropoda; class Malacostraca; order Isopoda; family Cymothoidae; genus Ceratothoa; species Ceratothoa steindachneri. The sequence continues at coordinate 193,377,460 of OZ018320.1, forward strand.
AGACCGAGGACGCGTCCTTCTTTGGAGTATAGATATACTTATTCATCATCGACTCTTACTGCAGCTGTTTTCCATCTGTTTACGGGTATTATTTTAAATTTGTCTTTGTTTGTGTTTATTTTGTTTCTTCGTTCATAGTCATTGATGTTTTGTATCTCCCTCGTGGTTCTGTGAGCTACGTCTCGGTGGTTCTTCCTGTCGCTGATGATTATTTGTGTGATGTCATCTGCCAGTTGGATGTACATCGCACATTCGTGAGTTGGTTGTGGAAGGTCTCTGATGAGGTCTCTGGTGTAAACAGTATACAGAGTCGGAGAGAGGCATCCTCCTTGGGGGACTCCCGTTTTCAGGTCAATATGGTCGCCTATTTGGCCGTTTATTTGAAGTACGGCTTTCCTTTCATCCAGGTAACAAGGAGTAACAAGGAAAGTAAGTACCCTAGGAGACCTTACGGTCCATTCAAAGAGGGTACCTTTGGACTAGAAATCGAGCAGGCACATGGCTGCTCAATTGTTTTGCGTCCCTAAACGGCCACTTTTCAAGACTTTGTCTAGTCTTGAATTGAACTGGTCAACAGATTCACTGTTGACAACTTCCACTGGAAGTGCGTTCCACATACCGCAGATACTGTAAGTGAAAAGTTTTCCTCACAGATTGCGGTTGTAACGCTTCAGTTTAAGTTTGAAGCCGTGATTGCGCGTTCTGTTCTCACTCAGTGTGAAAATATCCCCGTAGTCAACATTGTCGAACCCTCGAAGTATTTTGAAAACTTCGATGAGCTGACCACGCAGTCTACGGGTTTCCAGCGAGAACAGATCTAATTCCTTTAGTCTATCTTCATAACTTTTATATCGGATAGAGGGAATCAGTTTGGTTGCCCTAGCTTGTACGCGTTCCAACCTTGCAACGTCCTTTCGAAACGAAGGACTCCAAAATTGTACGGCATACTGCACGTGCGGCCGAACGAGGGAGTTGTACAGACAAAATACTATCTCCTTGTTACGGTATCCAAACTGGCGCTTTATGTAGCCTAACATCCTTTGGGCTTTCTTCTCTACCTCGATGCACTGTTTCGAAAAATTGAGGTCGCTAGTGATAGTTAAACCCAAGTCCTTCTCAGTGTCACTCGATTCAAGAGCAGTGCCCTTAAGGATATACTGAGATTGGGGGTTTCTGTCGCCGATATGCATTACTTTGCATTTCCCCACGTTAAAAGGCATTTGCGACGTGTCCGACCACTCCCTAATCTTCGTATGATCTTCCTGCAGGTGGGCAGTATTTCCATCTTTTGCAACGTTCATGCCAAGCTTGGTATCGTCGGCAAATTTGGAAATCTTGGCAACCATGTCACCGTCCATGTCGTTGACGTAGATGATGAATAGTAGTGGTCCTAGGACAGAACCTTGAGGCACCCCGCTAGTAACGGGCACCCACTCAGAAGCCTGTCCATTTACCACCACCCGTTGCCGTCTGCCACTTAGCCAGTTCTCGATCCAGTCGGCTACTTTTCCGTCTATGCCTAGCGCTCGCACTTTCCGGAGAAGGCAGCAGTGTGGTACCTTATCAAAGGCTTTCTGAAAGTCTAAGTACACCACATCCACCGCCTTGTCCCGATCGTGCTCACTGAAAACGAAGTGCAAGAATTCCACCTGGTTCGTCAGGCATTACCGTTGCCTTCGGAAGCCGTGCTGGGAACTCCTCAGTAGCAGGTTTGACTCTAAATACGACGTCATTTTGTCCACCATGATGCTTTCCATGAGTTTACCGACTATCGAAGTCAGACTGATAGGTCGGTAATTTGAGGGATGGCTGGGGTCTCCTTCCTTGAAGATCGGAGTCACCTCCGCCTCACGCCAGTCTCTAGGAACGCATCCGGTCCGGATTGACATGTTAAAGATAGCGCACAGATGTCGTGATACTTCATCGCACACTTCCTTCAACACCTTGGGTAGAAACCCGTCCGGTCGAGGGGACTTATTCGTCTTTAGGTCAGCGATATTTTTCTTTATTTCTCCTTCGGTGAAGTCCATTGCCTCCAGCTTTTCCCCCAAGTAGGAATCCGTGGGCTGGGGGATGGGACCACACTCTTTAGTAAACACTGAGGAGAAGTAGTCATTGAGAAGGTTAGCATTTTCTGCATCTGACTGAGTTAATGCACCCTCCTCGTCCACTAAGGGCCCAATCCTACGATGGATTGGTTTACGGCTATTTACATAGCCAAAGAATTCCTTGGGATTCTCCTTGCAGACTCTCGCCACTTGGAGTTCCTCAGTACGCTTAGCTGCCCTTATGCTGGACTTCACTCTCCTGGTTAGCTTCCGCTACTCGTCAAAAGCACCCGAGATCTTCGATCGCCGGTACGCATTTCTCTTTTTCCTAAGCAGTTTGCCAATTTCTCAATTGAACCACTTTGGTTGAACAGAAGACCGACGAAGACATTTCAGAGGGATGCAACTTGATTGAAGACTCATGAATTTATTTTTGAAATTGTTCCACAAGTCTTCAACCTCTTCGCAAACGCTAGCCTTACATCAGTCAGCCCAGCACGAAGGCTTTCAAAGTCTGCTCTTCTCAAGTCAAGTTTCCCTTATTGATTGGCAACAGACCTTACCTTCGGGATCTTGACGGTAAATATAACTAGCTGGTGATCACTTCCACCGAGCTTTTCGCCTACAGAGACATCCTCAACGATATCATCCTCAGAGGTGAAGACCAAGTCAAGGATATTGTCTCCTCTCGTCGGTTCTCTGACCCATTGAGTGAGGAACTCGTTGTTGGCGAACTCCAGGAGTAGCGCGCTCTCGCCACAGGCTGCTCTGGTTTCCCAGTCAACTTGTCTGTTGAAGTCGCCCATAACGATGCACACTCTGCCTTGAACACGCTCACCCAGCAGCTGGTACAGTTTCCTGTCCTTCTTAACGGGTTGGGAAGGGGGTCTGTAAAGCACCAGGGTCCTGTATCTGACAGGACCTACCTAGTTGCATAATGTTTTGCATACATTTATTTGCAGGTTAAGGCTGCAGATCTTGCCTCTAAGCCAGGCAACGACACCTTGTCGAAGGCTTTAGCAACGTCACGGAGTACTATATCTACTTTGTTGCCTCGCGCTGTTTCTGTGGTAATTTTTTCGGTTATTATCGCCAGCGCGGTGTCCGTTCCTCGCTTGCTCCTGAACCCGTGTTGTTGTGGGTTGTACAGGTTATTATCCGTAAGGTGTTTAATTAACCTGTTGTTTAGCAGTTTTTCTAGGACTTTACCCAGAAATTCCAAGAGCGAAATCGAGCGGTAGCTTCCGACTTGATGTTTTGGTTTGCCTGGCTTCGGTAGGAAGATCATCTTTGCCTGCTTAAAGGTGTGGAGAAAATACCCAATATTAAGGCAAGCATTGAAGATCTTCACTATCTATTTATGCAAGTTTTATGGAGCATTTATTGAGTAAGCCTTTGTTATCCCGCTTTGACCTGGTACTTTTTGTTCGAAAGATTGTAGGACTGTTTTATATTCAGCCATTGAGAAGGGCATTCTCTCCCCCAAGGGGTGGTTTCTCTCTTCGTCGACGTGTATGTATGGTACACTGCGTTCTTGTTGCGCCTCTAGGGCTTGCATGACACCCCCCTCGTGCTCTATATCATATTCTTGATTCTCTTCTGGTGTTATCGAGAATATTTTTTTCCAAAGATTTTGGAAGTGCATTTGGAGTTCTTCGTTATTTTGCACAACCCTGTCCTGTATTTTTAGTTTTATATTTTCCTTCGGTTGAGATCCTCGTAATTTTCTGTAGTCTCTCCAGAACTTCCTCGGATCTGCTTCGACATCCATTTTATTTATTATATTATTCAAAACCTGGCTTGACTTTTCTTTAATCAGATTATCTATCTTCTGATAGCAATTAGCCTTCTGTATCTCTCCATATTAGTGCCAGTTTCTGTGATTTCTTTAATTAAGTTTTGAAATTCTTCCATCATTTCCTTTATTTCGTTGTTCCATCTGGCAGCAGGTAGGGTTCTATATTCTATTACTGGGGTATGAATTCTGTCTGCTTCAATGATATTTTCGGTGATTAGTTTGAATTGGTTTTCTATTTCTTCTGTTCCTTGGTTGTTTAGGGATCCAGTTTCTAGTGTACTTAAGTGCTCTTTGTAACCATTCCAGTTTGTTCTGCTGATGGCTTTTCTTTGTGGAATTTTAATTTGAATGGATGAAGTTGAAATGGTCGTTATCATACTTAGATGGTCCGATGGGGTTGCGGGGCCTGGTACTGTGTGGTGATTTAAGTTGAAGTTTGGGTTCATCAGTATTATGACAAGAGTTGTCGAGGTTTGAGCTGTTAAGTATGTTAGGAAGTCTGGTCCTTCTCTGCTTAGCTCGTTCCGTTGTATTAATAATTGAAGGGTCCTTCCTGCTCCGTTTGGTTGGCATGTGTAGCCTACCTCTCTACATTTTGCATTGGAATCTCCTGTTAGTATGGTTAAGGCCTGTCTACGAAAGAGTTTGAGGAAATTTGGAGTTGGCAAATGCGAGCGTCTTGGGGGCTGATATGTCCCAGCTATGATTAGATCTCCTGTGGTAATTTTTATTTTTATGGCCAGATACGACTCTTCTAAATCCTTTACCTCTGTAAAGTGGATTGCTGTTTTTACTCCAATTGCTACACCATCGTACCTTGTTTGTAGGTAATTTGTGGTAATAAATCTATAATTTGGAATTCTTATGGTATCGATCTCTGTGTTTAGTCCATGTTCGGTTAGAATAATTACGTCTGCGTCTTCTTTTCTTATTATGTTTGAGTATGATATTCTTTTTCCTTGCAAGCCGTTTACATTTAGTGTAAAGATTTTAATTTTTCGTTGCTACGTATCCATTTTTATTTATTTGTTAAGGTCTCTTCCTGTCTTTGTTTTTTTCCGGGCGGCCTGGGGAACGAGTGCGTCCATTACGCTTTTTCTTAAATTTCCCGTTTGAGATGTTTTGACACGATTCAGGGATGATGTGTATCATGCCTTGCTTTAGACCATTGTGTACCTCTGTCTCATCAGCGTCTGCCTCAAATTCTCAACTGTACTTTCCCTTAACTAGTCCGTCCACGATTTCTTTTTGCTTGATTTGTTTAGGTAACGAGTATGCGTGGGAACCGTAAATTTTAATGTTCAAATCTTGAGTATTGAATTTTGGTTTTGGTTTTGAGCTTTCTGGGGTCGTCTTCGAGGTTTTTTTTGTCGGTGGATTCTTCTTCAGAATTGGCATCCATACCAGCTTCGTCTTCTTCCGGGCTCGTATGTTTCGGAGTCTCTTCTTGGGTCATGTTAATTCTATATAGCTCGCTCGAAGGAGGGTTCTCCGGGAACCACATTTTTTTAAGCCCGTTCTTTTCCAGCATGGTTTAATTCGTTTGCATATGAGCCTGGCTTTGCCATGTTTACAAAGTGTGCGTGCATTATGCAGAGAATTAAGTCTGATCTCATTCTTCCCTCTATATTCACCGTTATGCCTTGTCTCACGATGGGCATAGTTCGAGCTAGGTTATAAATGGCAGTACACACGGCTACACCTTAGAAGGCGAGAGCAGAGGGGGTGATGAGTTTAGGTAGCCATAGAGTTAATTATGACCACCTGGTAGTAAATCTCTTTTTATTAAGTCCGCCGTAAGGGAAAAATGGCGTTGGAGAGGAAGGTTTCTTCTGTAAAGACCTATGTGGGAACTTCTCTTGTAATACTCTGATCTCCTTTCTTATCCTTTTCTCCAAAAGGTCAGGCGTTGGAAGGCGAAAGTAGCGTAAGCTGTCCTTCGAGTGCTCAATATCCGTGCGTCCAAGCACCTCAACTTCTCAGAGGAGTCTTGTGAAAAAATAAAAAAATTCCCCCCAATTTTCCTCCTTTTTCGAAATCGAAGATAGATGCCAGGAGTTTTTTGCAGTCGTATGTAAATAGTCAGACAATTCAATTCGATTCAATTAAGTTAAAGGTGTGGGTGTTTGTAGAGAAGTACGATAGGGTGTGTGGATAGACAGAGAAAATAGACAAGTAGTGAAGAGAGAAAGAAGCGTAGTAGGGTGCTAAGAGATGCAAGAGCCTGGTGATCAGGCCTATCACTTTTTATATCTTTGTAGTGTGTATTCTTTGATGTTTTCGTAGATTTTTATTTAGCATGGCGTTCAAGCCATTTGTCTTACTAACTTTAGTGTAGCTTTGTTGTGTGATGTGCATTGCTTGTTTGTTTGTTTTTTTCAAACTTTTAAATTCGTGCTTAATGTTTTGTATTCTTTGTATGTGTGTGTGTGTATTAGTTTTATTGTTTTTTCATGGTCAAGTTGAGTTTCCTCGTCATTTTCGGTGATTTTCTTCTTTCTTGATTTTTTTCTTTTGTCTCCATCGGTAAATATAGTCATAGTTGTGTGAGTTTTTCTTCATAATTCGGTTGTTCCTTAGATTATACAATCTCTTCATGAGTAGAACGGCACTTCGTCCCCGCCAGCCACTCGGTTAGCGGAGCTTGGAAAACTGGCGTCACATTCTGCTCTTCTGTTCTGGTTAATTATATGAGTAATTTCTTCACTCAGTTCTCGATTAACCAGATCCTGCATCTTCCGGGTCCGTTCTTCGATGACTTTGTTAATGGGAGTTATCCCCGCCTCTCTGTGCAGGTCATCTTGGCGTCTTCTTTCTCGCCTGTGTGTACCTGTGATTAGGTACATGCATTTATTTTGCACTACTTGTAGTCGCCTTTTTTGTGTTTTTGTGTCATAAGAGAGGGTGAAGGCGGGGTAAAGCAACGTAGATCTAACAAAGGCATTGTAAATCTTTTTCTTGTTACTTTCACGTAGATTTCTGAACATGTATAAAGTTCTGGCAGCGGCCGAGGCTCGAGAAGTTTGTTCTTCAACGTGCTTCTTGTACCCGGTAGAAGTAATTTTCATACCGAGTACATTGTACTCATTGGTGTAGAGATAGTGAGTATTCCCAACTCTCGCATCTGCTGTTCTGGTGCGTCCAATGGGGACCACCGTGAATTTCTCCTGGTTGGTTCTATTTTTCCACTGAGCCTCATAGGTGTTTAGATTTTCAATTTCTACCGCTGTCATGCGAGCTTGCCACGGTGCATTCCTCCATGGAGATATGATTATCTGGCTGAAGTCATGGGCGTATTGAATATTGAGGGAATATGGGTACACAGGGGCTGGGAAATTCACGGTGTACATCGAGTAAAGAGTGGAGGACAGACACCCCACCTGCGGGAGGCCCGCAGTGAGCGGAAGCTTTGGTCCGTCCGTGCACCCTAAACTGACATACGCCGCTCTCTCCATGACGTAGTCACAGGGAGTTCTTTCCAAGTTTTCACTTAGACCCAGCCGTAAGATCTTATACAGCATTCACCGCTGCCACACCTTATCAAATGCCTTTGATACATCCTGACAAACAATATCCACGTAACTCCTGTCCCGTTTGGCTTGGGCAAGCTTTTCCGTATTACGCTTCTTTCTAAACTCGTATTGGCAAAGGTTGTAGAGGGAGTTCTCTTCCAGGTGAGACACCAGTCTTTGGTTGACGATCTTCTCAAAGAGTTTCCCGCCAAATTCCAGAAGTGAAATTGGGCGGTAGCTCTCTCTCAACATTGGGTCCTTTCCATGCTTGGGCAGGAAGATCATCTTTGCCGTCTATAAGCACCTGGAAAGTACCCCGTATTCAGACATGCGTTAAATATTCGTCTCATTCCTTCGATGACGTTGACGTTGGCTGGTGCCTTTTCGAAGTTTAAATTCGTAAGCCCCGATTGCCCTGGGGCTTTCTGGCGGATCGAGCGGAGTGCGCCAAGATTCTGTTCTTCGGTGATCTCGGCGTCTCCACCACTCAGTCTATCCACCTGGTGATGAGGATGCGTTCTGTGTATTTCCGTGTTTAGCTCGTCTACGATGTTATTTTCAAACTCTATGTCAAAATCTTCGTTCTCTTCTTCGGTTATACTGAAGATTTTTTCCCAATAACACCAGAATATTTCTTTGATGCTTCTCTCTTCTGTTTCAATGATTCCATCTTCTTTTAAGATTTCCATTTTCTTCCTTTTTCCAGATGATCCTCTGAGGCGTCTGATTTTATTCCAAAAGTCTTTGGGAGATGCGTCTCGATCAATGCTCTCGATCGCATCGTCCCATCGTCTCTGTTCTTGTTCGAAGATCAACTGGTTGAGCTCTTCTTTGATCTCTTTACTTCATTTTAATGAGTCAACTGTCAACTGATGCATTCCTGATGTTTATTTCATATAGTACTCTCAATTTTCGATATAATTCTTTCATATACCCAGTCCATCTATATGTTGAGATGGTTTTATACTGGGTATTTGGGATGCAAGCCCTATCTGCGTTTATAAGATGGTCGTTAAGGTCGTCGAGTGCCTCGTCTATCTCCTCGAGAATTGCCTCGTCCATATTTGGTGGACGGTAGGCCTCGAGAAGACCCGCATACCGTGCCCAGTCTGCTCTTCTGTAGTCTTTTCTGACTGGTGCTGGGACTTGTATAGGGTTCCTGGTGATGGTAAGTAGGAGCCCAATAAGATCACTACATGGTACCTGGACTGGTTCTATGAAGTAATTGAACGGCAGCTGACGATTGACCAGACAAATGTCTGGTTTTGTGGCACTTCTTCCTAGAATATAGGCAGAATATTTTGATTTTGCACTTTTGTCACTTCGGTTTTTCACTTCGCTTTCTCGTTGAAGTCAATAAAAGTTTGAAAACAATTAACACTTCTATGTGTTAGGAAGGTAAAGCACTGGGTGTAACTGTTTGATAACCTCCTTTATCGATTCTTCGAGATCCGCGAGAGTAGAATTCCACAGGCGTATAAAGCAGTCAATAGTCAGACATTAGACATTTGGACATAAAAAAGTGGTGAGATTTAGGGAGAGTTAGAGAGAAAAAGTAAGAGATGAAAGTGGTGAAATAGGGTGAATTTAAAGAATAGATGATGTGTAGGAGACAGAATATATAGGTCCCTGGTGAAAGGGTAGCTCTGTTATGTTGTTTTGGATGAATTTTGTTCTTGTTTTTTTGTTTTTTATTTAATAAACTATAAAATTTATAGTTCATCCAATTAAATTAATCTGGTTAATTTAATTTTTAATTATTTAGATCTTAATGATCTTTTGGCATTCAAGCCTTTATTTGAGGAGGGGTTTATATTGCCGCTGTGGGTTTTTGAAAAAGTTTATTTTCGTTTTATTTGGATTTTTGCAAAGTTTGAATTTATTTTGGAATTTATTTTAACTAAAGAAACTTGCGCATTACACTGGTCGTCGTTTTCTGTATTTTTTCGGTTTTGTCAACTGTATTTTGGAGTCACGTCACCGTCAGACTGTAATTTACTGCTCTTAAATGGTCTTATTTGTCGGTCAACCTCGATGTCTAAGTGTGTACGAGAGAATTCAGGGGTCAAGGGGGCGCCAATGGCTTGCCAGATCCTCTTAGCTCTCTCGCGGAGCGCACGTTGATCGGAGATAATCCAACCGAGTCGTGGAGCTCCCTCTGTCGTTTCTGTTCTCTTCTTCGGGTGTTTGTAATGAGCAGCACCGCTTTGTTCTGGATGACTTGTAGTTTCGCAATGTGTGTCTTGGTTCTCGCGTTCAGAGGCACTGGGGGGGTACAGAAGTCTCGATCGAATGCAAGCATTGAATACCTTGAGTTTATTTGAGGGATTTAGTTCACGCAACCTATAAAATTCCCTCAAATCTCTCTTGCTATTTGCGACTGTTCGCTCGATATGACTCTTGTAGCCACCTGTGGTGGGTTCCAGAACCGCCCCTTTCAGGCAGAGGAGATTCGCTCCCCTTCTACATGTATATCATTGAAGGTCTTGCGAAACATGGGAATTATTTTGAATTTTGGGGCATTGGTTGATATCTTCCATTTCCTCTCGAAAGAGTTGATGTTAGATATCTCCTTAGCCGTATTTCTCGCCATAAATTCCCTGTGAACATAAGCGGCGGTACAAATTTGCGATATGTCGCCAGCGAACTGCACGTATATCGTACCCTCGGAGAGAGGTTGTGGTAAGTCCCGTGTATAAATGTTGTATAAAAGGGGACTGAGACAGCCCCTTTGTGGGACCCCTGCTTCGAGCTCGAATTCGGGGCCTTTGTGTTCTCTGATATGAATGTATGCTCCCCTCTCCATTATATAGTCACATAAAATCCTCTCAAGAATGGGGTTGAGGCCTACTTGAAGGATCTTGAATTGTAGTCCTCTCTTCCAAACCTTATCAAAGGCTTTTTTGACATCTCGGAGCACCAGGTCGGCATGCCTTTTTTTCTGCCTTGATTTTAGCGAGCTTTTCGGTGACAACGGCTAGGGCCGTGTCAGTCCCTCTTTTCCTTCTGAAGCCGTGTTGCTGCTCATTATGCAAGTTGGCCTCGTCGAGAAAGGAGTCGACTCTATTAGCCAATATCTTCTCGAAGACTTTGCCAAAAAATTCTAGGTGAGATATCGGTAGGAAGCTGGCAGGGCAGTCCGGGGGCTTTCTCGATTTGGGGATGAAAATCATTTTGGCCACTTTCCACTGATCAGGGAAATAGCCCGTGTTCAGAGCGGCGTTCATGATTTTAAGTAGGCCATTCCAAACGTTAGGCGGGGCCTTGATGAAATTCCCCCGGGTCAGCCCCGTGGTACCAGGTGCTCTTTGACGAAAGGATTTTAGAGCAACGGAGAGTTCTAGGGCAGTTATTTTACTGCCATAGACCTCCATCACTCTTTCCTGCGGCACACAATGATGAGGAGAGGTTCTGTGTATTTGTGTGCTTAGCTGTTGGATTATGTCAGTTTCGAATTCGAGGTCGTAGTTGTCATTTTCTTCTGGGGTGATTTTGAAGATTGAAGACTAGAAAATACTAAGAATTTCATCAATCTCTTCAGTCTCGTCAATTTCTTTGCCGTCATGAATGAGTGTTATTCTTTTTTTTGTGGGGGTTTTCCTTTAATACGTTTAAACGTCTGCCAGAATGTGTGTCTCTTTCTATGTCGAGTCTTTCTATCAGTCTGTCCCATGTTAGTATTTGTTGGTCCGTAATTAGAGCCTGGAGTTCGTCTTTAATTTGTCTTAGTCTTCTGTGGGCATTGTGGTTGGGGCCTATCAGCGCTATTACATTGGACAGGTCTCTATATTCTTGGACCATGGCTTTCATGGAAGGGGTCCAGGGGAGGCTGGGAGGGTTTTATATTTAAGACAGGGAATACTATTTTCATCGGCTTTTATTAGAAAGTCAGTGCTTTTATCCAGCTCTTCATCTATTTCTTCTAAATTGGCATCAAATAAAGGGTCTGGGATATAATTTAGAAGGTAATTTTTATAGCTTTCCCAGTTCACCTGCTTAAAGCTTTTGTGTTCTGGGATTTCAATTTTGATAGCCTGGTGTTCGCTCGGAATGATGGGGCCCGGTTCAATGTAGTAGTTGTAAGGAAACCTGATGCTAGATAGGACTATATCAGGTTTCGTTGCTGCTCTTTCCGTTATGTAGGTCGGGAATTCTGGTCCAATCCTTGTCACGTATTGTCTGTCAAGTAGTACCTCGATGTTTCTGCCTGCATTGTTGCAGGAGGTATATCCTGCCGCTGCACACCTTCCATTTAGATCTCCGGCAAAAATTACGTTTTTCTTATGGCTAAATATCTGCAGGAGGTTGTGCATGGGCACATAGCCGCGTCTTGGGGGTTGGTAACCCGTGGCCACGACTAGTCCTCCTAGGGCAGTACCTACTTCAATGGCAAGGTATAATTCATCTAAGTCATCCAGTGTCCTGTATTTTAGTCCTTTTTTAACGACTATTGCGCAGCCGTCATACCGTTCTTGGCTATGATTCTTACTAATGACGTCGTATTGAAATATTTTTAATTGCTTTTGCGTGGTCAGTCCGTGTTCGGAAATAAGTATTATGTCAGGGTCACCCTGTCGCATAGTATTGCCATAGATGAAACCTTTTCCGTCCCACCCATTGACATTCATGTTTATAGTAGTAAGTCTGTCGGTCATTTTGTGTAATGTTAGTTCTCTAGTGTATGGGATTAAAGTAGAAGCTTATTCGCGATCTACTTTAGCCCCATGAGGTTTACTGGGCGGGGTGCGCTCCATGCCGTTTCTTTTTTTCTGTATTCGGTGCCCGTTATCATGTGGAAGCAGTCCGTAGTCAATTTGATCATATTTTGGGCGAGAGCCTCCTCAACCTACCGCTCCGGAACCTCATCTGAGTATTCCCACTTGTATCTTCCGGTCTTAAGACCCTCCGATACTTCGCGGGAATCAATTTCGGTTGGGAAGGGAGCCGATTCGGGGGCATATAATTTCAGGTTGAAACCTCTCGCGTGGTATTTTAACTGGTGTTTCCTCCCCCGTGATAAAGAGGTAGACCTTGGACCACGAGTTTTAGAGGTTTTTCTCGACTGTGGAGACCTGGTCTCCTTGGGTCGCACTGCTTCTTTGGTTGGTGTGTATCTATGTGTTTGTTGTAACTGTGGTGTTTATTTTTGGTGAAAATCGCGTCTGTTTTGTTGTTTGTGTTTCCTTAGGTTTGTTTAGTCGGGGGTCTCGTGAGATGGCTGTGTTCTGTGGTGTTGGCAGTTTTTGACACGTTTCTTGTCATTAAAGGGCTACGCTTATTCGCATAACCTCCTCCGAAGGAGGGTTTTGGGGTAACGACATCTCCTGCAGCCCGTTCTTTACGAGCATGCGATTGGCCTCCGTGGCAAAGGTACCTAGGCGTGTAATGTTCACAATGTGTGCATAGTAAATGCAGCACATTATTTTAGTTGGATGTTCGTTTTTGATGTGTAGTTAAGTCTTCTGGCTGTTCGTCTCGGCAATGGCGGCTTTTGCTACTTTCGCGTAAGTCGAATTGGCTTTTTCTCCTCTGTTTCACGTTTCAATTCGGTTTGTTTTTGTATTTCCCGTTTTTTGACCAGACATACCATAGACATAATCCGGTGGGGACCTTCGCAATTTAAACATTTGGGGGTGGTATTCTTACAGTCACGCCAAAAATGGTCGCAACCGGCACAGATAGAGCATAGCGTTAGATCTTTCTTCTCAGGGCAGTTGGAAGTGGTATGTTTTCCGTACTTGTATCACCGGAAGCACATTTGAAGGTCAGCAAACTCTTCACGTTCCATCTGCTCTGGGCAGACTCTTACGTTGAAGAGAAATAAACCATTCTCCTTAGCTTTTTGAACCATAGCCGTGTCTTCGAATACAACCTTAAATACGTGCGTGTATTATTTAAACGTGATGACCTCTGCTACCTTTGCGCATTAGTGTTTTGGTTTGATTTCCTCTTTAATGTCCTCTGTCGAGTGGCTCCCAACCCAAGGGTCGAGGCGCCTGCAGATTAAGCTGCGGTGTGTTTTTATTTGTGGCGCTGTGGTCGGTTTTAGATTGATGGTCTTTATGCATTCAACGGCTTTGCTTGAGGTCAAGGCTTTACAATCGGCCTCCCTCGCGCAAATGGCCGAGTAACCATTATGCAAGTCTAACGAGTGCGATGTGTAAGGATCCATATACTTTATCAAAAACCTTTTCCCTGTCCGGTTTCGGGCCCTCCGAGAAGACCCGAAGAGTGATGCGGAGAGTCTCCCTCATCTCTCTTGCATCCTATCGTAAGATAGGGGATGTATATGCTTAAATATATGTGTACACTTTTAGAAAAAGGGCGGGGGAGAAATCAGAGCCAATGTCCAAGTACTTGTATATGACTTTATCTTGATGTTTCCTTCCTTCAGACTTGCGGGTGGGCCAGTTGAGGTTTCTGTCCTTGTCTCCACGAAAGAGTGAAGATTTCGCCCCTCACTTTCCTAAATCGAATACCAGTGGTCCACCTTTTCAAACGTATTGGGCTTTTTCACTTTTAGCCAGTTTTTCTATTCACCACTCGAAGCGAGTCGCACAATATCACTTCTTTCACAAAAGTTCAGTTTGCAAAATTCTGAACAAAATATGGTACACAGCGGTAAGCAAACTTGCTAAGGCAACCAGAGCAGTCAGTCAATAGTCAGACAATCTGAGCTTTCCAATTTTATGTTTCTTGTAGAGCTTAGTTTCCCCTTAAAAATTTCCCGCGCCATGATTGGCCAATTTTTGTAATACTTATGTTCGCGTAGAAATACTATATATAATGTAGAAAGTTTGGGGCAAAATTTCCCCAAAACGCCTCCGAAATAATCGAAAGAGAGTTACTTAAGAAAGAGAGATATTACTCATTTTTATCACCATTCACCATCATACTAATTTTATCTTTCTCTTTTAGTGGCCCCACTTAAGCAGATGACTGCTTAAGTCCCTGGCCCCACCCCCCTGCATGAACTGTCGTCGGATGTGAGAGAGGTTTGCCATTCATGTTTCGTCCCAACTATGCCGGGCAATATCACGGCCATAATTGAGGGAATGGGAGGAAGCTGGTTTGAGGAGTAGCTCACAGCCGATAACAATGTCAGAAACAATTCCGGATAAGGGATGGACTGCCACCTCCACTGATCATCACAGCGGGGGCCCCTTCCAGGACCCTAGAGGGACACACAACCGTCTCTATGATATGTTGGGATGCGGTCGCGATTAAAACACCCTTGAGGGGCGGCGTTGTCAATAAGTCCGCCATACAATATACAATCACACCCCTAAGAGGATCCCACCCAGATTCATCTCATCCATTTTCATTATCCACCCAAAGGAAAATCCCCTTTAAATCCAGGCGGCGCTTTATCGAAGGGGGGGCCCTCTTCTCCCAAAAGGTAACGCAAATAAAATAACAGAAACTGAAACTCATAAGTACTAGAGAGTCCCTAATAAAAATAAAAGGTCAAAACAATAGAAAAAAAGTGTGCCTCCTCAAGGGGTGCTCACCACCAAAATGGCGACCCAAAATGCCCTGAGAGTCTCGCTAAGGTGTATTAGCGGCCATGACAAACCAGACAAGGGCACAGGATACATGACTCTGTTCGGCAATCTCTGTGTGGCAGCCCTAAGGCTGATTGACACATCTGCAGGATATGTCGCAGTTTGCGAGCATGAAAAAGATATTGAAATGCTAACAAAGGAGGAAGGGATAAAAATCCTTAAAGACATAAACCTACAACCGACCACGCCTTCTCAAATCCAAGCGCACATGAGCGTGGTGTGCAGAAGGCTGGACCCATGGGTCAGCCAGCACTCAAAAGAAGAGATAAAGGAGGAATTAGAGAAAAACCTATAATGGGTGAAAGTGGCTGAGGTTATCAAATTTAAAAATAAAAGAGATAACTCAGAATACCATGTTTTTAAGATCATTTTCACGTACACTGAAATGGCCTTAAAGGCGAAAGAGAGAGGGCTGCTTCTCTTTAACACGAAGATAAGTGGTGAGCAGATCGAACGCGAAGAATTTACCCCTGTGCAGATCTGTTTCAGATCCTACCGCCTGGAGCACCACACCACAAGAGATTGCAAGAAGCAGGAACCAACCTGTTCTAGATGCAGTCAAAAAGGTCACGGCTGGCGCGAATGCCCAGCAAAAGAAGAAAAGTGCCCTAACTGCGGTCAGAGACATGGGGCAACGGCGATGTCCTGCCCCCTCCCCAAAGGAAATACTAAAAAGAAAGGCGGAAGTGAAGAAGGCAGAAGGAATTAAGAGGGCGAACACCACCTACGCCCAAGCGGCTAAAGCCACCCCCTCAGTTAGTGATCTTAACAACCCACCTCAAAAGACATGCATCAAGGTAGGCAGGAAGGACAAAAATTCTACAAAAATCCTCACTTGCATTCTTTATGCCCATGTCCGAAACCTAACGAACCCCGGCTGCTTTGCTAAAGAAATGAACAACATGCATAAACACAATAGCTTGGCAGAGATGTGGTTCCCGGAGAATCCACCTTCAGGGGAAGTCTTCTAAATGCAATTCCGCACCGAGGAAGAGGCACCTGCGACCACTTCCCTAAGAGATTTAGAAGAAAAAGAAACAAAGAACAAGAACTCGGAATAAAAATCAGCCCCACATAGGTCCCTAAATAAGGACCCAAACAAGTCATTGTGTTGAGGGACGTGCAAAAGGCCGTCAATAAAGTCTGGCTGGAAGGACTTCAATACAAGATCCTGAACCCCCAGCTAGACCCAATCCTGGAAAAGATCCTCTGTAACTTCGTCATGGACAGAAGGGCTTGTCTCATGATAGAAGGGTACAGAGGCCCTGAATTCGAACTAAATGACGAGCGTTCCTTAGGGAAGCTGCCTGACTCCTCTGCTTTACTTGGTCTTCACAATCGACCTCTCAACTCCAGTACAGAGGGACACGATGTATCTGTAATTCGCAGATGACGTCACTCAAATTTTCCCATGCCCGGAGAGGAAAGCAAGGGCGCAGGCGGCTCGCACAATAGCGGAAATCAACAACATCAGCCAATACGAGAGACGATGGAAAATCAGGACCAACAGGGACAATTTCAAAATCGTCCCGCTGAGCCGCGAGTTGACATGGCCCATCATCATAGATGGGGGGGGGGAGGGGATACGGCTACTCCGCTGAAGGCACATTCCTGGGCTTTAAAATCACCGACCATGGATACTCGAGATACCACATGGAGAGGTGGAACCTGGCAAGGAGAGAAATCTCCAAGCTTTACAGGCTTAGAGATCTTAGCTCGGCCAACATCAGAAAAATATATCTGATCTATGTCCGGGCTATGTTGATCTACCCCGCAGTGGTCTTCCAAGTGAAAAATAGAACCTCGATGAAAAGGCTCCAAGGTGTCCAGAACACTGCCTCTCTGCTAATCAATAAAGTAAGAATGCGTGATCAACTTAGGCAAAGTGATTTGCACAGGAGGAAACCACCAATGTCGTCACCCCCAAACTGAGAATAAGATCTGGTCCACTCTATCGAATGGTGTAATTCCAGAGCTACGTGGAACAGGCGGCAGGCTTAATATACCTGCAAGGCTACGGGCAAAAGTCTCACGCCGAAGTCGATTTCCGAGCACAAAACTATGCACTCAAGAAATAATCACACCACTATATACATAGTAATAACACAATACAACATATTAAAAACAATGCAGCAAAAAACACAAAAATGAGAACAGCAATCAATACGACTATCACAAAACAAGAAATACTAGGCAAATTGTCTGCAAATAAAGCTAAAAAAAGCTTGAAAGCTGAATTATATTCCATCCAAAATAAGTATAACAAATCATAAGAGAAAAACAATAAGAATAACACTAAAAAAACACACGAATGAACATAAATATAAGATAAAAAGCATAAGCAAACAAATAATAAAGGCAAAAATGAACAGAAAATAAAAATAAAGCGATGCCCTCCCCACTAGGGCAAAATACCCCCTCCCTCTCTTTAATTTTCAACTACTATATCTTCACTATCCCAACTTCTACTAAAACTGAGTATATCTTCGAATAATTACGATGCTACTGTTCTCATCGTTGGATACCTACCCCTGCATAGGAAAAGGAGGAAAATTGCACGGACATTTTCTACTGCTGCCAGCGGATTTTCTGATTCGGATTGTGGGTGAAGAAGTTTATTTTGCTCCTAAGTCCTACAACTTAGTCCACGGATACCTGTGCTACCCACGTGCGTTCGCGCGCGTGCGAACTCACTCTCGAGATCCTCGCTCGGACCACCGGCGGACGAATTTCATCTTTTTCTTACCACAGCAGCAAATCACGAGTTCGGTTCACTAATAAAGAAGGAATCACCACTGTATCAACGCAAATTGAGAATAAAAACGAGACCGTCCCAATGGACAATACTGTAACATCAAAAACCTGAAAAACAACTGATGAAATAGCCATGAGGATATACGGCTCACTGTCTGCACCATTACCTAAAATCTCGAAATCAGCTGACATCATATCAGGGATCATGAAAGAGAAGTATAAATATGACTATGAAGCAGATATAAATGAAGATAACTTGATAGTGGATCTGAAACAAGGACTATTCGTGATACCCGAGGAATCCTGCTTAAATCTCGCATGAGATTTTCAAAAAGAAGAGAACGAGAGGAAAAGTTCCCCAGCAAGAGAAAACGGGAATAAACCTAAACAACCACATAAGAACTAAAAATCATTGAGAGACAAATATGATACATCAGAAAATTTAAAATTTTCTCTTTCAATCTTAACGGATGGACAAACAAAAAAAGAATATACAACGAGATTATAACGAACCTGGACCCAGAGATCATCCTCATTTCCGGGCATGGCATCGATATGCGAACAGAGTATATTAAAATAAACAATTATGAGGTGCTGATGGACAACCACTCTAATGAGAGATTCGATAGCGTCGCAATTGCAGTCAGGAAAGGAATAAAACTCCAAAAAATTCAAGGTTTGGAAGAGTCTTACCTGGCTGTGAAGATCAACATGAACTATGATGACTTTGTGGTGGCAGTCGGTTATCAACCACCTAGACGCTCATATTTGCCAGTTCCCAATTTTATCCGCCTATTCCGTAGAAACGCCTCAACAATATTAATTGGAGACCTCAATGCCCTCTGCAGAAAGGCAGGATATACTACGGCTTTAAATGGAGCGGGGAACACACTGAGCCTTCTAATTAGGAGGAACATAGTGCAAAAGAGTAAGTCCAGATTTCAGCACATTCTTAACAGGAAGATCTTCGACAACACCTGATGTTGTATTGACTAACACCAACTTTGCTCTCAACGAAGTGACAGTGCCTGGTCCTTATATACCATCGGACCATATCAGCATGGTAACTACGTTGTCAACCTCACCAATACAGGTCCAAATACCCAAACGGAGATGCCTTAACAGGGCTGATTGGGAAAAATATAAAGATCACTTGGGTAGGCTGAATGGAATTAAAGTAGGGCTTTACACGGGGACATAGTAAGCGCACAATGAAAATGGAGATGGGGGGGTGCAGTAAACGGCAATTATAAATTTTGGGAAGTTAAAATATTCGTTACAATACCTGGTACAAAATGGAGGGGGAGAAGATGGTCGTTTCTTGCGAAGTGAGGATAGAAGTCGAGTCACTTCGAGGGGGTCCAGGGGTCAACTTGCTCAGAATTGAAGTATTCCTTTGAGATGACGCGGTGGGGTGGGGGGAACAGAGCCTTCGAGTGTGGAGGTTGCAAATTCTTCTGGTGGAATCCCTTCGAAGAAAACGGAGGGTGAGTTTCTCTGAGACGTCAGACGGGTTGTTTGAACGACTATGCGTAATTAGGGGGTATTACGCGAAGATTAATCTTCAATGAAGCTTTTTGAGACAAGACTTGGCTTCTTCTTTGGAGATGGATACGTTTCACGGAGTCAGACGGATATACTTACGGGGAGAGGATTTTTGACTAATCCAGGGTGGATATTTGTTTTATCCAACGAGAGATATTCGGTTTTATCGCGCAAAATTTCCTTGCCTTCGGCGTATGACAACCCGAATCGAGGAGGACTAAGATAGTCTGCTCCCGTGAGCTTTTCTCGCACACAATCTTCACGATTCCTGGCGACATGAGTATATATCTACGCCTGGACTGAGGAACTTACCCCATAGAAGGAGGGGGGGACTATCGTCCATCGTTTAAGTAGTGCAACCGCGGTGATCCCAGCGTGGCTGGAAGGGGAGGGGGGGGGGATTTGAGGAAAATTCCTTGTCTAAATACTCGGATTGATAAGGGCGGCATTCCATCAGCCCGCTTCTGTTGTTTCTCACGCTTTTGATCTTGGAAAATTGTTCTAAGCGACAACGAGGTACATCACGTGGAGGCAATGGTTATAATCAACGTTATTTTTCCCATCACGTGCTTGTTCCCTCACAGGCCTCTCTAAACATAAAGGAATTATACACAATGTACATACGCTGTTACCAAGATATAAACTACAAACAAACAAAAAAAATGACTAGCTTATTCTAAAATTGCCATGTGACCACACAGAATATTAAACAATGACATAGCTATACAAAAATAATTCTAAAACCACACAACACATGGTTTCCACTTGGGGAGTTTAACCCAAAAGAAATATGAAAATAACGAGGACATTTCCAATTCGTATCGCGAGGACAGTTATTCTCTCTTCATCAATACATATACTACAAAAAAATGGAAGTACACAAAATAATCAATTATCCTAAACAAAAAAATTAAAGTACCTTAATTTATTTACGGATATAAATATATACAACTACCAAACATTTGTTTAGGGCCATTCTCGACCGAACTAATCGGGATTAGCGGGCAACGCATTTTTGCTGAGGGAATCGGCCATCTGATTGTCTGTCCCTTTAATGTAATTGATTTTAAACTGGTACTCCTGGAGGAGGAGATTCCACTGCATTAATCTTCTCTTCGTGTTTTTCATGTTCCGGAGATACGCAAGGGGACAGTGGTCCGTTTCCACACTAAACTCTTTCCCTACTAAGTACATTTTGAATTTCCGAATTGCCCAGATTATTCCTAAGGCTTCTCTTTCAATAACTGAATAGTTCTTTTCGCGGGGTAATAATTTGCGACTAGCGTAGGCCACAGGATGACTATCGCCTCCGTCCTCATATTGAAGTAACACACAACCAAGGCCTTCGTTGCTGGCGTCAGTTCGAATCCCGAACGATTTTTCAGGATTGGGCAACTTCAAAATGGGGCAGAAACTAACTTCATTTTCAAGGAGTTAAAATTAGTGGTGGCCTTTGAGTTCCAGGTTATTGAGTCGGGGGAATTCTTTTTCAAAAGATCGCAGAGGGGGGGAGGGGCAGGGAGGCAAAATTTGGGACAAAGCGTCCTTAGAATGAAGTTGATCCCATGAAAGACCGGAGCTGCTTCTTATTGCCGGGAAAAGGCATATCGACGATGACCTTTATCTTCTCCTTTTGGGGACTAAGTTGGTTTTTCCCAATATTAAACCCTAAATATTTAATGGTTTCAAAGGCGAAGTGGCACTTACTGGGGCCAATAGTAAGGAAGCTTTCTCGCAACCGGGTCAGCAAACCTCGAAGGGATACTAAATGTTGGTTGATCCCAGTCGTGAGTAGCAATATAAATATTGTCAAAATAGAAAGAGGCATTTGACAAACTATCCAAAATTCTCCGCATTAACCGATTATAATTGCTACAAGCGGTTATGAGCCCAAAGAGAAGCCTCCGAAACTGCATAAGCTCTTTCTCAGTGGCTCAGTAATGAACTTCGCTTCATCAAACAGATGGAGGTTTTGATCTATCAGAGGGATGGGTTCGGCATCGAAAACGATGACTGAATTAAGTTTTCGAAAATCGACACACATCCTATAAGAGCCATCGGGTTTCTTAACCATGACTATCGGCGAGCAATAATCAGAAGTAGAGGGCTCAATTATGTTTAATTGGAGCAAATTCTCCACCTCTAAATTAAAGGCTTGCCTCAATTGAATGGGTAATGGATAAGGCTTAGATCTAACCGTTTCCTAGGTCGTGAGCTTGATGTCGTGCCCAAACTGAGTAGCGCATCCAGGGTTTTCGGAAATAACGTCACTAAACTGATTAAGGAGGAGCTGGAGCTGATTTCGTTGTTGTGGTGTCAGCCGCTCGTAGATTTTCAGAGCATCAGTGGATAAGTCGGTCTATTCTGACAGATACGGTAAAGGATAGTCTTCGTCCTGCTCAACACATACAGTTTGCACAATA
Organism: Ceratothoa steindachneri; assembly: GCA_963969495.1. Taxonomy (NCBI): domain Eukaryota; kingdom Metazoa; phylum Arthropoda; class Malacostraca; order Isopoda; family Cymothoidae; genus Ceratothoa; species Ceratothoa steindachneri. The sequence goes on from OZ018320.1 coordinate 193,399,105, forward strand.
TTAAGGGATTCGGCGGGGTAATCTGATTCCATGGCGCATCTTTCATCGAGGGCCACAATATTATTAACGTGGGCAAGGCGGTGGTACCTCTTCAACATATTGATGTGGAATAATTTTTCTCCGGAAGGTGTTCGGATTAGATAGTCCACAGGTCCTCGTGCCTCCAAAACCGGAAAGGGGCCCTTCCATTGGCTCAGGAGTTTATTGCTCTCGGTGGGCAGCAATAAGAGAACTTCGTCCCCTGCTTCGAGATGGCGGTCTTTAGATTTAACGTCGAAGTATGTTTTGTATTTTTCTAAATTTACTTCGGCGTTCTAGGACGCGATGCTGGCGCATTGTGCTAACCTCTCGCGGAGTTCCAGCACATAAGTATAGGAAGATTGAACTTCCTGATCGAGTTGAGGTTGTGAGAACAACTCCTTTAAAATACTAAGACGGCCTCTTACGTTCCAACCGTACAACAATTCGAACAGGGCAAAGCCAAGCGTACGATGCGGAATTTTCCTGTAGGCGAAGAGTGCCACAGGACGATAGCGGTGCCATTCACGTGGCTGTTCGGCACATATCTTACGGAGGATGGAATTGAGAGTACCGTTTAATTTCCCACACATTCCATTGGTCTCTGGGTGGAAAGGAGTGGTAAACAGGGGCTTTACCATCAGTAATTTTCCCACATGCTCCATTAATTCTGAAGTAAACTGTCTTCCTCTGTCGGACAATACCTCATTCGTAACCCCTACTCTCGAAAAAATGGATATGAGGGCTTCGGCGCAGGTGATGCTATCTATCCTCTTTAGTGGGATAGCCTTGGAGAAACGCGTGGCAAAATCCACTAGAGTGAATATACAGCTGTGCCCTTCACTAGATGGGGGAGGGGGGGGGGGGATGGGGCCAACAAGGTCGATGGCCACACGGGATAGGGGTTTAAAAATAATGGGGCCTCTCTGAAGGGAGCGGGTTTACGCGAACCTTTAGCAGAGGTCTTCGGACAAATGTCACACGACTGGCAATGCTTTGAGATGTCAGCTGCCTCTCCAGGCCAAAGGAAATGCTTGAAAATTCTCTGACCGGTTTTGTTATGACTGAAGTGACCAGAAAAGATACTATCATGCGCGACCTTGAGCACCATATGGACATACGATTAGGGAATGCAAAGGGAGAGGTCTACTGGGTTAACGCAATCCGTAGTCTCTCTGTAAAGGATGCCATTCTTTTTGACGTAGGACACGGCCTTGTTCCCACGAACCGAGTCTTGCTCTTTATTTTGCGATTTTTTCCATTAGGGGAGGAGAATTCTACACTTCTTCTGGGCCTTGGCGAATTCTGGGTTTAGAATTCCCTTAAATTCTGAGTTAGCGGGAACTTCAAGTGGGGCAGGATCCTGGGATTCCTTTTTCGCTCTTGCGCGTGTAGTGACCGGCTCGGCCACTGGGTTAGGTGAGATTTTGGGACTTTGTCCAATTAGTACGGAATAAAATTTAATTGGGGCCTAAACTGCTTCGGCCCAGCCCTTAAAGTCGATGTAGCACCTTACAATTGGGAAGCGGTTGGAACGTCCTAAGTAGTCGTGGACTACTGCAAATTTATCGTGGTCAGGGGACACAAGGGGGATAAGCTTCTTAGACACAATGATGCACGCGTACACCTTGTATCACGGGCGATAGTGGACGTACGATAGCCGTTTACACTGCCATTCTCAAATTTTAAGGCTCCTAGTGAGCTCTTCTTAAAAATAAAATTCACTTGGTGATCCGGCGGGCCTTGGGGAGATGAAGGAACGGGGGCTCACCGGGAAGAAGAGGGGGAATGGCAGCGGCTTTTACTTGTTGAACCTGTTGAGGGGGGTTGCTTCGAAATTTAGAGTTCTGGGGACAGTTTGAACATATGTGGTTCGCTACTCCGCACGTATAGCATACAATTGGTCTCTTTTGGAAGGATGCTGGAGGGAAAGACTGGAAAGGGGGCTTCACGTCTCGAGGTTGAGTGGAGGGAAAACTTCTTGGTTTGAAGGGGCCTTGGAATTTTCACGAACTTCGAATGGGAATTTTGATTAAATCGGGGATTTCCGGTTTTTGATTTAGGGGACGGGGGGAAGGGCTTCTTGGAGTCCTTAGGGTACAAGTTATGACTTGACGTGAAGACGTCCGCTTCTTCAACGCATTCCTTGAAGGATCGACAACACTGGTCCTTCTCCCCTGCGCGGATCTCTAGGGGCAGCGAAGCCAGTAACTGGTCCGTTAAAACAAAATCTAATAATAACTCATAATCGGGGAAAACCTTTGACGACTCTAGCCAAAACTAAGGGTTTCTTTAGAAGGTATACCCAAACTGTCGGAACGTTTGACCGGGTAGGATCCTAGCACCACGGAACTTATGGCGGTAGTAATCAGGAGTCATATTATGGGCTGCGAGTAATTCAGCCTTGAGGGTAGAATAATCAATTGTGCATTCTGAGGGCAATGAGATGAATATATCTCTCAATTTCGAGGTGAGCAAGGGAAGCAATTTCGCTACCTCTTCCTTTTCTAAATCAATGTGATTGAATTCGAGAATTTTCTCAAAATGCGTTAGGAATGAGGAAAATTCTTTGCCCCCCTTAAATATAGGAAGTTTAAGGGGGACACCTTGAGGGGCTTCCGATCTGCCACTCACAGATTGTGTTTCTGCTTGTGCTCGTATCATTTCCACTTCATGCTGGCGTATTTGTTGCCTTTCTTCTTGGTCTCGTTGTATTTCTTCTCTTTCAAGGTCACGTTTTCTTTTTTCTTTTTCTAGCTTCTCTTTACTTCTTCTATCTTCCCTAACATGTTTTTTCTTCATTTTGAATATATTCTACCAAATCTCTTCCAGACAAGCTAAGAGATTCGCCTTGCGCTTTAAAAACTTCGAACGAGGTCATTTTTTCAAACTTTTCTTAGCTTTGTTTGTGTTAAAAAAAAAAATCACGCCAATGTGGACCTACTACGTGTGCGCAAACTCTTACCTACACTAACAAATTATTCGAGGTCCAATATCTGGGACAATATCAATGCACGAAAAAAAAAATGGTCACTCTACCTAATTACCTAATCCGCCTGAAAAATTTTACGCTCGACTCTTTGTTGAGAGCTAGGTACACACAAATTAAATAGGGGGACTTTAAAATTTAAATGGAAAATTATTCTCCTTAAGCCTTTGAGCAAATCTATAGCCTTTTCACTTAACACAAAAATGAATTAGAGGGGACTTTAAAAGATCTAAATAAACCTTTTTTAATCCACCTAACACACTTGACACCAGATTATATATAATATATATATATATATATATATATATATATATATATATATATATATATATATATATATATATATATATATATATATTACTATATGTCGTGGTATAGGTTCCTATATACCATACATATATCTATATCTATTATATTTGATTTTAGAGTGCGCGCGGAGTTACAGTGGTCAACGTGCCAAAATATGATTAGGTACTTAAAATGCAATAAAAATGGGTATGCTGAATGGAATTAAAGTAGGGTTTTACACGGGGACATAGTAAGCACACAATGAAAATGGGTGGGGGGGACAGTAGGCATGAATTATAAATTTTGGGGAAGCTAAAATATTCGTTACAATTCCTTGTACAAAATGGAGGGGGAGAAGATGGTCGTTTCTTCCGGAGTGGGGATAGAGGTTGAGTCGCTTCGACGGGGCCCAGGGTTAATTTTCTTGGAGTTCAAGTATTCCTTTGAGATGAAGTGGGAGGGGGGGGGGGCAGAGCCTCCGAGAGTGGAGGCTGCAAATTCTTCTGGTTGGATCCCTTTGAAGAAAACAGGGGGGGAGTTTCTCTGAGGCATCAGAGGGGTTGTTTGAACGACTATGCGTAATTAAGGGGATATTACGCGAATATTAATCTTTAATGAAACCTTTTGGGACAAGACTCGAGTTCTTCTTTGGAGATGGATACGTTTCACGGAGTCAGACGGGTATTCTTATGGGGAGAGGATTTTTGACTAATCCAGGGTGGATATTTGTTTTATCCAACGAGGGATATTCGGTTTTATCCCGCAAAATTTCCTTGCATTCGGCGTATGACAACCCGAATCGAGGAGGATTAAGGTAGTCTGCTCCCGTGAGCTTTTCTCGCACACAATCTCCACGATTCCTGGCGACACGAGTATATATCTACGCCTGGAAGGGCGGGAGGGGACTATCGTCCATCGTTTGAGTAGTGCTCTTGCGGCTATATCAGCGTGGCTGGAAGGGAAGGGGGGGAAAATGAGGAAAATTCCTTTTCTAAATACTCGGATTGATAAGGGCGGCATTCCATCAGCCCGCTCATGTTGTTTCTCACGCTTTTTAGCTTGGAAAATTGTTCTAAGCGACAACGAGATCCATCACGTGGAGGCAATGCTTTCAATTCAACGTTATTTTTCCCGTCACGTGCTTGTTCCTTCACAGACTGGAAGGCAACCGTTATGCTATCCCATGGACCTGATTTAAAACTCCTCCGGCCCCGAGATGAGATAGAGAAATTACCGAAAGAATGCACCGATTAGATATCCTTATCAATGAGATAAACCTCTACGGTAATACAGCACAACGCTATAGAGAGCTATGAGAACTGAGAGAAACCGTAAAAATTCTCATCATGGAGAAATCCACGAGACATGGGACAACATAATTGGTAACCTAGACACTGAAAGGGATCCGAAAAAAATTTGGGGTTAAATTAAAAGATTAATAGGAACCCCTCCAAGGAAAAGAATAAATATAACAATCAACGGAGTTGAAGTTAACAGAGATGAGGACGTAGAGCGTCACTTCAGAGACTATTGGAAACAAAGATTTAGTATCAGCGAAGCGGAGAACGCAGAATTTGATGGGGACTACGAAGATGAAGTTGATACAAGGTTGAGAGTGCTGGGTGAAGAACTCACACCTCATCTTCTGGTTGACCGTACGCGGCATGCTCGAGAAGAGGGTAGGCCATTCACATACGAAGAATACGAAACTGCACTGAAGAGTTTCAAATAAAAGGCTCTGGGGTTGATCGGAATTACGAAGACTCACCTAATAAATGCACCCTCAACGTAAATCAAGCACTTTTAAACATCCTCAACGCTTACATGAATATTGGCCACTTTCTTGAGTCATTGAAAAAGGCTAAGATGATATTTTTGTTGAAGCCTGGAAGCCTAAAAAAGCGATAAGTAGCTATAGACCGATCTCCCTATTGGAGTTCATCGGTAAACTATTCGAAAAACTCCTGAACACAAGACTTACGAACTATTTGGAGAATAACGGCCTGTACAACGATCAACAACACGGTTTTAGAAAAAAGCTCGGAACCGAAACCACATTAGCCCTCATAACATAGAAGATCGCTGTGGCAAAGGCCAGGAGCAATAATGTAGATGTCGTACTTAGAGACGTGGCCTCGGCTTTTAACAAAGTTTGGGTGCCGGGCGTGAAGAATAAAACCTACGACCTTGGAATGGAGGATGGCATGATAAAGATCCTGTGCAGCTACCTCGATAATCGTAAGGCCATGGTTAGCATTAACGACATCGAAGGAGAGCTCTTTAACCTGGAAGCAGGGGTGCTACAGGGTGGATGTTTGAGCTCCACGTTATACGCGATATTTACCAGCAACCTCTAACATCCGGCCTACAATTTTTCCCATACATACAACTGGCAGACGATGTCACGCAGATCGTGAAGAGCGACTACCCTAATCCGAGAGATGTGGCCAACAGGACAGGAGGAGAAATTGCTATAGTTAACAACAAAAGATATAATTTCTAACAAAACAAAATTATATCTAGCGTTCGTGAAACCGCTGCTCCTGTACCCCGTCATCCCCACACACACCTTGAGTGATACAGCGCTAAGGAAAGCGCAGAAGGTACCGAACACGGCGCTGAGATTCATATCAAATGTAACTCTTTGGGACCGTCTCCCCTCGGCGTTGCTACACGAAGTAAACGATGTAGATACGATTAACGTGACTTTACACAAGCGTGCAATCACTCTGTGGGATAAAATGCATCAAATTATACCAGAAGAAATCACGAACCAATTAAGACTACCTGATGATGAATACCCGAATATGAACTTTAAGCAGGCGTTCAAAAGCAGCCAGCCTAAGATTCAAACATATATAATACCAATATATGCCTAAGGAATAATAAAAAGGAAGATAAAACATAATTTAACTAGACAATAATGAAAAACAAAAAACAAGACAAATATAACTCAAGAAAAGATCCGTAGAGGACATGTTTTAATTTTTTTTTTAAAAAAGAAAAAAAAAGATCCGAAGTGGACACAAAAATAGAAAATCTCTAATACAAAATGAATGATTAAAAAGGAGTAAATTATAAAGTTTGAACAAGTAAATAAAATAATACTAAAAGATCCAAAGTTGACACATTAATAAGTTATTTAAATAATTATTAACATAAATACGAAGAATCAAGAAGAGTAACTGCATTGACAATTATGCAAGATTAATTGAACTACTAGAACATAAACGAAAACAAAGGCTTGAACGCTAAAACATTTTTCATCGCAAGAATACAAGGGGAATAAAATGAAGATTCCAAGTACTTTTGAACTTTATTTAAGTTCATTATATTTTCCTTGTAGGTCTTGTTGCATATATATATATATATATATATATATATATATATATATATATATATATATATATATATATATATGCAAAACAAAATTTAAAGACCATGGTATATTTCGCCTTGATCAATTTCCTTTGACACCTTTCTATTCTTCTTACTGTTTTTTTTTAGTCCATCTTGTAGATAGTAGATCACTTGTCCTATATTCATCTCTTTCTAAAAAATGCGTTTGGTAACAAACTTAAATTGCTAAGCTTTCTATCTATTCGTTCATCTTCGGAGCGTCTTTATTTTATTATTTCCTCCTTTACCGATGAAGTATGGTTTTTAGGGGATATTTATTCCTCCTCGCCTAAACGTAACGTCAAATGAACGAGCCAATCCGGTGAATAGCATTTTAAAACAATTTTAATGTTCTATTCCAGCTCGTGGCCTGAGTGTTGATGGCCGGCTTCTTTTTGTTTATTAAGATGGCTTCTAAGATTTTCAACCTCGCTTCATTTCGCTCTTTTCTTTTAATTGTGATGTTTTCAACTAGAATATCTCTAGCTAGGTCGATGCTATACGCGTTCTCCATAGGATTTTTAGGCCCTCCGCTTTGCAGGTGCATGGTTAAACTCCACGAAATGGTGGTGGTTGTCATGCCAATATATTTTGAGTTATTATAAGGCTTGCAGTCTTTATTGGGGTAGATAAACTCGTAAACTAGGTTGGTTGACTTTAGATTCGAGGAATTTTGGCAGCTGTTGTCTTTCATTAGGAGCTTGTTAACTTTTGTCCTTTTATAGTATATAATAAGTTGAATTTTTTCCATTTGATTCTTAAACTTGATTGTACGGTTGACAATCTCCTTGATGTTTTTTTCGTCTATTTATAAGCCGTAGACATCTGATATATGTAATACAGTTTGATTACTTCTTGATTACTTTCCGTTTTATCCATATCTTTGAATTGCATACTTAAAAATGATTTGAGTTGATTTTCAATCATGCTGTTCGGGAAACCGTTATTCACGATTGTTTGTTTTACGCGGGAGATCTCTTGATGGAAAAGTTCCCACGTAGAGCAGCATTTGTATGCTCGGCGGATGTAGAAGCCGATTACACTTTTTTTATATCTTTCAAGACATTCCCTATCCGCGCTGAGGCATCTTCCCATGTCCGTATTTTTTCTAAATACTCTTGTGATATAGCTTCCATTGATGTTTTATACCTCAACGTCCAAAAAAGGGAGTTTAATGTCCTTGCTCAATTCATAAGTGCATTTTAACACGGAGTTCTCCTCAAATTGCTGTTTGATGTTCTTCAGATGTTCTTCGTTTTGGACGTTGATGTAGATGTCGTCTACGTATCAGCACTATGCGTGTGGCTTATTTTCATTGTTGTCAAATAAGCTCTCTTCAAGTTGGCCCATATAGTAGTTGGCGAAGGTCGGCTCCAAGGGTGATCCAATAGCTACTCCATCCACTTGCGTCTATAGATTACCGTCCGGTTTCCTGAACGGAGCTCTGATGTGCATGAACGTAACATATTCCTTAAGATGTTTGTTTCGAGATTTGGAGGAGACATTGTAGGATGGTGGTACCCATTTTGTATAAAGATGTCGATGTTCTGAGCGATGGGCACATTCGTAAACAGGCTTTCCACATTGAGGGAGGCTATTACTCCTGCCTGTCTTGTAGAGTTGAGTATATCGATAGATTCCTCCGTAGACTTTATGCTATACTTTGAAGGGAGATACGGTTTTATTATTTAATTTATGGTTTTAGCTAAACAGTACGTTGGTGTCGTGACTTGCGAAATGATAGGCCTCAATGGGTTGTTCGGCTTATGAATTGTTACATTTCCATGCAGATATCCTGGTGTGTAATCGCCTATAATCTTTGGGAAGTGTAGTCGTCCTATAAGTGCATTAGCTTAAGTTATTTATCCATTTATTTTCTTTTTTAAGTCTTCTGTTGGATCTTTTTTTTTACGTTTAAATTTAGTGGTGTCGCTTAGGATGGTATTCAATTTGCTGTTATATTTCTCTTTGTTTATAATGATGTATATGTTAGATTTGTCAGCTTTTCTTAGGACTATTTCTTTGTTGTTTTTTTAGAGAGCTGATGGCCTTGCGTATCTCTGGTGTTAGGAGTTGCTGCCATTAAAGCACTTTCGTTTGGTGGCTTCTGCGTGTAGTTGTTCTATTTTTTATCCCTTCTTAAAGGATATTAAAAAGGAAAAAATGTTTATTTTTCCGGCTCAATTATTATCACAAAAAATAGCTTTTGCTAAGTGTTGAAAGCAAGACTCTGTGCACTGTTGTCTTGGGCATATCAAGTCTCTGAGTGGCCTTTCTCAATGAAGATCTTGGTTCATTTTAAAACACTTGTCAAATTTGTTCAGTTTTGTTGAGGATCAATCTTTTTTCGTCTTCTTTCTTTCTCATCATGTACAGATTCGGTTCTTTTAAATTTGTTCACAACTGAATGGATCGCGTTGTCTGTAGGTCCAGGTTTTCTAAACTTTCTTGGGAACTTTTCTCGTACTTCATTAATTTTCGCCCCTCTGATACGAGCTATCACAACAAAAATCCGTTCTTCTGTATTAATTATTATTAAAGGGTTCTGAAAAGGATTGAAAGACAAATTAAAATTGTGGGACACTATACATGGAGCACTACAATTTTGTGCAGAGCACAATTTGAACATGATGAACATAATTCAACAAGAATTTTTTATAAAAGTTTTCAATTTCATCAAGATACGCACTCAATTTTGGGACACCCGGTATATATATATATATATATATATATATATATATATATATATATATATATATATATATATATATATATATATATATACACGAGGAGCGGTCAATAGGTTTTGCAATTCGGATATAAGGAAACGAGATATGAGGAAAAGTGTTTATTATTTTTCAATATAACTACCCTCCACTTCAATGCACTTGCGCCACTTGTCCCTGAGGCTTCGAATTCCCGACAACCACAAATCTCCCGACTGCTGTTCAATCCACTCCTGGACGGTGAGCTGGACATCTTCATCGTCCCCAAACCGGCATCCACGCAGTGCAGACTTGAGCTGGCGGAATAAAAAGTAGTCGCTAGGGGCCAGATTTGGACTGTAGGGGGGATGGTTGATCTGCTTGAATCTGCACTCACGCAGGGCAGCTTGTGCAACTCTGGCCTTGTGGACACCGCGTGTCAACTTGCCGCGCCGCTTCTGACGGATGCACTTCTTCAACCCAGCCAGTTCCTCGGCGTAATATTGGCCTGTGATGGTCCTTCCACGAGGCACATAGTCCACCATCAACACTCCCTCAAACATCCCAGAAGATGGTGGCCATGATCTTCCGGGCTGAGGGTTAGGTCCAGAACTTGATGGGGGTTGGAGAGCCCCTGTGCTTCCAGGCCATGCTTTCGAGCTTGGTCTCGGGATCCCAGTTATGGACCCACGTTTCATCACCTGTCACTATGCGTGACTCGAATCCAGCCGGGTCTTGGTTGTACAGGAGAAGCAGCTCCTCCAAACTTTGACGACGTTGAAGTCAATCATGGGGCGTGAGGTTTCGTGGGGTTTCTAGGGACCCAATGGGCAGAGACCTTGGTCATGGCCAAATTGTCGTGGATGATGTTAATAACACTTCCATGTGATATTCCAAGTTCTCGCTTGATTTTTTCGACCTTCACCCGTCAATTTTCGAGGATCATCCTCTCCACACGGGCCACATTGTCCTCGTTGGTCACGTCTGACGGGCGTCCTGGACGAAGGTCATCTTCAAGGGACTCACGACCATGGCGGAACTCCCTATTCCAGCGAGCAATGGTTGCATAGGAAGGGGCGGTGTCGGTGTACACTGCAACCATGTGTTCATGGATCTCTTTTGCATTCTTGCCTTCCGTGGTCAAAGATTTGATCACTGCGCGATCTGTGATCAGCTACTGCTTCTTAAATAGACGAGGCAGTAGCGTACGGCTGCAGGTCCTGACTTGTCATAACTTGTCCTAACACCCCCACAAACAGCCATTCCCCTTCCTCTGTTTTGCTCTACCGATTCGCAAAACTTATTGACTGCCCCTCGTATAAACAAACACAATTATATTCATTAGTCCCTGACGCCATGTTCAACTCATAATGTTATCTGTGTTTGTGGTAACACATTGACACGTTTCAACCTGTTATCCTGATGACCGCTGAATGGGATCGAGTAGATTTAATGCTGCCACTCGAAGACGACACTCAGGAAGTTCTCCTCGAGGAATTGCGATTGAGTTCTACTCGCTCCTCTTGATCAAAATGTGGGCGCAGTCTTGGCTTATTCGAAACCTCATCTCGAGGGCGTCCATGTTGTGGTGATCTTGGCAGGACCTTGATCGGTAACAAACCTCACACCTTCGGTAGTTGCAAATTTTAATGTCTGTCTATCGAGTCTTCGCCAGCGCAACTCCGCATTTACCCCCATTTAACTTCTGGCGAAATCTCGCGAAAATGTTTTTTTTTGTTGTTGTTTTTTGGCAAATTACGAATTTAAAAAGTGTTTCGCCATTTTTTCCGCCTTCTGCAGCAGGGGGATCGGTAGGGGGGGTGCTTCTGGAGATGAATGCGGTTATGGAACGAATGAGATAATTTTAGGGGAAATGGATTAATTTAAGAAACATTAAAATTACGAAATACATTTCCAGGATTCAGTAACTTAATGGAGGGGTGGAGGAGGGGGGGGAGGGGTGAATGAGGGACCCCTAGACATCACGAGGTGAAATAAAATGCTCCCCCATGCCCTTAGCCCTGTACGATTTTGACACACATTTGGAGTGGTTAGTTTTCGGATGGGCCAGGATTTTAGTTGCCCTGGCAACGGCTACCAAGTAGTGATGTATGTTTCCGCACACTGGTTAAATGGTAGGTCGTGCTCAGTGCAAAGGGTTTCCCTCGACTGTGTCGCATTATTATTATTATTACATTTTTACTATTATTTCCTGTGTGTGAGGCAAGAAAATGTCCAAAGCGTTTTTGGACATGTGTCGTGTGATGGGAGAAGACTAATCCAGGATATGGGTCGTTGGTATGAGAACTTACTTCCCCAAAACTCATTCTCCCTGCCCGCATCAACGCGCTGGTCGCAGATCCATCCTCTGGTTGTGGAGTTGATACTGATGTGCATTGAGCCCACTACTGGTAGGAGAGTAGCAATGGTGATGAAGACCTAAAACAATCCCAAGAAATTAGGTTACCTTAGTTTAATCCGAGCCTATTTATCATCTAATACCAAACTCTGGGCTACTTTTTCATTGATAGATTAGTGAGCGTCTAGAATATCTTAATTTGAGGATTAATTTTCGTGAACATCAATTTAAAAGAACTTATAAAAAAACTAGTACTAAATAAAGTCCCCAAAAGATCCGGAAAAAGATCAAACAAACAAATGGATGAGTTTGGTCGAAATTCTTAATCATTTACTTTCATTTTAAACATTTTTTTGCCTCACTCTTTACTGTAGTTTAATATAAAATATTATAATTATATTTCCAATTCAGTGCCATCCCGAAATTTTAGCCTGACTGAAAAAATTGCCAATATTAATATTTGTGATAGAACGGTTTGAGGCCGCGTAATTTCAACCGCTATCACATGTTATTTAGAAACACGTTGCTACCCACGTGCATCTTCGCCTTGAAGCCGGGCGCGTTATCGCCCCACCTGAATCAATATTTAACCAAGGAGGTTCATCCCCCCCCCCGTTTCGCCCCATGCGCCGACCTCGCCAGATTGAGTTAGGCTTATGGGCAGATAAGGTATTGTTCTCAGGCACGGCTGGGCATTCCCTCGAAGCCCCCACTCCATTGTCCCCTACGCCAAGGGGATGGCTCGACTATTTATATGGAAACTTTACCAATAAGAGCAGATTCAGATCCAGATTTTCTTCGCGAAACATTACGCCGATCCGGTCTCACCTTGTGCACCAGGGCCCTCTACCTCGAGATCCACCATCATTGTCCAAAAGAGGACAATATCCCTTGAGTGCCAAGGTTCGAGCCTTCAAGACGCCAAGTCCACAAGGCCTCCCCTGTTGTTCAGAAAGAGAACAACGTTAGAACAGCCATTTTTCTTTGAGCCCGTTGACAAGAGACGGTTCTCCCCTCGCCCCCCCCCCTGTTGTTCAGAAAGAGAATAAAATTAGAACAGCCATTGTTCTTTGAGCCCGTTGACAAGAAACGGTTCTCACCCTCCCCCCCTGTTGTTCAGAAAGAGAACAACGTTAGAACAGCCATTGTTCTTTGAGCCCGTTGACAAGAAACGTTCTCACCCTTCCCCCCTGTTGTTCAGAAGAGAACAACGTTAGAACAGCCATTGTTCTTTGAGCCCGTAGACAAGAGACGGTTCTCACCCCCCTGTTGTTTAGAAGAGAACAACGTAGAACAGCCATTGTTCTTCAAGCCCGTTTGTCAAGAAACGGTTCTCATTCCCATGACGTCGCGTCAGGATCATTTAACCCTCCCCCCCTTCGGCTGGAACTCGCCAGTGGACCGAAGATTCCTTCGCGTCGCCTTCCTCTGCACAACAACTTTTAATTACGTAAGCTGAACATTACCTTTGAGTATTTAACCTTTTTATCAACCCTATCCTGTGCTTTAAATGGTTTAGCGAACCATCCCATCCCTTTAATTTTTATTTGTTTTACCTTTTTAAATCTCTCACAAATCTTAATTCCTCGGATTAGCCAGATTTCCCACGATCCTTTCCATTCTCTGTTTATGTCAACATTTTCCGTTTTGTGTGTTGTTGATAGTTTTATTAATAGAACTGTATTTTATTAATGATAGCCATATTATTATCCTTGAGCTCAGTTCCACTTCTTAAGCATATTGAAGATAAATAATATCGGTCAACCAGATAACCACCCACTCTAAATATAATTGAATAGTTCCCTCAACGAATAGTTATATATGGTATATCGTCGAGAGTCCATTCTACGACAATATTAAAGAATCAAATATTTTGCAGTAAATGGATAAAATGGATCGGAATAAATTATCGGAACCTGATGTTAATTATTCCAGTGAGTTGAAATAACTGGAAGCAGTCATGGACCAAAAACTCGAGCAATACTCAATAATAATAGTATAGAGTTCCTCTGAATTTTAAACTAGGCCTCGATATTTCAATTTTCAAGGAAGAGCATCAGAATAAAGCATCACATCATAGAGCCGTTTAAGGCCAAAAGTTGGTCAATATTAGAATCACTAATTCATGACAAGATCATAAAACACCTGTAAATATATAATTTCATCAATGCCAACGTGGTATTGGGAGTAATCACCATTGTGCACCAGACAGCGCAGTGTTATTGCAACAGGATACGAAATTCCGACTATAAGTAGATCGTTTTATGCAAAAAAACAACAAACAAACTTGGATTTGATGTAGTTCCCCATAAAAAAATGATTACAAAAAACACACGGAGGAGTATAGAAACTGTCACCAATATGTTATTTAAATCATACATAGGCAACCTTAGGCAATGTATTAGAAGCCCAATTTCTTTTTTTTTAGATAGCCAATTTGGAAATTGATCTTTAAAAATTACTATTATTCTGATTTCACAAAGTAATAATATAAACTTATTTTTCATGTTTGGCTAAAACATGAAGTGAGCGCGAGGTCCGAATAAAAATGGGGCCAGGGGTGAGATGTAAGTAATGGAATCATGCCCTAAGGTGATAACTGAATGATTACATGCCCTCGTGGTCTCATAATCAGCAGTTGTACGCCATCCTCTCCACAATGCCTGCTGGGGGATCTACGGCTCCCCAAAGTATTCCTACTCCTAGCAGAGTAACGAAATTTGGAGGCATTGAGACGAATGTATTAAGAGAGACACCCACAAAATTTAAACAAGTTCAAAGTTAAATAAAGAATAATAACACTTGTTAAGAAAATTAACAATCAAAAGTATTTATACCTTATACAATTTTATAACCTTTTGCTTAATGGCGTTTTTCAAACGATTATTGAAGTATTTGAGTCGATTCAAACAAATTTCGGATGGAATTTTGTGCCATTCGTCTTTGCTAAACTTTTCCAATTCATCGATGTGTTATGGGCATTTTTGCCTCACTCTTTACTGTAGTTTAATATAAAATATTATAATTATATTTCCAATTTAGTGCCATCTCGAAATTTTAGCCTGACTGAAAACTTACCAATATTAATATTAAAGAATCAAATATTTTGTGGAGTTTCAGTTCATGCCATAAATTTTCTATCAAATTAAGGTTTGACTAGAGCGATGGCCATTCTAAAACGCTTATTTTATCTTCCTCCAACCACGTAGTAACGAATTTTAAGATGTGTTTGGGGCCGTTGTGGTGTTGAAATACCCATCTTATTCCTAAGCCAAGCTTGTGAGCATCACTCTTCATATAATCTTCATTCATCTTTATGTGCAACGCTTTGCACAAAAACTCACCCAGAACATAATAGATCCACCTTTACCTTAAGGAGAGTGTTTTTTGAACGACCACCACTCGGACATCATTTGTGCCGAACAACGCACTCCTTGTTTCAACTGACCATAGCACATGGTCCAAAATTTTAAATCTCTCTCCAACTTATCTTTTAGCGTACTTCAGACGGCCTTTCAAGGGAATGTTTTTCAAAAAAAGGTGTCTTCCCAGGACGACGTCCCTGCATTTCCGTTTTATGCAACACCTTCGACACAGAGGTCAAACTAACATGGACGCCTTCCTCTCTCCTAACTGCCGCTCATCTCCTTTCTAGTCATCCTTGCGTTATTTTAGTCGTGGGTGACTCTACATCTCACATGTCAGCCGGTCTGTCCCCGTTTTGCTTTTTTATTGTTTTGGTAATAACATTGTAACTATTCTGCCGATTCTAACGATATTTGAAACCCTTATTTTGTTTTACATTCTCTTTCGAATGATAATTGCCAAAGTCCTCCCATGGTTAGCCGAGAATTATTTAGTAATAACATTGTAACCATTCGACCGATCTAACTAAATTTGAAACCTTTATGCTGTTTTACATTCTCTTTCGTATGCTATAATTGATAAGGTCCTCCCAAGGTTAGTCCGGGAATTATTAAAAGTTTTGAAGGTCGTAAGGCCATAAATCAGAATAAGTGAGAGCGCGCGATTTTTGGTCAGCAGACCTTGTTTACGGATCTAAGGATCTCCCGAACCGTGCGTAGATGAATTTTCCGAGAAAGACCGGAACGAGCGGTATTTGCAATTGTTCCCAATTCCTTAAACTCTCTTATTACTGAGTTTAGGTAGATTTAGTGACATTCTGCACTTCAGAAATCCTGTAGCTCCTCTATGATTTGCATTTCGATTTGAAGGCAGTTCACTACCGTTGGCTATGATGAATCCGTATAGAATAAGACCCTCGAGTTCGCGTTCTAGCCTTTTAGGCTATCCCTGACTAGTCCAAATTATAAATAGGTCCATCAACTACTCGTGGTACTTCAAAACTGTGACATAATTTAAAACATATAAATATGGATGTAAAAACGATATCGTATGAATACTTTTCGATTGCGAGTTTTCGTAAAAAGTGTCATTATTCTTTCTTTTTTATTTTCATTTTATCGAACTTGTTGAAATTTTGGGGGTATCTATTACTTCATTCCCCTCTACACTTGCTTCCTCATTGCAGGTGAATGTGCAGGCTGCTACTAAAAATAATGTGCAGGAAGCTGCTGCTAACAATGATGATAATATTAGAAATATCGTTTTTACACAGCCAATTATGCCCAATTTGGAATTACACTCGAATCTACAAGCGTTAGGTTTTGTTCTCTATTTACAACTGACGATTTAATCGCGAAAATTGTATCATAAATTAATGAGTTTTTTTTATAAAAACTATAAAACGAGATCCCCTGTTTAGTTTTTATAAGTAGAGAAACAGATTGTAAGTTGGGGTAGTTTTTAAGCAAAAAATTAACTTGCTTTCTCGTTGTACAGTTATGTGAGGTCAAACAACATCTTACTTCATATTAATGTGAAGTTTTATCTCCTGCATTTGTTCCTTTATGTAAATAAATACAGTTTAAAATGTATATCGTAATTTGTAACTTTGTTCAATAAGCTCAAGTATTTATTGCGTTCATTTTTTAACTGAGATAAAAACTATAATAAAAACAAGTAAAAATGAAAAAAATCAACTGCTTTTTATGGTTGCCTTTTATTATATCCTTGATTTTTTTAATCATAATTATTATTACTTATAAGCCATACCGATGGAGCTCTCGCTAGCTGAGTGGACGCGGCGTTGGATGTCAAGCGTCGAGGTGCGGGTTCGATTCTAGCTACCACGAGCACTAAATTTGAGCAGCGTCGTGAGTTCGTCGCCCATTGGCGGATACGCTGAAAATACTCAAGGGGGGAAGGGGGTAAGTAGTTTCACACGCATCACATGCACATATCTAATTACAACACCGCTACCATTCCCTTCCAGCCTTCGCAGCCTAACATACCCACTTTCTCCTCCTGTTCTGGAATCCTGTCAATGGACTTCTAGTAACAGCCACCATCCACATACCCCGACGTGAAGCACTGGTGTCCCCTAATGGGGTGGGAGTTGCTCATATCCACATCCTCCTGACGCAGAACCATTGAAGGCTCTGTTCTATGATCGCCGGTTGGGGTCAAAACACAATAGTGCCCCCCCCCCCCGACGAAGACCGGCCCCTGGTGCCTTCGGGTTTTCTAGCGATTGTCAATCTGATTTTTAGGTGCATTTCATCAAGTTTTTCACCTACTGCTATACCTATTTTTTACATGTTAATTTCTGATTACATACGGTCCAGGAATGTATGAACCGAGATGCCAAAAGAGGAAACTACTAATTTTGATTTTTCCGATTCTACCATTGGGGTCCAAACCCCCCTTCCCGACTCTCACTTCGGGTTCTCTGTACTCACCAGGTCCGATTTTGTACTCCTGCTACTTGTGATATTTCAGCCTTGTACTCAAGAGAAGTGGTGAAGTGGTGGCAATCAACTCACCTACCCATCGCTCTTTAAGGAAAGTACACCACGTGTAGCGCCCACCAATGGGGGGGATGAGCACCAGGAACATTCGTGGAATCTCGTCGATTCAGGCCAATCATCCCCAGACCACACCCAAGGTTTCTTCGCTTACTTCTTGCACCAACTAGCGCGGGCACCAGTGCCCTAATATGGCCAGTTCGATGTCTCTTTATTCCTCGCACTCGTAGGTATGGCCTGGATTGCCGGAAACCCCACTTTGATCCTGGGCAGCACTACACCAAGACCCCGGTCGGAGCCCTCGGTACTACATGCATCGCGGAAGCACAAGACCGAAATTCGACCTGGACCATGGACGCGGATCTTTTACACCGGTTAATAACTAATTGTATGTGGTGTAGTTTTGGTCTCTCATTTAAAAAATAAAATCTGTTTCTTGTAATAGTAGTAATAGTAGTAACTTAAATGAAAAACATCGCAGGAAATCACGTGGATCTAAGAAAGGCTCAAAGGCACAGTGAGGACACTTCATATGCGGGTGATGAGAACCATACGAGATGGGACGAGGCCTCTTTGTCTGAAGACTTTCCGTCTGAAAATACTTTTGTTTAGCCACATTATAATCGGAACACTTACATATTTTTTTAATGGTATAAGATTATGACGGTTGATTGACGCCTCACTCATCCCGACGGGTTTATGAGAAGGGACAGGAGGATGGAAGAGGAAGTCAGGAGACCGAGGGGAAAAGGTCTAAGGGGATGTCAAGTAGAGTCTGGATTGGGTACAAGGAAGGATCAAGCAGTTTTCAGGAAAGGGTCAGAGAGTGTTAGAGGAGGACTCAGTTGTTGTTAAGGGATGGGGTCAATGGGTATTCAGGTATGCCCCATTCCAAATGGAGCACTGACTGCTGCACCTTCTCCGCCATAACAGTCTCTTGGTCCAAGGAGAGTTCAAAGGGCTTTCGAGGAGGGTCCATACTAGATGGGGCCCCGACCGTCGCAAGAAATCCGAGCAAAACAATGTTTGGACCAGGGATAGAATCATGGGTCTCACAGGAGGGATTAATGGGCGTTAAGTAAAGAATCAATGGGAGTTCAAGGAGGAACCACACCGCATTGGGCGCTGACCGCCGCACGTTGTGCTCCGCCCGAAACAGAGCTTTGGAACAGAAGTCTAGGGAGGATTCACTGGCGGCGTTCAGGTAGGGTCTCATCTGACGTAGGGCGCTGACCGTCCTCGCTATCCGCCCAACAATACCTCGATTCAGGAAGGACTCAATGGGTGATCAGGAAGAGCTCTAGGGGGGAGGGTTCAATTGGTGTTACGGGATTGCAGCAGAGCTCGATGGGTGATGGGGGAAAAGTCAATGGGTATTACGGGAGCGCCCAATGGGTGGTACGGGAGAGAGTTCAGTGGGTATTACGGTCCAGATCAACCTTACAAGAGCGGTATCAGGTCACTGACCGAAGGGTTCTAAGAGTGTTAATGGAGGAGTCACTGGGTGCCGAAGCCGTGTTCCGTAAGTGTGATGGGGGCTCGATGGCTCTTACTGCCCTATGAAATATGACACAGCTTAGCTACTTCGTCTTTGGGAGGGCTTCAAGGGTGTTATGGGAGGGGCCAGTGGGTGTTGCGTGACAGCTCAGTGGGTGTTACGGTCCGGGCGAAACACCTCGGAGCTGAAAGGGTGCTCCGGAAGGGTCAATGGGTGTTATGGAATCGCTCAAAAGGTGATCAGGGAGGGCTCAATGGAGCTCAGACAGTTGTGAAGAGGGAAAAGAAAAACAGAGAGATAGTAAGGATAAAAATATAATTGGGCATGGAGAGAGAAGGGCATGATAAAAGTGCTCTTCGTCACAGGCAAGCCCGCTACCGCGCCCCCTCCTCCCTCGCCTCAAGAAGGTGGCAGACCATGCGCAGCCAGACCAAGAAAGACTGCGGACGAGGAAGGGTCACTTACATCAGTATTTTAATGAAGATGAAAAGATACTAAAATACAACCTAACTGACGACTGTCAATAACTAACAGTTTTAGTTTTCAATCATAACGTAACCTTGTAAGTTTGTTTATCATTCTTTTTTATTATATTTAAACTAAAAGTGTTTATTTTTTGCTCCGTACATCAAATCCCAAATGGGAGTTTTTTTCTAAAGAGCCCATCTGGCGACTGCCTATTATGGCAAAAACTCGCCGTAATCACGCTCCGGCCTAATACTAGATCACAAATGGAAATGGACATAAACTTTGTTAAAACAAAAGAAGGAAAACATAAGCTGTGCTGCGATGACTTTTATCATTATTATGTCAAAAATAATTCAACTAAAAATACTTATTATAGGCTTTGTGAAGAAACTTAAGTGTCTCAACTGCATAATTTTAAGCTCGTGATTAAATCTTGTAACGCAACTACGCCGGCGCCAATAAGTGAATTCAACCTCAGAAGCGATGCAGCAATAAATTTAGAAGCTACTGGGATATTCTCCACCGATGCTACTCATTTTTAGAACGTTTAACACCCTCTAGCACCTTTTGCTGGGTGTAAACGCGCGTGGAAATGATATTGGGAGATTTAAAAGAGAGGGAAAAGACGACCCAAGAGAGCCCCACTTTCTCTTGGGGCACTGGAGTCGAGAGGGCGTGCCGGTACTCCTGATTTCAGTTGTAGCAGGGGTATTATTGCCCCCGCTTACACCATCCACCACTTAAGGGTCCGTTGCTACTATCTAATACTAACTTCACTCGAAAAGTAAGAAATAACAACTGTCCATGTTCCAAACTACACATTAGCTGGAGGAGATCTTCAGGGTAGCTTTTGCCCAATGTTGGAGAAGAAAACTGGTAATTAATGGCAGTGGGAAAGATGATGATCACGAGAGAATTTCTATTTTGCCGGACCTTCGTCCGTGCAAAAGCTCGTTATATCCGATGATGCTTTTGGACGATGTTTCAACGTATTTTATCTGATGCTTTAAGAAATTCATGAAGAAATACGTCCTCTTGTTTTTATAGTACTAACAGGCAAGTCAAGAAATTTAACGTTAAAATATTATAAGTTCGTGTAGAATGTATGGAAGCTTACGGAATTCAAGCTGTCATAGAGATGTAAGATTAGATTTGAATTGACAGCTCGAAATAGGCTTTACGTGTTTGGTGGCATTAATAAAAATTTGTTTGCTTTTTTTTGCCCTATTACTTAGAGAGAAACTCAACAAATGTGACTTAGAAGACTTTATAATAATCATTTAGTAGTATGGCATCAGCGATTTGGGTTTTATAATTATTTTCTTGATGCTCTTTAGAGCAAAGAAGAACAAGTTATAAAAGCAAGATTGTCCAATTAGTCTGTCCGAAAAGACGTATTGTTCACGCTGATCAAAGGAGAGAGAAAAAAAAAAGCGATGAGGAAATATTTTGTTTATTATGACGTACAATTTCGAGGCTTCTCGTTTAGTACTGTACGTCGAATAAATTTCTTTCTTCTCATTGCTTTTTTTCACAAGATTATCAAACTTAACGTAAGAGCGAGAGAAAAAAAACAACTTATAAAGATACACTAGAATTTATTGTTGCCTACAGAGGGTTGTTTTTTAAACAGATAGGTTGATTGAAACGTCTTCGATTACTTCCACGTTTGAAGGTGTTGGTATAAAGAGCGCTTAATATTTCCTGCAGTAAGAAGTTTCGCACTTAGACGACGCGGTTGGTGAAGATTGGTTTCCAGACCGATGTCCTCTATTTCTACTTCTTGACTTTTTCATTGTGTCCTATCGTCACTGTTGTACTTGAAAAATGAAACCAATTTTCTGCACTATCGGCTATATCTCGAAATAATTTCTAGGTTTCTATTCGTCCACACCATTTCTTTCTATATTCTAAATGAAATAAATTATAATTTGTTGAATCTTCTCTACTAATTAAGATGTCCAGCTCCTTTATCATTTCTGTAAATATGCGCTAGACCTGTTCTTTTAAAGCTATTTCTAACTAAATATGGAGACGAGCAAAAAGCAGCATAATCTAAGATGGATATA
This sequence comes from Ceratothoa steindachneri, assembly GCA_963969495.1. Lineage (NCBI taxonomy): Eukaryota > Metazoa > Arthropoda > Malacostraca > Isopoda > Cymothoidae > Ceratothoa > Ceratothoa steindachneri. The sequence continues at coordinate 193,420,786 of OZ018320.1, forward strand.
ACTGCCTTTCTAGTTGAGACGGACTAAGGAGTGAATGCTGCTACTCCAGTTGCTTTGCTTCTGACTGCGATACAATGAGTGGATATTTTTATTCATTTTTAATCACAAATCGTATTGTTCAGTTACTTCTTTGATCTTAGCTCCCTTGAAACACTATTCAAATTTAGAAGTTATCGCAGTTATAATTTACATGGAAACAACTTAGATTACTAATTTATTTTCTATTGACATTTGCTGTAACCATATGTTTTATAAAGAGGATATTGTCTTTTGGAAGAGACCTGTATATATATATATATATATATATATATATATATATATATATATATATATATATATATATATATACACTCCAACTGATCTATGATTAGTTCCACGTTAATGAAGCTGTTAGCTGTTTGGTTGACTAGATCTTCATCAATTGACTAGTGATCCAGAAGTAGCCTCATTCTACGAAATTTCTTAATTTCAGTGACCTCTCTCAAGCACTGTCCTCTTTAATCGAGTAAACGGGAATGTAGCCGACGATGATAAGCGGTCGGTGTGGGAATGATCAGCCACATTCACACTGAATCTACCAGTGTGAAGGTGGTCTCTATGGACGAGGATCGTCTCCCAGGCATGTCCTCATTGCTATACCAACCGCACTTTCCTCTTTATCCGACGCAGACATCATACCTTCACATTTTTACCCCACTTAACTCCATTACTTTATTCATAAATCTATTTTCAAAAACTGTCCTAGTTAAGATGTCCACTTGAGTCTTCGGCTTTTATTTGACGAAATTAAAATTATACTTAACTCAGTGTCATTTAGATCAGCTCAAGCAGGTGCGACATGACCTCGCCCTTCTCTCGTCCAATATTTATTATGATGAGATGTGGAGCAGCGTATTCATTTTATGCAGTCCTTAGAGGGAAATATATCGTAGGGATACGACACATGAGTCTAAAGGAATTTGATCTAATATACTTTTAGCTAAAGACACTCGTATAAAGTTACATTTGTCTAAAGATACTGTCCTCTAAAGTTAACTTTATTCTAAGACCCCTGCAGTTACTTTCATCCCTACGTTCTCGTATAAAGTCGCTTTTGCCTAAAGACACCGTCTGAAGTTATTGTTATCTAAGGCCATTTTCATCTAAAGAGCAAAGTTTAATATTTGAGAGGAAATGAAAAGATTTAAAAATAAAAATAAAACCTCCAATTTCGACAGTCAAGTTTTAAAATTATGCATAGAATGATGAATTTGAATCAAAGATCCAAGATGATGTGCGATAGCACGAAGGTATAATTTGCAATGAATTGGTTCTGTTAGCCTTCAACAACCGTTAAAACTAATTTTCCGAGGGTACTACAAAGGTCGGCAACGAAATACGTGCAAAATAAAGATGGAAACATACAAAAGTGAATAGAAAAGGAGGATATGAGAAATCAAATGTGGTACCGAGGTTCTTTTTTACTCACGTTTTGCTCCTCTGGAGCTTCCTCAGAGACAAGAAACTAATGTATTTGTGATTAGTTTCTCGTCTCTCTGAGGAAGCTCCAGAGGAGCGAAACGTGAGTTAAAAGGAACCACTTACCATATCTGGTTTCTCATATCCCCCCTCTCTATTTGTTGTCGAAAACCTCATAATAAAAGTGAATAGATAAGTTAGTTATATGGTGTGATAATCTTGGCATGCAGCTTAATGCGGTCGCTACAATACATAAAAGCCACCACAATGTTATCCCTACTCGACGACTAAGCAGACTCAAGATAGCTTAACTTTGATCAGAGTAGTAAAAGGTGCCCCTCCCCCGTAGTTCGTTATCAAGTCAAACTAGGAAAGAAAAGTCGAAAAAACGCCACCAAGGCTCGACTTCTTCATCAGCGCAGTAATGGCTATCATCCCTCCCACGTCACACACGGGTCACCCTTGCAAGGCTCCGGTGCGGTCACCACTCAAAACTAAACACACAAATCATCGTGTTTGGAATAAGGTCGGAAGGGTATGCAATCCTCCAGACGGCAGCTGCAGAATGGTTCCTTATACTACTGCACCTGACGCTGTCAGCCTGCGGAGTGGACCTTAGTCAGGGGCATTTCAAGTAAACCAAAGGTTTGAAGGAGGCAAAGAACTGCAGGTAATAATCCTATGGGCACTATTTCGGATTTCAGACATTGATGGTGTAGACAAAGGTACAGAAACACGCAAGAAGTAAATTGACATCCAGTTAATGAATCAAATACGTTTATTTGAAAATTGAAAAAATGAAATACATTTTAAACAATCAGAGTATTGTATTAATACTGTGTGTACTGGCATTTAGCGTCTTTTAGAACTGCAATTCACTTAAGCACATTATTAATAAGTTCTGAGAATACAGTTTGTGGGATTTGCGACCATGTTTGCCTTCAGCAATTCTGACCGTGTTCCCAGAGTTTTGGACGTTTGGCTTAAAGTTTTGACTAGTATTCCCTACGCATGTTATTATGTTCATCTCAGGGCAAGGGAGTCGTTTGATGGCGCTTTGGTACTCCCTTTCTTTTGTTTTTTTTTGCTGTATGACAGGGAGCCGTACTACCATGAATAAACAAGCCTCTTTTTCAAGCTGACCATTTGAAAACACTGGTGGAAGTACCTCTTTAAGAATGGAAGTGTTTTCTTCTGAGTTAATATCGCTAACACAACCAACTATGACCTTCCATCATTCTAAATTGCTTCCCCATACAATAACAGAAAGGCCACCATAATGGGTCATTTCCAAACCCATACCCGTCTACTGTCTGAAAATTGAGCAAACCTTGATTCGTCAGAAAAAAAAATATGCTGCGACAAATTTTCAAAGGCCTGTAACTCATCTCTTAATCCCTTTCACTCCTGTTCTTGACACAGGTCATATTTAAAGAGGCTTCTTCCTAGTTCTACGTCTATAATATCCGATAGAGAGCAAGGGATTTATTGCTGTTCTTGGACTGATTTGGAATCTTAATGCAATTTCATAAGCTTTTAACCGAGGGTTGTTCTCAATGAATCTTCGAACGCCACAAAGTATCTTTCAGAAAGACCATCGCCGCGATTCTGGTGGTTTTGCCCTATTCTTTAAATTGAACTCTAATTTTGTTAATGGAAGAACGGGGGATTCCTAGATTCCTCGCAATTTGCCTTTGAAGCGTTCCCCCTCAAATTGGCCACCAATCCGTCATCATTGAAAATCTGAAACTTCCTTGGAATTTTTAATAATTACAATAGGAAACTTAAAAAAAGTCGGAAAAAACGTAATATTCTAAAACCTCTGTGTGTTTATTCAGTTCTTGCATGCCTCTATGGATTGGTATGAATGATGGCTAAAATTTACATATGCGTTTGTCTGAAGTATAGTCGTCAATTTTACACAAACCCTGCCTTAAATCTCTAGGGTCATTAAGACAGGGTCTGGTAAGAGAAGCAATAACGTGGGATCAAAACCACGGATTAATAGATAGTATGAGCAGCAAATGAGGTTGCTCTCAGGTGAATAAAACGCTTGCCATAGCTTAACGTATCTCAAAAGGAAAAAAACAACAACTTGTTTTACTCAGCCATGTAAAGAAGCATTTTTAAAATTATACACATTGAAAACAGAACGATAAACTGCCACAGAAGCTTTGAGTGCAACACTCCTCTTTGCAACACAGAAAAGAAGCCAAAATGGGAGATATGTAAACAGGAAATAGGACATGTAAAGGACAGCAAAGCCAAGCCTCAGTCGAAGCAGAAAATGACACTAAAATCCTTCAAAGACAAGGAAAAACTTAGATATTTTTCAGTCCTCAGATGGGAGACGGTGTGGGATATTTCGAGACAATCCTGTCAGTCTGAGTCCTGTACTCAACCCTCTGAAGATGAGAAGCGTCCCGAAACCACCGGCAGCATTATTGCATCGCATGACGTAGTAGTGACCCTCAAGTACAGATTTATACAATGAGTACAAGTTTTGGGGAGAGAAAACAGAACCTCCTCAAAGGAAATTCGGTCAATTTTTCTCTCGGAGCAGAAACTTGTCTCGTCAGCTGGTCATGTTTGGGCTCTGAAACTTGAAGCTAAGGTCGCTAAACGTATATAGTCATGATGTACGCATGTAAGTGTGGAAATTTTGTGCAATTAGCAACAACTAGTTTTCCTTTTTCGTCATAACTTTTATTGGGGGAGGGGAGGTATAATGAGTGGAGAGGCCGAATCGGGGGCGCGGGGAAACGCCAATTTCCCACGTGCAAAACTTCAAACGCTTAAAAATTGTGCGTCGAATCCAATTCGCCCCGTGAGGTGACCCCAAATGATGCGGTCAGCTTTTGCCGAGGTCGGTAGAGGTCATTCAATCAGTGTAGAGGAAGTGGGAGTGACCCTTCAGGGCTCCATGGCACGAAGGCAATTAGGCAGGCCGGATCTGGGGCTTCCGCGACGGTCGTGAGGGCGCCGGGGCGTAATTGGGGTGCGCAGGCGGTTCACCCGGACCGTGCTCTATGGAGGCGAAGGCGGACGCGGATGAATCGACACAAACAAAGGTTGCCTCAACCGTAGAGTCGCTATCCATCACCTTTCTGGACTAGGGGCCGCATTAGGCGCCTCCGTCTGGAAGTGCTCGAGGTCGTCACGTCCCCTCCCCTACCTGCTTTCTCCCAACTGGCACTGACCTGGGGCTGGTTCAGCATCAGAAACAAAAGTCGGAGGGCGTCGCGCCAAGAAAGAAATTTCTCATGGGCACCAAACGGTTGAAGGTCGTCTGGGCGCTAATTGCTGCTGAGGGGCAGAAGTTATTGACTGAAACATATCAATTACTTTGTTGGTTTCGTTTCAAAATTGGACAACAGTGATGGCATTCTAGGAAAAGGGGCACTGAGGGAAGAGACAAAGGGCTAACGCGCGCGCGCGCGCGCACACACACACACACACACACACACACATCCGCGGACATTCGCTTGTGAAACTTGTTAACTTCCCAATGGATCGCCATAATTATAAGGAATCAACTTCGCATCTCCACCATAACGTCACAATGAACAAGATAAAATGAGCCTGTAATTAAGGGGGTTCCAAATAATTCTTAACATTTTTGTACACATCAATTCTAAATGATTATTATTAACTTCTTTCCCCCAAAATGGGCTCAGTGCACATCAATCCAACTAGAAAGAACTACCCATATGTGCAGAAATTTCGGATTTGCTCTTCCCAGGCCAGTGGCCCATATCCGGGTTTACCCTCTTTTACGACCCTCGCTGGAAGTCGGTATGGGTATTCTACCTTAAATATTATTATTATTATTATGAAAGTAAAGTAAGTCTATGGAGTGGTATAGGCAAGGTGTATGTGGAAAAATACAATTATATATATAAAAGAATAAGAGTGGGATTGGTGAAGATGAACAAGGTGTTTGCAGCAAGTGTGGGGTTGTATAAATCAAGTATTTGCATTGAAATAATGAGAAAAACACGAGGAGGGGGGCTGTACAATGTATGGTGGGTTCATGGAGGTGGAGAAAGCTTATGATCATGTAGACGGAGAAGAAGCATTATGGAAGGTGCTAAGAATGTAGGGAGAGAGTCGTAAACTATGGGATGAAGTGGAGTGTATTTATGTGCGTTAAGGTGAAAGATAGCCGGAGTGAGTAGTTTGAAAGAGGAGAGTGAAGGAGACAAGATTGTGTGATGCTATAGCTATTTAGCATTTTTAAGAATTGAGTATGACAAGGGTGGTAACACCCGTGCCCGCGGGCACACGTCATGACATTCGAGTGTGCCCGCGGGCCCATTTTGGAATAGCCGGCCTAAATGAAATTGTAACTGGGAAAATAAAACTGGGTGCAACGCGCTCGCCTACATGTTTAAAACATGCCTCACACCATTGATTTGCTCCGCCCATTTCTCTGTTATAGGAATATTTTGAGGGTGGGGGATGTAGCTACTTGGAGTATGTCACCATAGTAACAGGGTGGGAGGTGGGAATTTGTAGGGATTTCGGTGAGGGAGCTTGTTTGCTCGCGTTGAGGAACCCATGGGATAAAATTTGATTTTAGCAAACCCATTTGTTTCTATGTTTGGTGTCGCTTGAGTGAACAGGAAAAATATTTTTGCGTGGTGATAGTTCCGTGTTACTGAAAAAGAATAGGTACTTACAGTGATATTAGCCAACTACATATGACAATTAGGCCTAATTGAAAATATGATAACGAAAATGTAGGCCAACAAAGGCCCATTATTCGTGCAAATACACTTGAGTGGATGGATGGAAATACATTTTGAGTGACGTTGACAAATTTTCAAATTTTCACATTTCTTTTGCATCTGGCGGGACTGCAAATTTCAGGCCATACTTGTGGCTTTAGATCTCAAACTACATTTTTTAAAAATTTCCAATTATTTCATTACTTTTATTTTTATTCAAAGGGTTTCATCCTGGCGACACGAACCAGTGATAAGAAAACAAGACTTACAATTTTCAAAGTGAATGCGAAGATGTTTACTTTTAGTCAAACATAAATTCTAACTGAGTGAGCTTAATATGCAATTATACTCTAGCTGTTGCTAAAAAGTATATTGTTGAAAGCCATTTTAAAGAAAATCATAATCATTATGAAACAAGGTACCCAGTTAATAATGAACTACGCAGAGCAAAAATAAGAAAATTGAAATTCCAATTTACGAGCCAACGATTGGTTTCTATGAAGAAATTTTAGAAATTAAAAGCAGCTACCATTGCATCTTTTCTAGTGTGTCATAGTTTGACGAAGCCCATTAAACCTTTTGATGACAGTGCATTTGTAAAAGAAACATTTTTGGATGTAGCAGACTCATTGTTTGATAAGTTTTAAAACAAATCTGAAATAATCTCAGCTATTAAAGACATGCAAATTTCCAGGCCCACTGTTACACGACCAACAGAAGAGGTTAGTAAAGATTTTAAAATATAGTTAAAGCGAGACAAGTGAGTGTATTTTCTTTTCACTTCAATTAGATCAGTGGTTCTCAACTGGTGACATTTAGGGTGGTCCACAGGACGTCTACTGTATTTGGTAATAAACTGGAAATGAGTGTACATAATTTAAAATGGACTGAAAATTCAGTACGAACAATTTAATAAAATAAAATAAATGGCCATCCATTTTATTATATTATTTCTATAAAAGAAATATATTGCATGAGGCATATAACCCCCCCCCCCCCCGAGATTCAGCCTCCCCAGCGTATCCCGTATCATGGGAACCCCCACGGATGGCCTTTGGGCCATGAAACTGAACTTAAAGGACGGGTTCTACCATCTCCGCCTCCACCCCAAGGCTCGCCCTTGGTTTGGTATTAAGTGCCAAGGCCGTTCCTTTAGGTTCCAACGCCTCCCCATGGGATTTAACGGCGCCCCTTTCCTCATGCAAAAACTCACCGCGACAGTAATGAATCAGCTCGTCCTCACCTGCAACATCCAGGTCTTCACATACCTGGACGATTTCCTCTGCCTAGGATCAAAACAAACCCTTCGCCTCTTTATGCGAACAATCCAGCGAAGTTCCATCAACGCTAATTGGCGCAAATCTAAGTAGCACTTCGAGTCACTTTAAGTTTTTAATTTTAATCTATTCTAAAATGAATATCCAATATTCACGTTGCTATACGTGACCCTAACTTAGTACATACTTGTACTGTACGAGTCGAGGTGATTCCTGTCAGCTGCCGCGAGGCTACATATAGCACTGTCCTAAAGTGTTGTAGCCAGTAGCCACTGAGCTGCTGAACTGATTAGTTGCATCATTCATACAGTCCTGTTTTACAGGTATGGAGCAATTTGATTTTGTTTTCTACTGTAAAATGTAGTAATTTTTACTAGATGAAGCAGGGAGGAAGTGTGAAAATATTGGAATATTTCTGGTCAGTTGTTATGATTCGTGCAATGTTATGCTGTTATACAAAAATCTACATTGTTTGCTATAGATTTAGATGAATCAACTCATGTCTCACTGTCCTCGCAGCTATTAGTGTTTACACGATACATGCTCGATGGAGATAGCAAAGAAGAATTTCTCTTTTGTAAGACTCTTGACACCATCACAAGAGCTCAGGATGTGTTAGAAATTGTTAACTGGTATTCACTGCTTCATTCATAGAGAAGCATTAGCATCAAAAATACTGCCGGATCACTTGAACACCATTTTTCAAAGGCTTGGTGAAGGTAGTTAATTACATCAAATCGCCAGCAGTGAACACCAAGCTGTTCATAAAATTATGTCAGGACATAGGTTCCGACTTTGAGGTGTTGCTGTTCTACACTTCTGTACGGTGGTTGTTAGCAGGGAATGTACTCTCTTTTGTAAGACTCTTAACACTACCACAAGAGCTCAGGATGTGTTAGAAATTGTTAACAATTTCCTCGAAGCAAATGGTCTGGATTGGAAAAATTTGGTGGGTGTTAACACTGATGGTGCACTGAGGATGCTAGGCTTCCAAGGATTGGTGAAGCAAGGTGCTCCGTTGGTAACTGGTATTCACTGCTTCATTCAGAGAGAAAGAGGATTTAAAAAATATGCTGACACAGTTAGAATTAGAACTAGTATACCGTGCTGATATTTTTTAAATCTTGAACAAACTGAATCTTCAGCTTCATGGGAAATGTGCAAATCTGTCTTTTCACTAAGGCATCATCAAGGCATTTCTTGAGAAGCTAGAATTTTGGATCGGACGAGTAGCAAGTAACAATTTGGTTCAACTTCCACGTGTGGATACCATGCTCGGGAAAAGAAAGGCATTCAGATGCACTTTCTCGAGCATTTACGAAAGCTGCGGGATGAATTTCACAAATACTTTCCAGAGGTGGCCATGACAAGGGCTGAGTTATTTTTGAACAGGAATCCATTCACAACAGATGTTCATAGTTTTCCATAGGATCTGCAGGAGAATTTTTATGAGCTGAAAAATGATTTGAGCGGTCTGCCATGGACAAATTTTGGGCCAGTATGATTGGTACTTACGCAAATCTGTCAACACATGCAGTCAGATATCTTTTGCCATTTGCAACAACTTACATGTTCGAGAGTGGATTTTTATGTGTGCTGAACATTAAGTCGAAACAGAGGAATTGGCTTGCATTGGAAAGCGATATTCGTTGTGCTAACATTGAAAAGCTTGTGAGTGAGACGAATCCAAAAGTCTGGTTGCAAGGAAAAATGAATTAAGCAAATTTGAAGGGAAAGTGTTTCATAGTTGTATACTTGTGCATAATTGCAAATTTCTCTTTGTTAGAAATAAATTTCACTGCAAAATGTTAGATAAATATTCAATTTCAAGGAACTTATGTTTGTAAGAAATATATTTCATATTGAAATGTTAGCTGGCTATTATTTTATATATATTTTTTAAATTGCTTAAGATGTGTATTTCAAACCAAAAATGCTTGTTGTGGATACTAATTTATCCTAATTCAGAAATGAAAGGAAATGGTCCACGACATTTTTTTTATTGGGTTGGTGGTCCATGGCCTGAAACGAGTTGAGAACCACTGAATTAGATGAATACACAGATGTTACTGGTACTGCATAATTATATATTTTTACAATAAGTATATTTAAAAACATGGCTTTTCTTGAGGAGTTACTAAAAATCACCATTAAAGAGAAAGACAAAGAGAAGACATTCTTGAAGCATTTAATGGGTTTACTAATGACAATGAAATCTTCATTGAAATACTTGTATCCATTATCACGGATGGAGCTCCATCAATGATTGGTTGCAATTTAGGGTTCTTTACATCTTTATAAGAATAACAGAGATTTTCCAAACTTCCTTAATTTCAATTGCATAATTCACCAACAGGTGTTCTGTAGTAAAAGCTTGAACATGGAAGACCTTATAGATATTGCGTATAAAATTGTAAATTCTATCCGTGCCCAAAGTATATCGAGAAGTCTCTTTAAAAATCAATTATAAATATACATATCTGTCGTGGTATGACATTACATTATATCAATACCATATTATATCTATGGGGGAGGGACAAATAACTTAAAGGCGAACCGACAAGGGACGGAACGCCACGAGTTTCGACGCGCGGAACAGCGAGAAAGAGGGCAACGAGGTCAGGTAAAATTTGGGCAATGGGAAAGCTCAAGGTTATTTAAAGAGGCATGTACAAAAATATAATTTTATTTACATAAAATAAGAGAATTAATGGGTAAAATTACATTGGTAAACGAGGAGGGAATTGCTGAGTTATGCATCAGACTATGAAGTTAAAAATTAATGTATTACAGAAGGAGACTATTCAAATGGGGAGGATTAACTCAATTGGGTTGCTGAAGGGGGAGAGGGGTTGGCTTACGGAAGATTCCGGGTGAGACGTCAGGGTAAGGCTTCGCAGATGTCTTCTGCAGGTAATGAACGTGAGGCGAGGGCGCTCGGAGCTTCTGAGCGGGAAGTTAACGTGATGACGGTTCTCCAAAAAGGGGGGAGGGGTGGGTAACATCCAGTCCAGGGGAGAGTATTTCAACCACCCGAAAACAAGGGGCGAACGAGGAGGGCTTCGACAGGAGTTGATGAGTGGAGTCGGAAAAATCGCTCGGTAGCGATCGTCAAATGAAATTACCTCACTGGCTGGGGCTAATTCCAACACACAAATAGTTCAGCCCTCACTTTGCTTTGTTGTTAGCACCTGACTTGGAACTAGGGGAATCTTCTTGGGTCCGGGCGAGACAACTTAGCTCTGTGTCCCCCACATGGAAGACGAGCCCTATATATATCCGAGGCTCTCCCAGCGGGTGTGGGGGAAACAGCGCTACTCTCAAATAGCCTCGAATCTTCATGCCGAGGCGATTCTAACCTGCGTAAAGGTTGGCCTAACCAAATTCTAGAATCTTCTCCAGCTCATGGACTTCACTTCCGTGCTGGAAAAGAAATTCCACGTGGAATTCCCCCACACATCTCTCATCCTAAAGATGATGCTTTACAGATAGTTGCGTAGGAAAGGATCATCCCACCCGTCGAACTAGAATTATCAAGGGTCTAGGGAAATTCTGACCTGCTACGATAGGTGTACACACACAAAAAAACGTTAATCTGAGCTCAGCAGGGAATTTACGGACGTAAGCCTCAAACGGGTCAATTCTAGAGACAATTTAACTAGTACAATTTTAAACAAAAAAAATCACAGGAGAACATTAACGACATTTCAGTGGAACCAAAAAAAAAAGGATACAATTAAATGGAGGCAAGAATATGGGATTAATGACTAAACAATTAAGTGGACCCCAAAATATCATAATTAAGAACATTAATGAGATAATATATACAATTCACGTGGCAAACCTTCGCTCCCGCCGCAGTACGGATTAGGTAATCCACGGCTCCTCTAGCCTCGAGGACGGGGTAGGGTCCCTTCCACTGGCTAAGGAGTTTGTTGCTTTCCGTGGGAAGTAGTACCAACACCTGCGCGCCTGGCTTGAATTTTCGTTCTCGTGACTTAAGGTCAAATTAGGTCTTATACCCCTAAATAAGTCCTTCTTCACGAGATACGACACTCGTTTGTTACCTCGGGTGGATTCACGCTCGAGGGTTTTAGTTTTCTCCCAAAGGGGAGGAGAGTTGCGCACTCCTTCTGGGAGCGGGAAAACTTGTCGCTCCGGAGGGCTTGGAACTCCAGGTCGATAGGGGTTTCCAGGGAAACGGGTGCATGGGATTCCAGGGCTGCCTGTGTACGCGTAATCACGGGCTGGGCCACGGGATGGTCGTGGATTGCGGGGTTCTGACCGATCAAAATAGAGCAGAACTGGATTGGGGCCACTACCACTTAGGCTCGACCGGACATATAGTCACATTCGATATGACAACGAATTACTGGGAAACGACTGGCCCGGCTAAGGTAGTCGTGGACCACCGCAAATTTCTTGTGGTCGGGGCCAACAGGGAGGAGTAGGTCCTCAGACACCACGATGCAGGTGCACCCGGTGTCACGGATGAGGGTGGATACTCGACGACCGTTCACAGTTCCGTTCTCGAATTTCAATCTACCAGGGTTGTTTTCATTAAAGAGAAAGTTTACCTGATGGACCGGGTCTTCGGCGGGCGAGGGAGGATCGGGGGTCTCCTGAGGCGACGGAGGGGAATCAGGGGCAGCCCAGATTTGGTGCACTTGGTGGGACTGAGAGTTTGCGAATCGGGAGTTTTGAGGACAGTTCGTGCGGTAATAGCCGGGAACTCCGGAGGTGTAGCAGACAATCGGGTTCTTTTGGTACGGCACAACTGGGGAAGAAGAAACTAGGGGCTTAACGTCTCGGTATTCAGATGGATGGAAGTTTCTTGGCTTCGAGGGACTAGGAACTTTGGTAAATCTTGGAACCAATTTAGGAGGGGTCTTAGGACCATAAAATTTAGTTTTGGGGGGCGATTGGGGAGCCTTTTTAACATCCTTAGGGTATAAATCGTGACTACCCGCGTAGACATCGGCCTCTTCCAAGCATTCCTTGAAAGTAGCACAACGTTTATCCTTAATGAAGGCGCAAATTTCGGGAGCCACGGCAGCTAAAAGCTGATTCCTAAGGAAGAAGTCCAGCAGGGACTCGTAGACTTGGGGAATCTTGCACGCATCCAGCAAACAACTGAAGGTGTCTTTGGAGGATATACCCGTGTTGCCGAAATGTTTGACCAGGGCGGATCCTTTCCTGGCGGAATCGGGAGGGGTAGAATTCGCAATTCATATGAACAGCGGCTAACAATTCCGACTTTAACGTGTAATAGTCCAAAGTTGCTTCCGGGGGAAGGGAGACAAAGATATCCCTTAACTGGGCATTTAGGAGGGGAAGTAAGCGAGTGACGCCATCATTTTCGAGATCCCATCTATTGATCTGAAAGATTCTCTCAAAATGGGTAAAAAATGACCCAAAAGTCCTTTCCATCATTAAGAACGAGAAGGTTGACTGAAGGAGTTTGGGGAATTTCAGCCCGGGAACCGATGGACTGAGAATCCATTTGATTTCGGCTCATTTCCATCTATCCCATCTATTGATCTGAAAGATTCTCTCAAAATGGGTAAAAAATGACCCAAAGTCCTTTCCATCATAAGGAATGCGAAGGTTGACTGAAGGAGTTTGGGGAATTTGAGCCCGGCAACCGATGGACTGAGAATCCATTTGATTTCGGCTCATTTCCAGCTCATGCTGCCAAATTTGTTCACGTTCTTCCATCTCCATTTTGTTCTTCTCCATCTCTATTTTGTTCTTCTCCATCTCCATTTCCATCTTCAATTTGTTCTCCATCTCCGTTTTCAGTTTGTTCTCCTCCATCTCCATTTTGTTCTTCTCCATCTCCATTTTGTTCTTCATCTCCGTTTTTCTTAGTTCCTCTTTTCTTCGCTCTGCCCGTTCGTTTCTCTCTTCTTCCTGTACGTAATTTAACAGGTCTTTGCCCGAAAGACCTAACATTTCACCCTGACTCTTCAATTTTTCGAAGGATGACATTGTTACGCAGTTAACTGAGGGAACACTGACACGCGAACGAGCTAGGACACTACCCACGCGAAACGAATACTTGAATATTTGTGAAGGCCTTGTTCACAAAAAAATATGATACCTCTTCTGTTTCTAAGCGGAAAAAAAATTTAAATGATCCTACCGGAATTAGAACACCAAACATTAACTCTTTTGGATTAATAACCAGGAGAGTCTTCAAAATTCAAACCCAATAAAAAAAATTCATAACCTGGGGCCAACACAAAATCTAAATAGATTAACGTTCCACTGCTCTTCAATTAACTTGAACTTGCCTTCTGCCAGTACAATACAAAAATCCAAATAAAAGGGATAGACGTGAATAACAAGGGAGCTTCTAATGCAAAAATTAAAATGACACGGGTTCATAAACCCCCAAACACCCTTGACACCAAAATTATATAATATGTATATTAATAAATATATATGTCGTAATATGACATTACATTATATCAATACCATATTATATCTATAGGGGAGGGACAAATAACTTAAAGGCGAACCGACAAGGGACGGAACGCCACGAGTTTCAACGCGCGGAACAGCGAGAAAGAGGGCAACGAGGTCAGGTAAAATTTGGGCAATGGGAAAGCTCAAGGTTATTTAAAGAGGCATGTACAAAAATATAATTTTATTTACATAAAATAAGAGAATTAATGGGCAAAATTACATTGGTAAACGAGGAGGGAATTGCTGAGTTATGCATCAGACTATGAAGTTAAAAATTAATGTATTACAGAAGGAGACTATTCAAATGGGAAGGATTAACTCAAATGGGTTGCTGAAGGGGAAGAGGGGTTGGCTTACGGAGGATTCCGGGTGAAACGTCAGGGCAAGGCTTCACGGATGTCTTCTGCAGGCAGGGCTCTCGGAGCTTCTGAGTGGGAAGTTAACGTGATGACGGTTCTCCAAAAGGGAGGGGGGGCGGTAACGTCCGGTCCAGGGGAGAGTATTTCTGCAACCCGAAAACGAGGGGCGAACGAGGAGGGATTCGACAGGAGTTGATGAGTGGAGTCGGAAAAATCGCTCGGTAGCGATCGTCAAATGAAATTACCTCACTGGCTGGGGCTAATTCCAACACACAAATAGTTCAGCCCTCACTTTGCTTTGTTGTTAGCACCTGACTTGGAACTAGGGGAATCTTCTTGGGTCCGGGCGAGCCAACTTAACTATGTGTCTCCCACATGGAAGACGAGCCCTATATATATCCGAGGCTCTCCCCGAGGGCCTGGGGGAAACAGCGCTACTCTCGAATGGCCTCGAATCTTAACGCCGAGGTGATTCTAACCCGCGTAAAGGTGGTCCGTGGTGGACGCGGTTCGAGGCTACCGCTTGTGGAGGAGGGGGGAGGCTTACCAATTTGAGCCTAACCAAATTCTAGAATCTTCTCCAGCGCATGGACTTCACTTCCGTGCTGGAAAAGAAATTCCACGTGGAATTCCCCCACAATATCTTTTATTGCACACTAATGTAAAATGGCTTAACAGTGCTTATGGTTATTTCTGCAAGGATTTAGGGATATACTAACTGAATTCTAAGAGTTTCTGTCTGTAAGAGGAGATAATTATAATCAGTTGAAAATAAAGTTTGATAGTTTGATTTACTGTTCCTAACTGATATTATCGATAAATTGAACGAACTTAGTTTTGAACACCAAGGCAAAAATAAGAACATTGCTCAAATGATTAGTGTTATAAATGCTTTTCAGCATTCTCTAAAACTCTATTTGTCAGAACTGCAACGTTCTGAACTGAAACACTTACCTAATATGTCGTCAGAGCTACTTAACCAAGAAAATAATTTTTGAGAATGTTAACAAAGATATAGAGAATCTTATTCAACAATTTGAGCAACGTTTCATAAACTTTGGAAAATTAAAACCTATTGTGGAATTTATGCTGTGTCCATTTGAAGAAAAAGTCGATATTCAGGAAATTCAAACAAAAATATCAGCATAATATAAAATGTATATAGCTCAGCTAGAACGAGAAGTTCTATTCCTTCAAAATGATCTGGAAATTAGAACAAGGACATTTATTACCAACTTTTGGAGCTTACTTGCAGAAGAAAAATAGTTTCTGCTGAGAAAATGTGCTATGTACTTGACCTAAATCTTTGCATCCACATAACTTTGTGAATCAATGTTTTCAAATATATGATGATTAAATCAAAGTACCGGACTATTTTGACAGATGAACACCTTGATGACTGTTTAAGATTAACAGTTACCAATTACACCCCAAATTTCAATGCCCTTGCTGAATTAAAGCAATTCAAGTAACCAACTAGCAATGGATGTGAGTATTATCTTCTATTACTTCTATTTATTTTTAGTTCGTAAATTTTAGAAAAAAATGACTTTCCAGCAAAGTTTTCAGCTAAATTAGGCTTAAAATTCGCCCACTCGCATCTCTCTTTTGGTACTAAATTATGTAGTGTTTGTACCCGCGAAATATAATAGTTGGTACCAGCTCATATACGAACGTTTGAATATCTCATTAGCAACGTTGGCACCCTCTCATATACCAGGGATGCTCAGAATTGGTATATGGGCTAGTACCACGTTGCTATAGGAGCAGAGTCCGGCGTTGCTCTCTGAGCTTGTACATGTGTTGGTATACGAGTATGAGCTTGTGCCAACGTTAATATATGAGAAGATGCCGACGTTGCTATATGAGATGCTGCCAGCTTTGGTATATGATAGGGTGCCAACATACTTTTACGAAAGTGCTAACGTTGGTTATGAGCTGATGCCACCGTTGCTTTATGAGATGATGCTAACTTTGTTATATGGACTGGTAAAAACATCGGTATATGAGCTGGTGCCAACTTTGATATATGAGAAGGTGCAAATGTTGATATATCAGCTAGCGCCAACGTTACTATATGAGATGATGCCAACTTTGGTCTATGAGCTCTTACCAACGGACATATATGAAATGGTGTCAATGCTGGTATATGAGCTTGTGCCAACCTTTTTGTATGTGTTGGTGCCAACTTTGATATATGAGCTGGTGGTGTCAACTTTGGATTATGAACTGTACCAACGTCATTATATGAGCTGGTACCAGCATTGCTATATTATCTAGTGCCAGCGTTGTCATATGATATGGTGCCAACGTTGGTATATAAGCTGTTCCCGACTTTAATATATTAGCTAGTGCTAACCTTGTTATATGAACTGGGGCCAACGTTGATTCATGCTGGTACCAACGTTACTATATGAGCTAGTGTCAATGTTGGTATATGAGCTTGCGCCAAAGTTGGGATTAGAACTGCTGCCTACGTTGCTATATGAGCTCGTGCCTACATTGCTTTATGACTTGGGAACAACGCTGATATATTAGCTTGTGCCAACGTTGTATGAGATGGTGCTAATGTTGATATATGCTATAGTGCCAAAGTTGGTAAATGAGCTGGTGCCAACATTGTTATACATGCTGGTGCCAACTTTGGTATATGAGCTGGTGCAAACTTTGGTATATGAGCTGATGCCAACTTTGGTTTATGACCTGTGCCAAAGTTTCTATATAAAATAGTGCCAACATTGGTATAGGAAATGGTACCAAGTTAGTATATGAGCTTGTGCATACGTTGGTATGAGATGTATCTAACGTTGATATATGCGCTGGTGCCAACGTTGCTATATGGCATGGTGCAAACGTTGGTATATGAGCTGCTACCAACGTCGTTATATGAGCTGGTGCTAACATTGGTATTTGAGATGGTGTCAACTTTGGTACTTGATCTGCTGCCAGCATTGTTATATCAGATGGTGCCAATGTTGGTATATGGCCTTGAGGGTATGGCGTGGAAGGAGAAGCATAAATTTACGGTGAGATCAGTACCAATAAACACTTTGTGAGGGAAGCTCGGTGCCCGAAGGGTAGTTAACGTGATTAACTACTGGGTATGTGGTGTTTACGCTGTGAAAATTGATGTGAACGAAGTAGTGTAGAGGGTGTTTTGATTTGCTGTAAAAAAAACAATGGTTGAAAATATACTTGGTTTGGAAGACCGCGTATAAGCGGGTTCATTATTTGAATGAGTGATTAAGAGGTAAATGGCTGAATGAGCATAAAGTGACTGACATTGTGTATGATTGGCGTGCATGTGCTATTTTTTTAAGGGGGCGTCTTGGGGCCCTTCTTCCCAGAGATGAATCCTACCTAAACAAGATGATATAGCACATAGCGTCACATCGCTATGAAGGCCCCTTCGACGTGGAAGAATGAATAAGTGGGTATATTTTAGTGGGAGAGATGAGCCCCGCCTCCACTTTCAGAAAAAAAACGAATTATCATCACTATTATACTCAGTAGTTTTTTTTTAAATCTGCCAAAATTCAATATATTTTCTTCTCGTCTGTCAATTCTCTTCAAATTTATTTTGCATCGATATATTGGACATTGACATTTCGTTCTTCCTTCGGTTTCTGCTATCAAAATAAGCAGGGAAGGTGATTTCTTAGATGATATTAATGACAGGTGGAACATTTCATGACCATGGCAAGTTCACGGGGCGCGTCCTCCCGAGTCGCCTCGACAACATCAGCTAAAAATAAGGGAGGCCCCAAAATATAGCCTTGTGCGAAGTCACAACCGAAATTTCTCTTTGTAAATGCAGGGGACTGGATACACAATCTAATGGAGTTGCACTGACGATTCGGAGATAAAGACGTGGGGGGATGGGGACCAGTTAAAGATGGCAATTTTAGAGAACCTGGTAATTAGAGCGTAGACAATTTGATGGCATTTCAGATTTTGTTTCAAGTAGAGGTTTGCATTGGCATTTCAGCCTTTCTGTAGCGATGCTATCAGTGGTTAAAAGGTGAAAAGGCCTTATATGGATGGTGTACAGATGTCACTTCAAGTAAAGGTCGGGCAAAAAGGTCATGCGACGGTTTGAGAGAAATAGTCAAGTGAGCAGTAAGTGAAGTGGCCAAGAAACGAACTGATAAGGATATTATAAGTGCTGGAAAAAAAACTGGTCGTTAATCACTCTTCGAAGCACTTGATTAGTTTGTACTTAAAATTTTAACTTTCATCCTGATCGAGTTTGTGTCATATTTTCATGTTTCCTCCCGCACAACCATCGCCACCTGTATACCACTTGGAAAAACTAATGAGATTTCTTTCATCGATATTAAGCCACGAGTCCGATACTGGTTATTCTCCTTCCACAAATCACGCCACAAATAAAGTGGTCCTGTGTTGATTATACGTTGGACACTCAGTATTCAATAATGGCCACTTGACTACCACCGCAATGCGCAACCTGTCACCTACCCTTAAAGGTTTACCACTTCACACTACCAGGGGTACTCTGACCCCCGTCCAATGAAAGCAATAAGCCTGATTACCAGGTACTGTGCCTTCCTTTGCAAATCTCCTACACTACCTCATCCTTTCGTGACTTTTATTTCGTTCTATCTATACCACATATGCTTTGTCTCCCTCCACACCCGCACTTACATTAATTGGTAATTGGCCACCGTCTACGTTTCTTCCCACTTATACAACTGCCTGTACTTCTTTGAAATGGCCCTATTCTCATTCCTCTCCGAGTGTCATTTTCTCCACCATCTAAATGTAAACCTCTCGCTATTTTACCTTTAACTTTCGTTTCCTGACTGCTCCTCTCTATAGCATCGCTATGATATGCACTGAAATGTAGGAGCAAAACCTAGGCAAAAATAGGAGGGGGAAATTGCATTGCTGCTACTATCTTTTGAACCAAGATTCTCGACAGTACAAAACTGAAGCGTACAGTTCTTCCTCAAGTTATGACTCCATTGTTTACTCGAAGCTAAAGTGTCACTCTATGAATTGTATCAATAAAATGCCTTTACTTTCTAATTTAGATGGTTCAATGCATTATACTCTTCCAAATTCAACCCATTGTATACATTTTGACTCCTGGATATTAGAAAAGCCGAGGTGTCTTCTTGAAAATCGCTAAGTTCCATGCTAAGTTCATTTAGAGGCAATCTGGAATTCGCAGTACGCCGCTGATCAATTTTTCGAGACTGGACAAATAAATCAACCGGAGGAGGGTAGCGACGGTCAGGCGGGACGAGCGTGGAGGAAAGGCGCTCGTCAGTCCAATTATTTTCGGGAGATGAAGATAAAAACCGTCACGAAGATGACTTGTATTAGTTTGTTTCCACATCCGCCCTTTTCTAGAGAGGGAGGATGGGTATCCGCTTGCTACAATGAGTCAGAGTGCGTGGGGGCACAATTGAATTATGAGGGTGGGGGGGCGTCTCGCTCCCTCGCCTCTCTGGATTGGATTGCTCTTCCTCAGAACTCTAATAAGATCGGTTCCTTTACTTTATGCTAAATTAAAACGTAACTAATTGCACTGACCAATAGCGCCGATTTGGTTTTCGATTCTTCATCATTGGTTGACAATCGATCCGTGTTCGGAAAAGCATCGGAGCGTAGCGGGATGAAACAGTCGCTGACCTTTGCATTTAAAGTACACTGATCGGCATCAGCTCGGCTACTGACAATGTTTTCTATGTACCTTGCATTTTTGGGAATATATAAATACCTATTCTATTTTTTTGTCATTTGGGGAGAGAAAGGAGGTTTCGTGAACTCATTTTCTGAAAATTTTATGGAAGAAAAATCGTGTTTTCAGCGAGTTGACTTCGTACCAAGGCGGCAAGCCGACGCTTGCCATTGAATAAACTGTTATTCCTCACTGACCCGTAACGACGATTCCCTTTCGCAGATGACGCGTGTTTAATAATGTCCACCTCACTCATTTTTGAAATGACATCTCGACGGCGGGAGGACTAAAATTGACACGATTTTGCTTTCTTTTTTTTCACTTACGATGCCCCCGCGTGTCAATTCTGAGTCTCTTCTTGGCGTCTCGTTTGATTTTTTCAAGCAACGGCTAAGAAATCTGAGCGAAAACAAATAGTCATATCAATTCAAAGAGAAGGACAGTCAGAAGGGAAAATAATAATGATTTCAGACATGTAACGGTGGATGGATGAGGCCTTAGGGAGTTGTAACCAAAATAACACTGGTATAATATGTACAGTCAACCATGTTCTTCTCTCCTATTAGGGGAACCCCGCAACCCTTCCCTGCATCGTAATTCTGGCATTATTTCGTCATCGATGTCGTTTCGTTTTGAGTTTTGTGGGTTCGCAGAATGGGCGGAGCAGCGGTGCCTGAGATGCCAGATATAACAATTTTCTTGGAGCATTTTCGCTTAGCCATGAAGTAGGATAAAAATCACCAACTTTTCTATGGAGGTTGGGGGTGGCGGGGAAGTACAGCGGTGTGGAATGATTTGAGAAGATTGGTTCGCTTTGGAAAAAAGGAAAAGAATTAACCTTTCAAATTCCCTCACCGAATGTTTCGTGTTAAATTTGATTTATTCGAATTTATGTGATTTATCAGGTGGCTTAGTTTATGTCCGTTAGGACCAAAGCCCCTTTCCTACGCCACTCCTATATCACTATAAAGCATGGTTACTTATTGTGCAGATTCCTTTTAAGTTGTTAAAGGGATTAATGCGAGGCTATATTTAATTACTTGACTTTCGAATTTGCTCGATTTGGTAAGGGCAGGCGCTGAAGTATGGCGTGCTACGAACCTGACTGCAGTAGTGCTGTTTCTGGGAGAGGGGGTGAGTGGCTGTATTAAATATTTATTTCATCATTTATTAAATAATTAAGGGGTTGGGCACTGGGCAGGGAAATTGGTGGAGTGGGGGACTGGACTTGACAGCTGGTTGAAATCTATTCATTGATCCCCTTAAAATGAAACCTTGTTTTCGTGGTCCCTTTCCAGTAGCTCGTTCTCATCCCGTATCCAAGTAGTAATTATTTTTTTTTTGTACAGGATACAAAAACTGCCTGTAGTCAGCGACACATCCATGTAGTAACCAGCCATGGCTAGTTGTGAGGTGGGTCAAGAAAATTGACAGCGATCGAATAGAAGATCGAATTTGATCTTTCTTTTTTTTACCACTCTGTGGCGAAAACTCGGAATTGTTGAGGTCAGCTCGTCTCTCTCCGTCCTAACCCATGACACACATGATCAACAGTGACCTGTGCTGCGCCTGAATCGGGTTCCGCGCGCATTATCAGCGGCATAACTGAAAACTGCCAATTTGCACACTAACCATGGCATCCGTGGTATAGGGCTTGGTGGTATGGAACAAATAGGTCGTGGTGGGGCAGCTTTTGTTGCTACTTAAAACTAATAAGGAAAAACTAACGAGGGAACTTCCTCTAGAAAATTTATAAGGGGAGATCTATGAAGAAAGTGAAGATGAAATGCTCGCACCATCTAGTTTCGTTGTTTGTATCTCCTAGTATCCATATTAGAGGTACTTTGTTTCCACAATGCACGTTCGTATCTTCGTGCCAGTCCATTCGCATCGCAAACAACTTTGTTCGTACCTCGTGTGTATGTATTTTAGGGTCCCATAATTCAAGGGGGGAGTTCAAAGTGTGTCGTCTATCTTTAGGAATGATGTACGTGGCGAGAATTTCAATGCTCGAACTTTCTTCGCCCCGTCCCTTTATAATCTGCACTAAGCACCATTAGAGTTGCTGGACCCCTGCGGCCGTTGAGTTTTGCTCCAGGACCATACCACCGCGGGCCAGGATTGTATTCCTCGAACGTCGAGCTATTTTGCACGCTGTCCGCTTCCTTGTTGCTCGACCGAGTGTGAGGAGGACCTCGGGGAGAAGCGATATGCCTATAAGCGGTACAGGCGCCGTTCGTCCCCGTAAGGAGCACGAGGATGTGTTTTCCTGGCCGCCGTGCTAACGGGACTCAGCGCCCAGTCCGGCCTCATCTTAGCTTATCTCTCATTCTTCCGCTAACCTTTACCTCATCATTTTACCCACCCTTTGTACCCCTGTCACTTTCTTTTCCCTCTCGTCGGCACCTTCTTCTACCGCCAATTGACCCTCTGATCACGACCCGGCGACCCAAAGGAACTGCACACAAATCACTCCTACGACCCGATGTTAGGCGCTGTGATCTTAACCTTTCTTAAGCCTGTCACCAAGCTGGATCCGTAATCTCGACTTGCCTACCACGCGAGGTGTAGTATTTGGTCCGGGTTTTCCCAAGGGGTAGCGGAGAAGGCGTATCCCATTCCACCCAGTGGCATCGGCCGGGGCTTTTCAAAGGCTCCCAGTCGTGCCGTTCCTTAGTTGGGGTCAGTGTTGGCCGTCACGGGCAGAGGTTGAGAATCTAATATACTATGTCATGGATTCCAAAACTAGAAACTTCAAACATTTATTCGGCCAGCTTGCTAGTTCCGATACATCACCATAAAATCTATCGAAAACGAAAAAAAAGGCACAATTGAATCATGAAACAAACTACAAGAAATCATCGGAGAAAACCAACCAGAATTCTCCATAAGCACAGATCACATTGAAATCAGAGTCAAAGCCAAATCGGAGTCAATCTCCCCCAAACTTCTCGCTTTTACAAAACTCAGTAACCCCCAAATAAACGCACCAGATAAAAACGAACACAACACCAGTGTAGGCACCGCACCTTTAAGTGGGTTTATACCAACATCACTCTTATTAACACCCTTCTCGTACAGAAGAAACTCTAATTCCATCCATGGCACTATAGTACAAACTAAAACACTCTCACCAAACGATAAAAACACACTCCCCCTTAACTCCCAAACGAACATTGCACCTCTTCGAACACCAAAACACCCTCAATCTCCCCACCGACTTCACTATCATCTCTCCACTCCAATTCAAATAAACGCCGAAGAGACCAAAGAATGGTAGAATCTCCAACTCTAAGCCCTGACTCAAATTTTCAACGAACTGCAAGCGACTACAGTCTCGAAACGGTAGCGTTCGAAGCCGAGGTTCATCATGATA
This sequence comes from Ceratothoa steindachneri, assembly GCA_963969495.1. Classification (NCBI taxonomy): domain Eukaryota; kingdom Metazoa; phylum Arthropoda; class Malacostraca; order Isopoda; family Cymothoidae; genus Ceratothoa; species Ceratothoa steindachneri. The sequence continues at coordinate 193,444,164 of OZ018320.1, forward strand.
CCAACCTTGAAAATGCAAGGACGACTAGAAATACTCATGATCCAGATAATCATACATCTCAGGTAAGTTCCGAGGATAGTAATTCTAAATATACACAAGTGGCAGCGGAAGAACTTTCCCCTCCCCCCCTCAAAAAAAAACCATTGGCCAAAACAAAAAGGAAAGAAAGCTCCAAACCAGATGCCTCCAAAAGAACACTTCTCATACCGAACGTACAATCAAGCCGAAGTAGCACCTTACCTACACAACCATCCCTAAAAAAGTTCCTCACACACAAATTTCAAAAGCACAAGATCGAACCTGCAACAACCCAAAGAAATTCCCAAAGCCTACTCTCACTACCAAGCCAATACAAAACAGAGCCAAGGAAAATAGCTAGAACTATTCCGAATCCAACCACCAATATTGTCAAACCAACCTCGATAAACTCTGCCAGCATTTCCGCTAAAGCTGAACTTCAAAAATAGGTCACCAATTACGAGTCACTGATGGATCTTATAGGAAAGTACAAACCCTCATATATCTGTTTTAATGAGACGATGCATATAGATCCTGCTCGCTTTTTAAGAAACAGCTACAACTCACACTCCAAAAGAACGAATAATACTAAAGGTAATGTTATTTACACCACTCACAACATCCCTAGTATACCGCACCCACTCCCCCCCCCTTAATGCCTTTGCCATCAGAGTTCAAATAAAAGAGCTGATTACCATCTATTCCAAATATCTATTCCCAACATACCTTTTTCCCTAACTGACTTCAACCTCTTAGTTACCCAACTACCACCCCCCTTCTTGCTGGTAGGCAATGTCAATGCCCTACCTACCTACTGGCAAGATACAAAAGAAAATAGTCAAGAAGGATAGTTTTTAGAAGCCATAGAACACAACAACCTAGAAGTGCTCAGCAATAATCACCAACCAACCCATTATCATCAACAAACAAATATGTTTTTCACTATATGTAGATATTTCTATCCATCTATAACGTTCACAAATGAGCTTTACTGGCACATCAAACCAGAATTATGTATAAGTGACCACTACCCAATCATAAGGTCCTTCCACTAATTACCATCATTCCTCATTGCCAATGGAGTTTGCATCGTGCTAACTGGTAAGCCTTCTCAACAGAAACCAGACAAATCTTAACCGAACTCAACCAACCCATGAATACAACCGATTATGAACCTTTCATACAAGCTTTACAAACTATCGCCCGGAATAACATACCACAATCTTCTCCAGGATCTCATAAAATCGCAACACTGTGATGAAATGGCGATTGCTTAACAGCTAAAAGAAAAGAAGGCTGAGCCCACCGACATTTTAAGGCCTCTAAATCCAATAAAGATTACTTAGAGTATAAATAGCTATGTGCCGTGGCACAACGAACTTTCAGGACAGCCCGAAGAGAATCTTGGCAACAATACACCTCAACCATCACCTCCAGAACCCCTTTATCAAAAGATTGGAAGGTAAAGAAAATGCAGGTAAACAGAACTACAGCCCACCTCTCAATTACAAACACAAACGATCATTAATCACCGAGTTTAAACAAGTAGACAACACAATCGCCGAATCTCTCAGCATAATCTCCAAAGGCTCATCTCATTCTTTCTCAACAAAAAACCCACCAGATCGAAAACACAGTCCTAAACTTCGCAACGAGCCACATCCTCATATAAAAATTGCCTTTCACTATACCTGAACTAAAATTAGTGCTAGCCGACTGCACAAACACATCCCCTGGTCATGATCAGATCATCTATATCATCCTAAACCATACCCACCAGGAATGTCTAATGTGCCTGTTGCAGTATATAACGCCCTTTGTTCACCTCGTACATTCCAGAATAAGTGGCGATATGCCACTGTGCTTCTTTTTCTAAAGCCACAGAAGGAGCCCTCTATTCCGACGAATTATAGACCAATTGCTCTCACCTCTTGTCTATGCTAGATCGTAGAAAAGATAGTCAACGCCCAATTAAAATGGTAATTAAAAGGCAAAGAACTCCTCTCTCCAAGTCAGTTTAGCTACAGAAAGCACCGAGCGACTCTCAGGTCGCTGAAACTTTTAGAACATGACATTGGAAAAGCATTCTTAGAAGGTAAAGTATTTACCGGAGTGCTCTTTGACCTCAATACAGTGTACGACACGGTATAGCGGCGAGAATTTCTAGAAGAAATACATAATGTGGGTTTTCGTGGCTCACTGCACTTATTTATCTCTAATTCCCTAAAAAAAATACAAAAAAAACACGATTTACTGTTCACCTACGGGGTACAAGATCCAGGATCTACGAATAACTGGAATACCACAAGGCAGTGTGTTGAGTACAACACTGTTCGTTATCGCCGTCAACAACAGAGTATTAAATGTATACCCGCCAATACGATGATCTATTTACGTGAATAATTTTGTCATTTGGCTTCCCGGAACCAGCCCAATCGTAATACAACAGCAACTCCCAAACTCTATCAACGCATAAATCGCATACACAGCAAAAGGATTCACAATATCACCCCCCAAAACTATGGCTATAACCTTCAGTCGAAAAAAAGAGAAACCAAAATATTAATTTTAAAATAGGGGCGGATTAAATAACCTTTAAAAACAAGGCCAAATTCTTGGGGCTCACATTCGAAAACCGACTGAGTTGGAAATCCCACATCATGGATATAAAAAAGCGCAGCATACCAATAAATCAACCTAATAACTAAGCTATCCCCTCTAAATTTGGGAGAAGAAAAAAAAACCCTACAAAATCTGCACAAATCTCTTCTATTGTCGAAGCTAGACTACGGAAGCCATTTATATGCTTCATTACCTAAATCATTTCTCAAAGGTCTAGATCCTCTGCACCACAAAGCACTACAACTAGCTACAGGCGCGTTTAAGTCTGCACCCGCAACCTCTCTATGCGCGAAAACAGGAATCGCTTCTCTCCAATATCGCAGAAAAGAATACGGCCTTTAGCTCTATATCAGCAGAATCCTCCAAAATACAACCACACCCCAATTTTTTCTACTCAACCCCCATTACTTTTTTACTTTAAAAATCATCTTCCTTCAAAACAGACTGCGAATTCCTCACCCCGAAATCATAGCAGAAAAATGCTCTACTACAACACCTTGGACGTTACCCACTCCAAATGTTTGCATGGCAGCCCTTCCCCAAACTAGATTCTCCCTCTACAAATCAGTTGTGGCACAAACATTCCTAAATCACAAAAAGATACACCAAAATGATGCCCAAATATATACGGACGGCTCTAAATCCAATGAATACACAGCCTGCGCGGCTATCTTCCCACAACGTACAATCTGTGCGCGCTTAACTCTTTACTATCAGCTGAATTGATGGCTATTATTCTTTCTATACAGGCTACTAAGAATCTAAACTTCCCCATCACATATATTCCTATTGGTGTCCTGGACATGTCGGATTTGCCGATAACGAAATGGCAGACAAGGTCGTAAAAGAAACCACCCTAACTACTACCATGATACCCCACCCAACCTTTTAACGGGACTTTATCCAACACCAATAAAAAACTCCAACTTGACTGGCAGACCTCGGGGGAAAAGAAATTGACATGTCCCTCTCCTAGAAATAAAAGAAAACGTCAAACACCCAGTCTTCAAAAAGAAAAATCCGAAAAGAGGAAGTGGTCCTAGGTCACCTGAGACTAGGATTTTCAAACTCCCTTCCACCAAAATGCAACCTATGTCACGCAGAAATAACAATTAAACACCTATTACTTAGTTGCCCTAGATTAAACAAAGAAAGAAACCAATACTTAGGAGTCAACCCCACACTACACAACATCCTTGAAGACAATCCAAGTAAAACGATTCACTAATAAAATGTCTTATAGAGACAGATCTATTTAACAAAATTTTGTTTAATTTTTAAGCAATCTCGACACTCCTTGATGGGAATACGTGTCTTCATTCAGTGGAAAGATTCCTCTTGCATATGTAACAAAAATATTCAGGGTAGGTTCTCACAGGAGCCTCCTTTTATTCTTCAGGAAAGCGGTACAACAATCTTGAACCCTGTATCGCTGATCGCTGGCGGAATTTTTCGTGATCAACTTTTCCACATTCTCCAGTTAGGATGCATTTCCAGCACATCGCACAGTCGCTGGGGGCCATTGAGGGTCGCTGAATAAACTTCAACTTTATATTTAGCAAACCCTTACATAACCAGTTTTTAATGAGCGAGCTGCGTTCCTCTCTCGTTTCATACGCAGAAACCACCTCTTTTCGAACAATACCCGTACGCGATGCTGTGATATAGTTTTTAGGGAGTTTTTGGCCTTTCTTTTAACTTTGTTTGACAGGATGTTGTTGGTGGGTATCGTACCAGATCCCTGACGAATGACTACCGTGCTTGCTTTTTACAAGCTGGGGAGAGGGTTTTTTTTCAGTCTAACTGGTTTCCCCTTAATTTTTCTAACTTCCTGTGGGTGAACGTTGTTGAAGAAATTGGTTAATGTTTGGTTAGCTCATTTCGTGGACAACGGAGGTCAGCATTTATCTGCACAGCGCTGCTTTCGTAAGTTCCACTCAACGCCAGATGTTCTGATCCGTTTGGATCAAAACTTTTCCGAGGCTTTCCCGAGGAGGCAGAATCTTGATTCGGTATTTTGTGGGGATTTGGAGAAGGTCTTGGATCTCGCGTGACAAAACAGTAGCATGGAGACCCTCCAGGGGATGTTTTTTTGTTTTTTCTGTTTGAATTTTTATGAGATCGTCAATTCCGCGTATGGGAGGAGGGAAGCTGTCTCCAAACCACTAGATCACGAGGACAGTGTGCCTATAGAAAGTGTCCACAGTGCTAATTATTTTGCCGTGAGCATCAGCAGTATCACCTCGATGCTTCATGAAGGTGTTCTTGCCACCCTCTACGTAGATGACATAGTAGTCTCTTTTGTCGCGGTTCATATGTCTAACTTGGAACGCCGACTTAAACATACTTTGAACCTTGTCTCTTGTTATGCCTAGACACTCTGGTTTCGGTTTTCTTAAGCCAAGAACAAGGTAATGCTCTTCGTCGTAGTGATTCCAACCCAGGCCTAAATGAGCCATGTCTAATCGTGGTGCATTCTCACTGATTTCATGATCTTATATTCGACTGATGTCCTAGGTTCTATTGTACCCAGGACATGTAAATTCTCCACTTTCAGAAGTTCAGCTCGTTGGGTGCTAATAGAGCTACTATATTTGTATTTTACTGTTCCTGTGTTCGTTTAAAACTTGACCACAAATGCGAGCTTTGCCCCTCTTTATCGAATGACTAATGCGGAGAATGGAATAGATCCACCAAGTGATCTCCAGTTGGCCACTGCGGCCTTCCTAAAACCTCCAATTGAGAACCTTCGTGTTGACCCAGGGGAGATGCACTTAGCTTACTAGTGATCAATGCATGACGCGCTTGAACGCACTAGTTCAGCGTCTCCCACATTAGCAAATTGCTCTCATTTCGGTGCGGCCAATTTTGATGTTAATTATTCTTACGATGCACCCAAATAATACCCTATACCTTTCAGGTCAAGGGCTAGGAAACTTAGAGAGTTTGGTGTAACTCTGTTTGGTAGCGCCAATGGTTCTGCCCAAGACGCCAACATAGAGTCAAGTGCCTTTGGGCGTTTATATTTCTTGGAACGCACATAATTTCACACTGTAGCCGTGACGTATACACGGTTGGATGGACCCAAGTGCGAAGAGGGGGTTGTTTTCCCTTTGTTTGAAGCTGTCGGGGCTCTTACCTGCACTGTGTCTGTCTTCCTGGTCGAGCTGGTTGTATAGATACGGGAGATTGCGCTTTGTTCCAGTTTCGAAGGCCGTTTTGTAACCCATAGCAACTCACAGAGCGAGTTAAATGCCGCTAAGGTAATGGGATCTCCAAATACTCTTGTTTGCTTTATCCATGATATCCGATAATGTTGATTGTCTTCTGCTGGGTTTCTGGGGATTCGAGGGGTCGCAGGGAACGAGTACGCTGGTGAGGGGCCCAGTTTGTCTGCACAGACTGAGAAATCGGACCGACATTTCATTTTCTCTACTTACATGGCAGGAATCAGGTTATTCATTCGGCATGCATGTCAAAGAAGATGAGAGACGGCTGTATGGACTTTAAAATCGTGTACCTTATTTCCCATCTTTTCCCCGTGGACCTATCAGCAAGTCCCTCGGTTGTATCATTTTCTGTCGTTTCCGAATTGGACACACTAACGGGGCGCACCGCTATCAGATGGAGCGATCTGCTGAACTATCCTGCGAAGACTGCTTGGTCTCCCAGACTATACACCCCTTTTTAGTAGTGTAGAAGTCTAAATACCGCGTACATAAGTGTACGCACAAACACTCCGACACAAAGCTGCACGCCTTCTTGTATTTCCAAACGCACCTCTCGCCTACCTCGAATTCTCCGTCGCCCTTTTTCGCACCGCCGTAAAATCTGAGATGGCTCGAAGCCGTGAATGACATATCGTTGGCCCAAAGATGAAAAAGGGTCTTTCGCGCGACGATACGGATTTTACGAGAATTCGATTCCCTCTCTCGATTTTTGTTCGTGGGAGAAATAAAAGGAAGACTTCTCCCAGGAATCAGGCAGAAGCCCTTGGACCTACGTCGAGTTTGTGTGAAACTCGATCCACATAAAAACCGTTCGCCCGCTGCAAGGAACTTCTTAGATAATTGGTTGTTGCCGTCACGGTACTTGGAGGTGCCAAACTTCTAGCCCTCCCCCCTCCAGAGTCTGAGGTTACACTAGAACTCCCTCTGCGGATTACCCTAGCCGTAGCTAGGTAATTGGTTTTCGTTAACCCCTCCAGGAGCCGAATAATCGGACAGGTACTTCGAAGAAGAAGTCCGATTGAGTCACCGCTTGGCTCACCTTCGTGATCCGGCAAAGGATCAGTATATCACCGGTCAAGGATTACCCTCACATTTGGTAACCTCAGACGGCCGGACTAGGTGCGATCATCGTCACCAGAAGAAGATCTTCACCGCCCCCTTCAAAAATACTTACGAACTCAAAGGTATCGTTAATTGAATTATCCCCTCCCCTAACTTCACCAGTTTATTTGTGAACTAGAATTTTTATCCCGAACCCATACTCTCGAATATTAGAAGTGCTTACTTAATTCAGTGTTTAACTCTATAATAATATTCCCTTCGTTCTGTCTGGTGTCATTAAGACGCAAAGATCCCAGTGAGTAATCTGCAAGTAATCCCCACGACATTTTGTAGACTTATTTATTCAGTGCAAGATTAATCCTATTTATATTTATATACTCTTTTGCTTATTTCAAATTCATGTACATTAAAGATTATTTTTGTCTATGTGTGTTTAACTTATTTGGACGATCCTTTGGCAATTATTAAGCAATCCACTCGGCTTAAATCTCAATATTCCACCGACTCGCCCATGGTTGGCTTATATTGAGTGGAGAACACACTCAGGAGATCATCATCTTAGTTTTGATCAAAAGGGTACGCACCTGGGTTATTCTTATTCACCGGAAGTGGCTAAGGTAGGTGTATTGGATACGCTTCACCTCCGCTTCACCTCGGTGCGGTAATAAAATATATGTCCAAGAAGTGGGACTGGGATTACCTATTCACTAAACCCTGACAGGTAGAATGACCTATTCTAGGGGCAGTTCCGTGACCGGATTCTGTCCTGGTAATGTGTCGAGTACGAGTTGGGTCGCTACCACTGGTCTTTAGTCCTAGGGGATTCGTTTTGCGTAACAGGCGATTGTGTTAGAAAGTTTTGGGAGGAGGAGAACCTCCTCAAATACTATTTGATTGTTGTTGTTTTTTATTGTTGGTTGCTCACTTAGGTCCCTGAGGAAGCCTGGCTTCCGCGGGGCACCTAAGATTGTCTTTTAATTGATTTGCTTCTTATGTAGTTGGGATGATTCTTGTCGTTTGTTTATTTATATTTTTATTATTAAATTAGTTTATTGATAAATTAGTGAACCATCTTGTAGCTGACATTTTGATTAGAGAGCGCATTCATGGTTCCATCACTCGCAGATGCGTTCCCTCCAGGCCTTAATGGCCGCAGAAGGATCTGGGGTTACATATCTTCCACACATTTTCACTTCCTTCTTTTACCACTTTCTTCACAGATCACTCCTACAGACTGTTTTGTGGGAGATACCCTCGTTAGTTTTCGCTTTAAATTTTAAGAGGAAAAATGATAAATTAACGTATTGTCACCCCCACCCCCCGGGGGGTGGGTCAGTCAGCTACGGCGCGCAGGCTTCCCCTACCTTCTCAGAGAGACGAAAACAGAAAATTCGCCTCGCTTAGAAGATTGAAAGCATAATGACCTTGGCGACGTAAGTGACCCTTTCTTCGACGCGTATTCGGGGTAAATAGGGGCAGGGGTGTGTGCAAAATCGCGAAATAAGATCCCCTGCTTCCTCCGGTGGAGTTGAGACCCCCCCCCAAACAAAACAAAAAAAATCGCACTAAATATCAATCGAATGTCTCTCCCTCTTCAGGTAAGTTGGTATGGCAACCGTTTTCCTCGGAGAAACCAGCCGGAGAGGGAGAGGGGGAGGGACTGAAGGCGTTCCTCCTTTGACAGCTCCGTCTCTCCCCTCAGTCTGCGGACAGTCCATCAGGGTAGGGGGTGGGGGAAGGTTCAATTTCATCTTGCGTCTTCTGAGTGTTCTCTCCTAATCGGATGGAGACGACACCCAGCAATCCTCTCCCTGGAGATTCCTGAGCACCTTGATTCGGAGGAGTTGGTGGGAGGGGGGGAATGGCTGGGACCTTTTGTTAGGGGGGGGGGGGACTGTTTCTGAGATGAAGAAGGGAAGTCCTTTCTTGTTCTCGCCCTCCTTACATTGTCCTTGTCGTCTTCTGTCACACTATTTATTAGTGTATTCATTATAAAAAATAAACGAAAACTAACGAGGGGATCCCCATAATAAAATATTAAAATAGACCTTCATAAAGAAAGTGTTAAAGTTAGGGGATGTGTTAAGATTACAGCTATTGCACTGTCTTACACATGTGTCTGTGTGAGGGTGCATGAACGTCCCGCCCCCTCTCTCTCTCTCTATGGCCCACCTTTTAGTGATCGAAGACTGACTATATAGTCTATGGTTATACAATGGGGAAAAGTTAGTTGGTCTTCTTGAGCATCGAGACGATACGCCTAGCGCCGCTCCCCACCACGGTAGTTTATGGCTTTACTATGGGTAGAGGGCATTTTGGCTTAGACACCTACCCTCGACTCCTTCCCCCTAATCATCTCCCAACTCCTCCCTTCCCCATTCCTTGAAGGAGGGAAAAAAGGCCACTATTCATCACAAACTGGAGGAAAAAACAACTAGTTGAAACCCATATCTACCCAAACTCCTGGACTTTGGGTAGAACCGTTGCGAAGTTTGGAAGAAGAAGGAACTATCTACACTCAAAACTCTCTTCAAACGCTGGAACTCGGTCGGACTGAAAACCTCTGAAGTGTGTGGCACCACGAACGACTCCTCCTCGCAAGTAAGGTCATTGCCAAGGGTTCTCCGGCCAATGTAAGCTTTAATACCCTCTTTCTCGCGCATTGGTTCTGTGAGTTCCCTCGAATTCCCATCAAACTCTCTCTCTCTCTCTCTCTCTCTCTCTCTCTCTCTCTCTCTCTCTCTCTCTTTTGGCCCCCTCTCTCGCTTAAATTCATTTAACCTTCGGTCCTTCAAACTCTTAACCTCCTATCGATTTCGGAACCACCAAACATCTCTCAAACTCCCCTTAAACTAAACTCTAACTAACGAGGATATTCGGAACTAAACATCGTTTCGAATAAGTCCTCTGGAGAGATCACGATACTTTCCAAATCAATTGGACACAAACTTCTCTCACTTAAGCGCTACCATCTTGCTTAGCCCTGCTTTCGGGCTAATAATTCTAACAGATGTGAAAAGCGTGGATAGATCAACTAGACATCTCGGGGGGGGGGCGATAAACGTCCTGGAATTCAGTCTAAGTATACCCCCTCCCCCTCCTAGAAGCATTAAAATTAATAACCTGTTTGACCCCACGTTAGGGGCGGAATGGCCTTCCCCTCCACAGCCCCTGTTCGTTGCCCTGAAATGTAAATACAGCGCTGAGATGCTCGCCGATTGCGCCCGCCGAAGAACCTTAACTTCCTTAGCTTCATTTACATACGCACAACTTATTTACGAAGTCTTTTGGCATCAAATAATGTTTACGCTCTGATCTCAATCGGCGGGGCGCAGCAACCAGCGTGTTCTCACCCCCCTTTCTCTCATTACTCTTCCGCCATTATCTCCCGGTGGCCGATGTTATAAACTTCCTAGAAATTTCAAGTCAAGTTTGCCGGTTCTTAAAACAATACTGTATTATCGACAAAGGGCAAACGCAGGTGCTTCAGCGTATACACGCTCGCATACAAACACTCACGAGCCCCACGCACATGCATTCCTCCGTGTGAACCCTCCGAGAAAAGTATCCCTACTCACAGGAATACAAATAAATACATTAAAAGTTAAAATGTTCGTTATTTGACCCGAAACTGGGTGTAAACGAAACCAAAATAATGATTTGTATATTTTTCCGCATTTCTTATGATCTGTGCTGTTTTTCCTTGCTTAAAATCACCACTTTGGGGTGACCTTCATTTGTTCGTATGTTGCATCTCTTAAGTATCATTGGAATTTTCGAATTTATCTTTTAAACTAACCAAATCAACTTTTATTTTTGTCAATTAAAGTAGATGACAAATCATGCGTCTCCTTTCTTAAAATTGAGAATCAGACTAATCTAGCTCGGAGGCCACAGTCATCAGGTTTGGTCGACCTCTGCCAATGAAATGATAATTCTATCAAATGTTCTGCTTCTCTTAACTTCTCCAGTGATATTGGGACAAACGATCAGAGTCCTTAAGAAATATCTTCTTCTCAACTGATATTATCTCTTTCCCAAGGAAAATTTGCTATCCTTCACATTTCTTTTCATCTACCCATCGTTACCCAAATACCTTTCATGTGGTTGGGGAGTTTACTCCCTCGTTTCTTTGAGGTTCTCCTTCGTCATTCAGTTTCTACTCGCTATGAACGAACAGTCGTGAGTTACAATCAAAGGGTTTGATGGCTATTTGCACAAGAGCAAAGTACCAATAAATTGCTCTATTTGGTTCAGTTATTTTTAGCATAAGAAATAGTCATAAATTTTTTCCAATTTGTTGATGTTAAACTACAAATTGTAACGAAGAAGAGAAGTTGTAGTGCAGTAGAGCGCAAGCTTGTCTCTCGCTTCATGAAAGATCACGCTCTCCGGGAATTCCAAGTGGCTGCTGCGATGTGGGGAAGCGGCCATTCCCCATGAACGATACGGCGGATTTGGCAGGTTAATTGCGACTTCCAAGTAATGGTGAATACCGTGATGAACAAAAGAGCCTCGGTTTGTTGATGGTTGAAATACAAACAAATTATTTGTTATTGTTTGGCTGTCGCGTTTGTTGTCTTGTGAGCGATTGAACATTATTATTTGGAAGCATTACTCAACGTGAAGAATAGACCTGAGAAAATGGATGCGCGCACGATTCGCAAGGTGAGAGGGGGGGGATGATGACCCCTACTTGGGTCACAGAGTGAAAGCCAAGATGCCCTCTGCCAGGTAGCTACTAAACCATTTGGGGGCAACATCATTATATCCTTCGAATAAATTGGCGGCTCATTTTAAACAACTCCACACCGTCAACTTTCACTACCACGACCCTCAAACACAACCGCCCACTTCTCTTTGTCGGGTGTAGCATGGGAAACCATGCTAGAGATGACATCTGTAGGATTGCGTGCCCTCTAAGCTTCAACGCCTGCAGGTGTTGAGTCTTAGATCTCTCCTTACAAACTGTCTGAAAGAGACACCATTGTTGGTTTTCTCTTCTTAGATTTAAGGAAAAAACAACATATATCTTTGTCAAACCATGACCTTTGCCCCTACCCTGAGTAATGGGTACCTGTACCCTCGCCATGAGAAATCGCGGCTAAAGAAGCAAGTGTCAACTGTGAAGATTGGCCCTTTAAACTTGGGCAGCATGAAGGAAAGAGGTAGAAAGGTAGATGATATGAAGGACAAGAAGGAAAATAGATATATTGTGTGTGTACGTAACAAGATGGAGAGGAAACAAGGGACGAGAATCTAAGTTACTGTATACTGAGTATATAGCGGTTGCGGAAGGTAGGAATGGAGTTGGCATAGTCCTGAGCAGTGATATGAAGGAAAACCTGGTGGATGTTGAGAGGAATAGCTGTAGGCTAATGAGAGTTAAGATAAATTTCGGAAAAGAAATACTAAATGTGGTAAATGCCTATGCACCTTAAGTAAACTGAGTACGAAGAAAAATAATAATTTGTAAGAGAAATGGATGAGTGGAGTCATGAGCAAAAGTTTTGAGACTACTTTATTTTTTCATATAAGAAAATTAATGGAAGTAATCAAACGTGGCATTTTGTTTAGTTATGTTAGTATAATTATATGAAGGTGAAATATACAAAAATAATAAAGCCCAAAACCATCTTATCTTATTAATAAATACAGTCAATAGTTGCACGCAGTCAATATTTACATGATGTCCCTTGTTCTTAAGGACTACTTCAATTCGTTTTGGCATGCTGGAGACCAAATGTGTGGTGATATCTTAACTGAAATTGCTCCTTTTTTGTTTATTAAGCACCCGCAAATGCTCACTAGTGGATGGCTTCTGTTTATCAACCACCAGTTGGAAGTTTTCTATGGGTTGGAATCTGGGAAATTCTCCAAATCGTTCCTGAACTATTGGCAAAAGGTGGTGATGAAACACGTTTTGGTACCATTTAAAATTTATGGCAGTATTCTTGGCCAAATTTTTTAGTGCTCCAGTAGTAGTATTGAATGGTGGATCTCGAGTCTACATACACGCATACACTCATGAGCATATTAAAATATGTACAGACATACACGACCTTGCAGCACGAGTCTACCCCCTCCCCCCGTATTGGTTTGTCGCCAAAAATGCACCCCCTCCCTAGGTCAGTGGCCTTTTTTTGGAGCAAATCGGTGATGTTTCTTTGACGCGTTTTGAATTTTCATGTATTTTCTCGTATTAGCATATCAGTGGAGTTGCCATTTATGTTTTACAGTCTGTCTAGTTACGATCTTTCAAATTATTTGTCACTAAAACTCTATGTGTGTCACACGTTCTAAGATGATCCTCCATCCACACCTCATTGCATCCAGACTTAGTAAATATTTTGCAACCGAAGATCGGTGTGGATCGGATTATAAATTTAGCCCAGACTATTCATCTACGGTTGATTTTATCGATCATCTTCGTCGAATTATTCATGAACACCTAATTAATCGGATTTATTTTCTATATAGTGGGTCAGTCTAACCACCTTTCAACTACAATAACGAAAAAAAAGTACTTAAACATCTCCAGTTTATGGATTTAGAAGATTTAATCATCGGTGAAAAATGAAAAAAAACGAGCATATGGATCAGTTTTTCTTTGTAGGGTGTCTATCCGAGCGTCACCTTACATGAGTGGATAGGTTCTTCTGCATATTACATTCTGACATGGTGAATAATGGTGATAAAGTAGTGAACATCGCTATATTTGACACAAACCCCCTGTTATTTCGTTTTCCCTCATGGTATTTCCCCCAGCTCACTGATATGATGAAACCCAAGATTAAAGAGGCAAGAATGAAAGAATTCTCCTTCTTTCAAGATCAAGAGAATGTGATGAGTTATTTTGTAGACAAATTAAACATTGGTAGTACCAGGCAAAAAAGAAGCTTGGTTAGATTTTTATAAATTATCTGAACTTTGCCAATTATAATAATTTTAAAAAGAACCTCTAAACTAAATTTCCTCCCTTTCAAAATATCACGTTGCTAAAATATAGTTATAGAAGAAGATATATATAAATAAATTTTCTGAACTTCACCATTTGTAATTCTTTGGGTTTTAAAAAATTCACAAAATTTCGATACTTATATCTATACCTGAACTTCACCATTTTGTTTTTTGATATTATAAAAGAATTATTAGAAATAACTTTGATAAAAAACATAAGTCATAACCAAACTAAGAAGAAATTATTATTCAAATACTCAAAAAATCCCCTTCTTAGATTATAGAGTTAGTGATGATGATGATAACGCGTATTATTTCATCTCTATTTTATTCATATTAATCAGAGAATATTATAAATGATTAACAAAAATTATGTACATAAAGAGTTAATAATAGCTCACAGGGATTCACTATATAGTAACTTTTAAAAAAATGCCATGTAATCTCCCTTTGAAACCGAAAGATATGGTTCGATAACTCGCTGGGAGTTCAACACGTTTACGAAATGTCTTTCTCAAAACCTTTTTCCCCTCTCACCTCTTTCACTCCACCGTGTACCTCGGCTCTGAAACCCATAAATGGTACAGGGATATGACTATCAGCATTCTCTCTATCATCAGCGGCTCCAACTAGGCATTTCATAGTATCGTAGGTTATTATATCCTTCGTCTAAGTGTTAATGGTTAATCATCTAGCACGAAGTATATACTTCACCCCACTTGTCGTTTGGAAACCTACCAAATAGGATTTAGGAGCTGAAGAGCAGAATGAATCTCCATATGCATCGGCACCGCACACATCTTTGATCTCATCGGTGAGATCACCAAGGAATTCTCCAAGTCGAGGTTGTGGGTCATCTTTCCTAGCAGTGAAGATGGCACTGTTTGTGTCACAGTACAACAACCGTTCACCCAACGAGTCTAAGAGGCCATAAAGCTTGATTCGAGCATAGGTGGTTGTGAATGCTGCAATTGGAAGATTGGTTACGTGGGAGTCAATTTTACATGTTAAGCATTCTCCAGTTTCTATATGTATGCATTGCCAACTACATCCAAAGAGTTCACAATGTGGTCGGCATTTTTGATCAGGTCAATTACATCATTATCCGAACCACATATGACCGTTTTCATACCGCTAATCCTCGGAGCGAATTTTCCCCAGAGACTGCAAAAGAATAAAATATGATCAGGATTAATGGGCTGTTTTTGTATTATTATTATTAATTATTATCATTATTATTGTTATCGCCTTCAAATTTTAGAAATCATTGACTTCATATTCGTTGTACAATATATTAATATTTATAAAAATGACATTTTAAATGTAATACATCAGTGCATAAAAACTAATCGCAGGAAGAAATCCTGATCTGTTTAGACAGAGCTTTGCTCTAAAACGCTTTCCAGGATTCCTTTCGATGTTATCTATTTGTATATTTATCCCCTCAGCCAGATTTACCCTCTCCACATATTTCATTTTCTCCTCTCCATTTACCCATCGCGGGAATCCAGAAGCTTCTATTTTTTCTTCTTGAAAGGTTTTTATATACTGTGCGAACAACCCATCCCTCTTTTCAAACTCCCCAAACTCGTATATTTTCTTGATCTTTCAGTTACGGAGTTGTGCACAGTCCACAAATTATACGTTGGTTTTCAGAGTGATCGCACTCGTATGAGTTTTGATGAGCGCATGTGGTGCAGAGTGTAAAAGTAAGCTTACCACCTACGGATTGAAGGAGAACTGGAATATACAGATATATAGGCGGGGAGAAGATCAACTTTTGAATAGACGGAATTTCTCGCACAGATACGCAACGTCGAGGTGATCCTACAGGATATGGATTGTTTTTCAAGCCGAACGGATATAAGGAGCAAAAATAGACGTAATGGAATTTCACACCTTGGGTTGGTGGGTAGTATAATATAAATGTGTTACATCTGCCGCCAAAAAATGCACTCCCCACATTCAATACACCATTCACTCCATCGGCGGAGATTCTATTAACTGTCTCACGTAGTCCTGGAATGGTTTGCACTATGGTTTCCAATTAACAATCCCAGAGAGTTATAACCTTGTCTTTGCTACCAAGAATTCAATCCCTCTCTATTGTCAAGTAGTAGCAATCCAACGACCCACGTCAACTAATAACAACATCTTTTTTAGGACAGTCCTCTTTCTGACACGCATGCCAATAGCATCCATGAAAGAGAAACACGGTTCCTCCTCCTGATGGTGAAAACCGCCTCAGGAAATAATACTCTCCCACCAACAGAAAGGTTTCGCTCATCACCGTTTCTTGCATAGAAAATCGGGATTCCTCTAGCATGTTCTTCAAACATAAGCCAACTGTGAGGGTATGGAACGTACATACTCGCATGCCGCCAGACAATCGTGAGAACGAAAGAAATTTGTCGTTTGAGTTGACCTTCGTCTCCTCTCCCCCCCCCCTTTCCCCAACTGGCAACAGGAAGTCTGACGAAAGAAGGCCTATCTCAAAGAGAAGCCTAAATTCAATTTGCCTTCGTTATGATACCATGGAGATTGTCCAGAAGGCGCTGCGATAAGCGAATTGTCGTGAATGGAATCTCTCTCGATTTCCCACAATCAGCGGTATAAATAACATCGCCGTTCATCCCTCTACAGCAGTGTCCCAAACCTACTCGCGTAACGCGTTGAACAAGAGTCGTTGCCGTAACGTATCGACTGCCAACGCGCCGCCGAGTCAACTTGGTCGCTGTCTCAAAGTGTTCCTGATGTAAATCCCGCCCCGCAGAGTCTGTGACTAGAAGAATACGCTCTGTTGCTCAACGTAACTTGAGAAAGAAAGGGAACATCCAAATAGTTACTGGAAGTTACTATTTGTTAGTGTCACATCCAGTTAAGAGTAAAGTAACCGGAACTGCAGTCAGTAGCCCCGAACCCGTCGTCTTATCCCCCCTCTCCCCGAGAACTCGTGTTAACGCCACCCCAACCACCCCGTCTGGACCTGAGTAGTCGTCTCTCCAATCCATCACAATTAATGGTAATCTGTAAACCCAGTGGCTCTCTATTATTAAATTACCTATTTAATTAACAGTGATTGATACTCCCATTGAGTCATTATAAATCTAGACGCTTAACGTCAGTGTTTAATATTTAATCATTAATTTTGCCCGTTTAACTATTGCTAATTATTATATTTGTGTAAAGTAAAGTTTATTTTTTGTACGTGTGTTTATTTGTGGCTCCTCCTTTTTGACGTACCCTTGGCAAGACTTTAATTAAGAATCCCTTCGGCTAATTTATTCAACCTGTATTATGCACTCTTAGAATTCAACAATCACAAACTTTCCCCCAGTAACAAGTGGGACTTTTATAGTGAGAATCCTGGCTACGGCACAACCCGCCTCTAACCAGCTTTCGCACGTTTAGTAGGAATTATAGCCTACCTATATATATATATATATATATATATATATATATATATATATATATATGATCGTAGATTGAGTCATAGGGTCAATACCATTGACTTAAACAAAAGCGGTGTGTCCAGATCAAGGACTAGAATAATTATTGGACCAGACTATGAGCAATTCTACGACATATATAAAAGTGGTGTCAGCTTTAAGGGTTTAAATTCTTGAGGAAGCGAGCTCATATAGCCTAAAACTTGCCAACGTCCAAGGAAGCCCAAATAAACTAACGTAAATTTTAATAATTAGAGTCTATTCCCCGAAGGAATATAAATGATAACCATTAATAACCCTTTCCAGATAGCAAAAACAAAGCTAGGAAAATATTCGTTATTTTGGGGATTAGTTATTAGATTGTATCGGTAAAATCATTTAGTCATGATTAGGTTTGGTTGCTTTGGTTTATTGAGCGACCTCTATACACTGCATAGATACAAACATTAACCTAACCCAACAAGGCAAATTCCAACCAACCACATTACTACTGACTTTTTATTCGTATTTCGAGTACAGTTTAAAGGTTTCCCTCTTCATTTTTCACTTGTAAAATAACAGATGGAGAGAGGCAAAAGCTACTTAAATAGGGGACAATAATTCAACACATAATTGCACATATTTTAGCACAGTTTAAATGAGCATAAAAATTCAGTTCTCACAAAAGCTTTCACCGAGTTTTGTGTCATACATAAATTTAGACTTATTCATTAAATAAATATCTGAACGGTTGATGTATTTATTAAGGAGTAATGCCCCCTTACATACATCTGTGACTCTCCACCATCATTTATTTACGTCATTGCTTCCGCTCGGTCCAGCAATGGTTATGAAGTGGTTGTCTAATGCAACCCCTTTCATTCCATTCATTATAGACTTTCCACTATTCCTCTTCTCGCTATTCACTATCTTTTTATTTCCTTCATTCTTTCTGTACTGAGAGAATGTGCACTTATTTGATTACTTACGTTTTTTCAATTACCACAAATCACAATTTTTGCACAGTGATAAACGTTCGTCAAGGTGTGTGTCGTCTTCCAGTAGGCTATTCAGCGCGTGATGGTTGTATAATGATTGTATTTGCAACTCCACTCTCTCGAAACTTTCCCAACGATGTGACGCAAATTTCTCGCACATTCACAAGCTCTTTTAAAGATGGCGTCACGTTTTGTGTTTGTGCGCCGTGGTCATCCATCCGCCATTTCCATACTCTTCATTAATTTGTTAATTAATATTATTTACTTAAAATTAGAAGAGAAAACTAACGTGACCATCTCCACCAGAGTATTTTTAGAGCTTTGTAAATACAGAGGTGCAGTTTGGAGTAGTGAACATGTGGGAGAAATAGAATGTAAATAAAGACGATAGATGCCCCTGGGAGCGCCGGAGTGAGTGTAACGTTTTGAGAGGTTATGCATATGATGCCGAGGGCAGAAGCTTGCTAACTTAATCGAGCAGCTCTGAGAGAAAGCTAAATCAAGATTTATAGTTCCCATCTTTACTAGTTGCCATTGGGTATGCTTATCTTTACTAGGTTGTCAAGTTAGGTTTGGATTGTTAAAAAAACTAAACAACTCCAACAAATAACTAACCTAATTTTCCAAATATCAAACATTTATTACCATCTTTAGTTGGTTAATTTAAGGAGTGCTTATTTGCTTATCTTTGCCAGTACTTGTTTGATGTGCTTACCTTTATAATGAGCATTTATCTGAGAGTAGAAGAGGAAACATTGAACATCTATTTTTTCCCGGGTTACGAAACTGGTCATAAGCAAGGTTAAGAACCGGTCATTAAGTTGGTCGATACCCTCTAAATATTCTACATAATTCCAAAATGATCTTGCAAGTGAGGAAAACAAACTTATATATCTGCAGCTTTACCTAAGTCTGCACAAAATGGGATTACCTAAAAGCGGTCGAGAGATGTTTCAAAATGACAAAGAAGCGAAAGTTTACAGAAATCGGATTACGGGGTCGTACGCAATATTGTTTTAATTTTATATTTCGGATGACCAGTATATGTGTTTAATATTATTATATTGTTCCTCTATTAAAAGTGAATACACTAAAACCAGTACATGTGTTTGATATTATTATATTGTTCTTATTACTTTTCGGTAGGGGATGACAAGAATTTCGGAATACCCTGTACAAACACTGTGTGAGAACAGAACGCGCAATCACGGCTTCAAACTTGAACTGAAGCGTTAAAACCGCAATCTGTGTGAAAAAATTTTCACTTACAGTATCTGCGGTAAGTGGAACGCACTTCTAGTGGAAGTTGTCAACAGTGAATCTGTTAACCAGTTCAAGTCAAGACTAGACAAAGTCTGGAAAAGTGGCCGTTTAGGGACGCAAAACAATTGAGCAGCCATGTGCCCGCTCGATTGCTAGTCAAAGGTACCCTCTTTGAATGGACCGTAAGGTCTTCTATGGTACTCTCTTTCCTTGTTACAATTGGAGAGATTTCGCTAATCGTTCATGGCGACCTTTTCAGTGGCTCACGGATGAGTTGAGTCCTTTCCTCAATTCATACCAGACGCAAATGCTTACTACTACTTGATGTGAGCACAGTTAATCCTTAATCCGTTAAAAATCTAACGGAAGTTACGCTGAAGCGTTAACGTTATTATTGTATTAGAATAAAACAATACAGAAAACGTTTTATTTTTCTCTAAAACAACCTTAGAAATGCCAAAACTATAAAATATAAAAAAAAATGCCAAAAATTGTACAGCTCACAAAAAAGAGAAAACTTTTAACGAATTAACAGATTAACTGTTTTACCTCTGCTGTCTACCCTCTCAAATGTGTCCAGACATCTTTACTTTTGTCAAAATAACTGCATTTGGGGTGAAATAGAATAGTGGAGGGGGGTCTTTGTAATGGAACTACCATTGGGTAGACTCTCCACTTTCGCTTTGTGGTGATTTGATCATTTAAAATTGATCTCTACAATGATTTTTTTAATTTAGGGTGATATTAAGACGACTTTCTTACTCTTATCTTTTCAAAGATGTAATTTTATTTTGATTTTCCATCATCAATGATCCAATTTCGATCTTTCATGAGGAAATGAGTCGAGCCTCTGGAACGAACCTCGACCAATTCGGGCAAGTCCTCGATCCAATGGCACTCATCCAAAAAATCTCGAAATAACCACAACTATTTTCCTTCTTGGTGCGTTCACTCATTCAGAAATTCACCGGTTAAGTAGTGGGGTAGGTGGATGCGTATTACGCCTCTTCTCATTTCATTACTCTCTTCTTGGCCAGCCAGAAGCAATTTCAATTCTGTTCCTGCGTCGCTGGATAGTTCCCTACACTGTAAAATTGCCATGTTCAGTCTAAGAGCAGGGGAGTGGCGGAAATAAAAACATTAGGTCTCTCTGAATTGGACTACTCACGTAGATCTATTAATCACGTATTTGAAAGTCACGAGTGACTGCTCTTGCTACAGAATGAGAGTAGAAAGAACCTCTCCCCATCTTTTGTTCATTTCTCTTAGAAACGTGTGAAGTTCGTAGTGCAGAACATCCGGTTTGATGGCTCCTTTATTCATTTGCTTTTATTTACCAGAATGTCTCTGGGGAAACTAATTTGGGAGAGGACGGGGGGAATAAATATTTCTTCAAAGTGCCATCAAATGGGAAAAAAATGGAGGAATCAGAATTTTCCCCTGGATGCCATTCAGTCCTTTACCTTGATATTCACACTTAGGGGAGAGGATGGAGGTAAAATCAATTCTCTATATGAATTTGGCATAGGAGTTTGGAACCTATCAAGTCCATTCAGCATTTACGTTCACCCTCAATTTCTTCAGTGAGTTCTCAGTGGATTACACAGTTTCTTTAGTACATAGTTATTATTATTCATATTTTATATTTACTTATTAAGAAAAATAAAGCAAAATAGGAAATCTTCACTATAGAATTAATGACAAGGGGTTATTCAAGAGAGCGGTGAAGTTAGGGAAGCGGAAATGTGTAAAATTTACTTCATCCGGGTTAAAGACGTCTGTTTGACGGGGTGGTAGTCAAGCCCTCGGAAGGAGCTTTTCTCACAATCACAAGAGGATATCGCATAAGGCAGCCTTTCTAACGCAGACAAAAGTTTCCATATCAATTAGCTATTTTAATTGATATTCCCGCTTTCGAAGAGAACAGAAAATTCACTTTTTCCATTTTTGGCTCGCCTTTATAAATCGAGAATTATTTGCAATACGGTTATGCGATATCCTCTCGTGACTGTGAGAAGAGCTCCTTCCGAGCACTTGATAGGTAAACATGATAAATTACAAATACAAAATAAGCATTACTATAAGTTGTACATGTACATTGTAAATATTAGGATGGATGAAACTGCAAGTTACGTTTAAAACAGCATTTTGATTCCAAAAATATGGCTGTCGTAATGATCCGGACACATAACAAAACAGATGTAGATGAGAAGGTACAATGATATCAGTTACTCAACAAATAATTTTAGGTTGTTACATTATATTAGTATTTGGTATGTAGACCTTTACTATCAACAATTACGCACTGACATCTTCTGCCACAGGAGCGCACTAACCGAAGGCATTTTTCTCCATTCCTCATGCAATATTTCCCAAAGTTCATCGACGGTGCTTGGGTTTCTCTCCTTCTGTCTTTACAAGTTCTCAATCGTATTGAGGCGGCGTTTGTTCTGGTCGACATGAAAAGGGAATTCGCTATGGATTTAATCAAATGAAGATACACCTGAATTATGTCTTTCATAAGATGCTCGAGCTTACCATTTCGTGGGTTTTCATAAACTCCACCAAAATTGACGAGTTCGTTAATGGCTTATAATGACGTTGATCTTAGTGAGTTTGGCAAATTTACTGTAATGTAAATGTAGCTGTGGCGTATTTCAGTTCACGTCATTTTTCAGTTATGGTTGGAGTTTATGGTTCGCGTGGTACACGCCGGCATCGTAAAGTGGTTTCGATAAGGTCGAGACAACCTTTTTTTTCAACACAGTGTTCAGCATAAGATACAACAATGGATGTAAATGTCGGTGGCAGAGGTCAAAAAGCAATTGAACGAGAATCTTGTTTGCATTTGAAGTTTTTAATTACTAGATTAATCTATTTGGAAACTTGTTTACAACGATTCGATAAACAGTTTAGAAAATCGATTGGTTAGTCACTTTTACTGCGAACTTCCTCGGTTTATTGCACATAAAGTTCTTCTATAGTGAACGCGGTGATTTCAGGTACTCTTTATGTTTGGATAGAAGGCCTTTACACAGTGAGGCTTCAAGGCAGTGCCATTAATCCTCCGGTGTCTGCGGGCATCAGCCCGACATATTGGTTTGGGTTACAGCTTGGGTAAGAATGGGAGGTCGGTTTCTTTTATCGCTCTTCTCTCCCTCCACCCGCACGACCCGGGCTGATGGGAGAGGCGCGCAGCAACATGCAATTGCGGGTTGTGATTTGTTTGATTTGAAGGTTTGCTCGTTGATGCGGGGGTGAAACGAGCTTACAGATGAATCCGCACTCAGGTCTGATCTGGTCGTATTGTTTCCCCGCGGCACAAATTATGTTGTGGTTGCGGTGATGAGCCTCGATCACGAACGAGGATCCACGCTACCGTCACATTATTATTATTATTATTATTCACCTAGAATTGAAATAGGGGGATTGAAAGGACGCGTTCGAAGCTTCTAGGAACAAGTTCGTGCAAGCACAGCCTTGGATGGCGAGGGCCCCCCTCGCCATCCAATTGGTCAAATGGAGGGGGGGGGCCCTTGTCTCGGGTACATGAAGGGCCGTTATTTAGTCACCAATTCTCGTAGCTAGATTTTCTTTAAATTGACTAATCATAGTCAGTTCTCTCCCTCCCGAGCCCAAGAGATTCGGTACAGACCCCTCTCCCCATCATCCCAAATGGAATTCGCTCCTCTGGGGACCGGCATAGAAAAACACGGCCTCGCTCGGGTCCTTGGGGCTCTCAAGTGGGAGACAAAAGGTGTCCAGCGATGATTCGCACCCGAGACCTGGTCTCAGTCCGAAGCAGCGCCTTTCTGCCGACGAGAGAGCGAAGCGACGGAGGACCGAGACGGGCGCCAGGAGGGAGGGAGGGAGAGAGGGAAAGAAGGGGGGTCTGTCTCGGCCTTCGAACAGGCGTGATAATGGCGACAATCATTAAGGCCACCACCGCATATCCCTCTCAACTGCATTTTAAGCGAAAACCAATGAGGACATCTCCGTCAGAAGGGAGGAAGTTAGAGATCTGTAAGCAAGGGGCGAAGGGAAAGGATGGAAAAATGCGTGGAAGATATATTCATACTCACCCTCCTCCCCTTCTGCCTCCTCCTCCTCCTCTTCTCCCTACTTCCATGTGATTACCCGCAGAATCCTACCTCAAGAACGACTGGGAGAAGGGGGCCAACCTCAAGGGGGAGATGGAGGTTGGAAGGGGGGGGGGAGTAATTAGCACACGACAATTCACGATGCCTGGGGGCAACAACCCACCTTGGGAATCTGGATTTAAGGATGCGGAAGAGTATAACTTGCAGGGATGTGACAAATCTAATTCTTTGTCACTCGAGAGGAGGGAAGGGGGAATTTTTTCCAACCTTTCTGCACCACGCAGAAATCTGGTCTCTCTTTCTCTCTCTCTCTCACTATCTCTCTCTCTCTCTCTCTCTCTCTCTCTCTCTCTCTCTCTATATATATATATATATATATATATATATATATATATATATATATATCCTATTATCCTGAATGCGGAGGAGTCGTCGTACTACTCCTTATACTTCGATCGGCCCGTGTCCTGAATGGGCTTATTGACTCACAGTGCTTAGAGGTTGGCTACGGAGGGATTGGAATGAATTTTGCCAGCAAGCGACCCAAAGGAAGTTAGATACACAACAATACGAAAATAAAGTTTTAATGAACACTAAACAAGAATATATATATATATATATATATATATATATATATATATATATATATATATATATATATATATACATATATATATATATATATATAAACAAATAATGTGCTTTGAAAGATAAATTTATAGGTGAATCTCGGATATCTCACTTAGCTTGAAAATTACTAGTCACCATACAAATCCCTATACACTTGTAAGGCTGGTAAGCTTCGCGGTGAAGTCGGGGAATGTAAAAGGGAAGGGTTACCTTGGAACCTGATGTTCGGGTGGCGCTGGTGAGTGAAGGTGGTGAGGTAAGGGGTGGGGACGATGAGGTAGGTTCTTCAGGAACCGACCTGATCCCACAATTCCCTCACGATTCTGCTGGAAGAAGGCGGTGACGGGAGCTTCTTGTTACAGAGGGCCCCACGCTCGTGAACTCCGAGGAAACGTGGGTGCCTCAGTGAGGGCGGGGGAGCGAAGTGACCTATCGACGCGTAGGGTCATGGAGAAAAGCCAAGATGTAGTTTTCTCGCGTATGGAACCAGAGTGAGGCTATTTGTAGCTTTGGCTCTTACACGTGAGTACGAGCTTGGGTCGGCATTAACTTGCAGACCAACGGGATAAGAATCTCCCTAACTGGGACCGATCTCCTCTCTGAAGACTTGATGCTTTGACGAATTACCACTACACCGATAGATGACAATTCCTGTCCTGCCAGACGCTGTGCAAGCTCTACTACTTAGAGTTAAAAGAATTCGCCTTTTATACTCGATACTCGGGAGAGGTTCTCAGGGCGCTGGAATTAGATTAGATGTCAAGCTACTCCATTTCGTCCTTTATAAACTTCCGGCAACTATCGGAAGCGAAGATGGGCTCCCATTTATAAATAATCAGTCCGGGAAGGAACTCGGTGGTTAGCTGAAATGGCCGGGGGTTTCTTTCCGGTTCAAAACCACCAGATATTGGGCCAGAAGGGGAAGGGTTGATAAGCGGCCCGCCCGGAAGGGAGGTGGGCAAAACTTGGGAGCAGTATGCTATTCTCCTACGTATATATATATATATATATATATATATATATATATATATATATATATATATATATATATATATGTCGTGTAATGGCCAGACGATATATTTATATATACGTGGGTGCTTTTTGGGAATTGACCCAAAGTGGGTTGAAGACCGAGAGTGAAAGGGGAAATTGTTTTGAGTCCAGGGCGAGATGGTTTATTCTTACTTTGCGGGGTCTTTTTAAACAAATATTTCAGAGTGCAAGTTGGCCAAAGATTAAAAGGTAGCTGGTACGCGTTGGGGTTGCAAAAGAAACACAATGACGAAAATATAACTTTACTAACAACAAAAAAAGAATATATATATTTACCTAGAAATTGGGTTTAAATGGAATGGTCACCCAGACGGGGTTAAAGATCTACACGCGATCATGTAGGTTATTTAAGAGATTAAAGAGGTTAGATACAGTTAGTAATTTAAAGGGGGATTTTAAACTGGGGCGTTCACACAATTAATGGAGCAATTGGATAAGCGAGATTTAAGATCAATCTGCAGGCGGCAACGGTTACTATTACCTTATGAGCTCATTGCCAAAAAGGGGCCAGCTGGGGTACGGTGAAGGAGACGGAAGAAGTCGGTTTTACCTCTGGCTTCAATGCGAGGGAGCCCTTGTTGTCTTCGGAGTTGAGAGTCATTTTCAGTCTTTGCCAAATGACTAGGGCAGAGTTCACTGATATCGAAGCTTGCCGCTTGACTAAGGCAGAGTTCACCAATCGATTTAGCCTTCACTTGAATTGAAATCGCCGCTGGGCTGGAGGAGGGGGAGAGAGGCCTTTAGTTTGTTCAACGGATTAGGAGAAAGTGTGAGAGTGCTGCTGCGCGTGATCTTGGTGAAAAGTCAGCGACTACTTCGGGGGAAGGTGGAATTTTGATAACGCTCGTTGGAATGTCTAACGGATTTCAATCTTGGAGCAGAAAAGCTCGCATGCTTGTGGAGAGGTGGCCGCGTGAGGGGAGGGAAGAGATGACATTGGTCCCTAGGCAAATACAGCTGGGGCGAGTGATAACAGCATCAGCCCCCTCCTCACCTAGGTTCCCATGCTTTCCCCAGCTCCATGAGGTGATCTGCAGATCCACGTAGGTACAGGAGGGCACGTGGCCGCCATTTGACCTCATTCTGCTACACTCCTCCCATCCAAAAATATGCTACTTTCGGAGTTGGGGAAAAAAGTGACATCCCCTTAGACTAATTTGTGGTCACGGGGTAAGCGGAAAAGGAAAATAAACAACAAAAACAACAACACGGAATACCTGACCTGTCGTCGAGCAGGCGTACAAGCTAAGTCTATCCGACTGCGTGTACATATGAACGGAAAGGAAATTAATTATTGCCAACCATAAGAGCAATAACGGGGAGATAAAAATAAAAGAAATGAAAAAAATTAAATAATATTTATACACTAAGCTATACAAAACAAAAAAGAAAGGAAAAATGAACAAAACGAATGAAATATAAATTCAAAGATACATTTTACATAAATGGTGGTAAATATACACATCTTTTGGTGCCGGACCAGGTTTATAAATACTAATTTCATCTATACAAGGGCGATGTGCATTATAGACGTACACATCGACAAAAAAAGGGCATAACTTAATTAATTGCATATAAGCTAATCTCTAGCTGGCGGTTACAATTATTACAGGGTGGACAATCGATATAGAGCAATTATAATTAAAATTTAGCGGGTGTAGAGCTCGCTAATAAATTTTTCTTTTTTGAACAAGTGGAGGTTTTCGTCTATTAAATGACTCGGTTCAGCATCGGAAACGGTCACAGGATTTAATTTACTAAAATCTACATACATGCGGTAAGAGTTATCTGGTTTCCGTACCAGAACTATTGGGGAACAAGAATTTGTCGGGGAGGGTTCAAGGATATGAGGGTAAGGTCTTGAACGAGCGGATTTTGGTATGCTTGGGCCCTTCTGAAATGGGGAGCCGGTTTAACACACCCTTTCTCTACCTGGGCTCTCGTGATAACGGGCTGAACCACAGGGTTAGCCGAGACTTGGGGGCACTGTCCTACCAAAACGGAACAGAATTGAATCGGGGCTAACACGACTTCAGCCCATCCGGAAAAGTACTGACACTCGAGGTAACAGTTTACATTGGGAAAGCGGTTAGCGCGTTCCAAGTAGTCACGGACTACAGCAAACTTTTTGTGGTCGGGAGCCACCGGGGAAAGAAGCTCATTCGATACTATGATACACGTGCACCAGGTATCGCGGACGAGGGTGGAGACTCGGCACCCATTAACGCTTCCGTTTTCAAATTTAATATGTCCTAAAGAATTCTTGTCGAAGTGGAAATTTACATGGTGCCTTGGGGCACTGAGAGACGAAATTGGATCTGTGGATTCTGGTTGCGATGGAGGGAAAGCGGGAGCAGCATTTACTCGGTGGACTCGGTGAATGGGATTACCACGGAGTTGTGAATTTTGGGAGCAATTTGGGCGCGTGTGGCCTTCGACACCGCATGCAAAACATATAATTGGCCTACGGGGAAAAGTTGACGCCGAGGGATTAGTTATGAAGGGCTTGACGTCACGGGGTTCCGATGGAGGGAAACTTGTGGGCTTAAATGGGCCCGTAATATTGAAGAATTCTGGAGAGTTCTTTGGACGGAACCGCGAGTTATTAAATTTATTATTGGGGATGAAGGGGGGGGGGCTTTTTATTTTCCTTAGGGTATAAGTTGTGACTTGCCGCATAGATATTTGCTTCTTCTATGCACTGTTTGAAGGAGTTGCACCGTCTATCTTTAACAAAAGAGCAGATCTCTGGGGTTAGTGATGCCAGCAACTGATCCCATAGAACAAAATCTACCAGGGACGAGTAATTGTGGGGGACTTTCGATGCGTCCAACCAAAAATTAAAAGTACGGGAAAGAGTATATCCAAAATGACGGAAGATCATATTTGGTTGGATGCGGGGGTGGTGAAATTTGGTTCGGTATAAGTCAGGCGTCATATTGTACGCCGCGAGAAGTTCGGATTTGAGAGTGGAGTAATCCACTGTAACTTCAGAGGGCAGCGATACGACTAGGTCTCGGAGCGGAAAGTTTAGTAAAAGAAGGAGCTTAGCTACACCGTCCGTCTCTATGTCTCAATGATTAACTTCAAAAGATTTCTCGAAGTGAGTGAGAAAAGATCTGAAGTCCTCTCCTTCTTTGAACGTGGGGAGTTTAACGGAGGCTGATTGAGGGGTTCCAACCCGGGAATTTACTGAAATGGTTTCAAACCGATCACGATTCGATTCTAGTTCATATTACGAATTATCTCACGTTCTTCGCTCTCTCTAATTTATTTTTGTTCACGTTCGGCTCTTTCTCTAATCTCTTTTTGTTTCGCTAATTCTCTAATTTCTTTTTGTTCAGCTCTATATTTTCTCTCTTCTTCCTGTACATAAGTGACAAGGTTTTTGGCACTTAAACTGAGGGATTCTCCTTGGAGTTTAAACCTTTCAAACGACGACATTTTGTCCGTAACAAGGGGAGTACGTTGTTCGAAAGAAAGGGTTTGAATGGGCCGTCAGCACGGGACGGACGAGGCTTGGCTCGCAATCACTGACACACGGAGGAATATGCTTGTTTAAACGTGGAAGCTTTGCTATCCAAATACTAACACTAATATAATATACGATTAAACAAAAACAAAAAAAATAAATAAAAGAATGAAGTTTTGTTGAGATGAGAAGGGCTCATACTCTACTAATCCGTGGGGGATTAAAGTGACCGTGGGGAAATTCTGTCGCCTAACAAAATTTTCCTATTAAAGGTTGTCGGTCCAAACACACATACAAACAGTAAGCGAAAAATAAATATAGCAGTGTTTTTTCCTGTTTCGTTTTGTCTTTGCAACTCAACCGGTACTCAGCTTTAAAAATTACCATAAAGTTTAAGGGTTGCCTTAAAAAAATCTCTCCAAAGACGTTTTAAAGACCATGACACACCTGATCACCAGATTTTATAATAGAGTAAATTATATATAAGTATATGTTGTGAAATGGCGAGACGATATATTTATATATACGTGGATGCTTTTGGGGGATTGGCCCAAAGTGGGTTGAAGACCAAGAGTGAAAGGGGAAATTGTTTTGAGTCTAGGGGGGGAAGGTTTATTCTAACTTTGCGGGTTTCTTTTAAACAAATATTTCAGAGTGCAAGTTGGCCAAAGATTAATAAGGTAGCTGGTACGCGTTGGGGTTGCAAAAGAAACACAATGATGAAACTATAACTTTACTAACAACAAAAAAAGAATATATATATATATATATATATTTACCTAGAAATTGGATTTAAATGGAATGGTCGCCCAAAAGGGGTTAAAGATCTACACGCGATCATGTAGGTTAATTAAGGGATTAAAGAGGTCAGATAAAGTTGGTAATTTAAAGGGGGATTTTAACTGGGATGTGCACACAAATAATGGAGCAATTGGGATACGCGATATTTAAGATCAATCTGCAGGCGGCAACGGTTACAATTACCTTATGAGCTCGTTGCCAAAAAGGGGCCAGCGTGGGTACGGTGAAGGAGACGGAAAAAGTTGGTTTTACCTCTGGCTTCAATACGAGGGAGTACTAGTCGTCTTCGGAGTTGGGAGTCCTTGCCAATTAACTAGGGCAGAGTTCACTGATGTTGAAGCTTGCCGCTTGACTAAGGCATAGTTCACGGATCGATTCAGCCTTCACTTGAATCGAAATCGGCGCTGGGGGGGGGGGGGGGCGTCCTTTAGCTCGTTCGACAAAGTAGGAGGAAGTGCGACAGTGTTGCTCTCTAAACTCAGTCGAAGCGTTATATAGGCGCCTGGAGAGGAGGCGCGCGCCATCTTGGTGAAAAGTTAACGACTCCTTCGGTGGTAGGGGGAATCATGATAACGCTCGTTGGAATGTCCAACGGATTCCAATCTTGGAGCAGAAATGCCCGCATGCTCGTGGAGAGGTGGCCGCGTGAGAAGGGAGGGGGGGACATTGGTCCCTAGGCAAATACAGCTGGGGCGAGTGATAACAGCGTCAGCCGCCTCCTCGCCCAGGTTCCCATGATTTCCCTAGCTCCATGATGTGATCTCCGGATCCACGTGGGTACAGGAGTGCACGTGGCCGCCATTTGACCTTATTCTGCTAAATTATATATATATATATATATATATATATATATATATATATATATATATCTAAAGAGATCGTGGATGACAAGACCATAAAGTAGTCTTCCTCAAGAGCATTAGAGAGACAGCCCCTCAAGGGGCGAAGGGGTTCAATTTCGGGGAATAAGAGGGCTTTCGGCCCCCTTCTAAATGAGATCTGGGGGTCTGGGGGCCTAGGAGACCTAGTTGGAGGAAACCTTGCGTGTCCATGGAGGGAGGGAGCCTCTTTGGGGGTGCTGTCCGCCTGGGGGTGATGATTGGAGACTCATCATGGGCGGAAATTGGCCGTGGAGAGGCAGAGCGGCGGAGCGAACCCGTGTAGCAATCTGTCGTTGATCCCGTTTACGACACCGCCCACGGGGCAATGACCCCCGCTTCGAGGGGGGACCCAGCCTCTGGGTTGGATAAGGTCTGCTGTTCCACTCGTTAGGGCGAAAGGAAGGAGGCCATTGATGATCGACAGGGGACCCCTGAGGGGGCAGGGAATAGCCTCGTTAACCAGGAGTGCTGGGGTTTCCGGGGGGAATTCCAACATCCTGGTGGTTAAAAAATTCGATGCTTGGATCTTGACCCCTCCCCCCTCAAATCATAAGTATGCCTATTGGGCACATCGAAGTCTGACGACCCACTCGAGGAGGTATTCGCCCTACCGAAAAATCAGGGAATTCCTTCCGCCGTCAGAATTCCTTTGCCACTCTCAGCGATGCCCTCGATGGTTGCCTGCAAAAGGGAGGATGGTTTTCTATAACTTTTCAATGGTTGGGCCCTCGCGGATCCCTGCCTCAGATGATACTACTACTATCACTGTTACTACTGCTACTTCTAGTGCTACTACTACTTCTACTGCTATTGCTACTTCTACTGCTACTACTGCTACTGCTACCACTACTACTATTGCTACTACTGCTTGTTACTTTTCAGGTTTCTGAGGCAAATCGTCCTTGTCACTGAACCTGGCGACCTGGGCCTAAGTGGCCGTTCTCACGGAATTGGAAGCATTGAAAAGAGTGAAGTGTGGAATGGAGTTAACCACCGAAGGTCCCCGGTCAAGCGAGCTCACTTCGAGGGATCGACCTCCCCCCCCTTCCGACGGTGTTCTAGAGGTTCTCTTTAAAAGGGGGGGTACCCTTTAACCCAGTCCCCACAAGGGGAAGCCCAGTGTAGTAGAATGTTGTACCTGGATAAACGGCACCCCCTTCCGGACACACTGCCCCAAGAGTGTCAAAGTGTCAAACTAACTTGAGACTACCAGGGTTTTATTCCTTCTGGATATCTATTTTGCTCCGCTTTCTTTACAAACATTTCACTTCTCTCTCTCTCTTTCTTACTCTCTCCTCTCTCTCTCTCTTACTCTTGTTCTCTCTCTCTCTTACTCTCATTTTTTTTCTCTCTCTCTCTTACTCTCGTTCTCTGTCTCTCTTACTCTCATTTTCTTTCTCTTTCTCTTTCTTTCTCTCTCTTACTCTCATTCTCTCTCTCTTACTCTCATTCTCTCTCTCTTTCTCTCTCTCTCTCTCTCTCTCTCTCTTGTCCGGCAGATAATGTCGAAGGCTAGTCGCCAACCAGCTTTCGTCCATTCCTAGCTGCTTGGGGCCGGGGGATGAGGGGCCACTCCTTACTCTTGGTTCCGGGTGAGGTGTTGGGTTGTAAACATGCAGTTTCCCCTACGGCAAAACCCCGTCAAAACTTAGATACCG
The DNA here is from genome assembly GCA_963969495.1 of Ceratothoa steindachneri. Lineage (NCBI taxonomy): Eukaryota > Metazoa > Arthropoda > Malacostraca > Isopoda > Cymothoidae > Ceratothoa > Ceratothoa steindachneri. The sequence goes on from OZ018320.1 coordinate 193,476,340, forward strand.
CATAATCCCATAAAACTATATCTACCGCAAACCCTCCATCAAAATTTAGATCCTACAGAATTCCATCAAAATATATCTACCGCAAAACCCACGTCAAAAAAATAGCTACCGCAAAATCTCCTCAAAATTTATCTACTACAAAACTCCCATCAAAATTTAAATACCACAAACGCCATCAAAATTTAGATACAGCATAATGCCGTGAAAATTTAGATAGTGCAAACTCCCGTCAAAATTTCGATACCGCAAAATCCCGCCAAAATTTATCTACCGCAAAAAAACGTCAAAATTTAGCTACCTCCAAATCCCCACAAAATTTATCTACCGCAAAAACCTCGTCAAGATTTCGATACCGCAGAGTCTGTCAAGATTTAGATACCAACAAAACACGTCAAAATTTCGATACCGCAAAGTCTGTCAAGATTTAGATACCAACAAAACACGTCAAAAATTATCTACCGTAAAACCCCCCTCAAAATTTAGATACCACATAATCCTGTCCAAATTAAGATACCGCAAAAGCCGTTAAAATGTAGATGCCGGATAATCCCTTGAAAATTTAGCTACCGCAAAACCACCGTCAAATTTTGCTAACGCAAAACACCGTCAAAATTTATTTCCTGCAAAAAACCCGTCAACATTTAGCTACCTCAAAACCTCCGTCAAAGTTTAGCTACCGCAAAAAGACGTCAAAATTTAGTTACCACAAGCCCCGTCAAAATTTAGCTATCTCAAAACTCCCGTCAAAGTTTAGCTACTGCATAAAAACCTTCAAAATTTAGATACCACAATATCTCGTCAAAAATTAGCTAACGCAAAAACCCGTCAAAATTTTGCGGCGAATAAATTTTTCTATCATTTCGACCAGGATTTAAAATAATCCTTACAACTACTACCATAAAAATATCCTTGCGAGCGAGTATTGAAATAAAACTACACCACATTAGCTTCTACAAGCATGTTTGTTTTTCTGTTTAATGTGCGTGAACCCATACAACCATAGGAACACAAGATTAGTTAAAGGTGTCCCGCTTCATGAAACGATGCCCTGCTACTTCTCATTGTGGAAACTACTGGCCTAACCTTGGACGCTGATGTCACTTTGAGAGAAAATCCATTTCTCTCTCCCGTGTTGTGGATTTGAAATGGAGACTACATATGATTGGGTCAAACCTATTTTTAGGCTTATTAATGATGGGATTACTTACAATATCGTATCTTTGGGAAACTTATTTTAATTAACTGCACTAAAAGAAATATATGAAAACATTTTCTGGCTCTCAACTTCCATCTATTGCAGCGAGTAGAATGGGGCGCTTCGAGAGTGGAACTTCGTGTAACCAAGTTATTTGAACGATTTGAACTTTTAGTATCTCAAAGGCATCATCCCAGTCATACTCGAGTCTTACTTAAACAAGTACGGATCTTCCTTCCTCCTCGGGACACATTTTAGTCTAATATATTTTGTTTTATCCAAGCATTGGTTTTAATTTAAGGAGCTTAAAACCCCGTTTTTCGAGTTGCCATTTCTTCAAGAAAGAGGAGTTTCTTAGGCTTATTTGGGTTAAATTGGATAACACTACTTCAGGTCAACTGCCAAACTCATCCAATTTGAATAAAAGTGCCCTTAGAAGGGGAAGGGGGGTCAACAAGAGACCCGGATTTAATTCTTGCACAGCTGATTTGTAGGACTAGAGGGTTCTAAGGTCGTTCTATCAAGTCCTACGGATATCCGTTTTTGATAGAACTTCTCAATTCGTCTTCTGGATCTTTGCATTGAAGATTAACCTGTGAGATGGCATTGCTATTTTCTCCCCTTTTGTCATCTGCCCTTCCCTCGAGTTCATGCCCTTCCTAACAAGGGCAGAGTCCAGGTCTCCCTGCGAGCCGGGAAGTATCCGTTCTCCACCAGGGCGTCTCGTCACTATTAAATCAAAACCCAAAGTTCACTAAATTAAAGACCGACGTTAAGCGCCTTAAATTCGCCTTCTCATTTGATGCTTTAATTAAAATCTAATTCGTTTCGTAGTGGAAAATAAATTATTTCCAAGTTATGAATTGTGCGATTTAAATTTTAATTTACAGATCTGTCAGCAACATTAGTGGGTCGAACAACGGCAGGGAAGCTGGAGGAACAAACCCACTCTCACACACAAGGATGCACCCACGGGCAAATGCGTCGACGTTTTGGTCGACAGAAACATTGGCAGTGGAAGTGTTGGGAGAGGGAGATGCGGGAATTGAGTGCTAAAATGTGGAATGGCAGGTTTTATACTCGCGTATGTCTCTCAATGTCTTCCAGCGTCCACCACTTTAACCACCATTCCGATGTTGACACTTTAGCAAACTACAACAAATGCTCCATCGCCCTGCATCGTTCCCTTCCTCTTTGGCTCCCATGCAAAGATACAGCATCAACATGCACAACACGCTTTCGCATAGACACAGCTATACACAAAAACAAGCAGGCAGTCGATTCACACTCACAACGTCGCACACGCGAGCGATTAACATACATATTTGACCCACGAGTGGGGTCAAATTGTAATTTGGGGTACCTAACCTCTGTCAAGTTTGTTCCTAGAGTCAGCACTAAAGTGCTGCCCATTTTGTGTCTCAGTCGTGGTGAATGGGCTATGGCGAGGGTGAGCGGGGTCAGGCCCCAATTTGCCTGGGAGATTAATAACAAGATTACAAGTGATGGCCGACATTGTTTAACGGATCTATGGGGACCCTGGAACATGTGGGTCTTTGAACAGTCTCGCTTTATAGATTCCTCCTACCGACGATTCCTCGTTGGTCGTCCTAAAAGACGCCCGGTGAGCAAGACAATAAATGGGTTTAAATGGACTCAAACCGTGTCCATGAGATGCCCGTTACCGGGAAGAGGGTGGCACAACTTCCTACTTTGATGAAATAATCCTTTTCTCGAATTTAAAGCACAATACCAACGAGAGAAAACCTCGCCCCCCCCACACCGCAAGAAACTTTGCAAGGAGAGATCTGTTAAAAAGGAGGAAGTGAGAATGTGTGGAAGATATACAGACACAGATCCTCCTGCAAGCATTGGGGCCTGGAGGGCAAACTGAGGTGTTGAGGCCTGAAGAGAACACTTTGCTCCTGAGATCAGCCTCAGCAAGCTTGCCCAAGATATATCTTCCACCCGACACCCCCCCCCCCCCCCCCTCTACCCTGCAGGTATCCAACAGATCTCACCACAGGATCGAATCTAAGAAAAACTGGCGAACAGATTCGCCCCAGACGTCTCCCTCTTCGATCCCCATAGATCGATAGAGGGTCGAGTGCGATCTTAAGAGGGTGATTTGCCGGAAGTGGTTTAAGTCTTCTCTCTCGCGCTTTTTAAAAAGAAGTACAACATGCCATTAAAATCTGACTTTCTCTTAAACCTTTTGTAAACAGCCTAGCTAGAAGGTCAGCAGAATCCTCGCCCTTACTGGTAAGATATCTTCCTCATTTATTGAGTTGTCATTTAGTGTATGGTGGTAATTGCTAGCATATACATAATACCAGATACAATTTTTCACTCTTTCATCTGTTTTTTATTGAATTGTATTATAAGCTCTATGTTCTTCCATATGTAATTTATTAATAAGATTTTTGAGTTGAATATATTTTTTTATCTAAATGTTCCATCCCATCTCATGTTTCGCTTTTATTTTAATTATTTTACTAGACTCATTTATTTTTGTGTTGGATGACTTTGTCTCATTGTTATTTGCCAAAGTTGCAAACTGTAAAATTGTTTCTGTTATATTATTGTTGCAATTTACTAATGGGGATTTTGCCTATTGATCATTGATTCCTTATACTTGTTTGGTAGGGTCATTTGATGGATATTTATTTTAGTTGGGTGTCAGGTCTGAGTGGATTTCTTTTCATGAGGTTAGTTCTCTTGCTTTAGATCTATTTTGACCTTGCTCCTGCGTAATCTGTGGTCGCTAGCTGTTGAAGTTTATGTAATCGATCTCGTTTTTTTGTTTGTGTGATCCATTTGGTGCCATCCATGTCCATCTCTTATTTGCCTCCTTTGGAAGAAGTTCTGCATTTTTTTCAAATGGAATTTCTGTATATTTTTGTCCATTGAGTTCTTAAAACCTTTTAGTGTAATTAAAAAGGTACTCGTATTTTTATTTTCCTTTGGATTACAAGTTTCAATGGGTTCGTCCTCTTTGTCGAGACTGTTTCACTTTTGTTCTCGATTGAAATTTTTGCCTTGATCCTCGATAATTACAATGGGGAACAATGTATTTGGTGAATTGACAAAAGTACATTTTCCTACCAAATTCGTGCATACTGAATTTAAATCTTAAATCAGATTCTCTCTAGATGCTACAGATTTTTCATAATATCAATAGCAAATGTTATATAATAATTTTCATTTTATCACGCCTATCATCATGCTCTGAAGTAATTTTGAATCATCCGTTTGCGTTATTTATAGTAAAGCAGGTTTTTTGCACAAACATTTTATTGCATATGAGAAGAAACTTGAATTACACATTAGGATTACAAATACTGTAATCAAGTAGATGCTAATTTATTAATGACCGTACATCAGGCTGGAGGACCTCTTCTTGATTACAATCGGGCAAAAATTTGCGTTTGTAACTCTTTCTCTTGTAAGTCTTCTCTGGCTGATCTCTTGTAATCGTCCAGAAGTAATCCGCCATCATGTGTCTACCCCAGTCACCTTGGTAGCGCTCTTCCATCGTCGTCAAGTCCTGATGGAAGCGTTCCCCTTGTTCGTTGCTCACTGGTCCCAGATTCTCTGGGAATCGGTCGAGGTGACTATTCAGGAAATACAGCTTAACACTCATGTTGCATCCCAGATCACCATATGCCAAAAGCATATTAGTAACCACCTCGTAGTTATGCGCTTTTTTTTCCAAAAAAGTTAAGAACAACGGCAGAAAATGAGAGCCAGGCTGCCTTCTCTTTTTCATGCATGGTGTTCACGAATCTAGAATCACTCAGAAGTCTTCGGATTTGGGGACCATCAAATACTCCTGCTTTTATTTTTTCGTATGACAAAGCAGGAAACGCCGATACTATGTCCCGAAAAAAATCATTGTCAGTGCTCAACGCCTTGACATACTGCTTAATCAACCCCAGGTTGAGATAAAGTGTAGGGAAAACGATCTTCTCTCGACTTACGATTGGCTCATTAACAATGTTTGGCATTCCTGCTTCCAAAGTTTCCTGAACTGGCCAATCTTTCGGGAACCAGTGTTTAACACGGGCTCGACTGTCCCACATACAGATATAGCATGGAAACTTTGTATATCCCTTCTGCTGGCCAAGGAGGAAGTTGACCATCTTAAGGTCTACACATATGATCCAATTGTGTGCATGGTACTTAAGTAAATCCATGACAATTTTTATGTCATCGTGAGTTTCTCACAGATGGACAGAGTGACCGAGAGGAACTGAACCAAAGTCATTGCCATTATGCAAAAGGACACACTTGAGGCTACGTTTGGAGCTATCCACTCAGCAGAGCTATAGGTGCCAAGTTCCAACTCGGTAAATAGACGAGGAACATCGTGTTAGTATACAAATTGTTTGTCCAGAGAGAAATACTTAACAAATGTACTCTCCCTTGTTCGGTAGTATGATACCCGTACTGACCTTTCAAGCATATGTTTTTCACTCAACGTGGAAGCTAAAAGTTCTGCAGCTTTCTTGGAGAGCGCCAAATCACGTGTCAAGTCATTCAAATCCTCTTGATTGAAACAATGAGGAGCTAATGACTGTTCAGCATCTGATGATGAATCTGCAGACTCTGATTCCATTCCGTGGACGTCCAAATCAGGTACATCATTTTCATCCTCAGCGGAAGCATATCCACTGAAAATCGCATGTAGTAAAGACTCAGAATGAGGTACTGGCCGGATCGCCGAAGGAATGTTGGGGTAGTCGATCTTGTGCCTATTTTTCTTGTTAATTCCTTTAGTATTCACCAGACAGAAAAGACAGTCTGATACATGATCCTTTGGCTCTCGTTACACCATGGGGATTCCAGAAGGAAGACCATTTCTCTTTCCTTTCGTCCACTCACGAAGATGTTCCACACAACTATGGCAAACAGCATGTGGGGCCCACTTCTTATCTTGATCACCAAGAAGAACATAAAAATATGCCTTAAAAGTGTGGCTCACAAAGTTTGATATATTGCGCCTTTGACGAACTACCATGTAACAGCCACATATGTAGCAGAAAGGGGCTGGATTATAAACGCAATTTCCTCTTGCCGAAGCCATCATTCTAACATGAGACCTGAAAAAAACAATAATGTCAATATTTTGCACAATAACACTTATTACTATCTTACTACTATGTACTGTGAAGTATTTGCTTTCTACAAGCACCCTCTCTGTCCGTCCGGAGAGCAGTTTTCGGGAAAACGAGAAAATATAAATGACAGAATAACTATAGCATGTAGGTAAAAATGGATTATACGAGGGGCGGTCAATAAGTTTTGCAATTCGGATATAAGGAAACGAGATATGAGGAAAAATGTTTTATTATTTTTCAATATAACTACCTTCGACTTCAATGCACTTGCGCCACTTGTCCCTGAGTCTTCGAATTCCCGACAACCAGAAATCTGCTGACTGCTGTTCAATCCACTCCTGGACGGCGAGCTGGACATCTTCATCGTCCCCAAACCGGCGTCCACGCAGTGCAGCCTTGAGCTGGCGGAATAAAAAGTAGTCGCTATGGGCAAGATCTGGACTGTAGGGGGGATGGTTGAGCTCCTCGAATCCGCACTTGCGCAGGGCAGCTTGTGCAACTCTGGCCTTGTGGACTTTGACGACGTTGAAGTCAATCATGAGGCGTGAGGTTTCTAGGGACCCAACGGGCAGAGACCTTGGTCATGGCCAAATTGTCGTGAATGATGTTGGTAACACTTCCATGTGATATTCCAAGTTCTCGCTCGATTTCTTCGACCTTCACACGTTGATTTTCGAAGATCATCCTCTCCACACGGGCCACATTGTCCTCGTTGGTCACGTCTGACGGGTGTCCTGGACGGGGGTCATCTTCAAGGGACTCGCGACCATGGCGGAACTCCCTATTCCAGCGAACAATGGTTACATAGGAAGGGGCGGTGTTGGTGTACACTGCAACCATGCGTTCATGGATCTCTTTTGCATTCTTGCATTCCTTGGTCAAAAATTTGATCACTGCGCGGTGCTCAACCTTCTCCATTGCTGAAAAATTTGTGACTGATGATCTGCGATCAGCTACTGCTTCTTAAATATACGAGGCAGGAGCGTGTGGCTGCAGGTCCTGACTTGTCATAACTTGTCCTAGCACCCCCACAAACAGCCATCCGCCTTCCTCTGTTTTGCCCTGCCGATTCGCAAAACTTATTAACCGCCCTTCGAATATTTGAAATCAGCATGAAAAAACGAATTAAAATTGGCAGATAAATCTAAGTCACCAGAAAATGTGATTAAAATTGTTCCCCTGTGTTATCTATGTCTTTAATGATTTTAAGTTTGCAATCAATCATATTTTTTTCGTTCCATTTAATCGCATTTAGAGCCAGCTTCTGCTTTGTCTCATTTGGAAGAAGTAATTCATAATGGTGAAGTTTGTTCCTTCTGCAAATGATACCATTCTGTTGACACGTTCATTTTTATCGCCTACTTTGAATCTTACAGCAATTAACTATCTCCTCCCATCAGAGCCGAACAAATTAAACTTAGATTCGTTACTGACCATGCAGCATTCACAGTGGTGAATGCAATACGAGCCATCTTGTTCTTCGAACGGTTTTACTGTGGGTGTGCCTGTATGACCATTCTCTTCCTCCAGCCAACGTAACAGTCTCCCTGGATACAGGAATTGCTACAATCTCACTAAAATCTCAATAAACTGCTGCAGCCATCATGAAATGGTCCCTCTTCACAATTTGGCTAACGGCTCGGTCTTTCCTTTTTGAGGTCTTCTTTTACGTACCGATTGATTTATCAACCTGTTTTATCCTAGTTTGACGGCAAATTATATTTTGCACTTTTGGAACGCTTGACAGTCCCTGCAATGGCTCTAATTGAAAGATAAGCCCTCGGAAAGAAAGATGCATGTCAGATTTCTTTGGCATGTTACTTTAACCATAGTTTGCAAGAGAATGACATAAAGTAGACGAGATTAAACTCCTGGAGTTAGTCGTTATGTGACCAATGTCGGTTTTCCCTAAAGAAACCCAAGCGTTTGGATTATTTGGAAACTTCAATTTTTCTAGTAAATTGCTTATCTGCTGATAACTAGTTTTATCTCTCCAAATAGTTTCCCATCCCCTCCTTTATGCCTTATTAGCCACAAGGCTACCTATCGTTTAGTCCACACCAAACTGTCCATTAATGCCAATGAATTGTTGTGTACTGTAAGATCTCGTGCCACCAGGCTTGATTCCTGTACTGAAGGACCTATCGTAAACAATATCTTTCACTTTCTCCTCAATTGGACATTTCTTTCTTAAATACCCATTCACACTACCAACCTACCTTTGATGTTGTCTTCCAACCCTTCTTACACAATGACACTCTGGGATATTCTGTTCCTAAATCTATCTCTACTCATTATTCTTACATGAGAAAACCATCTCATTCACACCATAAACATCTTTTACTCAATCTTTCTTGACTTGATCCATCTTTCCCATACCAGGAATCCTGTAGAACTTGTCCATTTGCTATTGCTCTCACTCGAGATATTTCCTTCTCCTCTTATACCATTCTATCACTCCTCTATGCCAACGTTGGTATCGGCATTCTATCATACAGCTATACGGAACATTCCACACTTAAACCCTTGCCATTCACTTGCGCTATAATTGTTCCAAACACTTTTGCGATCTGCTTCATCTGTACCCTTCGCACTTACAATACATCTTAGATACTTAAAACTTAGTATTTGTTCAAAGGTGACACCACGCTCTCAAATATATCATTCTACCCCATCTTTACTCCCAAATACCATTTCCTTACTCTTTTCTGCATTCACCTTTATTTCCCTCATCTCACACACCTCCTCACAATCCCTGTTACTCTCAGCCACCAACCCCACGTCATCAGCATATACCAACGTAGATAGAATCCATCCCTTACCCTTCCTCCTCAATCTCATACTGCTTTCTCTCATTTCCATAAGTACTTCACCTTGTGTTCCATCCATAAAGATTAAATAACCACCACGAGATCATACCAACTTGCAATGGGCCTCTGCGTATATCAAACCCCTCACTGTCTAATTCTTCCAATTAATACTCTTCACACCATCCCCTCTCATTCCCTCATTACAATAAGTACTTCTCTCACTATTCCATCCATAAAAATATCAAACATCCATGGCAACATCACACACCCTTTTCTTACACCTTCACCTCTATCAATCAAACCACTCACTTCGGCTATGTTTCACATACGTCCAATATAATTATGTTTATACCACTCAAAAGCTTGCTACCCATTTGATCATTCATAGAACCTGCCATAATGCTTCTCTATCATAAGCTTTCTGCAGATCCATGATAAGTCCAGCATAAACTTTACACTTCTTATTCTTTGTTTTCAAATCTCGCTGTCTCACCGCAAATCTTTATCTACACACACCCTACCTGTTCTAAATCCGCTCTCACACTTCTTTCCAGAATAGCTTCTTGTTCCTTTCCGGATCATCGTTGATCTTTTGTCCAAATGCTTCATTTTTCTTCTTTCTTGCTGTGTTTAATCACTTGTTACACTTTTCTTCTCATCTCTCTGACATTCTGTTTTCCAGTATTAAGTATTTGCAAGTACGCCTCCTCTTCCAACTACACGCTTCACATCGTCATTTTACTATTCTGTATTTTTCTCCCTCTTTCCATTTCTGGCACCACCACCCATAGGAAGTGGAAGTAGATAGTGTAAGCACTATCTATTATTACCACTTTCTTAATTTGTTTACACATTTGTTGTATCGCCATGCTCGCACTTACTTCCTCTCTTTTACTTACTCTCAAGCATTTCCACATACTCTCTCTTTTCTTTCTGATCCAATTAACTTTTCACTTCTGATTCCCGCTTCCTGTTCGCCTTCCTCACGTCTTCTCCTCTATACACAAACCAATTTATCCTTACATACCACGCTGTCATCAGATAGTCTCGTACTCATACCTCTTACAACTTTCACATCAAATACATCCCGCAGCATATTCTTCCTTGCTAGGTACAGATCAATCATACTCTTACGCTATCCTTCTCTCCTTTTCCCAACCTATGTATATTTATGCATAGCATTGTGCTGAAAGAATGTGCTTGTTACATATAAGATTATTTCAGCACATAACTCTACCATCCTCTCTCTATATTCATTCTCTCTGGGCGTATCAAACGCCCCAATTTTATCCTCTCCCATTCTGTCACACATTCGTCCATTCATATCTCCTTCAGCAACTATCAACCAACACCTTTTTCAAATTTCATTCACTACTCGTCCCAAGTCATTCGAGAATCTCTTTTTCTCAGTTTCACTTTCATCATCATAGGGCCCACATTACAACTACGCACAGTTTCACCCACATAATTCTCAAGCTGAAATATTCCTACCCAACCATTGCAACAGACCAATCGTGAAAAGTACTACCACACACTTTTACTCCTAACACCCTTATCTCTTTATCGCATTCCATCTCACACAAACTTCATCCCCTTTCATCTTTGTCACGCATAGCACAAGCATCCGTAATCTCCTTTTTTAATGACTATCGTTCCTCCCTTTTCCGCATTACGTGTCCCTCCCTTTCCATACACACACTCGATTCACACATTGAAGTGGATTTACCGGCCTGACTGGACGGAGTCCCTGAGAACCTCGCCCTTTAGCACCATTGTGTATCACGCACGTAGGATAAAGCCTTCGGGGGTGTGGTTCCCCAGGTTACGATCCCCTACCCTGGCTTAGTCATCTTTTAGGACAGGCGCGGAGGACGGTGTGGGTATTCTTCCTGTCCCACTTTTTAACTAAAACTACACTCATGAGATGAAATTTCAGACAACAAGATGGTTTAGCAGCTAGGATTGGGGGATTAAGTAGGTAGGAGTAGCTAGTAACAAGGAGTTTAATATGCTAATAATAGGACGGTTAAGTAGCTAGCGATTGCAGAATTAAGTAGCACTTGATAGGGGTTTAATAGCTAGTGACATGGGGTTTAAATAGCTTGAGATATGGTGATTAGGTAGCTAGCGGTAGATGGGTTTATGCAGAGGACGAGTTGAGGGGGGATGGCATCTCCCCTAAAAATAAAAATGGTCAAAATTATCTCCCTACTAAAACTGCCATCCTCCCCATCCCTAATGTGATTTCATCAAGAAACATGTTATTTCTGCTGCTATTTCGACATTAAGATTTGTGCATATTGATACAAGCGAATGACCGCGAGTCCGCAGGCAAAAACCTTTTAGACAAAATCAGACCGGCTATAATACTAGAACCCGTTAGAGGGCACCAGAGCGCTGTGGTGCAGTTGGTGCTTGTTTGATTGACGATGTAGTAAGTAACCTGTACAACAGAGTGAGGGCACGTTACCTACAGTCATCATGACAAAGAGACTACGGCAGCTCGATTTGAGAAACTTTTTTATGAAGTCAAGACACCTAACATCCATAGCATGTGCCAGTATATGTGTATGTTATTTTAGAAGTAAATTATCCTAGTTGTTACAATCATCAAAAAGTACGGTGCACTGTTGTTCCTCTGTGCGGTTATTAGCACAAATTGTGTCTCCATATGATAAAATCGACCATACCCCCTAATTTCTTTTTCACAACTTGAGCACTTGGTTTATATAGCAAGTGACAGGGGGTTTAAGTAGCTAGCGACAGGAGCCTTAGGTAGCTAGGGGTATATGATTATTTAGCTGGCATTAGCAAGTTTAAGTAGCTTGCGTAATGGGGTTTAGGTAGCTAGTGACAGGAGATTAAAGTAGCTAGCACCAGGGGATTTCAGTAGCTAGTGACTGGTGTTTAGGTACCTAGCGATATATATATATATATATATATATATATATATATATATATATATATATATATATATATATATATATTTGTTAACATGCAAGAAGTAGTTTAAGTAACTAGTGACAAGTCTAAATAACTAGTGATGAGCATTACGATGCTAGTGATTGAGGCTTTAAGTAATTAGTAACAAGGGGTTGAATTACCTAGCGACAGGAGATAGGGGGATTAATGATCTAGCGATATTAGTTTTAGTTAAGTAGTGACAATGCTTCCAATTATCTAGGGACATGAATTTTAGCTAGGTAGCAATAGAGGAATTAAGGACATACCAATATGAGGTATAATTAGCTAGTAACAACGGGTTTAAATAGCTCGCTCGGAAGGTTAAGTACCTGGCGATAGTAGGATGAGGTAGCTATTGACAGATGGTTTAATAAGCTAGCGAAATGAGGTTTAAGTAGCTAGAGTTAGGGGGATTAAGTATCTAGAGATAGGAAAATTAAGTAACTATCGAGAGATGGTTTATTTAGCTAGTGACAGGGTGTTAAATTAGATAGTAGCTGGAAGTTTAATTACAAAGTGATAAGGGAAGTAAATACCAAGTGATAAGGGGTTTAGGTACCTAACGATATAAGAATTAATTATCTAACGCTAGATGGTTTAATTAGTTAGTGGCTGGTACGAGTAGTTTAAGTATCTAGCAACAGTTTTTTAAGGAACTAGATTTAGGGAGAATAGGTAGCTAGCGATAGAGGGTTTAATTAGATAGCAATAGAGTGATAAACAGTTAGCGATAGAGTAATAAGCAGCTAGCGGTAGGGGGTTTAATTAACAAAGAATAGGAGGTTTAAGTAGCAAGGAACAGGGGATTAAGTAGCTAGCGATAAGTGGTAAATTAACTAGCCACATGATTAAGTAGTAAGCGATAAGGGATTAAGTAACTAACAATAATTGGTTGAGGTAGCTAGTGACAGGAGTTTTAGGTAGATAGAAACAGTAGGTTTGTAGCTACCGATAATAGTTTAGGTAAGTAGCAACCTTGGTTTTGAGTCGCTAGCGACAAGATGTGTATTTAGCTTGCAATATGAGGTTTGGGTAGCTAGTCTCACGCTTTTTAACTAACTAGTGACCGTAGGCTTAAGAATTTATGAGTTATGAAGATTATTTATATATAATTAGAAGGTTTAATTCACTAATGACAGGTGGTTTAAGTAAATAGCGATAGGGGGTTTCATTAGGTAGCGAAATGACGATTAAGTAGCTAGCGATATGTGGACTAAGCAGCTATCGTTAGTGGACTTTAAGTAGCTAGTGACAGGAGTTAAAGTAGCTAGTAACAGCGGGTTTAAGTACCTAGCGATAGGTGGTTTAGGTAGCTAGCGATATCTGAATTAAGTAGTTAGCAACAGTATGTTTATGTAGCTAGTGATACCGGCATTAATTTGTCAGATATAATCTGTTTAAGTAGCTAGCAATAGGTGGATTAAGAATCTAGCACTTTTGTGTTCGATTAGAGAGGGAGAGGAGGTATAAGTAGCTAGTGATAGGTATTAAAAGCTTAGCGATAAGAGGTTTAAGTAACGAGTAACAAGAGGTTTAATTAGCTAACGCCAATAGGTTTATTAGCTAGTAATAAGTGTTTAAGTAGCTAGCAAAAGGGGTTAAAGTTCCTAATCACATGTGATTTAACTAGTTAGAGATACGAGGATTAGGAAGCTAGCGATAGAGGGTTGAGGTAGCTAGCCAGAAGCATATTAATTAGCTAGCGATATGACGATTTAGTTGATAGCGATAGGATTTAAGTAGAAAATCACAGGTAGTGTAAGTAGCAAGCGACATGAGGTTTAAGTAGATAGTGATAGTAGGATTTAGTAGGTAGCTATAGTGGATTTATAAGGCTAGTGACAGGGGGGTTATTTAGCTAGTGACAAGAGGTTTAAGTACTTAGCGACCCGATGGTTAAGAGGTTAGCTACTGGAGAATTACTTAGCTAGCGATAGTGGTTTTATGATGTTAGCAATAGGAGGTTTAATTAGCTGGTAGCTGCGCTTATAAGTAGCTAGCGAAAATAAGCTTAAGTAGCTAAAATTAACCGGATTAGATAGCTAGCAAAATGAGGTTCAAGTATCCATCGATAGACAACAAATCATGTAACGATAGGGTGTTTAATTAGCTAGGTCCAGGAGTTTAAGTAACTAGCAACATTAGGTTTAAGTAATTAGAGGCAGGGTGTTTAAATACCTTGAAACAAGAGTTTAAGTAACTAGCAACATTAGGTTTAAGTACCTAGAGGCAGGGTGTTTAAGTAGCTAGAAACAGGAGGTTTAAGTAGCTAGTGGAATTGGGTTTAATTTGCTAGTGAAATCAGGATTAATTGGGTAAAAAGAGAATGTTTAAGACACTTATAATAGAGGGATATAATACAAGGCGTTTTAAAGATTTATTAGTTAGAGATTAAAGAGTTTAAGTAGCTAATGACATGGACTTTAATTAGCTAACTATAGGAGGTTTAGGTAACAAGAAGTGGTTATAGGATTAGGTAACTAGATGGAGGGGTTTTAAGTAGCTAGTGACAGGGAGTTTAAGTAGCTAGAACTATGAGGTTTAAGTCGGTAGCGATAATTTGATTAGATAGCTATATATAGGGATCAATTGAGTGGCAATATAGGGTTTAAGTAGCTAGCGACAGGAGGCTTAGGGACATAACGATAGAGGATTAAGTAGTTAGTTATATGGGGTTTAAGTAGATAGTTGCTAGCAACATGAGGTTTAATATCCAGCGATAGAAAGATTTAGTAGTAGCAATAAGAGGTTTACTTAGCTAGTGATAGGAAAATTAAGTAGCTAGCGATAGGATATTCATGTAGTTAGCGATAAGGGGATTAAGTAGCCATCAATATAGGGATTAAGTTGCTAGATATAGTAGCTTTAATTAGTTAGCGACAGGGGAGTTTAATTAAGTGGCAACCGGAGGTTTAGGTAGCCTGCTATAGAAGGGTTTATTAGCTAGCGATAGGGGATTCTAATAGATATAAATACAGAGATTAAGCAGCTAGCAGCAGTGGGGTTTAAGTAACTAGTGATTGTTAGTTAAATTGTCTAGCGACAGGAATTGTAAACTGCTATCAATGGGGGAGTAACTAGCTAGTGATAGGAGATTTAATTTGCTAGTGACAGAAGGTTTAAATAGTCAGAAACAGCAGATTTAATTTTCTAGTAATAGGGGGTTTAAGCAGCCTGCGGCTGAGGTTTTAATTACACTATGTAACAAAGTTTTACTTATTTCTTGTCCTTGGGTTAAAAGTGCTATTTCCCAGTTGTTTCTGGCTCTCTTAAATAAAGAAAGTCAATTTTAATCGCAAAACTGCTTTTGTGGCTAGGACATTGAATTTTTAAATTAGCCCATTTATGGTAAATCACCTTATTTTGATGCAAATAGTAATAATATATAAAAAGTTTCCAGTGTTATGTTTTTTTCAGTTATGGTATAAACATGATATACTGTATTTAAAAAGTTATAGAAAGAGTAATACAGTAGCAATAGCGATTATTTCCCTTATATTTAGTTATTTGCGACCTGGACAGCAATTGCAGTTCTCTTACATTCCACATAGATTCAGCACTAATTTGGTGAAAAATAAACTGCAGAGCTTTCTAGAACTTTTGAGAATTTTTTATATGTTTTAAGAATTTCTATAACATTCTAGGCAACATAGATGACTGTATAAATACAAATCATGTCTACTCAACAGATCAGGTTAACTCTAGCCATCACAGCGCAGTCATCATCACTCGTCATTGATAGAACCATTCGTGACACATGGCATCAAGAGGTTGTAAGCATCCGACAGATGCATTTTGATATATCTGCGTCGAATTTATTAAGACAAGAGTGAAAAAGTACTCTGTAGAGAGATCTGCTAAAATGTGTGAGACATACAAGGCATATTTCGGCATGACAGTCGGAGATCAAGACAAACCTTGGGAACCTCATTTCCCCTGCGAGCTCTGCAAAAGAACTCTGTAAGGTAATATACAGGGTGTTTCATAATTCTTTGAACAAACTTTAACCTAAGGTTCCTTCAGGTTAAATAAGCATAATTTACTATATGGAGGGGCATCCAAAACTGTTTAGTTTAAAAGTTACGAAGACTTGAAATTTTAAAGTACGATTTAATTAAACTGTTCACCTCTGCATCTAAATTCCAGGTTGGCAGGCTACTGCACTCGACAGCGAAGATACAGATGCACTCAGGGCGGTAGTTTACACTGAGCAGTGAACGACAATGGACCAACTACCGAATAGTGAACTTGCAGATATGCACTTAATTTACGGTATGGCAAACGGCAATTCTAGGAGGGCTGCCAGAATGTACAGTGAAAGATATACCAACAGACATGTGCCTGTGCATCAAACACTTGCAACCATACATAGGAGACTGCGTGAAACCGGATCATTCCGCGTTGAAAGACCTGATGCAGGCCGCTCTAGAAGTGTAAGAGACCCTGAGATGGAGGACGACATACTTCAATATTTTCATAATGATCAAACAACAAGCACACGCGCTAGAGCAAATGTTTTTCCTCCAAGTCACATTACGGTGTGGCGCGTGTTGCACGACAACCTTCAACATCTATTTCACATTCAGCGTGTTTAGAGCTTAAATGCTAGCGATTATCCGCGGCGTGTTCAATTTGCTACGTGGTTTTTACAACAAGGACAAGAACCCAATTTTGCATCAAAAGTTCTTTTCACGAATGAAGCAACATTCACGCGAGAGGGAATATTCATCACTCATAATCTGCATTTGTGGTCCCACATCAATCCACACGGTACACGGGGAAGCAGTTACCAAGATAAGTTCTCCATAAATGTGCGGGCGGGCATTATTGACAACTATCTCATCAGCTCCTACATCCTGCCAGAAAGACTCACTGGTCGCAATTATTGGGCGTTTCTTGATGAAGTACTCCCTGGGATACTTGAAAATGTTCTCCTGGCGATTCGCAGAGGAATGTGGTTCCAACAAGATGGTGCAACGGCACACTTCACGATTGCTGTTAGGAAATTATTGGATGATCGGTATCCAAACCTCTGGATTGGTCGTGGCGGACCACTCTCTTGGCAACCCAGGTCTCCTGACATGACACCCATAGACTTCAACCTTTGGGAGACCTAAAGAGTTTAGTGTACGAAACACCAGTTCTGTCCGAAGAAGAACTCATCGGCAGGATTATTGATGCCTGTGCAAGGATTGCTGAAACTCCTGGTGTCTTCCCACGAGTTCGGCAATCATTCCGCCGACGCCTCCAGGCATACATCGCAGCAGATGGGCGGAATTTCGAACACCTTTTGTGACTACTAAACTAATTTCAAACTCTGTATTCCTACAAAGTAAACTTATTCTGAATTTAATTTTTCATTTACCGACGACACGCTCTCACTTATAAGTCTTAGTAACTTTTAAACTAATGATTTTTGGATACCCCTCCATAGAGTAAATTATGCTTATTTAACCTTAAGGAACCTTAGGTTAAAGTTTGTTAAAGAATTCGGAAACACCCTGTATATATAAATATAATGTATTTTGTTTATTTGGATACTGGATTTTTTTAACATTTCTAATAACACTAAGTGAAAAGTATTTGTATATTTATATTTGTTTTCATTTTGTTTTTTTACTGGATGGTACAGAGGAGAAAAGAGAGCTATGAATTTCGCAATCCCACGAATTTGGAGGGAACCAACTGACCAATCAAGCAATTGTTTCTTCTGCATGATGAACCTTTCCAAACGTTGAACATGCAAAAATGCGCCTGTTATCATGTGTCCAAACCTGTTATCATGTATTGCGCCAGTTCAAAAATTTCTGATCTTCCCGTACCCACTCCTCTAAAAAGAGAACAGCAGTTTTTAGAAAAGAAGAGCAATTTAGAAGAGGATGAATTCATGATACACATTACAGATGTACAAATGAGGAGAGAAAAACATACTACCCCAACCAAAAAGATCTCAACGACCTTGTCAGAGATCTTGGTCTCACAAAGTCCAATGCGGGGCTTTCAACTTTGTAACGTTTAATTACCTATACTCCCTAATTTATTCTTAGAAATAATCTCCCTCTGTACATTTCCTTTCAATGGTAAATTCTTTCGCTCAAAATTTGGTTTAGCTATGGGTAATTGTTTATCCCCCGTTTTATCTACGTAACTTATAATTGGATTTTTCGAAACGGTTTCCCTCCCCTCTATTGTAGATTTTCCTATGATCTGGTTTCGCTATATTGATGATATCCTTTGCTTATGGCCCAATTCTGAAAAGATTTTTATTTTTTTTAACAAACTTACCTTCCTTCAAATTTACCCTTGAAATTGAACAGAATGGAAGTATTCCTTTCCTTGATTTATTAATACAACGCACGCCTTCTGGTTTCAAATTCTCTGTCTATCGGAAACCAACTAATTCTTCTTCTTATATTCACTTTTACTCCTCTCACCATATTAAAGACAAAAGATCTATTTTTATTTCAATGTTTCTCCTTGAACTTCCTGTAGTTAGTCCTGAATTTTTTTACTCTAAAATTTCCAAATTTTTTTTTTACCTGTTTTAAGGATCTTATTCTGTATTTATCTTCCCTTCTCCTAAGGTTTCCACTTCATATTATTTCATTTTGTTGATTGGTTTTTCTCATTTTTGTAGGCGTTTCCTATCTTCTGTATCATCCTTATAAATATTACAATTTTCAATACTTCTGTTATTTCTTGATAATGTACTCGAAATAAAGTTCGAAAGTACTTGGAATCCTCGTATTATTTTTTCCTGTGGGCTTTGTTGCATTTATTGCTTACTCACGTGATACTTTGTGAGTTTTCCACACATACACACACACACACACACACACACATATATATATATATATATATATATATATATATATATATATATATATATATATATATATATATATATATATATATATATATATAAACAGCTCACCGGACAAAGAATTAGTCACCTAGGGAGCAAACACATAATTTAACATCTGAAGCGTGTAGGAACCTTAGGCAGCCGAGAGGCGTATCTTAGTTTACGTCGAAATGTTAGTTAGGCTTTATTTGTGTTGCGGACGGCGTGAAGATCTGTAGATAGCAAATCAGCTCTACTTAAAATGGGCCGGAAAAACGATGTCATGGAATGTCAAAAAGGTGTGATTGCATTTGACCGCGACAAAGGTCATCATGTGAAGGAGGTGGCGGAAGTGTTTCAACGAGTACGGTCATCCGGATTTACCAGCAATGGCAGAACTCCCAAAATGCGAAAAACTCTCGCCAGAATTGCGGACGGAAGAAGGTGTTGACAGACAGGGACCGTCGTAGAATCTCCAGGCTTGTAATTGCAAATCGATTTGCTTCCAGACAGGAATTGCTACAAAACGTCAATTCTGGTCCTTCACCACCCATTTCACAAAGAACATTACACAGGGAATTCCATGGCATGAACATATGGAGCAAAGTGGCGTGCAAGAGGCCCTTACTATTGTTACAAGTGACTATATATATGCAAAAAATCCCACAGGAAAATGAACGACGGATTCCAAGTAATTTCGAACTTGTTCAGTTTATTCTCAAGGAACAAGTTCGAAAGTACTTGGAATCCGCCTTTCATTTTCCTGTGGGATTTTTTTGCATTTATTGCTCTACTCACGTGCTACTTTATGAGTTTCTCCTATATATATATATATATATATATATATATATATATATATATATATATATATATATATATATATATATATATATATATATATATATTAGTGTAGTTGGGTAGCAGTCTTTCTTTAATGCAAATTTTGTTGAAGACCATTGTGTATTTTACTTTAATCAATTTCCTTTGGCAACTTTCTTTTCTTTTAACTATCTTTTTTATTCCATCTTGTAGATGGTGGATTACTTGTCCAGTATTCATCTCTTTTTTAAATGAATGTGTTTGGTAAAAAACAAACTAAATTGCTAAGCTTTCGATCTTATTCGATCATCTTCGGAGCGTTTTGAAATGTTCTTGCCTCCTTTACCGATGTATTGAGTGAAGTGAGAATCTGGCAGAAAGTAAAGTGAAAGAAAGTGAAAGTAAAAGAAAGTGATGTAAGAAGTAGGAAAATGTGTATTAGGTATATAAAGATAAAAAGAGTTTTAGATTTTCCCTGGTGTAAAGGGCTCCTCTCAGGTTTTTCTTGTCTTGTCTCTTATTATTCTTCCCTTTATTTGTTTTTTGTTATTATTTCTATATATATATATATATATATATATATATATATATATATATATATATATATATATATATATATATATATATATATTCATATATTTTTTGTTTAATAATTATTATTTTATTTTTTTTCTAACATAAAGTAAATAAATAAATATATTTGTTCTTTCCTCCATCGTGGCTTTCAAGCCTTTCAAGTTTCTTACTTGCTATATATATCTTCTTATTTTATATTGCTATCTTATTAGGTAATATATCTTATGCCGGGGTTTAGGTTTTAATTCTTGAATGTTTGAATAGGTTTTATATTGGGCACTACGCCTCTTTTACTCTTCGTTGTAATTTCTTCATTCTTTGGACTTTGGTGATCTTACTTCGTGTGTCTAAGTATAAATTCCGACTTGGTGTTCTCGGGAGCAGTTTCTTCCACTCGGGAATAGGGATTTTCTGGTGACACGACCCCTGACTGCTCTCGGTATGTCGAGATTGTGGTTCGTATTTGGGAGTATTTCCTCTTCTATTTAGTCCCAGGTCTTTCTCCCTAGCCTTTGGAGTTCTATATTCAGAGGGGTTAGTCCTGCTCTTGCGTGCAGGACTGTCTGCTGAATATAGTCTGTCCTTTTCGCTCCAGCTATAAGCAGGGCTGCTTTGTTCTGCACTCTCTGCATTTGTCTGAGAGAGGTGGAACTCGCAGCCTGCATGACCACTGCCGGGTACACTAATGTTTAGCGTACCAAAGCAGTGTACAGCTTTTTTAAGTTCTTGGAGCTGAGGTTTTTAAACCTATACAGTTTGCCAAGCTGTATTTTGGCTAGGAAGATTCTGTCACTAATGTAAAACTTGTACCCTTTGGAAGTAAATTGTAGACCTAAGACTTTTCCTTTGTTACCATATGGGTAAACATCTCCATTTACTTTGACATCCACACGTCTTCGGCGGTTAATTGGAAGGATTTGGAACTTTCGGCGGTTGGTCTTGATTTTCCACTTTCGTTCATATCGATTGATGTTGTTCATTTCGATGGCTGTCTGCCTTGCTTGATATCCGGCATGTTTGTAGTAGCTGGGGACGATTTGCGTGCTGTCATCTGCAAACTGCAGGCACATCACTTCCTCCCCTACCGGATCAGGTAAGTCCAGTGTGTACAGAAGGTACAGCAGCGGACTCAGACAGCCATCTTGTGGAACACCCGCCTCAAGCTCAAACTCGGGTCCTCTGAAGCCCTCGATCGAAATTCGTGCTTTTCTCCGCATGTTGTAATCGCAGAGGACCCTTTCCAGGATTGGGTTCAGCTGGAGGATTAAGATCTTGTGTTGTAAGCCTCTTAGCCCAACCTTATCGAAGGCCTTTTGCACATCTCGCATCACCACGTCTACGTATTTCCTCTCAGCTTTACACCGGGCAAGCTTTTCGGTGAAAAGGGCAAGGGCTGTGTCCATCCCCCTTCTCTTGCGGAACCCGTGTTGCTGAGGGCTGTGGGCTTTTAGCTCGGTCAGTTGATCTTGCAACCTGTTAGCCAGAAGCTTTTTGTAAACTTTGCCTATAATCTCCAGGAGGGATATTGGCCTGTAATCCACCAGTTGATCAGGCTTCCTCCCTTTGGGTATAAAGATGATTTTAGCAATCTTTAAACCGTCTGGGAGGGAGCCCGTATTCAGGGAAGCATTGTAGATGTTCGTGATTCCCTGAATGATCTGCCAGGGGGCATGCATCAGGTTATTTCTGGTGATGACCGTCCAGCCTGGTGCCTTCTGTTTGAAGGTTTTTATGACTGCCATGACCTCTTCAGGTGTAGTTGGTCGGCCATGGTCTGCCAAATTCCTCCCTTCGTCGACATAGGCATGTGGGAGCGTGCGATGCACATTCTGATTCAGATCTTCAATCAGTTATCCTTCGAATTCCTGGTTGAATTCCACATTTTTTTCTGGTGTTATCCTGAAGATATTTTTCCAGAACATGCGGAATCTTTCTTCCAAAACCACTGGGTCGTGCAAGTAGTCATCGCCCTCCTTAATGCGGGTCTTTTCTCTACTTGTAAGACCTTTCAACTTGTTCACAAGTCGCCAGAACACATCGGGTCGAACCTCGCTGTCAACCTTTTCAATCAGGCTGTCCCAGACTTCAGCCTGTTGCTGGTTGATAGCCTGCTTAAGTTGTTCACTCATGCGTCTAGCAGCGTTGTTCTTTCCTGATTTGTACCCTTTCTCCTGGTTTCCTCATACACCTCCCTGTGCACTCTAGCGATCTCTCTCATTTCCTCGGTCCATCTGGGTTGAGGGAGAGTTTTGTACCT
Organism: Ceratothoa steindachneri; assembly: GCA_963969495.1. Taxonomy (NCBI): domain Eukaryota; kingdom Metazoa; phylum Arthropoda; class Malacostraca; order Isopoda; family Cymothoidae; genus Ceratothoa; species Ceratothoa steindachneri. The sequence goes on from OZ018320.1 coordinate 193,498,925, forward strand.
TTACATCGGCACACCCTCACGATCTGCTCGATGATGCGGGCATTTATCGCTTCCAGCTCCTCATTGATCCTCCCCAGACTCGCTCCGTTCAGGCCCACTGGTTCATATCTAGCAAGGATTTCCTTGTAGCGTTCCCAGTTGACCGTAGCGTAGCTTTTTCGAAGAGGAATTGGGAGCTGAATTGGCGCGAGAGAAATGGTCGTCAAGATCGGTATGTGGTCGCTGGGGACTGTCGGGCCTGGCTCACTACGGTAATTGAAAGGGAAGCCATCACTTGTCATGATTATATCAGGTTTCGTTGCGGACCTTACGGTGAAATAGGTCGAAAAATCCGGTCCTATACGCTGAATGTTTTTCCTTCTCATAATCATTTCCAAGTTATGACCTCTTTCGTTTGTGTTTCCGTAGCCAGCCGTTCGGCATCTGGCATTGAGGTCTCCCCCAAGGAATACCATTCTGCCGTGGCCAAACAGGGTGAAAAAGTTTGTTAGAGGGAGTTACTTGCGTCGAGGTGGTTGGCATGCCACTGCTACTATGAGCTTGCCTACTAAAGTATGTAGCTCTACCGCCTCGAAGGACTCGTCCATATTCGGAAGCGTTTGAATGATAGGTTCCTTCTGACGGCAATGGCAACACCATCGTACCTCTCCTGAGAATATTTTTTTGAGATCACTCTGTAGCCTGGTATCTTCAACTGCTTATTGGCCGTATCGATACCATGCTCCGTAATCAGTATGATGTCGGGATCTAGCACACGGAATATGTTGCCGTATGCCGTGGCTTTCCCCTCCCATCCATTACTGTTAAGCGTTAAGATCTTTAACCTGTTGTTTTGGTTTTCCATTCTCTGTTCTGGCTTGTGTGGATGTCCTAGTGTTTACGGGTAGTTGATTTCCTTTTCCCGTTTCTTCTCTTTTTGAATTCTGTTGGGGACAGTTCAACGAAGGTTTCACGGTGGAAGGCGATACTTTCGTTATACAAAGCTTCCTCCACCGTTTCTTCGTCGCATTGGGCATCGAAGTCCCATTTGTAACACTTCTTCTTGATCTTCAGTCCTTCGGGAAGGGAAATTGTTCCGAGGCGTATATATTTTGGTTGATCCTGTCGGCGTCAATTTTCTTATTTTTCGCCTTCTTTACCTTTTTGGGCTTCGCTTCGCATACGGAGCCCTCTGAGTCCGAGGAGTCCGTTGCATCGGATGTCTCTGACTCTTTCGTTTTTTCCGCAGACTGTGGTTTTGGTTAGGCTGTATTGGTGGCCGCCTCTCTCTCTTTTGGCTTCGATCCTGGGATCTGGCCTTCTAACCTCCTTGCTGTTTATCTTCTCTCTCTCTTGATTTCTGCTAACCATTTCTTTGGGGACCATTTGCAACTGGAGTACGTCACCAGATGGTGGGTTCTCGGGAAACCACATCTCGCTCATACCGTTATTTGCCAGCATCTGATTCAGCTCCTTTGCAAATGTTCCTGGATTAGTCAGATTTCTGACATGCGCGTATAATATGCATGTCAGAATTTTTGTGGAGTTCTCATTCTCCAGCTTTAGATATGTTCTCTTTGCCTCCGTTTCTGTGAGGACTGCCTTCGCTGCTTGTTCGTAAGTAGTGTTCTTCTTCCTGGTTTGCTCCTCTTTCTTTTGTAGTACCTTCTTCTTGATTATTTCTTTTTTGAGAGGGCAGGCCATAGCCATGGAGCGATGTCCTAGGCCGCAGTTGGCGCTCTTTTCCCTCGGGCTGCTGCAGTTCTTCCAATGGTGACCCGGCTCGCTGCACCTTGAGCAGATCTCCTGTGGTTCGGGACAGTCTTTCGTCGCATGGCTCTCTATTTTATAGCAGCGGAAGCAGAACTGAACGGGATTAAATTCTTCCCTTTCTATCTGCTCTCCGCTGATTTTCGCGTTAAAATTCAAAAGACCATTCTCTTTTGATTTTTGAGCTATCGCTGTGTCCGTGAAGACCACTTTGAACACATGCGAGTAGTCAGTGTTTTCTTTTCGGTTCCAGAACTTGATAACCTCCGAAACCTTGGCCCATGGTTGGTTTTTATTGATCTCGTCCTTTATTTGTTCCTTGGACTGTTCTCCAATCCAAGGATCGAGTTTCTGCATACAATGCTCCTATGCGTTTGGATTTGGGGCGGGATTGCAGGTTGAAGGCCTATCTCGCGAAGTGTCTCCACTGCCTCATCCTTCGTTATTCCCTCCACGTCTTTCTCCTTCTCGCAGACCGCGACATATCCGGTGGGGACCTCGAGCAGACGAAGCATAGCGATCTTCAGTTTCCCGAAGACCAATTCAAACACCTTTTCCCGTGATGGCCTAACGCTACCACTGATGGTGCGCAGCGGGATTTTGGTTGTCCCATTAGGCTCCATTACCCACTTGGGGGAAGCCCCCCTGGGTTGTATTTCCTCTTGTGTTTTAGTTTTATCTTGTAGTCCTTTGAGTCCTTTACGATGATCCTTCCTTCTTGGTGAATCTGGTGAGCTTTCATATGGAGTTGTTTATTGTGGGCAATCCCCCTCCCTCCCCTTTGTAAGAGGACTTCAGTGAACATGAACTGCGGGATGGGGGGGATGAATGGTGGGTGGACCCGGGGAGGCCCCTCAGACGGATGATATGTGGCGGACTTAATGATGAGTGGTGATTGAATCAACTACCACCGCCCCGTCTGGGGTTTGGTTATCGATGCTGCTTCCAACTTACACAGGGACGGTTATATGCCCCCCCCCCCGCCCTGTGGTCTTGACCGGAAACTACCTTCAGAGATGAGAGCGAACTCTTCCCCAAAGCTTTCAGCATCGCCTCGTAACCGGGCGTTCTCTTCCGTAGAGTTCTACAGTGGGCTAATCCTCAAACCAGCTTCCCTTTACGTCTCCAATTATGTCTATCAAAGTGGACCGACATAGTTGGGCGAGATTGATGAGTGTCAGTTCAGTTCACTTCAGTCCCCATGCTCCAGGGATGAGGGGACTGCAAGGGGGCTTAGCCAGACATGTATCGTCTGTGCGTTGCTCCAAATAAACTTGTTATTTTCTTCCCCGTGGGGAAATGGCAAAACTGGTTGGCGTTTTCTTGGTTTACCTTTGACTTTACCGCCTTTGCCGGCTGTGACTTCTTCTTGAGCGTAAAAATATCCAAGTTTTCTTCCAAGTCAAGTGTAATGATGATGATGTACTCAGTTTTTCGAAAAGAGATGGTATAGTGGAAGATATAGTAGGTGAAAAAAAATTAAAGATGGGGGGGGGGAGGATTTTTCCCAAGTAGGAAAACGATTTTTAAGGGGTATTTATTCCGCTTTGGTTAAACGTAAGGTTAGAGGAAATGAGCCACTCATGTGCGTGGAATTTTAAAAATAGTTTTAATGTGCGATTCCAGCTTGTCGCCTGTGAAATTTACCGAAGAAGCAATTATTACCACTACAGCAAATGCGTATATCATATCCAAAGACATTAATTGATTTTGAAGACAAATGGCTTGAACGCCATATTTTATATATATATATATATATATATATATATATATATATATATATATATATATATAAACTAACTCAAAGACAATAAAAGAACTACAAAACCAAAAATACTTAAAAGCGATAGGCTTGATCACCAGGCTCTAGCATCTCTTTGCACCCTTCCACACTTCTTTCTCTTTTCACCACTGGTCTACTTTCCGCTATCTGTCCACACACCCTTACTCTATCCCCTGCCTACATCTACTCTTACACCACATGGCTTATCTTCATTTATTAATATGGCTTCTAAGATGTTAAGTCTTGCTTTATTAACCTCTTTTATTTTAATAATGGTGTTATCAACGAGCATATCTCTCGTTAGGTTAATATTATGTACACTTTCCATATGGCTCTTTGTCTCTCCGCTTTGTAGATGCATAGATAACCATCTCGAAATTGTGGTAGTTGTCATGCCAATATATTTTGAGTTGTTATAAAGCTTACAGTCTTTATCGGGGCAGGTGAACTCATAGACTATGTTGGTTGACTTGAGATTCGAGGAGTTTGGGCAGATGTTATTTTACATCAGAAGATTGCTGGCTTTTTTTTATTTATAATAGACGATGAGTTGGTTTTATCTGTTGGATTTTTAACTTTGATGTTACGGTTAATAATCTCCTTGATGTTTTTTTTTTTCATCTATTTTATAGGCTTTGGACATCTGGTTTCTGTAATACACTTTGATGTCATGTTTATAAATCTGTGTTATTGTTGCTGTGATGTGGCGTTCGAATCGTTGTTTTAGTTGTTTCCTTCACTGGTATAAAGTTTTCTCCTTTCTATTTTAAAATACTTGTTTTTTGATAATCCTTTTATGTTTCTTTTTATTATTTCTAGCTTTTTCTAACTTTCTTTACTTACTCCCTCTGTTTGTCTCATCATGTGAACACTTCGTCCTTCCCTTCGTTGATCTTTGAAGTATAGGTGGGGAAGTCTCTACGTGCTCCCCTTTCTTGTCTCTGGGTGATCATGGCCATTACTTCCTCCCCTATCTCACGTTGCGTGGTTTAGATGAGTTTCTTGGCCCTATTCTCTATAATCTTGTTGATTGGCTAAATTCTTGATTTGCGATGCAAATCTTGCTGTCTTCTTCTGTCTATTCATCCTTTGTTCGTGATTATCAAAACTCCCTTGTTCTGTATTCGTTGCAGTGCGATAACATTATTTTTTGAGATTGTATACAATGGTATCACCGGATATACCATTGTTGACTGAATTAAGGCTGGATAAATTTTCTTCTTGTTTTTTCTTTTAAGCTCTGAGCCTAAATAGTAGCCCGAGCCTCTTTCTTCCTTTTTCTACTCTTTATCTCGCATGCTTGGTGTATCCTCTCTTCGTAATCGTCAATCCTAGCACTGCAAGCACTGTAGCTTTGTTTGTTTATTCGTATCTGTTTCCTTCGATCACAATGTTACTGAGTCTCCTACTGTGTATTGGTACGATTTTAAATTTATTCCTGTTGGTGCTGATCTTCAACTGTTTTTCATAAGCGTTGATCCGTCGTATTACTTCTGCTGTCAGTATGGTTTGCATATCAGGGTTCCTATAAGGGCAGACGACAATCTGTGTGATGTCATCTGCGAACTGTATATTTGAGCACCCGTATGTAACTGGCAGAGGAATGTCCGAATCAGACATCCTACTTGCGGAAGGCCAGCCTCCATCTTAAATTTATCTCCATGGTAGTTTCCATTTTTGATAAATGCGTATCATTCGGTTATATACTTGCAAAGTAGTCTTTCAATCTTGTTCTCTAGGCGTAACTGAAATATCTTATATTGCATTCCTTCCGTCCATACTTTGTCAAAATCTTTGGACACATCCCTGTAGACTATATCAACGCTAGCCTTTTCTCTTTTTGCTCTATCTATTTTTTTCTGTTATGACCGCGAGGGCCATCTCCGTGCTTCTTTTCTTTCCGAAGCCGAATTGAAATTTATTTAGTAGGTCATTAGCTTCCAGGTGCTAATTTAGGCGAGTGTTCATAATTTTCTCGAACATCTTCCCGATGAAGTTGAGTAGAGATAGAGGTCTGTAATTCTCCACTAGTGTAGTAGGCATGCCAGCTTTGGGTATGAAAATCATCTTGGCTACTTTAAGTTCTTTCGGGAAGTAGCCGGTGTTAAGGCTGGCATTAAATACTGAAGTAATTCCCTGCAGTATTTTTTCAGTCGCTTTCAGTGCCTCTTAGTAAGCTCTGATCTACCTGGTGCCTTCTGCTTAAACTGAGCGATTGTGTTTTTCAATTCTTGGACGGTAATTCTTGCGTCGTTACCGTCCAAAGTGTCTCTTGCTGCATCTACATTTCTGTAAGGGATTATCCTGTCCGCTTCTAGTTCGAGTTGTCTTGTGATGTTTCGTTCGAAGTCCTTGTCGAAGTCTTGATTGTCCTCTTCACTAATGTTTAAAATGTTCTTCCAGTGTTCTTTAAATAGTTGTTCTATTGCGTCAATATCTTCTATATTATTGCCTTGATTATCCTCCAGGGTCATCTTCTTGTCCCCTGATTTTCCTTTCATTTGTTTTATTATTTTCCAAAATTCTCTTGCGGGTGCGTCATCGTCAATCGTCTGGATTGTTTCATTCCAGTGCTGATTTTGTTTTTCTCTTATTTCCGTATTAAGAATCCTCTTTATCATCTGCATTGCGTTGAGTAGCTCCCTTGTTGGTCCGTTTCTCCTTTTGTTGTCTGAAATTTCCCATAGTCAACGATGGTTTCTTATGATTTCTAGAAACCAGGTAAAGGTCTTAATCGTCGAGTAGCTGTTTCTTGGGATGGCTTTTCTATCCACCTTCTTTTTTTTATCAAATTCCTAATAGTTTCCAGTTCTTCATCTATCTCTTCTTGCGATGCGCCGTCTAGTTCTTTCGGCTGATGTGTGCTTAATTCTCTCCCAGTCTGCTCTTTGAAAGGCTTTTGTTACCTTTCCTGAGATCTGGATTGTTCTTTGATTAAGGGTGATCAGAGTCGCTGTGTGGCCCGTACATAGGATATCTTCTGGCCTCATATAGTAATTATATGGAAGATAGTTATTGCCCAAGCAGATGTCTAGTTTATTGGCTGCGTTTGCCCTCACGTAGGTGGGGTAGTCCGGTTTAAGTCTTTGACAGATACCTCTAGCGAACAGAGTTCCGAGGTCTCTGCCTATCCCGTTTCTTCGTCTATATCCGCTCTCTTGACAGTGTGCGTTCAGGTCACCCGAAAGTAACACTGGTAACCTATTATTGAAAATTCTGATGAAGTTCTGAATGGGCAGTTGGTTTCTCATTAGCGGTTGATATCCTGTTGCTGTAATGATGTTCGTAAATTCTATTTTGATCTCCACTGCGATGTAGGCTTCGTCCAATTCGTTGCAAGTTCTATATTCAATATCTTTTCTGATTGCTATAGCTGACCCGTCTTGTAGTTCTCTCAACGGGTTACTCGCTATAACATAGTAATTCCAGATTTTGATCTCGTCTTCTTGAAGATTTACGTCGTGTGCCGAAATTAGAATTATATCCGGGTCTAGTTTTCTAAAAATGTTTCCATACATTATCCTTTTACTTTTCCATCCATTAACGTTGAGCTGTAGAATCTTAAGATCTGTTTTATCCATTGTAGTTTATAAAGTCATAAAATCTATTCCGTTTCCAAAGTCCTTTAACCTTTTCCGTCCTCCTGCTGGTTTACGGGAGCCCTTAACTTTCGAGTGGTGACGCATGTTTGTTGGAGTTGGGCTTGGTGAGTTTTATCTACTTAGTGGAGCTGGGCTCTTTCCCGTCTTGGGTTTTCTTTTCTTCTGGGTTTTCCTTGTTATTTTTCTAGTCTCTTCTTCTGCCAATTCGCAGCTGGTGTCTACTGTCTCTGTTTCCGGTTCGCTTTTTTCTTCCTGGGCGTCTCCTTGGTTTTCAGTCTCTACGTTATCTACTTTGAGAAGGGCCTCTGAATTAATCTCTTGTGGCACGACGATGGGTTCTAGTCCATTGGCCTTCAACATGGAGTTGAGTGTTTTCGCATATGTTCCAGGATTAAGTGCATTCTGGACATGTGTATGAATCACGCAAGTATAGAGTTTACCAAAAATTCCCTTCGTGATGTTTGGCAGCGCTGGGGTGGTTAAGCATTGTTTTTTGGCTAAGTTAGCGTAGGATGTGGTGTTTTCTGAAGATTTCTTTGTCTGTAGGTTTCTCTCCTTCTTCTTAATGATGTCTTTTCTAGCTGGGAATGACATAGCCATGGTACGATGGCTACCGCCGCAGTTTACACATTTCTTGTACGTTTTTCTGCAGTTGCGGTAGTCGTGTCCCTCTTTGGCGCATTTAGAACATGTGACTGTTCATCTCTTGGGGCAGTTAGCTGAAGTATGTTTTTCCGTAGCATAGCAATTAAAGCATATTTGAATGCTGACAAATGTGTTTCTTTGTATATTCTGCGGAGGAATACACATGCTAAAGGCCAATAATCCCTTTTCTTGGGCTTTGACCGCCATTTCAGTTGTCTCGCATATAACTTTAAAGACATGAGTATAGTCTTTAAATTTTACAATTTCCTGTATCTTGATCCATTTCTGATTTTCCATTACTTCACTTTTCATTTCTTCGTATGAGTGAGATCCCACCCATACTTTTACTTTCCGGCATACGAAGCTCCAGCTTGCGTTGATCTGCGGCAGTGTCTTTGCTTCCAGTTGGAGTTTTCCGAGGGTTACCGATCCACCCGGAGATAGTAGCTTTTCCACATCATTTCCTTTGGACAAATGGCGATGAATCCGGTGAGGACATCGATGCATTTTATCAAGGGTATGGAGAGGTCCTTGAAGATGGTCTGCATGACCTGCTGCGGAGTACATTTGGTTCAGTTGTTTCCTTTCTGATTCCATCGAAGAGGTAGTCTTTGCCAATCCTGGTTGTCCATCCTGGTTCTACTCTGCCCTACTATTGTGGGGCTCCTAGTGGCGAAATCTGTTAGTAAAAGTTATGCTCCTCAGATGGGAGAGCCCTCTATCTGTCCTAATTCTACCTCTCCTACCTCTCGACTTTCGTGCTCTCCTTGGCCACCCTACCTATTTAGGCCTAGCCCTATAAGCGGTCCACAGAAGGTTTCGGGATCGTGGTCGAGAATCAACCCCCTTTCCTGGCCCCCTAACGTGGTCTCCTGCAGGGCTTCACTATACCCTACTTCCAACTGTATATAAGACCTTGCTGATGACCAAGTTATGTAGCACTAGTTGAAAAACAAGTTGAAGTAAAAAAGTGTGAAAAAAGTGCCAATAGTCAGAGGAAAAAGTAGCCCCTTCGGGAAAAGCTACCTCACCCACAAGGAACAGGAGAAATCTCCAATCAACTCTGTGAGCGCATATATTTCTTCCTGGGATAGTTGTTCGTTGGTTGTTATAAGTGTTGAGTGGTAAACAGGCGTTTAACTCAAATTAGCATGAAAAATTCACGTTTTGAAGAAAGTTTCCCGAGTCGTTGGCCTCTTTTCCAGTGAGAACTTTACCAGATCGTCGAAAATTTGTCTGAAAAGCAGAGTAGCAGGTTCGTTATTAAAGATAAGCCCGCCATCAACGGTCAAGCGACAAGCTGGAATCGCACATTAAAACTATTTAAAAAATTCCACGCACAGGAGTGGCTCATTTCCTCTAACGTTACGTTTAACTAAGGCGGAAAAAATACTCCTTAAAAATCGGGAGGGGGGGGGGGCGCACTTAAGCTAGCTCGGAATTCTTAGCAAATTCACCTCGTAAGAGTCATCTCGCTATCTGGTAAAGGAGGAAAAGTTTGGGGAAAGTTTTGCTTACGCCTCCAAAAATCTGGTCTCTAATTTTAGAACCAGATTTAAAAAAACGAGTACTATACTGGTGTCACAGTCATCCTCATTATCATTCACTATTAACCACATTTTCTTTTATCATGGTCCACTTAGGCAGATGACTGCCTAAGTCCCCGGCCCATCTCCCTGCGTAAACCGCCGTCAGATGTGAAAGGGCATTGCCATTCATGTTTCGTCCCAACTATGCCAGGCAGTAGCATGGTCATAATTGGGGGCATTGGAAAGAGCTGGTTTGAGGAATAGCCCACAGTTGACAACAATGTCAGAAACTCTTCCGGATACGGGACGGATTGCTACCTCCGCTGCTCATCACAGCGGAGGCCCCTTCATGGACCATAGAGGGACATACAACCGTATCTATGGTATGCTGGGATGCAATCGCGATTAAAACACCCTCGGGGGGGCGGCGTTGTCAATAAGTCCGCCATACAATCACACCCCCGAGAGGACCCCACCCGGATTCATCTCATCCATCGTATCATCCATCCAAAAGGCAATTCCCATTTCTATTCAGGCGGCTGGCGAGCGCGGTAGGGAGGGTCTCTCTTCATCCTCAAGTAAAACCAAATATAAACCGTAAATAATATACACACACACATACATAAAAATTCAAGCCGTGCTATCATCAAAGAATAACAGAGCTTGCTAAAGACGACTTGCACCCCCCAGTCAGAGGGGTTGCAAACGCACCAAAAATGGACTCCCACCCAGCCACAAGAGTCCCATTGAGGACAATAGGTGAACAACCTAAGCCTAAGCGAGGAACGGTGTTCCAGACGATCTTCGGCAAGCTACACGTGGCTATCCCAAGACTGATATACACCCCAGTCGGCTACTCTGCAATCTGCGAGAAAGAGGCAGTTGTGGAGACGCTGACGAAGGAAGAAGGACAGCAGGTGCTAAAGGAGATAAACCTACAACCCAGAACTTTCCCTCAGATCCAGGCACATCGCAACGTGGTGTGCAGGCAGCTCGACCCCTGGATCAGTCAACATGGTAAAGAAGAAATTAAGGAGGAGATAAAACGAAGCCTCAGGGAAAAGTGGCGCAAGTGCATGGAAGTCGAGGGTAGTTATATTGAAATATAATAAAACACTTTTCCTCATATCTTGTTTCCTTATATCCGAATTGAAACACTTATTGACCGCCCTTCGTATCTCATGAGCGCGAGAGGATGATGAAATAAATCCAACTTCACCGCAGGAAAGAGAAAACAAAATAATTCTTTCTTCGGAAATATTTTTATTTCTTACTTCGAAAAAATCCTAGCAGGAGTGGGATTCGAACCGTGAACATTGAGGCAGCGAGCAACCGCTTTGATCTCAATTAAACCCCCCTTTAGACCACTCGGATACGCAGTATGGTTTAATGTTTTTCCAATGAGCCCTATAAATTTAAACTCACTATTAATATATTCAGGATAAAAAAAATGCTCGAAGAACACACAATATAAAACAATTGAAACTGGGGTTTCTTTCTCGTTCTTTGGGTGTGGTTAGAATCGAAATGAATATAAGAGGTAATATGGGTAGGCTTCCGAAAAACGGCAATTTACAAGCGTCTCCTAATTCGTGAGGGAACTTAATAGAGGGTACGAGATTAGTGAGGACATTAAGGAAATTATTTACTTTATAATCCATGGAACAAATGCAAAAAAAAACATCATCGACATACTGGTACCAAATAGTATTTCTAGGGAGGATGGGAAGAAGGAGTTGAGATTAAAAAAAAAATTCCATATAAACACAGCTCAACAAAGGGAACAGTGGGCTTTCCATGGCCATTCCAGAGCGTTAGAAATAACATTTGCCATTAAAGCTAAATGAAAAAAATCAGAAAGCAAACTTTGATAATGTAAGTCCTGCAATTTTTTGTGGTGTTTACATTGGTTAAACAAAAAAGGCTTATATATTGAATCAAACAGCATAAGTACAGTGTCGGACTAGGCAAACTTGAAATGCACTTTTCATTCCTCAGTCTACCTTAAACTATCAAAGAGAATTCGAAAGTCATTCGTCTTTTTGCTCAACGCTATCGAGAGAAACTTAGTTGGATCTGGCTTCATTAAATTTCATTTATAAGATATTAATTTCAACTTAAGTGACGGTTTATTTAAATTAGACAACTTTAATATTAATAAAGTTGTTTTCAATGTAAAAGTTTGACTAATCTATAATTTGTAATACTTTTCTTCTTTTCATAACTTTGTTTTATTTGTCATTTTGTTTAAATGACACCATTCTTTTCTACATTTCCTCATGTTATTTGTCCTTTCATGTATTGTTTATTCCACCCCTGATGATGTAAACGCGAAAGCGCTTGTGCTGATTATGTGTATTATTTTTCTTTGGTATATTTCAAGCATATATATATATATATATATATATATATATATATATATTGCTCAAACGATCCATCTCCGACCTTATTCATCGTTTTAAATCTCCCAACCCATCACTTCCCCGTATGTATGGTCTGCCAAAAATCCCCAAAAGAGGAACGGCACTCCGAACTATTATATCATGTATTGATTCTCAAGCATACAAACTCTCGAAGTGGTTAGCCCCCCTTCTTGCTGACGCTGTTGGATTGACCTCTCTTTCAAACATAATCCACTCCTCTGATTTTATTGAAAAATTCAGGAAAATCAACATAAAAGGAAGCTGCTTAGTAGGCTTTGATGTAGACAGCTCTTAATGTTCTACATATCTAAGGTATTAAATAATAAAAAAATAAACCTCCCTCTAGGCAAAGATAAAATTATAAATCTTGTTAAACTTTGTCTTACTGACAATCTATTTATCAGCGATATGGTCTTAGCATGGGTAATCCTTTATCGCCCATATCATGTAACCTTTTTAGGGAAAATTTCGAATTATCATTTTCCCTTCTGTGATTACCCATCATAATTTTGTATGGTATAGGTATGTAGATGATATCATTCCTCTGACATTCATCCCACTATCAATTTTAAAGTAAAGTGGGAAAAAGATAATTGTACATCCTTTCCTGATGTAAAAATTGTTAGTCATTGACAAAATTAGCTTCACTGTGTACCGAAAACCAACCCATTCTAATTCGTATATCCATTTATTTTCTCATCATGATATTAACATTAAGCGAGCCGTTGCATCAGGTATGTTTTTGAGAGCACTTAGGATACGTGACCCTTGCTTTCTAAAAGACGAGATTACATATACAGTACATTATATTTTCAATATGATTTCCATTATTTGCAATGCATAATTCGATGCGCCTTGCTAAATTCTGGTAAACTCGATTGAATAGGTGTACATTGCCGTCGATTTCAGCACACTGACTTATAATGCGTTTTCTCAAGTGGTTTAGATTTGCAATCTTCATTGAGTAAACTTTCTCTTTTAACATACCCCAGAAAAAAGAAATCTAGGGGAGAAAGGTCTGGTGAACGAGGGGACCACTCCACATGACCTCTTCTTCCAATCCAGTGAGGAAAAGTGCCATTCAGCCAATCTTTAACATTTGTAGCAAAATGGGCAGGGGCTCCATCCTGCTGAAACCAGTCCGGAAGTACCCAGACTGCAGTTTCATATCACCTTCACGTGATCAATGAAAGTTTATCTGAAACAAAATCTACTCATTACCGTCCCAAAGATTAAAACAAATTTAGTAATATGAAGTGTCTATCTCTCCCTTTTTCTCCCCTCCTCAAGGAAGTGAACAAAGTTATTTCTCCAGGCCTAACCACATTTAAAATATCCTTTTTCTATCCAACCTCGTGGATCAGCCAAATGAAGCAGGTGTATATTTAATCCCGTGTGGCTCTACAAACTATCTCTCATTCTACATAGGATAGACTGGAAGAACCTTAACACATCGAATTTATGAAGTTAAATGTGTTGTCAGACGAGGCAGTACCACATCCAGTATTTTTATTCATATTAGCAATTTCAACGAACAAATTAACTATTCAAAGGCACAAATCATATATAATTGTAAAGATTTCCGTAAAAGAAAAATAGTATAATCTATATTAATAGGAAAAATTTCCAATTTTAATTTGTCAGATGGGGAATTGAACTGCAGCCTGCATTCCTGTAACCTCATCGGAAACGGTTTAGTCAACGATCTTAGACTCACACCATCCTGATTAATGACCTTTTCCCCCCGTTTTGTGTTTATTTGTGGTTTTTCTTTTTTTTTTATGTGTACGATATTTATAGACTTTTGTAACAATCGCATTCTCAGTATACGACTGAAGAGGGCATGATAAACTACATACCGAAACTAGTCTCGTAAATTAAACTGTTGGCTCCTATACAGTCGTTTCACTATCATATATATATATATATATATATATATATATATATATATATATATATATATATATATATATATATATATATATATATATATATATATATGTGTGTGTGAGTGTAAATCAAACCAGAACCACTATTCGTAACATGTATAATTGGGTAGGTTTCAAACATTAGCTATGTTCATCTTCAGCCTATAATGGAGCAAAACAATATGATTGTCGAACAAGCAAGCTTAGAATTCATGTAGAAATATATATGTATTAATGAATGGCAATAAATTTAAAGTTTGGTAAATTTTAGAGAAAACGATGCGGAAATTATTGAATGACGATATGTATTAATCAATGACAAAATAAATTTAATAGTTTAGTAATTTTAGAGAAAACAAGGCAAAATTACAGAAAGAACAATGCAAAAGTTACAAAGAAAACATTGAAAGAATTATAAAAAACAAACTAAAAAAACAAAGAAAAAATTTTAAAATAAATAAACACTTACCCACTTGAGAGGAAAAGAAACCAAATGATTCAAAATGTGGAAAAATTAACAGAGATAAACATGGCAGTAAAAAATAGTCTAAAATAACTGAAATTATGAGCGACCAACTAATAGAATAATTTAACTATCGGGTCATTGAGTGGCTTCTTAATAAATTTTATGTAAAAATTAATTATAAATCAAACGAAATTAAAAATATTTGAGTTAAGAAATTTGGATTGGTGCGGAAGACTGACTAGAATTCAATTCTGGATTTAACATTTGGATAAATATTGATTCCAAAATGTTGAGATCGGCAGATTTATCCGCAGAACCTAAAACTTTGACATTTGAAGGAGACAATGACGAGGTGCAAGAATCCAAATTATTCCTTATTGAAGAGAATTCTGGCTTGGCAATAGGTCTGTCTATATAGTGAAAACCCGACTTATGCTTGCAGATCCTCAGCTTCAATTGTAGTGTAGTTTTACCTACGTAGCGAGTTTGGCAGCTCTCACACAAAAATAGATAAACAAGCGATGATTTGATTAGCAAAGGTCTCCTGATGAGACAAGGTTTCCATCACATAACTTACAGTAGCTTCAAACCAAATAATGATAAGTAACGCATAATATGTTTCAGATGTGAAATAAGCATGGCTATAAGTTATACATGTACATTGTACATGTTAGGATGGATGAAACTGCAAGTTACGCGAAAAAGAACATTTATGTTAAAAAAAATATGGTAGTCAGATAATCCGGACAGCAGTAATTCAATTACTTCTATCTTTGATACAACCAACTAATTGAGGGTAGTAACTTATTCCATGAATTCTTAGCACTTTCGGTCATTATCTTGTCAAGTTCTTACCAGGAAACATGCCTAGGAGACCCACTACACCTGCCTATATCGAGGAGCTAATTGTTAAGCTACGTCAAGAAGATTATCTCTCCATCAGAGCAATAGCTGAAAGGGTTAAACTCCCCCAAAGGGTCGTACATAATATTATACCACGTAACGAAAAATCGGTGAAGGAAGCGTTACGGTGTGAAGTATAATTTCAGCAGAAGATACTGGCCCACTTGTCCGCTTACAGGGCAGAGTGAATGCTCAAGTGCCTAAAAAACTTCTGACAGCACATACTGTACCCCATATGAAAGTCGCCTCTGCCCAACCTGCCATCTTTATGGAGGATAATGTACCATGTCACATGGCAGAGTTAATGAAGAATTTCCTTGATCAGGAAGAAGTAAGGGTCATGGACTGGCCTTCTCGGAGCCCGGACCTCAATTTAATTGAGAATTTGTGGAAGACACTAGGAGAGAGAAGTAAGGAGAGAAACCAAAGCACCGTCGAAGAACGGTGGCAGAAGATGTCAGTGCGTAATTTTTAATAGAAAAGGTTTAACATACCAATTAATAATAATATATTGTAACAACAGAAAATTATTTGTTGAGCAGCTTCTATCATTATACTTTCTCATATCTACGTCTGTTGTGTTATATGTGCGGATCATTTTCTCCACCATATTTTTGGACTAAAAATGCTCTTTTGCACGTAACTTGCAGTTTCTTCAATCCTAACATGTACAATGTCATTATACATGTACAACTTATAGCCATGCTTAATTTATATCTGTAATTCATCCTGCATTACTCACCATAATTTAGTTTGAAGCTATTGTAAGTTTTGTGATGGAAACCTGCGTTCGAATCATTATGGCCGCGCAAACTAGCGCGCATCAACCCCTAAGCTTAAAAGCTCGATAACGGAATGTGTGAGAAGTGATGCACAGAAACAAGAGAAAAGAGATTCTACTGGAGGTGAGCCCGAGGAAGACAAAGAGAAAAACACATCGCCCGGCAAGGACTCGAACCTTAGATCTCTGGTTATCTAGACCAGTGCTCTACCGACTGAGATAACGGGACACTTAAGCCCTGTGACATATTTCATCAAATTAACTTTGTCGTTTTGTTGGAGTCGACAGTGACGGCTGTTTAGTTAAAGTTGCGCTGCAGCTTTTTAACCTTTTCAGACTCTCCTTTCAGAAAGCGAAAGGTGAAGTAAAATGCTGGCAAGTAACATTTCTTTATTAGCCAAGACGCCTTTCTTGGCTAATAAATGAATGTCACTTGCCCGCATTTTACCTCACCATTCGTTTTCTGAAAGGACAGTCTGAAAAGGTTAAAAAGCTGCAGCGCAACTTCAACCAAGCAGCCGTCGCTATCGACTTCACCAAATCATGGAATATAGTTTATTACCACGATATTTATCCTTGAAAAGGTCTTTAAGAATAAAGAGGAAAGCGCTCGGAATCGTTTTTGTATTTTCTTTTGTGGGTGTATCTGCATATATATATATATATATATATATATATATATATATATATATATATATATATATATATATATATTAGGAGGAATATGAAGACCCACGTGATAGCTCCAAACATTTATTTTCCGGACGTTTCGGTCATTAACAATGACCATCTTCAGCGAATTTAATCTAATACGAATACAAGAAATTTTAAGACTTAGATGACAAAATTGCAAAAATAGCACAAACAATTCAATATTAGTTACAATCTGAAAAATAAGTCAAACTCAACAAGAGAGGAAACAGAAATGAAACCAGAATGATAAGTAAGTAGTTCAATATAAGTTAATTTATGGATATATGATATTGAAAAAATATGTTAAAAACAGTTGAATGCCAGGGATGAAGTGATAGATAAATACGAGTTTGACCAAGGAAGGAAAATTTAAAATTTAAAACTTCAATAAACAATATTCCCGACAATAACAAATATGAATAATAAATATGAATTGAACTCAATCGGAATACAAGAAATTTGTTTTTAAAGTAAAACCCGACAAAATTTTAAGGGCAGGGTGAACAATGAAAAATGAAAGGAAGGGTAAAATCAAATAGCCAAGAATCCGAAAGGAAAACAAAAATCAAAGCAAACAGTTCAATATAAGTTAAAAATACAAATATATGATAGTGAAAATTATAGATCGAAAACAGTTGAATACAGGGAGTAAAGGTAATTCAAACGATCAATAAATGCGAGTAAACAAAAAATCGCTAGACAAAAAATCTTCCGAATAAGAAAGCTTTTAAGGCACGCTTCGCAAGGTGGATCGGGACGATGAAAGAGAGAGAAATTAATTGCGAATTCAAAGGACAAAGGAGAATTGAGGTAAACACGCGGCGAATATACACAAAAAGCTTGTTTATTCGGAATATTTTTTGTCCTCCGCGTAGCCGAGTGGTCTAAGGGGCGGTTTAATTGAGATCAAAGCGGTTGCTCGCTGCCTCAGTGCGTTGCTTGGTTCGAATTCCACCCCTGTACGGAATCCTTGCGAATTAGGAAATAACTTTTTCCGAAGAAAAATTATACTTTTTTCTGTTTCTTGCGGTTTGCTGGATTCATATATATATATATATATATATATATATATATATATATATATATATATATATATATATATATATATATATATATATGAATGCAATGTCCCGCAGGAAAAATGAAAAAGGTGTTTCCAAGTACCTTCGAACTTTGTTAAGTTCCTTATCAAGGATAACTACAAGAAGTAATATTATATTAGAGGTATATAAACGAAAGAAAAATATGAAAGACCGCCTCAAAAACAAAAAATCACCAATGAGGAAGACGGAAAGGGGAAGGTAAAGATTCACATTAAGAATTACAAGAAGCAGGTAGTAAGGTCAAACTGAGAAGACGGAAAGGGTAACAGATTAAAAGAAATAGAAATAGCCTAACTAGGAAGATTATAAGAAACTAGGAGCGAAAAGTGGGGAAAATACAATGTACATAACAGAACAGTGACAATTAAAAAAAGTAAAAAAAAAAAATTGAGGCCACATAACTAAAGATTGTATATAAAAAACTAAGAAAAAAAGTCAGAACTAATTTCTTTAAGTATTACTCTTTTAATTATAGCATTTATTTTATGTAAGCCAGGGGTAAGGTTAAAATTAACACATTGGCTAATAAAAGCACATTCAATGATATTCCTTTTTATAGGGTCATTGGAATGATAAATAAATTTTGCCGAGTTCCAGTTGATTAGATGGTCCTTATTTGACATATGGACAAAGAAATTACTGTTATCTTCCCCTCTTCGGACATTATATTTATGTTGATCTATGCGAACAGAAAGTTGTTCACCTGTTTGTCCATAATATTTACTTAGGCAACCAGAACACTCAACTGAATAAACTCCCCACCCTAAACTATTACAATTATTACGTACAAATAAATTCTCAATGGTCGTCTCGCATTTAAAAGCAACAGAAATGTTAAAGTTACTCAAAAGACGGGGAAGATCACTAAAACAAAGAGAAAACGGTAGAACTAAAATGTTATTACTATTATAAGGGAGAGTAGGAACAGTTTGATAAAATGACTTTTGAGCAGAAGAAAGAAAGTTTTAAATACTGTATCTTTCGTAAGCCTACTAATTCAAATTCTTATATTCATTTTTACTCTTCTCACAGCCCTAAATTTAAAAGTTCTGTTTTTTCTTCTATGTTTCTACGGGCATTACGAGTTGTGAGTCCGGAATATATGGATTTGGAATTTTCCAATATCTTTGAAATTGGCCATAAACTTTGTTACCCTTAACCGTTTCATATATATATATATATATATATATATATATATATATATATATATATATATATATATATATATATATATATATATATATATATATATTGAACACCCGAGACAAAAATAGTTTTTTTACAAAGGCAAGAAAAAGGGACAATGGAAAACACAATGATCAAGGAGAACAAAGGACGGCATAATGAAAGCATCCATACTGAGAAGACAGAGATGATGCCAATGGAAAAAATATTCAGGTACAGCAATTCAAACCCATCAAGGCGTCACCTATAAAATCCAATATACTTCCAGGCTAGGATCTTCTAAGGGATTTTTATACCATATCTTTTACCCGCTCACAATTTAAGACACACTATCTATATCACATACAAAGCAACAACCACAAAGCTTTCGCCCTGTATAACAATATAGTAAATGAGAAACAGAAATTTGACGTGAAGGGGGGGGCATAAAACCAGAAGCAGTTGTAATAAGAAATAGTCTCAATTTTTCCCTTGCCGTTATTTCTGTCTTCTCAATATGGATTGCCTTCATTGTGCCGTATTTTACTCTACTTGATCATAGTCTTTTCCACTGTCCCTTTCTCTTGCCTTTAAAAACTCGTATTTCTTATTTCATGTGCACTGGAGGCAACTTGATCCTTGACCTGGGACCTAAACAAGAGGCATTTTGGTGTTCATTTGAAGCTCTTGAGCGTCCAGAAGGCTTCTTTCACATGAATGTAACCAGTCTTTTTAAAGTCATTAATGATCTTAGAGATGATGCAGCAATATCCTTCCTTAGCAACGATCTACTTGCCTTTCAGGCCACTTTGGTGTGGAACTCAATTTTTGCACGGTTTTAATTGGAAAGAACCATTTCTGGAATTGAACAAGATTCACACATTTATTTTTACAAACAAATATCACGAAATAGATTATTATTATACAACATCATTCATTTCACTCATATTTGGCAGCATTTTACACTTTGATCGAATAGCAAAGCTCCATGGACTGGAACTCATAACCTACAGGAACATGACTAAAGCGTGATTTTAGATTCAGCGAAGAAATACAGTTTTTTTTTAATTATTTTTGAAATGTTGGGTATTTAATAAACCTGCAAATAGATTTTTTAAAATAATGAAAATATTAAAAAAATATATATTAGTCTCAAAAATTTTGCCGATGACTGTACATACCTTCCACACCTCCCGGTCCCAACATCCCCTGGTGGAGTTGCGGCTATATCCACTGAAGGGCCAAAGGTCATTTGATGTAAAGTGTAGGACTCTATCTAGCCCAGCGAAGTGCAGCAACTCAACCTGACATCGATTTTACAAATGGACAGATGGCACGGCACATCATCCTGATTTAATATCATCGTTGTTGCGGTGCGGAAGTTCATAAGTATATGCAAAGGGGTTTCAAGCATTGCGACGTAGCGACCACCGGTCAATGACGTGTTTGGGCTAACCAGTGGACCCAACACGTGTCACGTGAACACACTCCATACCAGTATAAAACCACCACCATCCTTGTTGACAACTAGGGTGACTGGGCTCATGGGGTGCGCGCCATGTTCGAACCCTGCTGTCCCAAATAACGAACCATGACTCATCGGACTACGCCACTTGTTACCAGTCCTTCAGAGTCCAATTGTAACATCACGAGTCCATGTGTGATTGTTGACCGCTTGTTGTAGTGAGCCAAACGGGAGGCTTCAGTAGCGATACGTTCGGAAATGTCATTGACGAATGAAGAAATAGCTTTCAATGAAATACCGGTGTCGGGATGAACTTGCTTCAACACTTTGTAAATATAGATGTTGTAACTTTCCTTCTTCCTCCTTTTCTTCTTCTTCTCGCCCTTAGCAATGGACTTTTGAGCCTTGCCGGCTTTCTTTGCAGCCTTTCCGGAAGTATTTGGAGCCTTACTGAAAAACTATATATATTTTTTCCTGGGGCAAGTGGTGAGTATGTGAGTGTGAGAGATAGTGGTGTACAAGAATAGTGGGGTTGGGAATAGTGGTAAAAATAAGAAAGTCTTAAGGTTGCAAGATTTGCAAAGTTGCCTGAAGATAAGGCTAATCTCTTTCTTTGTTTTTAATGTTTTTGTTTCTTTAATGTTTTTTCTGGCATGTATATATATATATATATATATATATATATATATATATATATATATATACGAATGTTTATAGAAATTATTTAGCGTTCAAACCTTCGTATTCATGTTCAAATTTAGCGTTCTTGTTTCCTTGACTTGTTGTTTAGTTCTTTAGTTACTATTTATTTGTGTTTTTTGTCTCATAACTGATTCTTACGGTATTCTATTTGTATCAGTATATGTTTATGTTAGTTTCTTTGATGTATGGTTGATTTCATGTGTTTCCAGTTTATGTTTATTAGTTTCTTGTTGATTGGTTGTCTTCGTGTGTGTTATGTGTTTCATACTTATGTTTTGTACTCTTCCTTTTTCTTCTTAGTCCTTGTTGGCTGAATTGGGATCTTCATCGGGTTGCTGCTCTAATCAGGTTCGTTCCTTGTAGTCGGTTGTGGTTCTTCTTCGGTCCTCTTGGTAGTTCTTTTTTATGCAAAGTACGGGACAACTGCGTTTCCAAGCTTGTTGACGCTGCTTGGGAATCCTGAACGGCATCGACCTCGTTGATGAGTTCTCTAATGTCCTCGGTGTTGTTTAATGTTATTTTATTTTTCATATCTGACGCTCTTTCCTTTAAGACTGTGTTGAGTAGCCTGAAGTTCGTCGCTCTGTGCAGCTCCTCTTGCTTCCTTCTATCCCTTCTGCGTGTATTGGTGATGATATACATACACTTGTTTTGCATTTTTTGCATCTCCTTCTTAGCACCTTTTGAAACACCAAAAAGAAATGCCGAGGGATAGGTGAGGGTGGACCTGACCAGCGCCAGATATAATTTCTTATTGTTTCTTTGGCTGAAGTTTCTGAAGGTATAGAGGGTTCTGACTGCCGAAGATGCCTTTTGGATCCGTTCTTTGACGTGCTTCCTGTACCCGGTTAAATTGATTTTCATCCCGAGTACATCGCACTCGTTCGTGTAGGGATAGCACTTATCTCCCACTCTCACATCTGAGAGTCCATGTGTGGTGCTGTGTACCCTGTCGTGGTGCTAACAGGAACACCTTTGTTATCTTCTCCCAGTTGCTTTACAGATTTCTCCGTACAAACTTTCTAACCTAATTTCGCTCGTTGGTTTTCATTACATGGTTTTAAGTAAGTAATAATAATACTTCTCATTAAACTGGAATCCTCGATCGATAACAACGCCTCTGAAATCCAAGCGAAAGCGAGAACGAAGAAACTGGATCAAAGGTGGTGCGTAGAAATTCCAGAAAGCTACTGAGTAGCTCCCCCGCCACATCCATTCTTTCTCCTGAGACCCTTGAAGGCTCCTTCATTCCTCCGAAAATAAATCTAAATCATCAGCCCACCTCTGAGGGGGCCTTCGGGGAAGAACCCACTCCCTTCTTCCCGGGCTCACCTTTTGCGCAGCTGCAAATGGACTTTATAGGCATAAATGATCATCGAGATTTTAAAAGCACCTCTCCAATTTGATGCTCGTGGGCGTAAGACTGGCGTCGTACCAAGCGCGCATACACACCCACACACACATATACGTATGCATACGCACGCACATGCACACACACACCATTGCGACTGACCAGTTTGGGTCGCTGTATCGAATCAAACGGAGCACTCGCGGCACAAGTCACCTGAGTGGTCTTGATTGGCACTTTTCCCGCGTTTTTGTTTTGTTTTAATTAGCTGTTGAATCTTAAACGGACCCCGTTTCTTGGGGAGGAATGAGGGTGGGGGCGGGGGGGTTCACCGGAGCCCTCTCCATAGATGAATCTTTCTTCTCCTCGAATCTGCTTAAATCCGCATTCAAAACCTCGGCACCCAAATCGCCTTCAAATGTCTCCATTTGTTGAGGTCAGTTAATTTGTACTATAATGTTCATCCTCATTATCCTCTGCCGCAAAGTGGGTCGGCGACACCCCTACCATTAGGTGTGGCATTGTATGTGCCCATTATGAAAGGCATTCGCAGGAATAAATTTTTCGGGTGGGTGTCTTCCCAGGCCAGCGGCCCATATCCGGGTTTAGCCGCCCTTTACGACACGCTCCGGGAGGTTGCCTGGATATTCTTCCTCCTACACACTCATCTTTATCAAATTTCACTACACTATAATTGTGTTGACAAACATTAATGTCATTGGCAAAGAAAATACAAGAGTTGAAGATTGAAAATGGGACACCGACAAAACAATTTCTCACACTTCATTCCTTTGCAGTCAACCGAACACCTCTTCGGCCACTCCACCTTTCTCAACAACTCAAACAACCTCCAAATATTCGGATCATTAACTTTAATGATAACACTTGCCCAACAAATTTTCTTCACCTTTACCACCTCCTTCTTTCCATCCTTCGCATTCGAACAATCAGTAAGCGCAATCTGGATCACTCTTACTCCATATTTTTGTTCTACCACACAATTCGACCACCTCACTGTGAATATTAAAAATTTTTATGCAGGATTATTTTGCTTCCAACCTCATACACCACAACCATAGCTCCGATAGCCACTGTTACGCTCGATCATTCTGTATAGGGAAATTCATTTTTCCATTCAGCCCATACCTACTTCAATAACTAGAGCCCAGACTGAAAATACCTTTTACTTTGCCACATATAATTTTAAACATCATCTATCACACATTTGCACGTTTCAATAATAGAATATATTCTGTCTCACCAACAAAAATCACTAACGTAGAAAAGACTTTCATTATCCTCTCTCACTCTTTTCTACGATTGCCTTATCTTCTCTCACTATTGTCTACCATTTCCTTATCCTCTCTGGCTCTTTTCTACCATAGTATTATGATTTTTCACTCTTTTCTACCATTTCATTATCCTTTCCGACTCTTTTCTACCATTTCATTATCCTTCTCACTCTTTTCTACCATTTCATTATCATCTCTCATTCTTTTATACCATTTCATTATCCTTTCCAACTCGTTTCTACCTTTCATTATACCCTTTCATTCTTTTATATAATTTTCTTATCCTCTCTCGCTCTTTTGTACCATTTAATTACCCTCTATCACTCTTTTCTACCATATACTTATACTCTCTAACTCTTTTCTACCATTTCCTTATCTTCACTCACTCTTTTCTATCATTTTATTATCTTCTCTCACTCGTTTGTCCCTTTTTATTACATTCTCTTACTTTTTTTGCCATTCCATTATCCTTTCACTCTTTTCCACCATTTCATTATCCCCTCTCAATCGTTTTTACAATTTCATTGCCCTTTATCACTCTCTTCTACCATTTCATTATCCTCTCTCAGAGTTTCTACCATTTCATAATCCTCTCTCACACTTTTCTACAATTTCATTATCCTCTCACTCTTTTTTACCATTTCATTATCATCCCTCACTCTCTTCTACAACCACCTTGCCGTCGGTGAGAGAGCTTGCGCGATCTGCTTGAGTTCAACTGGCTAAGCTGGGGGACTTTTAGTCCAGCAGGATCACCCATGCTAGTAAGGTAGCTTTAGTAGGATCCAGACAAAGAGTTGTCAAACTTCTCTACTACTTCATTGATGCATCTCCTAGCATCCTCTTATTAGCTTTATCAATTCTGTTATCGTTAAGTTTCACCACCGTTCATCAACTGTCTTTAAATAAAAAAAAACCCTCTCCATCTATTACACTAGACAAAGAAAAAAATCTTTTGTCTGGTGCTTGAAATATTTCAACGAATTCTTAAGGGACTTTGCCTACTAAATTCGAAAATAACTTCAGTTTTCGTCCATCGGGTCTAGTTTTCTGTCTCTCCTCATCTCCATTTTTGTTCTATTAGATGCTAGAGATGCGCATGAAAATATTTCCAAACGTGTACATGAGTTGATATTAGTGATTTTTAGTGCAATTAAACAAGACTGTTTCTCTATTTAAACTATTTTAATTCTACAAGAGGCAATTAATATGAAACAATTAAGAGAGCAAAACACATAAACAAACAAAGCACAAGTAAAAATTGAAAATGCAGGTTGGCAAAGATTTTTGGCAGAAAATTCAGGGAATAAATTTACGCTTATTTGCGCACCGTTGATGTTGAGCAACAAGAGTACCTCATTTTTAAAAAAACAGCGATAGTCTTCTATCATCACAGCGTCCCAAGGTCGTTGGTAACGAGTTTCGATCCTTTTGATGTCCTGGTGGAATCGTTCGCTATGTTCGTCGCTAACATCTCCAATATTTTCAGGAAAACGATCAAGATGACCAAAAATGAAAATGCATTTTGATGCTCATATTCGCTCCAATATAACGAAGAGTTGATATCAAGTTGGTAAAAAGGTCTTTATAGTTTTCACTTTTGTGTTTCCATAACACATTTGGAGAATTAAGGCAACACTTTTTTGAAGAGGACATCTTGCTCATTTTCTATCGCTTAGTTCACCACAACTTCTGAAAAATTGGAAAAAAAGAAAATAATTAGAATTAGGATAAAGTAAAGAATCCAGTGTAGTGATCGTACGCACATACATAGTGACTAATTTATAACATATACACATTTATGACATATACATATGGACATTAACTCTCACATATACTTATATATTATATGGACATTGACTCACACACAGACTTATTAGCATATGGACTTTGACTCAAACCTAATATATGTATTATGAAAGGATGTTCCATAATTTAAAAACTAGACCTGATAAAACAAAATGAAGGTAATTTTACGATTAAGGAGACCGATTTTTTCCAAGAATGATGTCCATTTCCTAAACACCAAAAACCTTGTTGTTTAGTTGTAAGGACCTCACCAGCTACCTTATACCATGTGAGAAGAGAGGCTTTGGAACCTCTGGAAATAACACCTTGGAGCACTCATAGGTTGCAAGAGACTGAGATTGAATGGATCTCAGGCGTTTGGGGTACGATTAATGGAGAAATGCTAAGTACACCTTAGAAGCATTCTCCTAACGTGTAATGGCCTGACCAGTCCCCTGTGATCGTTATTTGATGAACAAAGGCTCAATTGCCCTTCGGTAAGAGAGTTTTTGTGCTTTACTGGTTGCCAGATCAGCAAAAGATCTCGGATTAAGTCGTGGACACTTAGCTTTACTATTTGCTTTAAGTCTGACCGTTTATGGTTGATTAGTAGGGATTAGTAGGAAGACAGTTATACCTCAAGCACCCCTGTCGAAAAATCAGAGAACCAGATAACCTGAGGCTCTTGTTCTGCTCAGTTGGGAGCTGCGGCACGATTGGGGACTTCCGGCCCAGGGGAGACCTTAGAGTTGGTGTGCTTGGTCAAAAGGGTTTCTGTTGGCTGAACGACCGAAAACCTCCTGAAAATAGGCGGATGTGGTTTGTGCGAGTGAAAATAAAAAAAACTTTCATGTATATGGTCGGATGTTAAAGTAATTAAGATGACGAAAAATAATGGTCCTCAGTTTCGCAAACTAACCTGCGGAAAACGCAAAGTTTACAGCTGGAGCTCACAGACGCCGTTAGTGTCTGTGACTTCTGCGAACTCGAGGCATGTCTGGGCGAGCGCATTGATCAGTTAAATGAGACCTCCCTCATCAAAAGGGTGGTTCACCTCTTGAGATCGGAGAGGTGTAAGTGCTTAGGAGACTCTGAAGGGAAAAAGACACCCAACGTCTCAGAGCAGGAGTCTTCTGCTGAAGGACTGCTGACATAACGAGCCAAAAAAAAGAAAAGAAAGAGGAAGAAGGGAAAGAAGAAAGAAGAAGATAAAGTAGAAAGAGAAGCAGAGAAAGTAGAAACAGAAATAGAGAACGTAAAACCAGAAGAATAGAAGCCAAAGGAAGATAAGAAAAGAAGAACATCAAGAAGAAGAAGAAAAAGAAGAGAAATATAGAGAAGAAAGAGGAAACTGACAAGTCGCTCCCGAAAGGGAAAACTCTGTCCCCTACAATTAAATGTGAGAGGGTCATCCTTATTGGTGATTCTCAAGCACGGGATCTGCAAACGCTGCTAGC
This sequence comes from Ceratothoa steindachneri, assembly GCA_963969495.1. Classification (NCBI taxonomy): domain Eukaryota; kingdom Metazoa; phylum Arthropoda; class Malacostraca; order Isopoda; family Cymothoidae; genus Ceratothoa; species Ceratothoa steindachneri. The sequence continues at coordinate 193,525,746 of OZ018320.1, forward strand.
GGCCCGCCTTCGCACCAGTGTGAAGGTAAGTTGCCTGTCTAGACGGGGAAACGCCAAAATTAGAGTAAAGGCGGAAAAATATGAGATTTCTGAGAGCTCGGTCGTCGCCCTGATGGTAAGTGGCAACGAACTCTACCTCAGAGGAGGTGGGATATGCCCTACACCTAAGATTCTTCAGACGGTGATAAGAGCCGTGGACGACTGTGGGTTGAAAGCCCGCAGACGTGTTGTGGTCGGGATGCTCCCGAGAAGAGGTCTCTCCCGTATTGCTCATTCGAGGAACATCTCTTTGAACCGATCCCTGGCAGATTTGTGCAAGGCGGAGGGTTTTTTTTCGTGGACCCTTTCCGCACCTTTTATGGTAGGAATGAGCTCTACCAAAGGGATGGGGTGCACTTTTCTTTTAAAGAAAATACTGTACTCTCTAACATGATATAGGATGTCCTGGAGCAGACTCAAAGAAGTGTCCGGCCACGAGTGAAGGCGGACGTGCACCAATACGCTCGCGTCACTCCTAGAACGACATTCTCGGAGGTCGTTAGAAAGGGTGCCACCAAGCCACCGCCTAGAGGTAGAGAGGCAAATATGACAGGAAACGAAAGAGCGTAGGGAGTCCTACATTTGGGGACTCCCTGAAAGTTCTTTTGTTTAATGCGAGGTCAATCAGGAACAAGTTTCTTGAACTTCGTGGCTTCGTAGCGACGGAAGAACCTGAGATGGTCGTCATAACAGAGTCGTGAGTAAAAATCTCGAACCGAGATTTTGAGGATGAATTCACGATTCCTGGTTATCAACTCTTCCTAAAAGACAGGCTAGACAAAGAGGGTGGCGGTTTGAAATTTTATGTTAGGGATAAATTCAAAACGACGAACTACAACATTATATCTGACCACGAGTTACTAGGTGTAGACCTAGAGATAGGTTCGGCCAGATACAGGACCCTGCTGCTTTATAGAACCCTGCCTAACTCGTTAAGAATGACATGGATCTGTACTAGCTGCTGGGTGAACTTGTTGAAGAGAGAGTGTGTATCGTCATGGGAGACTTCAACACCCAAGTTGACTGGGAAACTAGAAAACCCTGTGGCGAGAACACACTGCTCCTAGAGTTCGTGAACGACGAGTTCCTGACTCAATGGGTGAGAGAGCCAACGAGAGGAGACAATATCTTCGACTTGGTTTTTACCTCTGAGGATGACATAGCTGGGGACCTCTCTGTTGGCGAAGAGCTCGGTGGCAGTGACCACCGACTAATTAGATTTGTAGTCAAAGTCCCCAAGGCAGGGCCTGCAACTAGTAAATCGAGAAAACTTGATTTGAGAAGAGCAGACTTTGTAGGTCTTCGTGCTGGACTGACTGACGTGAGGCTAAAAGTGTGCGAGGCTGTTGAAGACTCGTGGAACAGTTACAAAACCACATTCATGAGTCTTAAATCGCGTTTCATCATTTTGAAATGCCCCCGTCGGTCTTCTGTTCAACCAAAGTGGTTTAATCGAGATATCGGCCAACTGCTTAAAGAGAAGAGAAATGTGTACCGGCAATCGAAGATCTTGGGTGACTTTGACGAATACTGGAGGCTAGCCAGGAGAGTAAAGTCAACCATAAGGGCGGCTAAGCGGTCTGAGAAACTCCGAGTGGTGAGACTTTGTAAAGAGAATCCCAAGGAGTTCTTTGGATATGTAAACAGCCGTTAACCAAACCGTCGAACGATTGGCCCTTTAAGGAATAAGGAGGGGACATTAAAGCACTCAGCTGCAGAAAATGCTAACCTCATCAACGACTACTTCTCTTCAGTGTTTACTGAATAGTGTGGTCCCATCTCTCAGCCAACGGATTCCTACTCTGGGGAAAAGTTGGAGGATATGGACTTAACCGAAGGAGAAATAAAAAAAAAGATCAGTGACCTAATGACAAATAAGTCACCTGGCCTGGAGGAGTTTCTACCTAAAGTGTTAAAAGAAGTGCGCGATGAAGTGCCACGACACCTGAGCGCAATCTTCAACATGTCAATCCGGACCGAATGCGTTCCTAGAGACTGGCGTGAAGCGGAGGTGACTCCTATCTTCAAGAAAGGAGACCGTAGGCAACCGTCGAACTACCGACCTATCAGTCTGACTTCGATAGTCGGTAAACTCATGAAAAGCATGATGGTGTACAAAATGACGTTGCATTTAGAGTCAAACCTGCTACTGAAGAGTTCCCAGCACGGCTTTCGAAGGCAACGGTAATGCCTGACGAACCTTGTGTAATTCTTCTACTTCGTCTTCAGTGAAAACGATCAGGACAAGGCAGTGGATGTGGTGTACTTAGACTTTCAGAAAGCCTTTGATAGGGGACCACACCGCCGCCTTCTCTGGAAAGTGTGAGCGCTGGAAAAGTAGCCGGCTGGATAGAGAACTGGCTAAATGGCAGACAGCAACGGCGGGTGCTGAATGGACAGGCTTCTGAGGGGGTGCCCGTTACTAGCGGGGTGCCTCAAGGTTCGATCCTGGGACCACTACTATTTATCATCTACGTTAACGACATGGACGGTAAGATGGTTGCCAAGATTTCTAAATTTGCCGACGATACCAAGCTTGGTATGAAAGTTGCAAAGGATAGAAATACTGCCCGCCTGCAAGATGATCTTTGGAAGATTGGGGAGTGGTGTGATACGTGGAATATGCCTTTCAACGTAAAAAAATGCAATGTGATTCATATCGGCCACCGAAATCCCCAATCACCCTATATAATTAAGGGCACTGCTCCTGAATCCACCGACACTGAGAAAGACTTGGGTGTAACTATCACCTGTAAGCTTAAGTTCTCAAAACAGTGTATTGAGATGGAGAAGAAAGCCCAAAGGGTGTTAGAGTATATAAAGCAACAGTTTGGATATCAGAACAAGGAGATAGTACTCTGTCTGTACAACTCCCTCTTCCGACCGCACCTGGAGTTATAGCAATGCCTCTGGGCATTCCTATTATAAAATCCTCATGGGAACCCTAAATATATATATATATATATATATATATATATATATATATATATATATATATATATATATATATATATATATATATAATATACAAATCAATTATTATGTTAAATTCTTATCATTCAATCCTTTAACTTTGTCAATTTAATCGTTCAATTATTTTACTTAACTTTTGTAAATTAAATCATATTTTATGTACAACTTAATAATTATTTCCTTTATTTATTTTACTTGTCAATTCATTTAACGTACTTCTGTTTCAAACATTATCTCTTAAAATTGCACACAAAACAAACAAACACACGCTTTCAGCTCGACCTAATAGCACACTATTCTTGCCCATTCGACGCTCACCATTCTTCGTATAAAGGTCGGTAATCATTCCTTCTACAATTAGTTATTTACCTCCAAACAAATCATACTTAGTTAATTCCACTTTGCAAACGACCATACGAGTGTAGGTCCTAATTATATTTACTTCTCATATTGCAGCCCCTAATTCACAGTCCATCATAATCACCATATTATTCCACTATATTATTTCATATTTATTTCACATACTTTAATTCTCTTCGCATCTTGTTATTGTAAATCATATTTTACAATATCTTACATTGTATACCTAATCCAACTTATCTCATTGTACATTCGTTGATTCTATGAATATATTTATATTTGTTTAATTGTTTTTCTTAAACCCCAGTTCATTATTTCAAAAAATTATTTCGCTTTCGTCTTAGGCCTAGAGACTATTAGGCGACAACTTCGATCAAACAAATTTATGGTTATGGTTTTCGAAACTCTATTTAGGTTGATTTATTAACGGAAAACAAATCACATGAATAACCATATACTATAGAGTATGCCGTACAATTTCGGAGTCCTTCGTTTCGTAAGGACATCGCAAGATTGGAACGCGTGCAAGCCAGGGCAACCAAACTGATTCCCTCTATCAGAAATAAAAGTTATGAAGATAGATTAAGGGAATTAGATCTGTTCTCATTGGAAACCCGTAGACTGCGTGGTCAACTCATCGAAGTTTTCAAAATACTTCGAGGGTTCGACATTGTTGACTACAGGGATATTTTTAGCCTTAATGAGACTAGAAAAAGAAATCACGGCTTCAAACTTGAGCTGAAGCGTTACAACCGCGATCTATGTGCGAAAATTTCCATGTACAGTATCTGCGGTAGCTGGAACGCACTTCCGATGGAGGTTGTCAACAGCAATTCTGTTGACCAGTTCAAGACAAGACTAGACAAAGTCTTGAAAAGTGGCCGTTTATGGAGTACGTAAGTCAATTGAGCTGGGATGTGCCCGCTCGACAGCTAGTCCAAAGGTACCCTCATTGAATGGACCGTAAGGTCTTCTAGGGTACTTATTGTCCTTGTTACTCCTTGTTACCACTTATTTTATCTCCTCCGCCATGCTACAGCTGGCATCTGGATGATTTCGTGTTCTCCCGGTCCCAAAGCCGTGGAGGTCGATCAGCGGTTATATTTACATCTCTCAGACATTTTCACTTCTTACAACGTCACCAACGTCTTCACAATATTTTTAATAAGGGTGATCTTGTTGGTTTGCGATGCTTAATCTTAAGTAAGGAATAATAATTTTACTCACTCTCTCAGTCTTACTATACAGTTTCCCAATCACACTCATATACTCTGAAAGACTTTGTAATCCTGCGGTTCACTTAAATAGAAAATTTTTCCTTTTTTTCTTAAAATATTTGCGAGAGAGATGGCTGCTAGAGTGACCACCATGAAGCTGCTCCTGAATAAGACTGAAGCTGGTCCTGAATGAGGACTTTCACTACTACTCATAAAATATACACAAGGGATATATTCTGACAGCCAAGATCAAGAGTAACAGCTTGACGAAAGCAGAGAAGCTCCTGAATAAGCTGAAGCATCATGTTGAGTCGGGGATAATCTGGTTCTTCCTATAAGAAAAGAACTTCGGCGGAGACCAGTTGCACAACGCCCAGAGCAACAGGTGTCTTGCCTCTAATCCATGCAACATTCATGAAGACTAGGTTCTCCCAAACTGTGATGGCCTTTGTGTGTGTCTTTAGTGAGATTGACGTCCCACATCTTTAAGCAAGGTCTTAGATTCAATTCAGATAGCTATGGGAGCTGCTGGATGAAGACTGTAGCCAAATCCTGGCTGGAGAAGGTTGTTGCTGAAAGGCCACACCTCCGGTAAGAATAATAAGTGGTTGTCATAGAATTTGTGATTTCACATACCCCAATTTCTGGCCTCCTAATTCCCTCGGTTATAATCCTATGGATTACTGTATGGGGGGCGCGGTTGAGAAAGACACCAACCGTTTGGCCGGCAACCTTAGGGCCGAGCTGGTGGCATAGATCAAGGTGAGTTCGAAGGCCCACCAGGGACACTGAGGAACGCATGCGCTTGGTTCCAGATTCGCCTTGAGGCCGTGGTGTAAGTTCAGGGCATTATCTTTAACTAAATTGCTATCTCCCAGCCATAATCTAGTTGATATTTTTTTCAATTTTCGAAATATATTTATTTTTGGCTGAGATATTGCAGGGTGTTTTTCTTTTATGCATACGGTCAAATTTAGCCTTTAACACCCTATATATATATATATATATATATATATATATATATATATATATATATATATATATATATATGAGGAATTAAACCACATTCTCCGAAGACAATTTAATTCAGAACAGTTTCGGTGTATCTCACACCCTTTTTCAACTGACACTGGGTAGAAAATATAAGAGAAGTGCATATAAGCATAACACAAGATCCCCTCTTTTTTCCCCCAATCCCCTACTTGTGGCTAATCTGGGGGGGGGGAGGTTATGCCTAAACATATTGAAGCGCTGACATTTAACTATTTTGTTTATATGCTTTCTTATTACAGGATTAAAAGAAAATTGACCCTCAGATAGATTTAAATTAAGAACTGACGATATCAAGCTCGATTCTACGATTCTTCTCTTAACATAGTTAGCCGATTTAAATACCATTTTACTTCCATTGAAATCGATCGTATGATTCTTGTCTCTAACAGGGCAAAATATTCCACTGCTTTCGCTGCCCACACTAATATCTCTTTTGTGTTCATACAATCTCTTGTCTAGATTTCTCCCCATTTTCCTATATAAACTTTATGGCAATCGTTGCATGGTATTGCATATACTCCTATGTTAATATGTTCTTTGGGTTTCCTGGCAATCATCAATTGGTTTAAGGAATTATTATATTTAAAGGCTAGATTAATACCCGCTTTTCCAAATATGTCCTTTAAACTATTTAATTTATTATTAAATGGCAATGTTATACATTTGTTAAAGTCATTAGTGCGGGAAGGCTTATTACCACAGAATGTTTTCCTAGCTGCAAAATGGGCAGACGATATGAATTAATCGGGGTAATACAAATTAGAAAAAATGGTCCTGATAATGACAATTTCTTCATCTAAATAGGAAGGATGACATATTTTGTATGCTCTAAGGAAAAGGTTAGAATTTACCGATTTTTTAACAGTATTATCGTGAAACGAAAAATAATGTATATAGGCATTCGAGTGGGTTGGTTTCCAATACACGTCAAGTTTTAATTCATGGTGATCTTTATTAATGAGGACATCTAAAAAGGGTAATCTATTATCATATTCCCATTCATATTTAAATTTGATGGAGACATGCAAATTATTCAAATTATTAAAAAAGGTATCAAAATCATGGCCATTAGGCCATACAGAAAATACATCGTAATTTCTAACCTTTTCCTTAGAGCATACAAAATATGTCATCCTTCCTATTTAGATGAAGAAATTGTCATTATCAGGGCCATTTTTTCTAATTTGTATTACCCCAGTTCATATCGTCTGCCCATTTTGCAGCTAGGAAAACATTCTATGGTAATAAGCCTTCCCGCACTAACGACTTTAACAAATGTATAACATTGCCATTTAATAATAAATTAAATAGTTTAAAGGACATATTTGGAAAAGCGGGTATTAATCTAGCCTTTAAATATAATAATTCCTTAAACCAATTGATGATTGCCAGGAAACCCAAAGAAGATCATAACATAGGAGTATATGCATTACCAATGCAACGATTGCCATAAAGCTTATATAGGGGAAACGGGAAGAAATCTAGACAAGAGATTGTACGAACACAAAAGAGATATTAGAGTGGGCAGCGAAAGCAGTGGAATATTTTGCCATGTTAGAGACAAGAATCATACGATCGATTTCAATGGAAGTATAATGGTATTTAAATCGGCTAACTATGTTAAGAGAAGAATCGTAGAATCGAGCTTGATATCGTCAGTTCCTAATTTAAATCTATCTGAGGGTCAATTTTCTTTTAATCAAGTAATAAAAAAGCAAATAAACAAAATAGTGAAATGTCAGCCCTTCAATATGTTTAGGTTTACCCCCCCATCCCCCGATTAGCCACAAGTAGGGGATTGCGGGAAAAAAGAGGGGATCTTTCACGACCAGACCTTGTGTTATGCTTATATGCACTTTTCTTATATTTTCTACCCAGTGTCAGTTGAAAAAGGGTGTGAGATACACCGAAACTGTTCTGAATTAAATTGTCTTCGGAGAATGTGGTTTAATTCCTCATCTTTCCTTGCGATATTGCATTAATTTTCATCCTATATATATATATATATATATATATATATAAAATTATATATATAGGGTGTGTCAGTACTTTTAGAAAATCTCTTTGAATAGCTCTAACTTTCTAATAACTAATTTTTTTAAATTTCATTTTCAGATTAATAATGACTGACATTAAGTTGACGAAGCAAATGAAACGGCACGCTGTCTGTAATCGTTGTCATAAAAGTCCAGCCAAATGATGCAGAGATTGCTCGCTTTCTGAAGGTTGCCCGATCCTTCGTTACCAAAGTTAGAAAAGACCTGGAAGCTGCTGAGAGGGATCGAACATTAGCTGCAAAACAAAAAACACATGCAAAGGGTTCTAATACTATCAGAACCCAACAATTTGTACAGAAAGTACAGAAAAGAATGCAAGAAAACACCTGAAATTAGAAAAGAACCCTTGCAAAGGACTTCAACGTTTCAGAATGTACCATCAGAAAAGTTGTGCAGGAAGATATCCGTTTACAACTCGTATGTGATGCGGAGAGGTCAGTTCATATCAGGTAAGACGAATGAGAATCGTTTCATTCTTGAAAAGTGCTTCTTTTCCATGTTGAAACATCAAGATGTGGAAATGTTTTGGTTTTTCTCTCATGAAGAAAACTTCAACCAAGACCAAATGGTAAACCGAAGGAATGACAGATGGTAATGCAGAGTGCCAAACGAGGATCCAGTTGTAATGCACACCAAGTTTCTAGCAACTTTACTGGTTCTGTGAGTCTTTAGTAGTGTTGGCAGATGTCATACTCCCTCACTTTTTTAACAGGGCTTAAATAGTCAATGCTGTTGCCTATACAGAAGTTTTGGAAAAAGTTTAAAGTTGGAAGACCTTACATCTTCCAACAAGACTCTGAACTATCTCATAAAGCTGGAACAAACCAAACTTGGATGTGTGCCAATTTTCACGACCATGTTTTCTTAGGTATATGTAGGAAAATATACCTCCCAACATACGAATATAATATAGACTTAAGCTATTTAGTAATGATGTAGCCCAAAAGATTAAGGAAGGTTTCAAAGTTCGGCTTTATTTCACTGAAATAAACAATTACGAACATAGGTATACAATTGAAATAATACATGTAATGAACACACTCTCACATAAGCACACACAAATATAGGCACATATACATTTCATAAACAAAGAATTAATATAAGTGGCATAATGTTGGTTTCACAAACCTAAGAGTCTAGTTAGTAGAGGAACTGCAAGATCTTCATCTCCATACATTAATTATGCACACCATGCGCATTATGACACACTATCTGTTTTAATTTTATTTAATATTCAAACATAAAAAAGAAACCCAGGTTAGTTATGAACTTAATTAATTATAACAATAAATTATAACAAGTAATAAGACTTACTATAAATTAGTGGTTTGTTTTACCACCTTTCTTTAACCAAGGAGACGCTCTCGATGCAAGATAGCCTTAAAACCGATTTAAAATCCCTAGAGTATCATTGCCAAAAATATTGCTGCTAGATGATAAAGTTGCAGAGGATTGGGATAATGAGAGTACCATTGCAAAGGGAATTATAGACGCTTGCAACGTGAATAGAGAGTTTAGATTACCCATAACGAAGGCTGAGGATTGCTCAAATCTATAATATACTCACGAGGGGAAAACAGGTTACCTTCAACTTCACCCAAAGAGGTCAACCTACACAAAATTAATTTGCCAATTCTTTATGGAAATGTCATTAAATGGAGTAATTTTCATGACATTTATTATAATATTCGTATCCTAAATCTCAAATGTCCCCAAATTCGCATACCTAGTTAGACGGATTTACCAGATTTGGTAAATCCGAGTTACTGAAAAAATACAGAGACAAAATGGTAATATTACAATCTCATGTACATGCTATCCTTGACTTAAACGAGCCCCAAAATACCCCGCAGTCACTTGGAAAGTTCCGTGAACTTACGAATGACACTAACGTAGCCCAAATGTAAGCAGCGCGGGCCTCTTCATTGTGACCGTATTGTTGCGAATCCAAATACACAGGTCGCTTAATGAGAGGACCGACTATTGAAAACTGGACGAGTTTCTTAACATTTTAGAGAAGGAAATACAACTGTTAGATCAAAAGAGTGGCGACACTCGCCAGGAGAAATGGATGTCCATTGGGAGTGTAAGAACTCGTGCGTCTGCCTTTCAAATAGTCAAGAACCTTTCCAGAGTAAACGCCAAACTAAAATCGAAAATTTTTAGAAGGCAAATTCTCTAAATCAGTCGCGTGCCCTCCACTGTGCGCTATGCAATGGAAAACTTAAGGTATACGATTGTTTGAACTACCCAAAACCCAAATAAAAATATAAACGTGCTGTTTTTCAGGTTATGCACAAATTGTTTGTGTTCGGGACATAATCACAGTTGTCTCTCAAAATATAAGTTTAACATACAATAATATAATCATCATGATTGTCTGTGTTGTTTCTCTCGTAGTAAATATAAAGGCATAAATGAAACAAAGATTTTGGCTTCCAATCTTAATGTGTGAGTAGCCTTACCCGATGCACCGATTGAAGTGGGATGGAGTTAGGTCTGTGGGGGTTAGGAATAGGAGTCTGACTGCAGTGCTTGTGATGGGTGATTCGCGAGTTAGATATTTATATAGGAAGTCGAATGCAAGTAAATTGAATGGTTTGAGGGTGTGTTTGCCGGGTGCTGGAGTGAGAGATCTGTCTGATAGGTATGAGGAGCTGGTGTCTGGCTGTGCAAAAGATGCGGTTGCGATTACACATGTAGGAGTGAATGATGTGAAGAAAGTGGGTGCATGTGAGTTACGTGAGAGGTACAAGAGGCTGGTTGAAAAGGTGAAAGAAAGTAGAATGAAAGGTGTTGTGACAGGTGTGCTTCCAAGAATGGATGTTGGGGTAGAATGGATGTCTCGTGCGATTGGGCTGAATGATTATGTAAGGAGGATGTGTGAGATGGAAGGTGTCATGTTTGTGGATGTGTGGGATAGGTTTGTTGGAATGAAAGAAATGTATGCGATGGATGGACTGCATTTGAGTAGGAGGGGAGTGGATGTGTTGTGGGAGAAGTATGATCGTGTTATTAGGTTTTTGCGGACGGGAAACTAGATACTAATAGTGGTCAGGGAATTATGAGAGGACATTATAGTACTGAAAGTAGAATGGACTTGGTAGATAACAAAAATAGGTTCCAAGGCGTTAGAGGTGAGGTCATTCAGGTTTCAAGAGGTACTTCAGGGATAGGGGGGTTAAATTGTTTCTATACAAATGTTCGTAGTCTTAGAAACAAGAAGAATGAACTATTTAGTTATATTAGCGATGAGGATATAGATATATTATGTGTTACTGAATCATGGGTTAATGAAATAGAATTTATTGACACTATAAGTGAATTTGATTTACAGGGCTATAATATGTACATTAGTCAAAGGACAAGTAGGATTGGTGGAAGAATAATTATCCATATAAAAAACAACATCGTTTCAAGTTTAAATACTTCAATAAAGCAGGATGGAGTTGAGTCATTTTGGATAGATATTAGGTTCAGTAAAAATGGAATGGTGCATTTGGGAGCTTTTTACAGGCCACCTGGGCAGACTGATGATATGGATGAACTAATGATAAGGGAAATAAGTAAGGGATGTGAAACAGATACCGTTATTATTGAGGACTTCAACTTAAACTCTGTGGACTGGGAAAATATGATAGGTAGGGATAGAACAAGTGGCAGGTTCATAGAATGCTTTGAGGATAATTTTTTGAATCAATTTGTTAATGAGCCAACGAGGGGGGACAATATATTAGATTTAGTACTTTCTAACAGTCATCATTTAGTTCAAGAATTGGCTGTTGGGAAAGCATTGGGAAATAATGACCATCAGATAGTTCGTTTTAACTTGGGAATTGAGAAGGGTAAAATAACCGAGAATGCTGTAAAAGTTCCAAATTTTCATAAGGGAGATTATGTAAAACTTCGAAGCTTGCTAAATTTGGTAGACTAGGATGTAGAATTCAGAGGTAAAAATGCTTATGGGATGTGGGATACTTTCAAGCATATAATAAATGTATTCCAAGAACAATGTATCCTAATGAAGGCCATTAGGAACAAAAGTAGGAAACCATTATGGTGGAATCAGGAGATAGCTAGAAAAATTTCAGAGAAGAAAAGGGCATACAAAAAATTACAGGTAGAAAATAATATTCAAAATTTAAGTGATTATAGAATGGCTAGGAATGAGTTAAATAAGATTATAAAGAAGAACAAAAGGGTGTCAGAAATTAAATTAGCTCAGGATAGCATCAAAGATCCTAGAAAGTTCTTTAGTTACTATAAAATTAATAACAAGTATGGCAGAGTTAAAATAGGACCTATCAAATATGAAGGGGTTGTGAGAGAAACTGATGAGTAAATAGTTGAGGTACTAAATGGTCATTTTGCATCAGTATTTACAAAGGAGAAACTAAATAGTCTTATGTATAGTACTCATGGGTCAGGGAAAGAGGTGTTTACTACCATCAGTGTGGATTGGAGGATGATAAAAGGACTAATAGGTGAGTTAGATACTACCAAGGCCTCTGGCCCTGATAGTATTCATTCTAAGATAATTAAAGAAGGGGCAGAAAGTATCTCAATAGCTCTGGAGAAGTTGTATACTAGGTTACTGGAATATGGAAAAATACCCGATGATTGGAAGAGAGCGAATGTAGTCCCCATTTTCAAGAAGGGTAGTAAAGAGGATCCAAATAACTTTAGACCGGTTAGCCTAACTCACGTAGTCTGTAAAATTCTTGAGAAAATAGTTAAAAAAGGGATTTGCCAACATCTAGAGAGGGAGGGGTTAATCAGCGATGATCAGCATGGGTTTAGGATCAGGTAGATCATGTTTGGCTAATTTACTAGACTTTCTGGAGTTCGTAACAAATCAAGTAGATAAGGGAGAGAATGTAGATGTAATTTACTTGGATTTTAGTAAAGCATTTGATAAGGTACCACATAGGAGACTATTTCATAAATTAAAAATGATTGGGATATGTGGGGGTGTTTCAAATTGGACAGCTGAGTGGCTGAAAGACAGGAAGCAAAGGGTAGTGCTAAATGGTGTAAAGTCAGAGTGGAGGGATGTTATCAGTGGGGTTCCTCAGGGATCAGTTCTCGGTCCATTATTATTTGTCATCTATATAAACGATCTTGGGGAGGCAGTTAATAATAAAGTGTCAATTTTTGCGGATGATACCAAATCAGCAGCTGTAGTTAAAGATATTGATGATAATTTTAAAGCGCCGTGGGATTTAAATAAGTTGTTATCCTGAGCACATAAGTGGCAAATGACTTTCAACCTTGATAAGTGCAAAGTTATTAACATGGAACAAGATAATAGAGAATTTAACTATGAAATGGATGGGCATTGGTTGAGCTCAGTAGAGGATGAGAAAGATCTAGGAGTAGTAATAGATAAGTCATTAAGGTTTTCTAAGCAATGTATTGAAGCAAGAAATAGGGCAAATATAGTGCTGGGTTTCATTACAAAAGTAAGGAAGTTATTCTTAAACTCTATAACTCTTATGTTAGGCCACATCTAGAGTACTGTATACAGGCATGGTCCCAACATTTTAGACACGTTATTAGTGCAACGGAGGGCAACAAAGATTATTTCTTCCCTGAGGCACCTTGAATATATAGATAGACTGAGGGTATTAAATATGTTCTCGTTCGAAAGGAGGTGTGTGAGAGGGGATATGATTGAGCTCTTTAAAAATTTTATGGGATAGATAAATTTGATGTTAGCAAGTTTTTTTTAGTTAGATGATGGAAATCGGACTAGAGGTCACCACTTGAAAATTAAAAAGCAAGGGTGTAGGTTGGATTTAAGAAAATATTTTTTCACCAATAGAGTGGTAAACTTCTGGAACAAATTGCCGCTGGGGGTAGTAGGTAGTCCAAATTTAAATGTATTTAAAAGTAGGTTGGATGAGTTCATGGGGAGGGAAGGTTTGATGGTTCCTAAGTTTTGTATATATTGATATTGTTTGTATATATCTATAGCTGCATGATTTACTTCTTGAGAAGCCTTGATTGGTGATACCCTTGTTTCTGGACGCAATCCTCTGGATGTAGTTTTCTTGGGAGTTTGGGTGCCTTAAAAAAGAGGCCGTTTGACTCGGATGACCTATGATTGGCCCTTGTGGCTTTTGTCATCTGTTATATTATATTGTGGGGGACTTTGATTTTGTCTTCCCCTGGCGATGGTGCTTTTGTGGGTTGGTTTTGACGGATGCGGATGACCTTTGATAGGCCCTTGTGGCTTTTGTCATCCGTGAAAATATGTTATGTTATGTTATGTTAAGTTGTCGGTTCGAAAGGAAACTCTGTCAAAGCACTCTTTGTTCAAGGTTTCCAGAAAGCCTTTATAAGCACTCAATTGGTCAAAGTATTGTGCTTGCCCGTGATTCTTAAAATTAAATTACGAGTGATTTTGGAGACAAGGGAGTACCTAAATTATATGACAGTGTCATTTGAAGTTAATACAGATTATAAACCTTTTATTATTAAAGCACTTATTGAAACATTACGTATCTTGAATCCAAATTTGGTACCATGCCTTGGTCTTGCCTTTTGAAAAAAACTTTTTCTAACAATTTTATGTCGAATGAAGTATCCGTACTTAAGGCAACTGTGGATAAATTATGAGCTAGGAGACATAAATGCTATATCGCCTAAGGATTATATAAATACTATATGGGAAATGGATTCTTTTGGTTTGATCCCTCAGCACATGGCCTGAGGATCAAAAGATGTAATGCTGATTTTAAATCGAGCGGTCGGTTTGTCGTGTGCATACCATGGATATAAAAACATCCTAGCTTATGCGACAATATGCAATTGTCAAAACTAAGCTGTGTAATAACAAATCGACTAAGACAGAGACCCCTCACAACTAAACACTTATGACGAAATCATTGAAGAGCAATTTAACAAAGGGTACATAGAAGAGGTAACTCCAAGGAGCCCTCGTATAGAGGGATCTAAGATGTATTATTTGGCGCACCAGGAGTTATTAAGGATTCTGCTACCACTTCCCTGAGGGTAGTTTTGATTGTTCAGCGGGTAAACCGAGTTTGAACGACTGCTTGTATCCGGGGCCTTTTATTGTTAATAATATATATCACATTTTAATAAGGTTGAGGCAAGATTCATTTGCCTGCATAGCCGATATAGGTCAATGATAAAGACTATCCTCGTTTTTTATGGTGGAAGTATCCTATAGATCCTAATAGCCCTCTTGTTACTTATCGGTATAAGGTCGTTTTTTCCGGGTCAACCAGTAGCCAATTTTTGTTAAACGCCTCACTTCTTCAGTTAATTGAAGAAAAGGGTGCAGTTTATTCGGAGTTGTTAAAAAGGAGCCTTTATGTAGACATTTACTTTGTTTTTCCCCTATATCGAAAAGTATAACTCAATTTTATAAGGCATCAAAAGAAATTCTGACTCGGCCAAGCTCTAACCTTAGAAACTGACACTCTAATCTAATTCATCCGACATTAATAGTCTTTTTAGGAAGCATAACGAATTGGCTAAAGAGCCTATTAAGGTTCTTGGTCTAGGTTAGAATACTCGGATTGATGAGCTCTATTACTCCAATCCGAACATACAATATGTGGCTCAAACCAAGGAAGTCTACTCCCAGTAATGATACTAACACGCTTCTTTATGAAGAGTTTGTGGGAGAAGAGATTAGAATGGGACCGAGCTTTAGACGAGGAAAGCCAGTCACAAGGGAATCATAAGACACCCCAACTAAGAGAATGCCTGAATATATCATTTCCTAGACGAATTTTACCCTCAAGTAACCAAGTGGTTTGGACATGTTATGACAAGACCGACAGAAAGCTATGTACGACAAGCCTATACTGGCAGCTTTAAGGTAGGAGACCGAGAGGTAGACCACCCAAGAGATGGGAGGACCAGATTCCTGTGGATGTTGGGCTGCCTTTGAACGAGTGTGAACAGCTGGCTCGGAACAGAGTGAACTGAGGGGAGGGGGGGGGGCAGCAGGCAGACGCCGAGCAAAGTGGCGTTATGACCTGCGCTCTTAAGTCATCTTAAGTCAATAAAAGGCAATAAAAAGAGTTCTAAATCCATTCTTAGGTGGAAATTTCCTCTGGTCACAGTCAAATTGTCCTTCAATGGCTTTGATCAGATTCATGTTATGAATCATACGTGAAAAACAAGGTGGGGAAACTT
Source organism: Ceratothoa steindachneri (assembly GCA_963969495.1). Lineage (NCBI taxonomy): Eukaryota > Metazoa > Arthropoda > Malacostraca > Isopoda > Cymothoidae > Ceratothoa > Ceratothoa steindachneri. The sequence continues at coordinate 193,541,620 of OZ018320.1, forward strand.
GAGCACTCTCCCATGACCATGAGTGGTGTCATGTAGTCTCATCGCGACCCCTCTGATCTGGTCATCAGGGGGCTAAAAACCACAAGTACCAAATTCCATGTGGCTAAAATGGCCAGTATAGATTTTAAATATGGAATTATGGGCGGAACAAGTTTGCATTCCTGATAATGCCTACTTGTTAACCTCTACCTTTTAAATACCTCCAATTGATATCAACAGGTATAGCTCCATGTTAAAGGTGATCAACGTCACCATTCTTGCTTTGTTTCTTATTCTTTCTGAAAAGTAAGATTGTTCCTAAGCCTTTCCCTACAGGATCCTACCGTCACAACATTACAACAAAGGCATATGAAGCCGCGATGAGTTAGAGGATAAAGGAAACCCAAAAGAAAAAATACGGAGAATAGAGGAAAGAACTTTCCTCCAAGGTTAATGGGTCGACCAGTCGAATTCTTCAGCTACGTTTATTCCTCAAAGTAGGGATTATTCGGTATAGCAGGAGAATTGATTTCTCTAATCTACACTACTAGACCAGGTTCTCAGTTTTGTTGGCAGGAGGCCATCGCTTCGTAGAACTATTACTAGTGCATATCCACCATTCCTACGGTCACCCAACGGTTGGTCGACTACTGAAGATCCTCCGTGGTACCTAAGTATTAGGTGTCACGTGTGAAAGGTTATCAAAAAGATAACAAGAAAATGTTACATCTGCCATCAGTTGCGAGTAGAAAGTTAGGGGACGCCAGATGTCTCCCCGTTACTCGCATATAGAGTAGAAATGACGCTACCGTTTCCCGCTATTGGTATCGATTACATTGGGACTATCCAGATAAAGGGAAAAACGGGGCATCGGCTGAATGTTCGACCCTGCTAAAGCGCTGTGGTAAAGGCGTTTCGTGTAATGTTTGTCGGCTAGCCCAAGAATACTCTTAAAAAGATCTTGAATAATTAGATAGTGGGATGGGATTAAATTCCTACCCTCTCAGTACAGATAGAAAATTTCCTTAACCATAGGCCTCTCATGTATGTTACAGACGATGCCGACGACCTAAACCTGTTAACCCCTTCTGACCTTTATGGTTTTAGGAGGGTTCCTCTGCCGTTTACCTTTCTGGATGATGATGATGATCCAGAATATGGGACGCCCTTTGCTTTAACCAGACATCAGATGAAAATGGAGAGAATGCGCTAACGAGCTTGAGTTAGGTTTCACGATGAGTATCAGGTGCCTCTGACGCAGACAACATGCACATCTGGGCAGGGAGTGAATCCTGCTGTCGGCGACGTGGTGCTCTTCCACAATTAAACTTAAACAACTCCCAGGTTAAAGTGGAAATTGGGAAACATCACAGATAGGAACACGGGAAGTGACTAGAGGGTTCGTTCGACAACGTTACGGATGAAGTTGGGAGCCATAAAAAAGCCACTGTTGAAACTCTACCCGCTAGAGATCAAGGTTCAGCCATCGGACCCTCCTGCGGGTAGGCATGGTCTCGCCTTCGGTCCCACCTTCGGGTCAACTCCCGTCAAGCATAGTCTCATGCTCGGACCCACTTGTGGGTCAGCTTCCAGCAAGCATGATCTCTCCCTCAGATCCACCTGTGTGTCAGCTTTGTGAACGTCTTCGACCGAGACGTCTGGCCGCTTCTTTAGCTCGAAAAACAAAATGAGAAATATTGAACTAATTTAAGATTCGATTCACTACTTGATGTGTTCCTTTTGGTTATGTTACGCCCCTTTATGTACTGAGAATCTTTCTTCTTTAAAGCCTAAAGTTGTCCTCACTTATCAATATGTCTAAAAATATACCCTCCGACATACAGAATACAATATAAATTTAAGACATTTAGAATAAGACTTACTATAAATTAGTGGTTTATTTTACCACCTTGTTAATTACAGATTGTAATTCTCTTCTTCTTTTCACTTGTATGGTTGACCAATCAAATTTGTTTAGTTATGTAGATAATGTCGGGGCAAAATCTCTTTAGATTTTTATTGTTCGCTTGAATTAAACCCGCGTGTTCACTGTAATATCGCTCTCGCGGTGTCTTTGAGGCTCACCGTTGGACTTTGTTATTAGGATAAAACCTGTCCGAGAGTTAGATCTGGAAACGCCCAGCATTCAGTTTACCTATAGATTTTTCCATTGCTTTTTATATAGCAATTGATTTTGTAACCTATTTACTAACTCCTAACAAATTTATAATATTTAAACAAATTGTAAATACATTTTAGACAAGAGTTTATGATAAATAGCCTCGTTATTAACCAGAGCTGTTCTCCGGCTCCATCTAAGCGATCCAGTAGCTCTGTTCCTTTAAAACAGGGACGTATGGCACCTTGTCAAGAGGTGGAATTTACATCCCTCTTTGAATACCTGTTGAACACGGCAATGAAAATTGTGTGGTGGTCCTCTGAGTTACGAACTGAAAAGTACGCCCATCTGCCTCAGGCCTGTAACAACATAACCACTAGTCTTCTCTAATCCTCATGTTCTGCTGAAAGAGATGACCACCCGTCTTCTCTAATACTTATCTACTCTGAAAGAAATTACAATTCAAAAGAAAATAACTTATTATTCTTTCTATTATCCCTTCTACTATGATTATCCTTATTTATTATTATTAAAAGTATTATTATTATTATCCTAATTTTTTTCATGATGAGAATCAATGAAGGCACCACTGAAAAATCATTTAAGCCTCTAGTGCCTAAGAAGCAAACCACGATAATTTACTAATCTTTGAAAGAACAAAACACATCTAAATAGACCCACAGCCACACATACAAATGCACCACATACTCCCAAATCTGGTCAGCAAGTAATTCACGAAAAAAAGAGGGGGGGGGGAAGTCTGTTTTCCCCAAAGGCAATCCGGAACACATGCAAATTGAGTTAATCTCAAGAACCAATTAATCTAAATTCGATTTCTTCGAGGAGGTCTGCCTCCTTCCAAACTCGATGACCCCACGACCAGGAGTTTGGAACATGCCTTTAGCTCCAGAGGCGGTAGCGGTCACCTCTGTCCCAGCGCGAGGAGAGTACGAGGGCGCGAATTTTTGTGAGGAGAATTGAAAAAGTATTTAAATAATACGTAAATTTGTCAGAAAGAAATATGTATTAAAGACCGGTAAGTTTGATGACGCTTTATATGTAGAAATGAGTAAAGGAGAGTGTAAATGAAATAAAGACGTATGCAAAGTAGCTTTGTTGTTTGCATTGGCTGGAGATCTTGCATGATGTACATATAGCTTGAAGGAGACGCAGATTCGAGTGCTGAAGTAGAATCCATAAGTATCTTTGCTTCATTTGACGTATATGAGCGGACCGATCGAGGCTAGGTTGCAAAAATGGAGTCGCCTACTCGGGTGAAGTTCAAAGAAATCGTTTATAGATGAGTTGCTGGTGTTTTTTTGCATGGATTTACGAAGCCGATACCTGCGTGGCAAGACGAGTAAGGAGTGAAATGGATGGTTCCTGCTTAACCAGAGTGGAGCCCTGATCCAGGCGGAGGAGCACTGTTCTGTTTAATCTTCTATAACGGAGTTCCTGTGTTTATTTTTGTTTTATTCTATCACCTTTTTCATGCAGCAACCAGCGAGGGCATCATTGGGGCGATGAGTAAATATACGATTTAATATTAACGAACCAAGTTGGGTTGGTCTAGATTGCGGCCGCTGATTTTATATGGCAATCGCGCTTGTGTTCTTGGCGTCTGGAGGGAGGGGAGGCCTCTTCGAACTACTATATTGACTTAGTCTGTTTATATGAGAAAGTCCACATGTTACTACAGCAACACGTGCGAAGTTTACCCAACCTGACCTTTGCGCTGTCAAAGGAAAGGGGAGTGGGAAGAGGAGGCCATAAAAAAGTGTGTGGGAGGGAGCATTGATCCCCTAGAAATGGAGATTAGAGTTACTATGGCTAAAAGGCAGAGCCAATCCTTGATTTCATTCTCTTCATCTGGCCCAGCCGCCCTGCCTTCCCTCCCTCATTTTTAGCGCCGGTGCGTCATCATCCAGATCCGCCTCTGTGAACGTATGTGTGTGTTTATTGCCTAGATTTTACTAGATGACTGTCATTAGAGGGTAATTAATTCAATTAAAAGACTAGTTTGGAATTAATGAACGCAACATCACTGGGTGTCCTCGCCTGGGTGGTCCGAAGGACTGTTGGCCCTCCTTGGAGACCCCACTTCCCACATTGCCGGTGCAGCAGGTTTTGTCTTTATGGGTGTATCGCCCCCCCCTTCCTAAATCCAAACTAAAAAGAAAAAGAAAAAAACGAGTTACGAAATGTAGTGACAAATATTACCATTTTCAGCCCCTTTCCCACAAAGTGGGATCTCTGCTCATCAACACAACTAAAAACTACCCCCTCCCCCTTATGTCTTAGCGAGGGCAAAGTCGCCCATCATTTTGTCCACGTCCAAATAGCCCATCATAGCGCTGGGGTGCTATGTGGTGTGGCATCTCGTCCAGTCATCAGGATTCGTCCCCGGAAAAGGGGCCATAGCCCCCCCCTCCCTCTACAGACCCTCTTCATACATAATATCACCCACCCACGTCGGCGTCTGTCAGGTCATGGTCTCCCAAACACTCATTCACACGATGAACCCATCTTGTACGCGCTCTTCCAACCTTCCTCACACCCTGACATTCACTCTTATATTCTATTTCTTCTTACAGGTCCAGAAGAGCTTCATGTTCGCATCGGGGTCCTCACTCATCTTCCTCCAACTCCTTCATCCTTTGCTTCTTTTTCACTCTAGTTAATCATTGATTTCAATTTCTTGTCATCCTTCATCCACATCAACCATGACATTCTGCTTCCGTTTTACAATTTTGTGTCCCCAAAGGTGTGGCAGATGTGTCATAACATGGGCAACCATGATACAGCTGACATCTGGAGGGATGCGTGGCCTCCTGGGCACGATGTTCAAGGTAGGAACTGTGGCTCTTTATCTTGCGCACAATTTCACTTCTTCTATATCCACAAGTTTCTTTGCACCTCTCTCCTTACGAACAATCTGAAGCAGCTGCCCTCGTTGGATTTTTTTCGAAATTTAATTTGAAAAATCCGGTTCTTGCACACCCACATACAGCCCTTTCACTACACGCCAGCACTTCCACATATTCCACATTTGCTCCATCTCCATATTCACATACTTCCTCTCTCCAACTCTCAAGCATTCCTACCTCCCAACCCATATATATTTATATATGCTTCTCTCTCTCTCTCTCTCTCTTTCTAATTCAACAGCCTTTCACTTTTATTCCCCTTTCCCTTCCACCTACCTCACCACTCCTCTTACACAACCAATGGAACCTTACAGAGCCCAAGCATGTGGTCGCATAGTCCAAAAACTTTCACATCAAACATACCCTTGCAATACATCATTTCCTACTAGACACACACAGATCAACCATGATTACTCATCTACACACGCACCACAAAGTGCTGAAGGCAAAGAGGACTAGAGAGAAAAGAGTTAAGGATGACATGGCCACGTGTGCGTGAGTGTGCGTTCTTTTTAGGGATCCAGGGAGAAGTTGGCACTCGGAGTGGGGGCTCTCAGATGTACTACTTCCCCCTCCCCCATAGCGGGAGTCAAAGAGTTTCCCGGCCACGTTGACGGGGTGGGAGTGCCAGTGGCACTCTAATTCATTTATTACTGGTTCCTATCCGTGGTGTCCGGGAACATCCGCAGTGGCTTCCGTTACGACTCGGTGCACGCAGGGGCGAGGGTGCGTGCACGGTATCGCACGCGCGTTCGTCTAGCCGGAACTGCCATGGAAGATGGGTGGGAAGTGGAGGAAGCCCCCCCCCCACCTCCCGCCCCAGCAACAATCCGGAAAGAGGAGGAGGGGGAGTGGGAAGGTAAGCAAGAAGCAGAAACGTCCGCTCATTAACGACAATTGAACGAATTGTTCGTGTGTGCGTGCGTTTTCAGGTTGCCTGAGTCGCATCTTTTTCCTCTGCGTGCGTTTGGGGGGAGGGGGCTTAGTGGCTCATTCCTCATTTTATGGGTGCCTTCAAGGGAGTAAGGGATATCTCCCCTTCGAAACCCCTCTCACCGTCTAAAGGGAGGTGGGGAAGGTGGTTCCCACGGTGGACGCAGAGGTCGAGAGGTTTCCAGTGATGCGCCACGCGGCCGGAAATCCCCCCCCCTTCCTCACCGGAACTCCCTCCCCCCCATTCGGTAATGGGAGGGAATGGAGGAGATCTCCCCAATGACTCAAGAATCCCCCTCTGGTCACTGAATCGTCGATTGGAAAGAGAGAGAGAGGCAGGCGAAAGTCGCCTCTATTTATAGGTTGCCGAATGGCGAGAGTAGTGAAGGACGTCTCTCTCTCTCTCTCTCTTCCCCCCAGTGCCGCTATTTTCACTCCGCCTTGCGTGTGTAATTTGGTATAGCAGTTTTGTTAGTTATTCAAAATAAAGCAAAAAGTAACGAGTGCATTTCTGCATGACATAAGGTAGTGAGAGGGGGAGAGAAGTTTGACTATGCTTGCATGAGTCATTAAGGCTTAAAAAGGGACTCAACTCTCCAGTTAGGGTGAGAGAAGACAAGAGTTGACGTCCACGTTCAACATAAGGTAAAATTGTGCTAATAGATAATCAAAACTTTTTCGTATACCTCCCAATATATGAACACACATGTATGGGAACCGATTTCTAGAGGGAGTGGAGTTCTGTGGCCCCAGCCCGGCGATCGGCAGAGCCTTTCTCCTGCGTTTCATTAAGCGAGGCCATTTGGGGCAAAATTTGCCCTCTCCCGAATCTTCAACTTCAACATCAGCACAAATTGTGTTCGGCGTGATTCAATGTCACTAAAAATCACCCCCTTTCACTTTTCTTAACCTTTATATGAACAATTAAGCGCAAGGCCACCCATTATTTTGTCCACGTCCAAATGGCCCTTCAAGGGCTATGGGGGTGCTATGTGCTGGAGCATCTCTTTCAGTCATGAGGATTCGTCCTTGGACAAAAGGCTCTTAAGTACAACACCTCACATTCCCCCTCCAAGCACACCCATCATACACAAGAGCATCCACTTCGTCCTCGGTTAGCTTTTTCTCTCTCACACAATCAAAGCATCTTTTACGCACCCTCCCCCCATCCTGACAGGCACTCTCGTTTAGGCTCTGCACAGGTCTCTTCATATCTCTCCTCATGGCCACCATACCACCTCAGATAACAGTCACCAAAGCAAAAATAGTATTTTTCGAATATTATTTTGCCAAAACTTGATCGAACGAATGCCACAAATTTTCCCAACACGCCGGCAATCTTGCCGGGTCAGGCGCCCGCCCTTCCCGCGAATTCCGTGTTGCCGGAGCTTCCAACCCTATCCAAATTACCGGCGCCGATAATTACCCGCGCTCTCAATCCGCCGATGTTCCAAATAAAATTATTATAGTCTTTGGAAATGGCGGGGATTCGAAGCTGCGCTGCCAAACGCTTCTCGTTCTTCGAGCCAACACAACCACTCGACTCCCATTCACATTCCCTTCTGCGACCCAACACATACACCATTTAACAGCACAGGTTCGAACCCCCGCCATTTTTAACAGTTACAAGTATTCTAAAAGCCGTGAATTCTTTACAACGGTTCTTTTAGCCGAAGTAATCATAACATGATGGCACATATCTGACGCACATTGTACCCAACGACCACAATAAAGACACCTGGACCAATGTGGGCCCTCCGACCCCAATGCCTGGCATTGCGTGCTCGCCAGTGTCTCTAACCTCTTCCCATCCACAAACGCAAGGTCCCCATTCTTCCTTAGGAATGGTCGTGCTAAAATAGTTTGACTCTAAACAAAGAACCTCGGAGCCACCACAAAACTCTTACCCTCCCCCCCCCATCCATATCCACATTTTGGTTACCGTCAAAATTCATTCTGACAAAGCCAATATTTGTCTTCATGCTTGTTCAGTGGACGGTCCACATACTCCATTTAAGGGTGCGTGCAGCTCTGTTCTCATTGAGCACTCCCAGGGGCTACTAATAAAGATACCCCCACCCCCACGATAGTAGTAAAGATAAACACCCGACGACTAGTGGTAAGGATAAATCCTCACAATGAATACTAGTAAAGATAAACACCCTACGATAGCAGTATATATAAGAACACCCACTAGTACTGGAGAAGCTAAGCACTCCCAATGACTTCTACTAAAGACAAGCACTCCCACGAATAAAGGTAAAGATAACTCCAACCCACGATAGTTACAGATAAACACACCCACGACTGCTAAGCAATCATAACGAATACTAGTAAAGAAAGCACTCCCAACAACTACTAGTAAAGATAAACACTCACCAGAGACTACTAGTAAAGATAAATACCCTAGGTTAGGTTAGATCTCCTGACCTCCATTTGCTTCCCGTGTCCCGGAAAGGATAGCAGATAGCACGCAGGGAAACTCTGCAATTTAGCCTTGCCTCAAATGGGTCAATTTAACTATGAGTTACCTTATGACAACAGCTACACTTGGCAGAATTAAATCAACTATCTAGGAGGTTCTGGATATCAAAGTGGGCGAAACAAAATAATCTTTACTACTGTACAAAAAAATATAAAATGATGGACATGAAAGATAAATGCAAAGTAACAACCTGCCATTGTTACAATCAATTCGCTATATGGGGCGTCTTTTTCGAACGGAAGTTAAGTGTCTTCAAAAGAAGCCGATCTTGTTAGAATATTTTTGACTTGAATTTTGCCCGACTGCTGTAACTAAATTAGCTAATCTGCTATAATTGATGCGTAGCAGTCCTGTCCTACGTGTCTCTCTCTCTCTCTCTCTCTCTCTCTCTCTCTCTCTCTCTCTCTCTCTCTCTCTCTCTCTCTCTCTCTCTCTCTTTCTCTGACATTAAACATTCCCCGCAACTACTAGCAAAGATAACCTCTCCCAACGACTACTGGTAAAGATATGCATTCCGGAAGGCTATTAGCAAAGATAATTACTCCGATCGATAGTGGCAAAGATTAGCATTCATAAAACTACTATTAGTAAATACAAGCACTTCCGACCATTACTACTAAAGATAAGCACTACCAACAGTTACTACCAAAAATAAGCACTTCCAACGACCACTACCAAAGATAGGCACTACCAAATTGCCACTAGTAAGAGTAAGCACTAATAAAGAAAGACCATCCGCGATTACTAGTAATGATCAGCACTCCCTATAACTATTGTAATCATCAGTACTTAAACAAACACTAGTAATGATCAGCACTCCAAACCAATTACTAATAATGATTAGCATTACAAAAAAACACTAGAATTTTTTGCTAGAATTAAAAACGTGATTAGAGATCTGTAAAGGAAGGCTGAAAATGTGAGGCTGGAGAAAGAGTGAAAATGAGTGTTTTGGGGACCAGGAGGGCTGCTAACCCTGCAGATACCACCCGACATCCTCCTTCGAGTAACAACCATTAGTAAAGATAAACACACTTCTATCTACTATTTCAAAGATAAACACACTTCTATCTACTATTTCAAAGATAAACACATTCATAATGACTACTAGTATATATAAGGACTGCTAAAAGACTACTAGTAAAATAATAATGGCGAAAACCTACGAGTAAAGATCAACACTACTTAAGCCAACTAGTATAGATAACTACTGCTATTTATTTTTACTAAAAATTGTCATTCTGGCGAACGCCATCGAGGGCACGGTCGCCAACAAAAGTAGTTAGCCTATTATTTAGGCTTGTCATATATTAAATAAAAGATATGGCAAAAACAACAGAAACAAGTGCGGGCGTCAGGGCGCCTCTCTTCGGCGCCCGGACATGCAACCAAAACCCTGCCTACTTCATAAAGTAGATTATGCCACAATAAGGTGTAGACGAACCAGTCCCTAGTACAGGGGAAAAGCGATAGCGGCTGTATTTGTCACGGTACCGGGACAGGTAGCGCGCGTGAAGATCCCGCCGCCCCCGACTGGGAAACAACAAAAATGTTCCGGACAGTCTGCACCGACAACGCAGTGATTGCATTGAGGCGCAGGACAGCGCTTCAACAAAATGCCACTGTATCTCGCAAGTGAGCCTGATTCGTAGACGACAGAAGACGACCTGCAGCCGTCAAAGCATTGGAGGGTAGGGGGGGACCACGGGAACAAAAGTGGTGCGATAGCGCGCAATTTTAGGTTCCCGTTGGCCGTTTCACATCTTTTTTCTTAGGCAGCCCGAATGGCTAACCTGATTCTTGCCAAAGACTGAGTGTAGAGAATAATAAAAAGCTTGTCCAGTCGACCATTCCTTGCGGACTTGGCGCTCTCATCGGCGCGCTCATTTCACGCAATCCGTTTTTTCAATGCCCCGATAGGGTCCTAGGCGAAACGCTATAAATCACAATTTCGTGTCTGAAACGGGCACGACGTGTAATCTCCCATACCGAATGGTGTATTGCAACCAGCTCAACCGTTAGGATAGAGGCAGATCCCCGCCAACTTCAAATAGACAAAGCATGGAAGCCGGCGCGTTCTTTGGACCTGGATATATCCGTGTACAGTGGCACGACTCCAGCGTGACACGAAATGTGCTCCAAAAGGTTCGAACGCAATACTCCCGGCGCTCTGGGGGCTTTTGGAGAAGAGGTGTGGCGAGAAACGATTATACTTGGTACCCTCCATGGTAGCATCCTGGGCAAACCAGAGGTGTTACGGGCCCTAAGGGCGAAAGACTTAGAATATGCCTGATGTCTCTCGGCGGCATAGGTACCATCGTGATCGCCATTAGATGCAATCAGAGCCGTTAACGACTGACGGAGGCGCTAGGCCGGCGCAAAATAGCAAATATGTCATCATGCACGGTGCATAGCAAGTGAAATCTCCCCTGCATCGACAAATAGAATCCCAATAGGGGACATGCGGGAGGCACTTGTCGCCACCAGAGATCGGTGTGCTGGATTGCGTCCACCTTTTGCAATTCATGCTTGGTTGATGATTCATAAAACTCCCATCCGTAGTCGAGTCTTGAGTGAGTGAAGGAAAGGTAAAGGAATATACCAGCGGCTCTATCAGCACACCAGGTGATGAACGTCATGAAAAGAAGAATGTCCATAAAGCGGGTATAAAAGACTAAGGTTGCGAATATGGGCCTCCCAGGTGAGGCGTCGTTCGAAAACAAGACCAAGGAAACGGTGTGATTTTACCTCTTCTAGGCAAGCCTGGTTTAGTAACAAATCCTGGTCGAAGTGCAGCCGTGGATAGCGGCAAAAGTTCCCCCACTTTAATCTTGGTCAAGAAAACCCGAAACCCGTGCGCTTTGGCGTAGCGAGAGATGCAGTTCAATGCTTGTTGGAGTCGACGTTCCAGAATTGGAATCTGGGCCGCACCAAAAAAGATCGAAAGGGCGTCTACGTAGAGCGCAGCGGAAACATCTTCCAGCAGCACTAAATTGTGGCCGTTGATACTCAAAGCAAAATGAGTAAACTGAAGACACTTTCCTGCGGGAAGCCCTCCGCTTATCCTATTGGAATGGATAGAGCCCCCGTACCCGTACGCAGAATCGATGATCTCGCAGAAACTCAGATATGAAGATTAGAAGGCGTCCCCTCGCCCCCATAGTGTGGAGGATCTCTGTGATACAGTATCGACATGCGGTATCATATGCATTTTTCTAGATCTAAAAACGCCATGTTGTATACTAAGGAAGACATCGAAAACATCGTTTTGCAGTGGGGCAGAGCATTTATCCTGTAAAAACTTCCCCCAAAACCCTCTGCAAGAGTGGTTTTCCCCTTAAGTATAGACTCGTAGGCCCGCTAAGAAACATACTGTAACCAAGCAGTCACTCGACGAAATCGTTTGGGCGGCACTTATAGCACATATAGGCGTATATCTTCTCTCTGCGGGTCTTCTCATACTCGGCTGACCAACAAGAAAGCGGACGGCGTGCAAAACGGCCAAAACTTCTATCAATAATAGTCAGGCCAACGGAAATGAGGATGCCAGAAAAAGAATTCAACGGCTTTATCAACCAACTTAAACTCATTGAGTGGGATAGAGACCTGACCCTTGCGATTGATCATCTACTCCCATCAGAGGGTGCTCCTACCGTTCAAATCTCTGAAAAGTAGAAATGACCTCGGTAATCACGCCACGACAAGGACGAATTCCGCCCAGTTGAAATCTGCTGACGTTGGAATGTAGGCTGAAATAAGAGTATATCTCATATCTTGCTGTAGCTGTACTGTCACTGCCTGAAATAAGATATTTATAGCAAAAAGAAGAACGGAGATATCATGCCTGGTGTAAATCGCGCATCCTCCAAAACCATTATACCCCGGAAGGGTGGGCAGGGGGCACGCGACCAGCATGGTATCATGTAAAATGTTATCTAACTTGAAGGATCCTCAGGCCTTCTTCGAGCAGAAGAAAAAAAAAACAATCAACAAAATGAATTAATATGAAATGGAAACCTTAGGAGGAGCGACGATACGAGTATTAATTCATTTTGTTGATTGGTTTTTTGTTATTTTTTGTGGGCGTTCCCTCTCCTCTGTATCATCCTTATAAATATTACAATTTTCAATACTTTTGTTATTCCTTGATAATGTACTCGAAATAAAGTTCGAGAGTACTTGGAATCATCGTATTAATTTTCCCTGTGGGCTTTGTGTGCATTTATTGCTTACTCACGCGATACTTTGTGAGTTTTCCACATATATATATATATATATATATATATATATATATATATATATATATATATATATATATATATATATATATATATATATATACGAATGCAATGTCTCGCGGAAAAAATGAAATAGTGTTTCCGAGTACTTTCGAACTTTATTAAGTTTCTTATCAAGGATAACTACACGAAATAATATTTTATTAGAGGTATATATACGAAAGAAAAGTATGAAAGACCGCCTCAAAAACAAGAAATCACCAATGAGGAAGACAGAAGGGAAGAGATAAAGAAACACATTAAGAATTACAAGAAGCAGGTAGTAAGGTCAAACTAAGTCGAAGGAAAGGGTAACAGATTCAAAGAAATGGAGATAGCCTAACGAAAGAGATTATAAGACACAGGGAGCGAAAGAGTGGGGAAGGCAAGAAGAAGGCAAAAAAAAATATATACAATGTACATAACAGAGCAGTGGCAATTAAAAAAAACACAAAATGTGTCCACATAACTAAAGATTGTATATAAAACTAGCGACAAAAGTCAGAACTAATTTCTTTAAGTATTAGTTTTTTAATTATAGCATCTATTTTATTGCTACCCTCACGTGATACTTTGTGAGTTTTTCATTATATATATATATATATATATATATATATATATATATATATATATATAGAGAGAGAGAGAGAGAGAGAGAGAGAGAGAAAGACAGATACATATATATACATGTAAATAGATAAATATAATGGACGTTTGTGCAATCCGTTAATGGAGGGCGTATTTATAAAAACTGTTCACAAAAGAGAACAGGGACTCAAAGGTACGAATAACCCCCCTTTCCCCCACACATGCGACGGGATCAGTAGAGTTCCCCTGAGGATGAGGGGAGGAGTTTTGTTCGTAGGTCTTTCTCTTCCTGATGGAAGTTAAAATGACTGGTATTATCATCCCTGTTTAGAAGGGTTTGTTCTTACGTCCTTTGCTATGGTTCGCTCCCTTTTCCCTCCCCCCTTTCTTATCCTCGAGATCCCACCTGTCCCTGAGGGTCACAAATCCAGATCAAATTGCGCCGTGGTTATCAACCCTTTAGGTTTCGTCATCGCCCCAGTCAGAGACATATGAACCCGAAACCACCTGTCGGTAATTGCCTTAACCACAACTGGCGCCTGTGACGGAGGTCAGGTCAAGCGGCAGTTGGACAATGTTTCGTCTTCCTTGACCTCCACGGCCGCGGGTTTGGTGAAAATGCGTCACTTTGTGGGAAAGTTTACATTGCGGACTTCCGCTCGGAACGTCCTGTAAGCGGATGCACGTCCGACAATTCGCTTTCACAGCACGATAAAGCTCCCCCTCCCCTTTAAGTGAAAGGTCACTTGCATCGGATTAGCATTCATGCCCTATCATCATATTTTCCACACACATGGTGCAAGAATAATTTGCAACCGGACACACGATCGGTGACGGAATGAAAGATAATTATATATTTCCAAGCCGTGAATAAGTGGAACTGAATGCATAGTACTGTGTTGTTGATGTTTAGTCAAGATTCAGGGGGATTCAGCATTGTTTTGGGCCTACAAGTCGTGGTGTTGTCTGAAAATCATCTTTTAGTGTTTAAAACGCACTAAATTACCAGCGGTTACCCAAGAGCATTTGATAATTTGCGTTTGAAAGTTTGGAATCGATTGTTTGGAGAAGGAAGATTTGAAGACATCCAAGAGTAAATGCCGGCGGAGAAGTGATAATCCGGATTCATCATTAAGTCATTCACGCGCGGAAACTAGAAGTAGGATACTATATGATGTGGTTCGTGAATTCAATACAGGCGTTAGTGTGTTTGTATGTTCGTGTACGATTTGAGGTTAAAGTAAAAAGGGAAAGCCTAGGAAAACTTTGCAACATTTTCTCACACTTTTCTGCAATTTTGGTCTTTCGTCTATTTTTTAAGGGAAAATTTCAAGGAGTTACCAACTTTAAACACATTTGGTTCTCGTTCTGCACATCCACAAACACTCACACCCACCCGCACATAGACTTTTGTTGCAAAGAAGGCGGTCATGGCTTCATATTTCGTCGCTTTGTTGATGGAAAGTGGACATGCGCCGGTTGTCTTGGGGGCACTCCACGGGCTTTGAACCCTGAGTATCAAAGGGCTCTCCGCGGTCCCTGATGAATAAATCAATAGATTTTGACTGATTTGAAGTCAATTATAACTTGAGCGAGATGAGATTATAATTTTGTAGGTTTTTTTTAAATCGTTCCACTACGCATTCAGACAATGGAGTGTGGAGTTTGGGCATGAGAACTATCGTTATTTTTTTTTTTACCAGCACTTATCCTTAAACCACACGGAATTATTGATTAAAAAAAATAAATCATACAACGACCTTAAGAAAACTACCGTTTTAAATGGATTTAAACATTCAAAAGGGACGAATGCATGTTATAGATAATGAGAGGGCACTTACCAAGCCCAATTAATGAGGAAAACATTGCTGTTGGCGGCGAGACGTTGATTTTGTTCATGCATTCTGAACAGTGAACTTGAGCAAGCCAAACTTTCTGCTTTAAGGGGCCCGAAAGCGATTAGGCGAAAACACTTGGGCAAGGGGAGATTTCTTTTTAGGTTTTAAATCAAATTTAGGGCACTGAAGACGATTATATGTATAAATTAGTGACTAGAGGTGAAATCTGTACCCATCAATAATGACAGAGCAAAATGCAAAAGAAAAAACGCCTCGATAAAGAATCGAGAACATTTTAAAGGAGTCCGTTTTAATACGTTCGCTGTGAATTGGACCATATATGGAACACCGAATGTTATGAATCGTACTCAAGTCTTAAAACATCAAGGGTGACATAGGCAGCATTTGGTACATGCGTATGTGTTGGTTAGGCCAATGCCATGGGTATATGAGTAACGATGGCACACTATTTCGCTTTTTTGCCCTCAAATCTGCTAAACTAATTAAAACGTGTAGGGTGCAAATCTAAGGGGCATCCACGCCACTTTTCATTGTTCTTAGGGACGGCAAGCACCGGACTCTCAAACGCAGTGAGTTATCTGATGGCAAAACTCCCCTTCTTTAGGCTTCATCGTTGGACTGTATTACCGACCAGTGACCAAGGTGTAGGTTAGTAGCACATAATGTAGCAACCTGTGGTTCGAATCCCGCTGTAGGCCTTGCCTTCATAATCCGTGTAGTTGAGAGGCAAAAAAAAAGTTTTTCAAAAAGTTGCGTGATTTCAGGGGCAAATTTGCTGCTACTCCGAAGACTTAGGGTTCGGATTTTGTCTTGAGTATATTCCAGGGTAAAACATATAGCCCCCTATCCATGGCCACTTTCCCAATACACCCCTAATTAAATTCTCCCATAGCGTTCTTTTTATGGAGTGATGCGTAATCGTTTTCCTCGCCTTACCTTTCCTTAACTTGGCCTGGCCAAGTATGACATCATGGAAAACCGTTGTCTCTTCCATCTACTTTTAACAAACACACAAAACACATCATTCATCAGTCTATACGGAACTGAAAAAGGGCACCCACGCTCGCTTGTTGGTAGCAAAAACACTGTACTAACTTCCCTCCCCCCCCCTCCGACAACAGGCCCTAGTGAGATTTTCGTTATCCGATCCGAAATTGAAAGGGAAGAGTGCGATATATATATATATATATATATATATATATATATATATATATATATATATATATATATATATACATAAATATATATATATTCTAAAGATTTAATCATATAAAATATTATGGGTGGGTAAATAAAAAGAATTGATTCTATTACTATGGGTTTAAACGAAACGAAAGAGAATTAAACGACTCTGGAACTATTAGTTGGGTGCAGATAAATCCCTACATGAATACACTGCTTTCTCGCGACTGCTGGATTGCCAGATTGCTCTTGATGAAATAAGTTAGAACTTTTAAAAAATGGACAGATAATGTATACGATTTTAAAATTTAAAAAATACATATGTATGACTGCACGATATAGTTTAGTGAATTCAAACAAGGTCTGCTGACCAAAGTCGCGTGCTCTCACTTATTTTGATTTCTGACCTTATGAACTTCCAAACGTTTAATAATTCCAAGACTAACCTTGGGAGGACTTTGGCAATTATATCATTCAAAGGAGAATGTAGAACAACATGAGTGTTTGAAGTTTCGTTAGAATCGGCTGAATAGTTATAGTGTTATTGCTAAAACAAAGTAATTCCCAGACTAACCTTGAGAGTACCTTAGTAATTATATTATTCGAAAGAAAATTTAAAACAACATAAGGGTTTCAAATTTCGTTAGAATCGGCCAAATATTATGATTTTATTATCAAATAATTCCACGACTAACCTTAAAAGGACTTTGGCAATTATATCGTTCAAAAGAGAATATTAAACAACATAAGGGTTTCAAATTTCGTTAAAATCGGCCAAATAGTTATAATATTTTGCTAAAACAAAATAATTCCCGGGCTAAACTTGGGAGTACCTTGGCAATTATATTATTTGAAAGAGAATGTAATACAACATTAGGATTTCAAATTTCGTTAGAACCGGAACAATAGTTATTATTTTATTTCCAAAACAAAATAATTCCTTTTAACCTTGGGAGGACCTTGACAATTATATCATTCCAAAAAGAATGTAAAACAACATAAGGGATTCAAATTTCGTTAGAATCGGAACAATAGTTACAATGTTATTAACAAAACAAATAATTCCCGAGTTAACTTGGGAAGACCTTGGCAGTTATATCATTCGGTAGAGAATGTAAAACAACATAAGTGTTTTAAATTTCGCTAGAATCGGCCCAATAGTTACAATGGTATTACTGTTAAGTGCCTTAACAAAGGAAAGTAACTATAGTATAGTTATATGAAATGGAATTTCCGCATCTTACTTCCATAGTTAGGAAAAAAAAAAGACATTTACATATAATTCGATAGAGAGATAGATAATTGATAGACGGATACGAATGGAACTCTTAGCAGTTCATAAAGGTTACATTTTCTTTTCAAAGCTCAGCTGTTTTATCCCAGTCTCTCATATATAAGCCAACTTTGTAATTGACTTTTTGACCGTAGACGATGCAACAGCAAAATTCGCTCGAAACCTAAACAATGCTACAAGTTCAGATGTTCTTAATATCCAACTCTCTCATGTTTAATAAATTTTCTAATTAACCTTTCCACCTATCGATGATATTGTTGCAATAATCCGCCTTGTAAACAAAAATAACGAAAACAGTGTTGAGAAAAGAAAAATGCTTAGGAATCTTTTATACTATAAAAATAAATCCTTTTCTATTCACCGGTGCCACTCACTTCTAAGATAGGTTAGGAAAGAGCGTATGCTCGCCCACTGGTCGTAGATCCACTTAAAAGCCCTGTGAAAACTCCTCCCACGTAATATAGGATTAGAAGACTTTCATTAAACTAGCCCATAGCTCCTCTTAATTAGTATCCTATTGGTAAACCCCTTTGGATGCGAGCCCCCACCTCCTTTCATATAAAACCCTTGTAAACTTTAGATCAGCAGTCATTCTGAGCATATCTTGTATTTTGAATAAAGTTAAAGCCATACAGCTCTTTTGCTCCCCGCCACTGCGTCGTACCGGGTATCGAAAACGGGCAAGCAAATTACGTTGAATTGCTGTAATCACTTAGGATCACTGCCCTTCTTTCACGATCCAATCCCTCGCAAGAATCATCCTTTAACGTCAGATTGCCCCGTGTACCAAACTAACAGGCAGTCCTTTCTCACCAAGAAGGATTCTGTTGCGCCGACTGCCTGATCACCTTGATTTTCTGCCCCATCTAACGACGGAGGGTCACTGGCATCATAGCTATAGTTAAAAGGACAGAGGAAGGGGAACTAAGCAAACATTACCCCCAAAATAACGCAAAACGGAGACCGATGGACCGACCGACCGGCCAACATAGTGAGATATAGAGTCGCACGCGACTAAAAATAAAATAAATTTTATACTTTTTTATCAGTGGTGGGACAAGAAATTTCCAGTTGTAGTGACTGGGTGAGGGGATCGGGGTAGGACTTAAAGGAATATTGCTTAGTATACTACCAAAAATGAATAAACTGTCTTCTTTTTTTGTACTACATATTTTGCGGACTATGAACCTTAATCAACTTTTATTGACATTTTATTATAATTTTAAAGGTTAAACCATGAGCATCCTCTTCTGTTCTAGGAAATTTAATTAAGAGTTATCAATCGGACAGGATCCAAACAAATTAGGTATTGCGGTACATTTTCACATTTTCAGGACACCCGTGTCTTTAAAAGACATTTGTTCGGAAAAGGACAAATCTGACAACCCTGCTCGTCAAGGTTCTTGCCAGAAGGATAATCTGCTGGGGCTATTCAATTTAAAGTAGAGAGTACCGTTAAGAGATGGTGGCGACTATTTTGGGTGATTCGGAAGAAGTAAACTTGCTGGATTTTTCAAAGAATAAAGGATGATCGCGGAAATGATTATGAACAGAAGTTTTAGAATATTAAAAATGCATTAGCGACTAAAAGGTCATGAAAGTGGGAACGAGGAATTTTGCTCCATTATGACAATGTGACAACTCATTTTTTGAAGAAAACAGAGACTGTCCTATTTTTTAGAATGGGAACACAAATGCCCAATCCGCCATGTTGTCTCTCTATTGCCGAGTCCGCTATTTTGGTTACGTCAGTGAACATTTTGGAGCGAAGACGCTAATTGATTTTGCGTAACAAGCTTCCCACACCAGTTTTAGTAAAAGACTACATCATGTCCAAACACTGTTGAGCATCTCTCTTTGCATCGAGGAAGGGGGGGGGGGATTGGCGAGGCTGGAGGGCTGCTTCAAAATATCTGATTTATTGGAACCGACACACTTAATCTATATTAACTGATTTCACCGATAATATCAAAGATGTATGCTGTGTCGATGCGCATGGAGATTCATTCTGTTCTACTCAGTACGTATCCAGACAAGGAGCAGGGTGAAGTATATATTCGTGCTAGAGCATTAACCATTAATCCTCAAACGAATGATATAATCACTTATGATACTATGAAACGTCTAGTTGGAGCTGATGATGGGTGAGGAGGAAGCTGATAACCATATCCTTGCACCATTTGGGGGTTTCAGAACCGAGGAATAAAGTGGAGTGAAAGAGGTGAGAGGGGAAATGGTTTTCAGAAAGACTTTAAAAAAAATAGAGTCGAAATTCGGGGAGTTATCGAACCATACCTTTCGGATTTCAAGCGGGATTACATACCCTTAAAAACTTAGTTAATATATCCCGCACCTTTGGCAATTATTATTACCTCACATCTATGTATTTTTTCATTATTATATTCTATATGTTTAATAGAAAGAAAATAAAGATGTCAAAAAAACGAGTTTATTTCTCCCACAAAGGTAAAATAATCAATTATGTCTACTTCCAACTTTTTAATTTGCTTACAAAATAACTCATCACATTCTCTTGAGTTTGTGAGAAGGAGAATTCTTTCATTCTCGCCTCTTCAATCTTGCTTTTCATCGTATCAGTGAGCTGGTGGGTATACAATGAGAAACAGTGAAACAACAGTGGTTTTGTATAAAATAAAGCAATGTTCACTTTATTTTATTCACCATGGTTGTCGAGGGACGAAAGCGTGTGACCAAAAAGGTCCCTAAAGATACACACTACTGTACGCCAGGCAGCCACTATCGGCACTGCGCTCGGGTACAATTGAATTAAGGAAAGGTAAGGATTTTCTACTTAAAGTGCGATATTATTAGGTTGGCTCTTTAAATGAGAATACGTTTGCCTGGTTCGTCTCGAGGGTTATTCAAAAGATAAACACCTCTACAAAAATAAACTTAAATACAAATAATAAGAACAAGGGCACAGATAAATATGGAAATCTAAATAATAATCAGTACGAAAAAAGAATATTATGATAGACATAAATTAAGGAAACTAAGTGCGGGAAAATATATAAGTGATCCAATAAGTTGGATTGAATGTTGAATGAAAGATTTAACAAGTCTATTGGCGTTACACGAAATGGGGAATTCTTCTTAGGACTGGGAACGAAGAGGTGGGACTTACGAGGAAAAGACCCCTGGTTACCTCAGGAGGATGAACTGGGGAGGTGAAAGACCAATAAACAGGTCTTAGTCGATGGTGTCTCGATGCGGAGGCGTCCGGAGAGACTCTGAAGGGGGTTGAGATTACTTCGGCTCCAGGGATAAGTAATCACGAAATCGAGATTCGTCTGCGGACGGCAGGAAGTCTCAACCAATATAGTGAGACGAGAGAAACCCAGGACAATCTTCCGGGGCGTAAACGGGTTTCCGTAATCTTCCTCTGATCAAGGCGGATTACGCGGAGACGATCTGCTGATGAGATCACAAGGGCGAAGGGACCACTTCATGGGAGACAGATACTATGGTCTGGACGGCAAGAAGCTCAGGTTCTCTTTATCTCCTGGGGATTTGGAGACACAATCTTAAATAAGAACTACAGCTTTGGTCGACAGACGGCTGCGCGCAGCAAGGGCGTCCCAAGGGGATATCGGACGCGGCTTAAGCAAACATGGACCTTGATAATTTCGGGCATCAACGAGGCGAAAGGGAATTAAGCGAGATTCACAAGGCATATCGGATGCTGTTTAAGCAAAAATGAACCTATATAATTTTGGCATCGACGAGGCGAACGTGAAATAAGGAAGATTCCTTTCTACTGTAAAAGGGGAAGATGGACACGGCTGCCATCTGGGAGAGGGACAGCGTTATCAAACTGGGGGGTTAAGGCGGTGATAAAGCACGCCAAATTAAACACAGCTGCGCTGGTTTGTCTCGACCAGAGAAATTCTGTGTGATAACGGCGTATTGAGTTTCATGCTCCCACACTGGTAGAGTGCAATATGCAGAAAAAAACATGCCTCATTATGTATTGCGACGATCAGAGGGTTCCCTTTATAAGAAAAAAATTATCTATAACCATCTTTTTAATTTTTCGCAAATGATTAAATCGTTAAATCAATAATGTGTAGATTTTCAAGTACTTCTTTTTCACTGTTGTAGATGAAAGGTGGTGGGCTGAGCTATTATGCAGAAATTCAATGCGATCAATTAGATATCATGAATAAGTTGACAAAGATGGTCAAAGAAATCAAGCGCAGATGAATAGTCTGGACTATATTTCTTAATCCAGTGCATGTGTATGTACCTTACTCCTCACTTTATTCAGTGTGTGTTTGTGTTGCCGTCTCTATTATTGTATGTTTGGGTGATTTTCTGTATGTATATGTGTGCATTGGGCGGGGGGATCAGTTATGACGTGAAACTAATCAGGGACTTCACTCCAAAAAGTTTGCTGACGTCACCAAAATGACGGAATCGGCATTATGTGTGACAAAATAGCAGACTCGGCATTTGTGTTACAATACTATTGCGATTGACTTAAAGCCACTCGAGCCTATCTAGATGGAACCTCACCCCCTTGCAGCATTGACAAAATAAAAGATAACCCATCCATTATACAGCATTGATATTTTTACATCAGATATTTCTTCTTGGTCTCTGATATTTATTCTCTCTATGATATGCTCCCTTCCCCCTATAGCCTTGATTTTCCCCATCGTATTTCCTTTTGGTCTCGAAAATCTAAAAGAATTTGATAAGAACGCGATTTAATTGTCTCAATGGCACCCTATTCCCACTTCCTCCTTGATCTTAACACCCCCGATTCGAAACCCCCTCTCGCAATGTGGTTCTTGGGTCACACTCGAGAACTTGATGGTACTCAATGCGGTAAGCAACGCCTTGGACCTTTACCTGCTAGAGTCACTTTACATTAATATACCTAATCCTCTTTCGAATAATAACTCCTTATCTGTTCCATTAAATATACTCACGCATTAACAAGCATGTTAATTTGTTAGGAAAATTATCATTCTTTTATAAGAAAAGTTCTTTGTCAATTTGTTTTTATTTCATATCTCTTCCCTTGTTGGTTTTCCTCTCCACCCTCCCATAGTATTTAAATGGTTTCAAATTTAAGTTTCATGTTTTTTTTATTTAGCTCTGATGATGAGGTTTGTTATAATCTGGGACAACATCCAACACCTCTTAAAGTGTCAAAAACCTCACACAAGCACGCACTACATCTAACATCTCTTCTCTTAGGGATCTGCGGACCTCTGCAGTAAACCTGATGGCCTTCCTATTTCTAGGGGCTGACCCCCTCGCAGAAAAGAGGTAGGAGGAGGCACAATAAAGTAAAAGTATATATATATATATATATATATATATATATATATTGCCTTCATTGGTCCGTGCTTTGCTCTCCTTGATCTTCGTGTCTTTCAATGTTCCTTTCTCTTGCCTTTAAAAAACTCCTTGTCTAATGTGCTCATTCACGTCATTTTTTATTTTTTCTTGTACTATATGTAATATAGTTTGCAATGTAGGGTTTCCTCCTCTTTCTTTCTGCCTCCCAAAGGCTGTTGAAAGGCAGAAATTAAAGATGGCGAAAGTCCTGTGGTTTTTGTTACCACCCGCAGAGATAGTAAGTGAAAATAGTATTTGCTCTTGTTTTGTCTGTGATTTTGATAGCAGGAAAGCGATATGGTAGACAAATCCCTTGTAGCTGCCTAGCTTGGAGACTGGGTTTTTCGATACGGTAGCGCATTCGTTGGTTAGAGTTGCTGTGCCTGGTAGCTTAATAGTCGATCCCGACACCCGGGTTCGATTCTCCCTTCCTACCACTTGCAGTTAATAATGTAGAATAAATATTATGTAGAGATACGCAAGAATAATCTTACTTTGAGCGTATGTTAACTTCTTATGCTACTCATGTGAGTAAACTATAATTAAAATTCTGTTTCTGCGCTGAGAGTAGGATTCGAACCCTGATTCGTTGATGACCACTATACTATCTAGATTAATTCCTAAGTTGGCATCGTAAATAGCTTAAATAGATTTGTACGCATTATTATGTCTATATGATGGTGCTATTTCCCCGATTTATATATATGCCGTAATAGTCAACAGTACCTAACTTACCCTAACCTAATCTGATTGGCAAACACCACTGCCAGAATGAGTAATTATTTGAAGCTTTTATGAAGGATGTTGCAGCTTTGTACAATCCTAATAAGTTAAGGTGAGATTTTTTTTTCCCGCATTACAATATACTCGTATGTTGAGGAGGGACTTAAAATTCCTTATGTAATCCCAGAAAAAAAATTTACCTTGGTAAAAATGTTTATTCTCGAAATTTGAATATTTGTGTGAATCTTTATTTAAAACAAACTATACGAATCCACAAAATATAACATAAACTTAAAAAAACTAACCAACCCTTTACCTAACCCTAGCGTTAATTTTTCGGTTCAAAACCGAAAATAATTAGAAATTTCCGCGCTTTATTATTACAAAATCGAAATATTTATATCAATTCACCTTCGTTTTTCTTTTAATTTAGGTGGAAGTTACATACATATGGAACTTTTGCCATATTAGAATGCATAGATGTATACTCCCACCTAAATATTATGGGCAGCTAAGAGGCTTAAGGATCTCAATACCACACCCTTGAATGCCCTCATTGGGTTACTTTAATTTGTAAACAACGACGAAGAAAACCTTCTTCATGGCGGGGCCAGACACGACCAAGCCACAAATTTGCGGCCACCAGGCCACGCCACCGCTATCGGTAATGTGCTCTGTTGATCTCACGCAGTCCCATCCCCGGTGTCGTTCGCACCTTCATTTCCTCCTCCAAATGGAGGTTTTCGTGCTGATTTTTTCATTACTCCCGTTAACAAATGAAGCCATGCGAAGCCATGCGGTATCTCTACCTGTTATTGTTGCGCGCTTAAATATCCTTCTATTTGCGTTATTTTTGCCCATACAAGAATAAGTATCAGGTTCTAAGCGATGAAAATAGACGCCAAGATTTTTTTGGATTACGATTTAATTCATGCTGTTTCCAAGTCCTGCCACAAGAGGGCCGTCGAAAACACGCAACGCCTCCTGCCCCCCCGTTCCCATAAAAACTGATGTCATGCGAGGGGTGGGTTAACATAATAACATAATTTCACGGATGAAAAAAGCTCAACTACCGACGAATGCTATTCATGACCTCATAGGACTCTTAGTTTTAATGTCTTGTTGATACTCATCGCGGACGTTCAAATTTGTACTCTTTTGTTTCTCAGCTCTTTGTAACAACTTGTTCTATGAGGTTTAAAATACACCCTCACGTTCAACGTATTTAAAATAAATGAAGTTTGGTTGTTGCATATTTGCCATCGTTAACTCTTTTTTTCATTTGTTTCTGTTTCACCTTTTCTCTTTATTTCCTTATGTCTTAGCTTCCCCTATTTTTTTTTTACCAGTGGATGAAAATCTCGTTGGATACACTACTTTCCTTCTTAGCTCAAATAAAGAAAAATTATAGCCTCGTAGTACCATTGAATGAGTTATAGCTGGCATTTGGTTTCTTTCAATACATAAACCCTCCCTCTCTCTTGATTTGCTTCTCTCCTTTCTTATTTATCCATTTTGCCCCGTACAGAGAAAATTATCATACAATAAATGCAAAAGAATTTATTTTGCTGTCTGTTTGGGTCAGGTGTTCTCTTAGATTTCAGATATGAACGTGAAGGAAAGATGTTTGCATTGACTACAGATGTTCACGGGAATTCTTCGTTCCTTATCTTCACATTGATTAATATGATCAATTCAGCAGTTGGTTTTGAGGTCCCTGCTCGGAAGATGCTGCGAAGATTTTCTTTGGATGAGAGGCCCTATTTCCAGCATGCCGTCGACTGTGTTATGTGACTCATCGGCTTTGATCAGTGACTCATACCGATTACGACTTAGATTCGAGTCCAACCTCTTGATATTGAAAGGATTGTTATTGTTAATGAAATGATACTCAAATTGCCCAATTACTGTATTTTCAAGGAAGACAGGGTTAACATCACATGGTTCATTTAGTTCGAACGAATTTCCAGATTGATCAAAGAGTTACCCCTCTGTTCTGAAAATTATGATGTGGTTATGGGGCAGGTAGAAAATGGATAAAGAGATACCGGCTTTATTCCTAATAAAGGACTCTAATTGATAATAACGAAGGATTGGGCCTCGTATAATAAATCCTAGAATGTAAATGATGTTCTTAAAAGGGTGAGTCCTAAATGGGATCCTAGGGAAAGGTATGGCCACTATTAAAGTTCAGACTTGTATGGGGCAAATCCGATGGAAACGGGGTGGCTTAAGGAGGGATAAAAAAGAGCAGTAATTGGACAAATTGCCTTGGTTTGCCGATGATAGAGATTGACTGTGTTTAGGAGTAAGGAAAAGCGTGCTTGAAGGCGATTCCTGCAGAGGACTAAGGAGAACTAAATGCTGAGAGCGAGAAGAAACGCCATATCAGGGTTGCCAAGGCAACACCCGGGATATAAAGAGCAACCCATTGACTGGGCCGAACCTTACCAGCCTCCCTCATTCATATTTCCATTTCTAAGGATTTATTGCGGGTTTTCAATGGATGGCCACTGGTTTAAGGAACGAAGAAGGTTGTAAGGGCCTCCCGATGTGAAGGTTCTAGTCCCCCTCACCCCATGGATGTGGGCAAAGGTTAAGACAGGTGCGACGGGTGTTCAGGGGGGGGGGAGGAGGCGCTGGCCTCAGGAAATGATGGACGGGAAGGAGGAGGCCGTGAAATGCAGACGCCGCTCAGCTCCCGACCCGGGACGGCTTCTTACCTGGCTCCTTTGTCCTCCGTGGGCGACAGGTGCGCAACCCCACAAGGGTCGGACAGGTGCTCTTTGGAAGCTGTCGCGTAAATAATTCAAGAGGCATTAGTCTCATTCCAGGCCTGAAAGGCCTCCGCACACAAACAGGCAGGGGATGGGGGATTGCCTCAGCGACACTACCCTCCCCACCTGGGGATGGATGGTGTAACAGGGATAATACCCCTGATACAAGTGAAACCTGGAGGAGCAGCGTGCCCTCCCAACCCCACTGCTCCAAGAGAAACAGGTGCTCCCTCTTGGCTCGTCTTTTCCCCCTCTTAAATCTCACACCATCTTTTCCACACCTGTATAGACACAACAAAGAGGGAAAGAAGGCGTTAAAGGTCCTTAAAAAACAACAACAACACTACACCCCTCATTGTTGGGGAATGGATGAAACCCCCATTTTTTTTACATTCAAAATGAAGGAATTCGAATTGACTCTGGGAATAATACTTGAGAGCCTCATAAAATACCCGTGGTCAGAAAAAGTCAGGAGAGGGAAGTCACATTTTTTGGCTAGGAACAAAGTCAAAGGAAAGTCAGGGTTTATTTAACTTATGATAAATAAAGTAATAAAAGCTAGTTTAAAACTAATATAAGCTATTTTATTACACGAATACCAATAATAAGAATATTTGTTTAGTTTCTTAAGAAATGTAGTGAAAAAAAACAACATTTAACGTTAGGTTAGGTTAAATGAAGACAGAAATAGGAGAGATTAAATACTGTATCAACTTTTCGTGTGGCTTTTTTTCCCTAGATTCTAAATACTAACTCTCCCTCTTCCCCTCTGCAGGGGCAGCGGTAAGCAACTCTATGAAAGAAGACTCGTAGTATACATCGGAAAGTATTTGGGGAGCTCTAGACTGGGAGGTCGCATAACTCTCCAAAACATGCTCAACCCACCTCTTTTTGGGCATCTTGGTGTGTCTCCTGCATCACAGCAAAGTCTTGAATCCGGCGAAATTACCACTGTTCAAAATGAAGAGATGGGCAAAATCTAAACAGAAACCCACTATTGTGGCAATATTCGTTGGTTGAAATTGTTTTATACAGACTATAGCAAGAACATGCCTTGACCATAGCTAGAACATGCATGGAACACAAGAAGAACATACTTATAACATACCCGGAACATATATGGGAAACCAAGAAACTTGCTTAGAATACGACTGGAACATGCTCAAAACCTACCCGGAAAAGATATAGAAAACACCTGAAACATAACTAAAAATGCTTGGAACACGAATGGAACACACCTGCAACACTCCTGGAAAATGCATGGAGGATAACTAGACTAAAATTGGAACGCGCCTGGAAAAACTTGATTGAAATCCCCCCCCCATTTTTTTTATTCTCAGAGTAGAACATTTTTCCAAGTGTATGTGTGGGAAGTATATTTACTAGTGGTAAATAACTCACAATTTTTTAATTTCCCATCTTTACTATCAGCACTATTAACTCAGTTAGACTTGGGAGATGGCCCTTCGTCGAAGCATGGCGACCTGAGTTTTCTGATCGAAGATATCGGAATGTCCAAAGAACTTTACAAATAACCCTTGCTTGAGGAATACCTTATTAGGAAATTATTACCTTTCAAACACCATTAACCTATCACTACTATCTTATTTATGAAGGATATTTAGTTAAAAGGAAGCCCCCCTCCCTCCCTTCTTCATTTAACTAAGACTGAGAGAAGGAATGAGTGGGCCAAAGAATGAGCACTAATTTTTGGTTTTATAACAGCATAATTAATTTTTTTTATAATAAGTGAAGATAAACCACGTTTGAAACAAGAAACGCGCGTATGAGCATAGATTACAGGGCCGATAAATTGATATAAAATTAAACGATTCACCAAGAGAATGAAACATAGAGTGGACCTTTTCAGATATTGAAACTAGTCTCTTGTCCGTATTCTTTCATTTTCCGACGTGAATCTTTTATTTTTACGCCAAAAGGACTAGCAACTCTCTATTATTATGCTATAAGTAGGCTATAAAAAACATGAGAGGAGCCTGATATAGTTCCGATGGCTGTTTGGAATATTGGATAAGCTGAGATTTGGTTGCGTTGGTAAAATACTGGTCATTTATAGAAGATAACTATTTGTTAGTGGGAATTTGTTAAGAAATGCTGTTTTTAGATGACAAATGATGTTTCGTAGAGTGGTTCAAATTGTTCCAAATTTGCTGCAAGCACTTTATAGATAAGCGTAGTAAGTCTAGGCTTTTTAAAGCTGGCGGGGGGCCTTTATTAAGCAAGTAATGGCTTAGGAAAAATGCACAAAAATAGTGTTTGAGTGTTACATAATCTGACGGAAGGACAACGTTTAAAACGTGTGAATATTACTTCATGTCTATTGCCTCGAAATACCCGTACGCCGTTTGTGGATAGAATTGTTAGGCGAGACGAAGAGTCGATTCTTTATTTCAATATTAAGGCGCAAAAGTCGATGATGGCAAACAAAAACCCATTCCTACTCTGAGACGCAGTTTCCAAAAGTAGAAAACTATGCTTAATTTCTGGTGGATATGAAAGGAGTTACTCATTATGAGCTCCTCAATAATGATCAAACAGCTACTGTAGACGTATATGTTCAACCATTGTCCAGCCGAAAGAGTGTCCTCCTCTTCCATCACAATGTACGCTCACACATAGCACGTTTGACTAGAGCCAAACATTACTGCTTTAGGTTAGGAAATTCTTCCGCATCTTCCACATTTACCAGTCCTTGTACCATGTGATAACCATTTATTTAAGTCATTAAAACATCACTTAATGGCAAAGTTTACTCTGATATGAAGAAGATTGAAAATCATGTCATATTTATCATAAAACCTAATGAATTCTTTAATAATGATGGGAACTACATTTCTGAATAAGTGTTTTGTTCATATTAACAATGATGGATAAAGTAAATATAAAAATTCTCCCTTTACCTGATAATTTATGGGAGGATTATCCTTACTCGATCCAAAATTATTTTACTTTCTTTTAAAAAACATTAATTTCTTGACAACCAAATAGAATTACAAATTCAGGACTATCATCCTTAGCCCCAATTGATGGAGACTACTAATCCTACTACACTGAAGGAACCCACCAACGAAATAAAGGTAGGAACAAAGAAACAAGCGACAATGTGAATTGGCAAAGTTTCCCCTCGACTAGAGGGGGAAAGAGTGTGAGATGAGATATAATGCCGGGTTTTCTTGCCAACACCTTTAGTGTTGACCAGGCAAAGATAGCAGTCAGTTATGTGGTCCTTTGGCTCTCCCTAAACCATGGGCACTACAAAAGGTAGACCTTTTGATTTTCTTTTGTCTAGTCACGAAAACTTACCTGGCAATTATGATTCTGGAACCTACTTCTTGCCTCGGTCACCAAGGGGGGAGGGGGACGTCAAAATAGGCCTGAGATGCGCGGCACAAATGAAATCAAAGCGTTAATTGTTCAAACGATTTTTGCATCCTCTAAATTTCCAGGGTTGTTTCAGCCCAATCTGACGTGGCTACTTAATTCCTGTATTTTTATGTATACAGGTAAGTGTCTATGTATAATTTACAAGATGGCGCGTAAAGAGTGCAATAAATGTAAAAACATGTGCCATAGGAAAAAGGAAAAGCGAATTCCAATTACTTTCGAAATTAGTTCTGTTTTGTTTTTTTAATTTAAAGAGCCCATCTGGCGACTTCCAAATTAGTGAAGTTAGAAAGTACAGGGAGGCATGTAAAGGTAGCCCGGGTTCCGTAGCATAGTGTAAATAAGGATCAATACAAAATATGTAGAAATATATAAATAAAAATAAATACAGTAATAAATAAATAAGGTGCCCCAATAAGGCAGCAAAACACAACTGTTCACATCAAAACATGTTTACCTCCGACTATGATACAGTTCCCGGCATACATTTTTATGCACCACCCTAATTTTGGAATGTGTGTTTCTTCTTTCCTGTGGGACATCCTTGCATGTGTGTATACAAGTGGTTATGAATTAAAATTTTAGTTCTTAACTTTACACAAAAATTTCTTTATTTGTTTATAAATAAATTGTCTTTTTCTATTGCCAATCAAATTTACACGGCCTTCTGGTCCTCAGAGATTCCTGTCATTTCGATACATTTTCACTTCACCTAACTTTACTAGTTCCCTAAAATAACTCTCTCTAGGATCCTTCTAGGCAGAAATTCGCTGATTAATTTTCACCTCAAAGTTATATAATAAATATAAAATATTTCCAATCTTTCTAGATTATTTCCACCCGAGAAATCATGCCCCTAGAAAAGAATTTTTGGACATCTTCGGGTGGGGGTAGGGGCAAGAAACCCCGCCTCTGGTCATCTAGCAGTCGATTCCTTCTCATTTGAAGTTTTCTAGATAAAATTAGTGCATCTATTTTGATCTGTAGACTCAATCTTCGCAATTGATTGCTTCGACCCTTCTGAAACCCGATCGATTCCAGGATGCCGTTTTCGGCGCTCCTGCCCGAATCCTACGCTTGACTTTATGACCTTGAGTCCACCTGTGCTCCAAATTCTCCAAATAGGGACACGACCGTGCTGAACCGCCGCTCCGGGCCTTTACTCTGGCCCCCATTCCACGTTTCCATGGAAACGACGAGACTCGGGGATTGGTGGAATTTCTTCCGTTCAGAGAGCAAAAAACCCGCGTCCCCTCCCCCCCTCCCACCTCCTGGGTCAGGCGAGAAGGATGTTTATTCAAAACGAAAAGATCAGTAGCTTATTATATAGGAATTTACGGCCATCTGCCCTTTCGCGGGGGTTGTGCGCGCCAAATTATACAGCTGGGGAAGGGCAGACGCCGGGGTAAAATGTGCTAATGGAGTGTAGTGGCTGGCGGGTGATGGTAGGTAGCTGGCGTCCGCCCGGAAAGGGCAGCCGATAGTTTATAACCCTGGAGATAGGGGCACCGAGGGACGAGATGGGGGGGGGGGCGTCCGGGGGTTTGAGTGGATGAAAGCTAGGTTCCTCCTATTAAACTCAAGGTTAGACCCAGACACACATACGCACAAATCTTGGTTTTTACCTCAAACCACCGCAGACAGGGGGAGGGGGTCGTTGTTGGATAGGTTTGGGAGAGTTGGGCGTTTTATGGTCCCGAGTGCCAGTAGTAGTCTTCTCTTTGGGTTACTCGGGCTCACCTAAACCTTTCGGGAGGATATGCTTTCGTCAATTGGCGCTTCTAGGTTTTAAGTAAATATGAAAAATAATTAAATAATAATGATGATAATAACAATAGGGGTAATAATAAAGATAATTAAAATAATTATTATCATTATTATATTTATTATAATAGGCCTTAAACATCCGAAAACTGTGAACGTGCCATGGAAAGAGAAGCTTGAAGGATTGGTGCACAACTCCACTGTTGAGGTCAGAGAGGCTCTTCATTCGTATCCCGGGCTAGGATTTGGGGTTAGTAAGAAATTCTGCTGATCTGCGAAGAAGACTCCCTCTAAGATACGACCTAGGGACCCTTTTATTAACCACAGCCACGGTGGGCATGAATACTGCATCAATGCCAAGTGAATAATTAACCTCGGGCATCCTTTAGTTGCGCGCACTATTCGGGGCATTTGCGCCTCAGCCTTAAATTTCACAAGCATCCGAGACCCCGACAAGGGTCGCTTCGGTAGAGGACCTAAAAGGGCCTGTTGAGAGACGTCTTATTGGGGTGAATTTGTCAGTGTCGATTTTTTCTTTATAGCGCCCATCTGGCCGACTGCCTCCAAGGACACAAGCCCCCGCAATTAATCTTCAGCCTAATATTAGGATAGATTAAAAACTAAACAAATCGATAAAACACTTGCCCCCAACCTCAATCAAACGCAACACCTTTTGGCCTTGTCCGAAAGACTAATACAACACATAGACCTCACTACAAAAAAGGAAAGGAACCACCACCTTGCTCTTAATTTAAGCATAAGTATAGTCAACGTCAGACACTGTCGCGTGTTCTTCTTGCTTATATTTTAGCAAGAACATTTTGTTACTTTGATGGTATATTTGAATCATTTAGATCAGGGATGGGCAATAATTTTAAGCAGCGGGCCACATTTATAGCTTAGGTAAAGCTTTGCGGTCAGCACTTAAGCAGTTAGATGCAAATTTCGAATACTTATAAGTTAATTGCAATTACCTTTTTACATTTGTTTGCGTATACTACAACTGCATAGTTATATATATATATATATATATATATATATATATATATATATATATATATATATATATATATATATATATATATATATATATATATATATATATATACACATTAATAACTAAGGGTAATCTGTTGGCATAGTTTAGCCATCTGTTTTAAACTGTTTCCAGACACATCAAACTTGGGACCTGCAGCTTAACGTGGAGAAAGGAACCACGCTTTACATTTTTACATCGTGTTGTCATTACCCAGGGTCCAGGCGTCTTCGATCAAAGTACTAACCGCAGTAAACGTAGCTTAACTTTGCGAGCAAAAGACAGTGTGTAGATAAGGGTAATGAAAAGAAGTATTTATAAATAATCGTATTTTTAAAGAACATTTTATCTACAAATGAAAATAATTTAAAATGACTAATTCAAGAATCGAGCACTTAATTAAATAAAAAAAAATGAGATTAGATTTTGGCAAAATGTTCACTAATTAATTTTCAATATTTTGTCGAATTCTAAAATGAAGCGCGGGGCCACATGAAAAGGTATCACGGGCCACAGTTTGCCCCCCTTTGATTTTATAAATGAGATTATAATAAATAAATGCTGGTTTCGCATGCGTTTCAAGATTATGTGGGTAACTTTTGTGTTTCAATGATTATATTAACATTTTCTTTTGTATAAACTGACAAGCCGGAAGTTTTTAAAATGTTTTCGAAACGATTCTAGAGTAAACTAGAACGTCGAGAAGGATATGTTAGCTCTGATTTACGCACGATATGGCATTAGTTGTCACGACTTTGCCGAATAAACCTTTTCAAGAGTGCAATTGTAAAGGACGCTGAACATTAAGAATCGAAAAAAACAACAACATATTATTAAACTGCGCAAGGCCAGTCATGGACATAGAAATTTTCTCCATTGTGAACATTGCCATTTCTTCTGTAAGGAACAATATTGTGAAGTATAAATATAATGGCAAAACAATAAATCCTCCGCGATCAAAGAAACCGCGCTATAGAGATGTTTATTCGACGATGCAGACAATAAAAATTAATAAGGCTTCATCAAAGATGTTAAAGCAAATCTTGCAGCACTTGGCGTAAATGTACACGCTTTCATAGTACAAATTTATTTGCACCATTTGTATTGATATATAGTCGCAATGGAGTAGGGAGGTTATGTACTTACTACCTATACATTATGCAAGTGCTCACAATCCGAAAATATTTTAAAAATATGAATCATATCGGTGTTGCCTATACATCTTATACTCGCACCTGTCTATGTATACTCTCCCCTCTAATACCTACAATAATTTGACATAAATTCGTCCTGAAAGGGTTTAAAGGGCCCATGGTTTACTGTGCTACCCCTGAACGAACGGGAATACGAAGCATTGATTGGGAAGGATTCGCCTGTCAAAGTCCCAGGAAAAAGGAACACGTGAAGAGGGGGCGATGTGAGTACAGCAAACTCCGAACCTCTTGGCGCACCTCCTAGTCGAAGGCCCCATAGGAGGCAATTTAAATGGGAGTTCAAGGTTCCTCCCCATTTCCTGCCGGTAGCAGAGGGTGTCTAAATAAACACTTCGCTCCGACTGCCTTCGAGAAGGTTCAAATCCTTAAACAAGGTGCCCGAAAAGTTTCTGTGCAGTGGGAAAAGGCTTGAGTAAATTTTAACATAAATGAAGTTTTATTTATGATATTGTAGTTTCGCCTACAGTAAATGCTGGAAGTGTATCCCAAAAGCCTAAAGACAAATCAGCACCTGTCGTAAGATATTGCGTGTTACGTTAAGTAATCTGCACACGACAGTCTGAATACATACATGTCTGTACATGACGCTGCATATTATCTGCATAGCTTTAAGTAAACATTTGCTTAGACAGTTAACCGAGTGTCAAAGAGCAGTTCCATATTGGCCTTCTCATAATGATGTTGATGATTGAGCTGTTAATATTCTTTGTTCAGCATTTGGTCTGCAACGATGGGAAATTCACAGATACCGCGCTACAAAAGTTTTTTGCGCAATTTCAATATGCAAAAGTGCCCCACCGTAATGCCTTGCGAAATTGAATAACCGAATTTCCCTAAACGAGCAGTGTTGCAGACGCTCCACGAACTGGTAGACCCTCAAACTCAAAAGACAAAGTAAATGTGATACAGGGAATGATATTGAAGAGTCCAAAGTACTGTAGTCCGTAAGACGGTTATCCCAGCAGCTCTATTTAGTAGAGTACAGCGCACGACATTCTGCTGAAGAAGTATAAGTTATTTCCAAATAAGGCATCCGTAGGGCACGAATTAAAAGAGCGTCATCATTAGTCCCGCATTGATTACTGCAATTGGCTTCAGAACTTTCTTCGTGAGAAAGGTGAGGACATCATTGATATAACTTTCTTCCCTAATGAGTCATCTTTCCAGATACATGAACAGACAAAACAATCGTCTAGGAAACACTGAAAACCGTTATGAACTTAAAAAAAAAATTCCTCGACGACATTCTAGAACTCTAGCTCAATGAGCGCGAGCTTGAAGAAGGCTGGTTTCAACAAGACGGAGCACCTGCACACACGGCCGGTGCATCACTACAGTTTTTGAAAGATGGATGCTGAATGCATAATCTCCCGCAAAATCTGGCCTGCTAGATCCTAGACCTCACACCCCTGGATTTTTATCTCTGATGTACACCTAAGGGACGGGTGTATGAGAACAATCCTCACAGTGTGGAAGCGTTGAACAAAACAATTACCCAACACACCGAACAGATCACTCCGGCCACCCTCCAGAATGTGTTCGATAATAGGCAGCGACGTGTGCAGACTTGTCTTGAACCCTTTGGAGGACATTTCCAAAATTTAATGTAGGTGAAACTGCAATATCGTAAATAAAACTCCACTTTTATTAAGACTTTACTTAAGAAGCCTTTTTCCACTGCGCGGTAACTTTCCGGAAAGCCGTATGTGAGACTGAGCTCTTTCCATGGATGAAGTTTCGACATTGCCTTTCCTGCCCCAGTCAGTATCCAGAGGGAATGGGGTTTGATATAGCATCCATTTCTACTATTCTTGGTTTCGAAATTGCCTTTCCATGCATTTCTACTATTCTTGTGAATTTCTTCTTATATATTCTCCCTTTCCCATCGCGCAGGTAAAGAGGTCACTTCCAACACTGCCGCCCCTCAACAGCCACGCGCGAGGCTTCGTTCGATCGCCTCTGCCCGCCTCGATACCCAGGACGTCGGAGGCGCGCATGGTAGCAAGTGGCCCAGCTCCTTTGGGCTTCAGCGATGCCATCACGATAACTGAGCTAATTTAGGGCCTTGGAAGAGGCCCCGGGGTAGGCAGCGTCGAGGCAGATATGGGAAGGGCGAAGGGCTCCACATCTCCATTTGGAAGAGCGACGCGCGGTTTCAGACCGGCGTTTCTGTGGGAGGGGGGTGGGCAGGGGAGATCAGTGGATAAGAGTGTGTGTTATTAAATGAGTCATTGAATAGGATGAGGGCCAGGTCAGGAAAGTGGACCCGAAACTTATCGCAAGAAAGGGGTGTCATATAGAACGAGGTGCTTCACTGCATTCATTATATGTTGACTCTGAACAAGGGAGAAGGGGAGGAGTCGATGAGGCGCACAGAAGGGAAAATCCGGATTTCTCTAACAATTATCAAGCACGAGCGTGCAGATGCTCCCGAATCCGACCCAATGCTCATTTGAATAAGACACTATCAGTCCAACTTGCGCGGCAAGGGAGTATAATGTACGCTTTTTTTTTTACAAAAAAAAGGACCCAAAGACAGCATCCCTACCAAAAGGTTTTACCAGATTTTCTCAATGTGGTGAAGTTGTGGAAGGTAAATAGTCAAAGGAGCCGATAAAATAGCACACGAGACTCGGAAGGCACACAAATCACCAGAACTTGCGTTTCATCCGCTCGGGGCAATGGGCGGTGCAGAGGGGGAGAGTGACGCGTTGGTGCATGATAACTTAAATTCGAGGATACAAAGTGCTCCATATATATATATATATATATATATATATATATATATATATATATATAGTGAGCGCAATAAATATCCGATACATGGTCAAAAGTTTATTTACCATAGTTACACAACAGCAAAGTAATTGAAAATTGAACATCTTATGTATTTTGTACGCTGAATACAAATTGGTATCATATTGAAAAAATAGTAAAACATTACTATGATTACGGCAAAAATATCAAACGAACGTTTCAAAAAGTATCCGATACATTTATGAAAACCAGTTAGTATTTGATGATATGACCTTTCGTCGCTAGTACAGCTTCCAACCGTTTACGAAAATTTACTTATGAGGTTCTTACAAATATTTGTTGGTATCTTGGTCCATTCTTCTTGGCATATTCTTTTTAAATCTGTTAGATTTCTTGGGTCTCTTTTTGGAATTTTTAGTTTTAATTCTCGCCACAGGTTCTTGATAGGATTTAGGTAGGGCAACTGACTTGGCCATCCCATAACCTTTATTTTCTTCTGCTGAAACCATGCTGCAGTGCCCTTGGTTGTATCTTTTGGATCGTTGTCTTGCTGGAATCTCCATCCTCTTGGCAACTTCAAGTCGTCTGCAGACTGTAAGAGATCATCATCCAGAATCCTGCGATACATCTGAGCATTCATTTTCCCTTCAATAATATGGAGTCTTCTACGACCTTCCGAGGAGAAGCAGCCCCATACCATTATGTTGCCTCCTCCAAACTTCAGCGTTGGAATTGTATTTTTAGGATTATGCGCTGAGTTTTTATGCCACTAAACGTGACTAACACTATTCCGTCCAAATAACTCAGTCTTCATCTCGTCAGACCATAGTACAGCGTCCCCAAAACTTGGAGGCTTCTCTAAATGTTCCTTGGCAAGATTCAGACATTTCTGACATGAATTGGTTTCAACAAAAGTGTCTTTCTTGGTGTGCGAGAATGGAATCTCTTGTTCCTAAGAACTGCTCTAATTGTATTTTTGCATACATTTGTCCCAGCTGCTTCCGAATCTTTCTGAAGTTCAGATCGAGTCACTCGAGGATTTGCACATTACAAAGGATGATAAATCTAACACGTTTGTTATAATAAACAAAACAATGTATTTAGAAAAAATGTCCACCTTATTATCCGATAGGTCTACATACCTTCCGTTAAGTAAGGATCCCTTAGATGACGTAATCAAGTGTTTTAATAGAGACGTAAAAACCACTTTAAAAAAACACAAATCAATTATGGACTCTGTCTCTTCTAGTGGTTCTTCTTTACCCTATTTGTATGGCCTAATAAAAACCGATAAACCAGGAAACCCAATAAGAC
The DNA here is from genome assembly GCA_963969495.1 of Ceratothoa steindachneri. Lineage (NCBI taxonomy): Eukaryota > Metazoa > Arthropoda > Malacostraca > Isopoda > Cymothoidae > Ceratothoa > Ceratothoa steindachneri. Next base: position 193,579,623 of record OZ018320.1, read on the forward strand.
CAATCATAAGTGCCACTGGTTCAATCCGATATAAACTTTCAAAATACTTAGTAAATTTACCTTCTCCTATCTTAGGAACTATATTCCCCTCGCAAATAAAAAATTCCCTTGACCTTTGCAATAAATTAAGCAATATGAGGGTAACATCAGATCTGAGACTAGTCAGTTTTGATGTCACCTCATTATTCACCAAAGTCCCCATTGATGACTTATTGGAATTCCTAGCCTCTATTCGAAATGCTTATGACCTTCCTTTACCAACCAATACGATCATTGAGCTTATTTGTTTATCTATTAAAAAATGTAGATTTAGTTTCAACGGCAAATTCTATGAACAAGTTTTTGGTATGGCGATGGGTAATCCCTTATCTCCCTTATTGTCAAATTTATATATGGAATTTTTCGAAACTAGGTTGATCCCCCCTCTTTGGTCTACTCAAATTGTTTGGTTCCGGTATGTTGACGACATCCTGGTAATTTTAAACAGCAGTTTTGACATCGATAGTTTTCTTTTAATTATCAACTCATTGGTTTCGTCAATTAAATTCACTGTAGAAAAGAAAATAAGAGCCTTTCATTTTTGGATGTCCTAATAATTAGAGAACCACATAGATTTAAATTTACTGTTTATAGGAAACCTACAAATAATTTATCTTATGTCCCTTTTTATTCAAGTCATGCCAAAAATATAAAATCTGCTGTTTTGTACTCTATGTATCTTAGGGCTCTTCGAATATGTAGTCCCGACTATATAGATAAAGAATACACAAAAATTGAAGATATCGCTACCAATTTATGTTACCCAAAGTACTTTCTAGAAAAATGTATGAATATAGCCAAAAAAACATTTTATAATTGTAAATTAGAGACAATAAAACCTCGTAAAAACCTATTAATTTTACCCTATCATGATAATTTTATGACTATAGTGCCCATTCTAAAACATTTTAATATTAAGGTAGCCTTTAAATACAATCATACATTAAAAAAACTCTTAATAAAGCATAGCTCCAATAATGATAATAATGTAATTTACCGAATTCCATGTTTAGATTGTAATTTATTCTATGTAGGCCAAACTTCCAAAAAGGTTTCCATAAGGACCCAACAACACAAAAATGCAGTAATTAAGGGATATCTGAATAATGCCTTAGCTGTCCACAATTCCAAGATGGGACACGGAATTAACTGGTCAAAAACTGATACAATAATCCATAGTAATGAGTTTATAAAGAGAAATATCCTGGAATCATTTTTAATTTCGCACACAAAGGAGAGTAATCTCAACATTAGCCCAGGGCTGTTTTCGCTAGATCCAATTTTATCACTTTTTCTAAAATCCGACTTATCTGATAATATTAAAAAGTTGACCTCATTAGGAAACGTGCTTAGTATAAATACTGTGTGTCTTATTTTTTTTCTTATCATTGTGAGTTTGCAAATGTCGAATAGACGAAAGTACTAACTCCAATCCGTCTTTTATTCAGTTTCCTTCCGTGGTATATATTCATATATATATATATATATATATATATATATATATATATATATATATATATATATATATATTCCGTTGCACCCATATAATAAATAGGTACTGAATAATGGCGTCTTTATTCTTTGATTTTAAATACTCCGAGGGCTTATTTTTAAGAATAATTATTGAATTCTGAATGTGTGCATTCATTCTTTTAGCTCCTCTTTCGCATTTTGGAGGCCTGAAGATGGATTAATTAAGATTCGAAACGTTGCATAAATTTGAATGGCTTTCGTTGTCTTTTCATTTTTGCTCCAATTGAAATTGCGCCTTCTCGAAAGAAACCTTGTCGAATATATTACCACCTCGAGCTATGGTTACGATGTCCTCTGCAGATTTTGTGAACATGAAAATATCTCCGGTAGGCTTCATAAGTGCTCACTCGATGTGGAATTTTTAGAAGTTTTTAGGGATGCAGATGTCTATCGAAATTTCATTTACATTCTGTTTTATCGTGACTTCCTTTATTAATCAGAATTTTATAAGTCCTTGTTACGCTACCTGCTCAATAATGAAATCAACTTTAAACTTACCCAGGCCAAAAGGTTTTCCGCTAAATCATCAATTTAAAACAACTATGCAGACAGCGTTTTTCCCTTTAGGATTTTATCGTTGTTGCTGCTTATGTGAAAGTTAAAGTAGACCGATATGCTGAGGGGCAGGAAGCTGCTCATGTTGGCAAGTTGGCTAAGCTAAAAATCTCCCACCGTTTCTACCTCGCATGACAAGGTCATTCATAACTTTTCTGATCATGAATTCACAACCCGCGTTTTGGGACTAAATTTCAATCTCCCTAATTCCAGTGCCCGCTTTGTAGACGCTCTTAAGTAGATAAAACTTTAACTCCCTCTTTCACCCTTTGCTGGGTCTAAACAGGCGCGAAAAAGATAGTAGGAGATTTAAAAGAGATGCAAAAGACGACCTGAGAGAGAGCACTGTTTTCTCTTGTGGCACTGTGGTCATTAGGTCGTGCTACCTCTCCAGGCTTCAGTTGTAGCAGGGGATTTTCCCCTATTAAACCATCCACCACCTTGCTGGGTCTTAAATATAAGGAATACTTTATGTATTCCTCAGCCCCATCCCACGAATTCCTTTCTCCTTCTCGTCAATTAAAGTTCTCTTCCGTTTTCTTCAAACGTAACGACATTCATATTCTTAAATGACGAGACAAGAACGAAACTTGGCACTAAGTAGACCAGACCAGGACAATGGAGTTGTTCTCGTGAACAAAGCCGATTTATCACTAAAGGGACTACCATCCTTAAAGATGACTCAAAGTTTTGTAAACTATCTGAATCTGATCTTATCGTAGGTCGAAGGACAAAATTAATCGCTTTCTCCTCAGCTTGAAAAATTCATACACTTTACCCGAGGAACTCTACTCAAAATTGTTCGTATTTTGTTCTGCTTTGGGACCACTTTATATATCCCCTAAGATCCACAAGGAGGAATAACATCACAGCCAATTTTAGTGCTCTCCGAAATGGCAACATTTAACCTTGCCAAATTTTGTGTTCCTCTTTTGTCACAGTTTATATACAATCAATGTGTACACGGTCAAATATGAATTCTCCACTAAACTTATTCGGCTCGATGGTCGAGGATATATGGTAAGTTACGACCTCAATTCACTTTTTACAAATGGACCCCTTTATGAGGTCATCAATATCATTCTAAAAAAAAAAAAAAATTCCGCCTGAATCCACATTTTTTCATGGCTTCAATCGCCGACAATTTTCATAGATGTCGTTCCTTGGCTCTGAAGAAAATATATTTAACTTATTGGCTCCATCTTTCATCAAGTTGACTGGGTCTCAATGAGAAGCCCTTTTGGATCAACTTTCGCTTATGCCTTTCTGTTATGCCTTGAGGAAAAGATTTTCAAAGAATGCCCTCTTCCTTTAGACCCATTTATTACAAGCCTTGTCGATGATACTTTTGCTCTGCACGTCTATATTCGGAAAGCCAACCTTTTTGGGGTTAGGTTTAAATTTATTTAATTGTGACTCGAAGTTTAAAATGAATAGCGTGTCTGTCCTATTCTTCCTATACATTAATGCACGATGAATTCAAGTTGCCAAGACACTTTTTTGTGTGAATTTCTTTTCAGCTTGATTTAGTTAATCGATGTATAGGTAAGATTTCGAATGAAAAATTTGATCCAAAGACTGTAATCAACTGTTCCTAAGGATTCATGTTATTTTTCTCCTCTCCAAAATAAAAATAGTAACAAAAATAATTACAAATCGTGAAGTTCAGCAAAGGTATTAAAATTAAGGCATTTTTTTTTATTTTTTCGTATATAAAAGCAAATTTAAGTGAAAAAAATTCTGAGGATTGTATTTTCCGTATATCAAAAGAATTTGGATAAGTTTCTCTTGCCTTTAGCCAAGAAAATAAACATGGATCTGAAAAAAATTAGACCAAGAGTAAATTATTAGGAGAAATGTACTGGAAACCTTTTAAATTTTTTGAGACCAAAACCCCGTTGCTAGAGCCAGATAGGCCGAAGGCCACAGACCGAAGTTCTTCTTGCGCGAAGTGCAAGCCCTCCCTCCCTGTAAGGATGAGTGGCGAACCCTGTCCTCTTGTAATAAATATTATTATTGTAAATTGTACAATTCAAAACAAAACTCAAAAATCTACAATAATCTTCCCTTCCCACATATTTGTGTAACCTGCCATTGAAAACATGGACTACCTATGACCTCCTGCGGTAATTCATTTCAGAAATATACCAATATAGTGGTTAATAAGATCTCTTAAATCCAACCTTTATTGTTTAATTTTCAATTTGTGACCCCTAGTCCTAATATTACTACCAACTCCAAGAACTTGTCAATATCTAGCTTACTATCCAAGTAAAATTAAAATACTCAATCTGTGATAGAACGAGTTGAATCTGTGTTAAATTCAACTCCTATCCCATATTAGTTAAAACCTCGAGGAGGCCCACGTGCATCTTCGATTCGAGGCTTGGAGTCTTATCAACAGCTGCCGGACGTCAATGTTTAAACAAGGAGGTTATCGTCCCCCCCGTTCGCCCCCATACGCCGACCTCGCCAGATCGAGTTAGGCTTATGAACAGATAAGGCATTTTTCTCCGGCCCAGCTGTGCGTTCCCTCCAAGCTTTCACTCCATTTTCCCCCACGCCAAGGAGATGTCCTGGCTATTTATATGGAAACTTTACCACTAAGATCAGATTGGAGATCCAGATTTTCGTCGCGAAACATCACCACGACCCTCTCTCCCTTTGTGCGCCAAGGGACCTCGGCCTCGAGATTCACCATCACTTGTCCAGGAGGACAATATTCCTTGAGTGCCAAAGGTTCGAGCCTTTAGTGACGTCAAGTCCCCAAGGCATTTCCCCCTGCTGTTCAAGGAGAACAGCATTAGAACAGTCATTGTTCGTTTTGAGCCCTTCGCCAAGAAACGGTTCTCATCCCCCCCCTGTTGTTCAAGGAGAACAACATTAGAACAGCCATTGTTCGTTTTGAGCCCTTCGCTAAGAAACGGTTCTCATCACCCCCTGTTGTTCAAGGGAGAACAACATTAGAACAGCCATTGTTCGTTTTGAGCCCTTCGCCAAGAAACGGTTCTCTCCCCCCCCTGTTGTTCAAGGGAGAACAACATTAGAACAGCCATTGTTCGTTTTGAGCCCTTCGCCAAGAAACGGTTCTCATCACCCCCCTGTTGTTCAAGGAGAACAACATTAGAACAGCCATTGTTCTTGAGCCCGTAGACAAGAGACGGTTCTCATCCCCCCCCTTTGTTCAGAAGAGAACAACCTAGAACAGCCATTGTTCTTCCAGCCGTTCGTCGAGAAACGGTTCTCCTTCCCAAGACGCCACGTCAGGATCATCTTATCCCCCCCCCCTTTGGCTGGAACTCGCCAGCGGACCGAATATTCCTTCAAGTACCTTCCACCGCGCCCTAATGAAGTTACGTAAGCCAAGCGTCGCCTTTTGAGTATTGATCCCTTATTTGTCAATTCTATCCTGTGCTTTAAATGGTTTATCGAACCATCCCATCTCTTTAACTCCATATTTGTTTTACCTTTTTTGATCCCTTAAATCCTTGGATTAGCCCGAGTCTCCACGACCCTTTCCATTCTGTTTGTCAATATTTTCCGTTTTTGTGTATTGTTTATAGTTATTATTAATAAAACTCTATTTTATTAATGATAGCAATATTATTATCCTTGAGCTCAGTTCCACTTCTTAAGCATTTTTGAAGATACATAATATCGGCCGCCAAGACAGTAAAACGCACTCTAGAGATAATTAAGGAAGTTCCCTCAACGAATAGTGTTATATATAGTATCGTCGGGAGTCATTCTACGACACAATCATATCTACTTTTCAAATGAAAAATATTTATTACCCTCAGCATCCCTTTATATTCAAGGTTCTCCGTGGAAGTTAATATTTTTATTGCCCTCCTTTCTATAAACTCTTGCTGGATGATAATGTCTAAAATATGGGTACCATGACTGCATACGATACTCTAAATTTGGCCTGACTTACGAGTTATTCAGTTTACTTTTGTAACTAACAGTCCTCTTAATGAAGCACAACAATCTATTTGTCCTATATTTTGCCTCAATACGCTGATCATATATAAAACTTTAATGACCTATCTATCTATTACTAATGCTAATTCTTTATTATCCTTTACAGAGCTCAGGCAATGCCCATTTATTTCATAGCTAAATTCCCTATTATCCTTGTCATCTCACTAACTTTGCATTTTTGAATGTTAAATGCTATCTACTAACTACATACCGGGTTTTTGCAAAAGTTCTGTTACACCCTTATTTTTTATCTTTCGAGAAGATTACATGTGGGAGAAAAAAAGTTCCACCAAACAAACTTAAAGTTCTACTTTTCCAGTACGTGTCAATAAACCGTCTTTTCCATCGTGCGCAGGTGTATCGATATGGGAGTGAAAAGAACTGAGGTCTCTGCCCTCCTGCGCGCAAGCCACAACAAGTCCGGCATCGCCAAGCCAAGTTGTCAACCGTTTGGCTATGAGAAAGGCCTTCGAAAGTGCTCCGAATCTCAAAATCACAGCGCTCGCGAAAAAGTTCTGTCAAGGAGGAGGGCGGCAATTGCTTGTGGTGCGTGGAAAAGCCTCTGTTCACCAACCGTATGCGAGAACAACGTCGGGAGCGCTCTTATCGCCTTCTCAACTACTTGAAGAGTCATGGAAATCGAATTCTTATTTTTTTCTGATGAAAAATTCTTCACGGTCGATCCTTTCATCAACAAGCAGAACGGCTGCGTGGTAAGCTTCGGCCTGGACGTTTCTTAGGTCCGCTACGTGTCTACGATCAAGCACCCGCCCTCAAAGATGATACTCGGCATCGTGGCTTCGAATGGCGAGAAGATGGCGCCGGTGTTGTTCACGGCCGATTACAGGCTTACTGCGGCCGAGTACAGGGACTATTCTGGCCACGAAAGTCCTTCCCGTGGTGAGAAACAGCACGAAGAAGGTGGACTACGTATATCAGTAGGACGGTGCCCCATCCCACACGACCAAGACGTGCAAGAGTGGTTGGGTTCGAACATGAACTTCTGGTCGAAGGTCTTTTGGCTGCCGTAGTCACTCGACCTTAATCTCCTCGACCACAGCTTGTGGACGCATGTCGAGGTCAAGGCCTGCAAGGTCTGCTACAGCAACGCCAACGAACTAAAGTCCTCCGTCAACCGCGTGTGGGCCAGTATAGGGAAGGTCTTCGTGTGCACGGCCCGGTTACATTGATTAATATGACAATTTAAGCCTATGTTTGTATGTTAAAACAATAAAAACTTGTCGATTTGCATCAAAACTATCATTGTGTCGTTTGTTGAGAGCGTCGTAACGAGTGTAACAGGACTTTTGCAATACCCGGAATTCCTTCACTCGAAAGTTGCATTTAACTTTTTATATTACAGCTGACAATTTTGTGGCATTAACATAAATTGACACTTTGCTATTAACTGTCTCCCTCAAATCATTTATATATATTAAAAATCATAATGGGCACAGAACTTGTCCCTGAGATATTCCATATTTCAAAGAAATAACAAATAGGGATTGTCGGTCAATCGTAAGGATAGAACTGTCCCTAAAGACAAATTGCTAGGAATCTTGAAATACTTTAATCCGTTAACAAAATTACATTCAATCTAAAGAAAAGGATAAAACAAGATAGGAACCACCGCCTGGTCGTTCTAAAAGATATAATTTTGCTACTCCAAGATCCATTGAGAACTGCCCTCGGTTCAAAGCTTCTAAAGTGGCATATTCCAAATCAGCCCAGGAACAGCAGTAAATTAATTACCTACACTCTTTTGGATATTATAGACGTGCAGCAGGATGAAGCCTCTTGTAGTTTTGACCAAAATTAAAAAGAGATATGAGTAGACTTACGAAATAAGCGACAAGCCTTTGGAATTTTGGCACAGCTTAACTTTTTCTAACTAATCAAGGTTTGCTAAATTTTCAGATTGTGAAAGAGTATGGGTTTGGAATTCACCCAGTCAGGAGTTTGATATAAACACGTTACAACCGAAAGTGAAACATGGTGGCTTTTCTGTTAAGATGTGGCTAACAATTTGGAATGATGAAAGGTCAGAGTTGTTTGTGTGTGTTGACAATATCAACTCGGAAGAATCCATTTCTATTCTTAAATAATGCCTTATACCAGTGTTTTCAAATGGTTAGCTTGAAAAAGTAGATTGTGTATTCATGGTAGATACGGTCCCTGTCATACTGCATAAAGGACAAAAAAATGAGAGGAGCAAAGCAGCATTAAACGACTTCTTTAGCCTTGTCAGCCCTCTTACATGAACTCAATAGAATATGTGTGGAGAATACTAGACACTACTTTACAGGAAAAGTCCAAAACACCAGGAACACGGTCAGAATTGCTGAATGTCATATACCAAACATGGTCGCAAATACCGCAAGCTCTAATACAGAACTAATTAATTCTATGCTCAGGCAGCGGTTCAGCTCTAGAATTGTAAGCAAATCCACAAAGTATTTATAATATACTTTTATTGTTAAAAATGTATTTCATTCTTTAAATTTACAAATAAAGGTATTTAAATAGTCAATTGGGTGTTTATTTAATTCCTGGGTGTATCTGCACATTCTCTTCTATCTAATGATTTTGTTACATAATCAAGAAATTACAATGAGTCTGTTAAACATGATCTACCTCTTCTAAACTCACTAGGAACATTAATGTATCAGCCCTCCCTCCCTCTCTAGATGTTCTGAAATTCCTTTTAAACTATTTTTCCAAGATTTAATTATTTTCCCAATAATTTTACAAACCATAAATGTTAAACTTACTGCTCTTAGGTAATTTGGGTCATCTTCTATTCCCTTCTTAATTAAACAAAATAGTACTACATTGGCTCTTTTCTAATGGATGGGTATTTCTCCAAACCTGAGTGAACTAATATGCATTTTTTTAAGAGCTACCGCAATATTTGCTACCCTTTCTCTATGTAACTTAGTATGAATATGATATGGGTTAGAATCCTTGTTGGCATTTAAAGCTATTATAAGTGATTTATCGATTTCCCTGACTTAAAATTATCAGAAATTAAACTATTCAGGTTCTTTGCTGTAAATACTGAAGCAAAATAAAAATTAATTGGCTCAACTACTTTCTCATGTTTCTTTTATATATAGCAAGCGATATTTTATCTCTGCTAGTTTTGTTTCTATTTATTATATAATAACTAACGATTTTCTTGGATGTTTAATGCTATTTTGAATTAAATTAATTGGTGATACTTTTGCTTTTCATACTAATTTTATTTAGTTAATTCCAAGTCAATCTATTAGTATCTAGATTTTCAACACTATATTCTACTATTAATTTTTGGGTATGCCGTTTTCTTCTTAGAAAATCTAGCAATGTCCTGATTGCATCCTAATGGCTTCCTACATTTCTTCCTTATGACTTCCATTGAGTAGCTCCTAGACTATATATAATATATGTTTAAAAATATCCCACATCTCATAAGTATTCTGCCATTGAAATCTGCATACCACTTAACCAAATTAAGCAACTATCGATGCTTCTCGTAATTCTTTTTATGAAAATTTGGTGTTTTTGTAGTATTTGTAGGTATTCTACCCCTCCCTATTCCGAAGTTAAAACGAATTATCTGATGATCATTATTTTCTAATGTATCCCTATAGTAGTAGATCTAATATATTGACACCTCTTGTTGGCGCATTAATAAATTGATTAAAAAAATAAATTCGAAATATTCAACAAACTTACAACTCATTCTATCTCTCCTTAAAATCTATTCCAGGTTCACAGTTTAAAGTAAGCTCAGCCTAAATAACTGAATCGGCTTCGTATCCTTTATGTACTTCATTCTCTTTTTAATTCAACCATATCGTCATTCTGACCAGCTGGTCTGTGAATGACTTCCAGATCTATCATTCTACTTTACTGTACCTAATATCTATCCATAGTGACTCAACTTCATCTTGCTTAATTGAATTATTTATGTACATTATCTTACGGCCAGTTCTACCTACCCTTTGACTAATGTACATATTATAACTGCTTAATATAAATTAACTTATATTGTTATTAAATTTTATTTCATTAACACCTGATTCTCTTACACATACTATATCTTAATTTGCTTCGATAATGTATCTAAATAACTTAACACCCCTGTTCGAGAAGCACCTATAAACTACTTGTTTTCTTGCCCAACCCACTGTATTATATAATGGTTCGCAGCTCTATTGAGTATAAAGTTTTTATTTATGGATGTAAAAGGATTCTAAAAGTCATAGGTCAAATGTATCTTGGTGGGATAAAAAATAGAAAAATTATCCAGACAGACTGCTGCTTTACAACTTTTTGAATGTTCTAATACGAAAGAGAGGTCAGGATATCCTAAACTTTGACCCATGTAACCGATTTGCGGTCGAGTGATGATCGATTACTCTGGAAGGTGCAGATAGTAGAGCCAACCTTACGATGCACCGTAAGATGCACAATTGAATCGATAAACGAGAACTGAGCGTTTAACAAATGGGATTTTGTTCCTTGAATTATACAACGATCTAATTTTATTGCATTTGGCCAAAACAATCTTTAAATCCAGCTAACGATTTTTTTCTAAAGAAACTTGCTTAATTTTATATTCAATTGATATGTCTGGGGTACAAAATATGCGTGAAACCAGTATTTGTTTAGTTAAGTACAGAAGCGTGCTTTGTGTGTCGATGTTTTTCAATTTGGGGGCAAACTGTGCAACTTCTGACGCAATCTCGTACTGGAGACGTGAGAAGGAAGTGATTTTATGTAGTTTAAGGGAAGTTGAAGGATCGGCTTTCAAAGAATTAAATTCCTCCTCCGAGGAGAAAGCGTCAACGAGAGCGAACATTAGAAAATAAAATACAACTATTGTTGAAGATACCATCAAAGAAAGAAAGGAGTATAAAATGGCTAAAAAGAGATTTCAAAAAGAAAAATCTCACACTTTAGCGATTAAATAAGATAATACAATCATCTAGAATCGAGAAAGAATAGTTAAAAGAACTAAGGAGTACTATGAAAAGTTGCACTCAAGCAACAACACTATCCGGAATCACAGCCAAACGACAACACCCAATAATGTCCCAGCCCTTCTTAAATTAGAAATTGCAATCAATGAAATGAAAAGACACAAGGCACTAGGCCAGAACAACATCGCTTCGGACTTGCAAAAATATTCTGGAGATCTTATTGTGGACAAACTAGCTTTGCCTCTTCACTGAATGTCTAAAACAAGGCTAGATTCCAGAGGACTGGTACAATGCCATATTAATCATTTTCCACAATCAGCCTTCTCTCTTGTCTCTATAAACTCTTTACAAGAGTCATACCTAACAGACTGCAAACTCAGCAAGATAACCAGCAACAGAGAGAACAAGCTGGTATCAGAAAAGGCTTCTCAACGATTGACCACACATACTCCCAACCAGCTCATTGAAAAACTGGCATTTTTAGACTACCAGTAAGCATTTGATTCGATAGAAACCCCATCAGTCATAATAGCGTTGAAAGCTCAAGGTATAGGTCATGTATACATAAATATCATAAAACATATATAACAAAATTGCAAGTCCTACACTAGAATGCATATGGATTCAGACATCTTTTAATTTCAGAAAGGTGTATCACAAGAAGATACTATCTCTCCTAAGTTATTCACGTCCTGCAAAGAAGAAAACTTCAGGAAGTTTAACAGGCAAAACAAATGCATTAAGTTCGATTGGGATTACCTTAATAACCTGATATTCGCAAATAATATTCTACTTATAACTGCTAATCTAGAAGAGATTCAAACAATGCCTCAAGAACTTAGCCATGAAAGCAAAAAGTAGGCCTAAAAATCAATTTTGGAAAAAATAATAGTAATGACAAACCAAACAGAGGTAGACATGATAGACAACATCAATTGACAACAAGCAAATTGAAATGATTGACAAATATATCTAGGTCTCTCGATCACCAGATTACACTGTTACCGCGAAAAGATCAAGAAATCCAATGCAGAATTACTCTAGGCTGGAATGCATTTGGAAAGGCAAGCATCGTCTTCAAAAGCAAAATGTCCATGTGACTGAAAAGAAAAGTATACAAACAATGAATAATCCCAACCATGACCTGTGGAGCAGAAAGTTAGAACCTGACCAAAACTGATATTAAAACTTAGAACAACACAAAGAGACCATTGAAGCATTATGATGCGGATAATTTGTCAGGACAGAAAATCAGGCATTTGGATACGTGGAAAAAACAAATTTCAGGATATAGTGTAAGCTATAAGAAACGTGAAATGGAGTTGAGTACCATGTAGCAAGATTCCAAGACGATAGATGGAGCAGAAAAATTACCGATTGTTATCCATTAGATATAGGACGACCGAGAGGAAGGCCAAAAATAAAATGGAGAGATTATCTTCGAAAATATGCTAAAAATGTGATCTTTGACCCAAGCTTCATTCACTCTAGTGGTGCACAGGGTCTTTTTTGGTTTATCTTTAGTTGCAGTCTGATGAATTGGCAGGAAAGATGTTTAGAGTAAAAGCCAAGACAAGGTCCTCCTGCTTGTGTGAAATAGCACATAGTCCTGCTGCCACACGTACGGCTTTCCAGCGGCCACCTGCTGGATCCAGGCTAACACCATGTCATCCAGATAGTTGATGTAACCCTCCACATTGAACCTAGGGCTCTCTCGGAAGATAAATGTGGGCATAACGTTTCTCTCACTACTGACCACCCCAAATGCCATAATGTAGACCAGGAACTTGGTCTTCATGAAACTCGGTACATCTTTTGGGAGACACAGTAAGCGTGGTGTTGTTGTTTTGCAAGGTCACCACCTGGTCCTGGCATAAATTCTTCTCGTCTGAGTAGAACCGAAGCAGGCTAGGCATGAGTGGATGCTTCAGTTTAGTCACAAGGTTCACAGCACGATTCTTTTGCTTGTACTTCATCTTTTGCGGCAGAAGCTGGTCCCTTTTCATCTTGTATGAGTAGTAGGGAATGGCCTCATGCATAAGTGCCTGATGAGAAACTCTGATACTCCCTTGTCCCTGTTTATGGGTGTGTAGACAAATAGAGGAAAATAGACCAATGGTGAAAAGAGAAAGAAGTGTTGAGGGGTGCAACAAAGAGATGCTAGTGCCTGGTGATCAGGCCTATCGCTTTTATGTATTTTTGGTTTTGTAGTTCATTTGTTGTCTTTGAGTTAGTTTAAATATATATATATATATATATATATATATATATATATATATATATGCGCACACAGTTCTAAGGTAGGCTAAGCAAGGCGACAACTGTTATTGTTCTAAGAGTGCGATTTCATTAGATACCTGCAGCTGCGTGACCAAGGAATATTCCAAACACAACGACAAAAATAGATTTTAATACACACTAAATGAAAGGCACAACAATAAATATGGATATATATATATATATATATATATATATATATATATATATATATATATATATATATATATATAGGTATATGAATAAGATGGAATTAGGTTCAGAATACTAATTAGATAACCAGGGTCATTGAATGGTTATAATGGCAGATTTAGGGTAATAAATGATTCATTTCCTTTGAACCTCGAGACTAAAGTGGGCAAACTTGGGGAGATTTCTCGGTGACCTTGATTACTCACAGGGGTAGACAAAAACCAGAAGTGGGTGGAGCTACTTTCTCGAACTTGTGTTTTGCGAGATGCGGGCTCTTGTCCTCTAGAGGTCACCGGATGAACTTTGAAAGGGGAAGGGGGGGGGGGATTCTCCAAACTTGGATCGAGCGAGCTATCAGGGCTCTTATCCTCAAGAGGTCACCGGTCGAACTTCGAAAAGGATGAGGGGGAGATGACTTCTCCGCACTCGGCTTGAGCGAGCTATCGGGCTTCTTGTCTTCAAGAGGTCACCAGAAGAACTTCGCTTCGGAGGACGGCTTCTCCAATCCTTGATCCGAAGGCGGTTTGAGAAAGGCTGACGTTGCCTCACGAGACTCTTCTCTCTGACACGAAGATATAGGGGTGATGTCCAGCTCTTTTGTGGCTTGTGACTGTCACTCACACTTCTCGGGAGAGAGCTTCGTTGAATCAAAGTCATTTCGGGGAAGTGTGGTCCAACCAAATCTGTCTGTAATCCTTAGGAGGGTGCGTATATACCCGGAGTTCTCCAAAACAGGGATAGAGAGAGAGAGAGAGAGCTTCTCGAACCCTCGTTATCGGCCGTGAGAACCGAGCGTCTCTTTGCGGGAAAGCGTAAGAGACAGGGATCAGCGAGCTAGACGGACGACCAGCGTCTGGAGCCATAAAAGTTGTTCGCGGCGAACCTACAAAATAGATTAGTAATCTCCTGACCCGAGGGGGGAGAAAAGATTGAGACGGCGGGGAGGTAGCCTTCAATTCCAGCGTCATTCCTTCGGTGTGAATTTTTGCGGTGACTTGGCGGCAAGTCAAAAAAGGGGTGAAGTCCGAGGGGGGGGGGGGGGGGTAACGGCCTGCTTTCTCTCCCGAAGTAATATCTTAGGAGGTGGAGAAATAATATTATTCTAGTGGATCCCTCTACACTCCTCCCTAGCCAAAGACATTTTTACAGCACATAACACTTTGGAGCGAACACAATGTCTACAATAATTTCATCAAGAGGGAACTTATAAAGCTAAACTTTTAACGTTTACCAACATAAAAAAATACATAACACTACACGGGATATACATATGTGTAACCACATATAACTTAATCTATACATACGCACACACAACATCAACAAGGCCAAAAAAGAGAAAAATTGTATTTACAAAAGTGAATCAAACAGGAATTTTAATATACACTCAGGTCAGTGGAGGATGGGGGGGGGTCTTCTATTGGATTCCTACTCAAGCTATCGGCTAGGCAGTTGTGGGTGCCTTTAACATAGAGGATCCGAAATTGGTACTCCATGAGTAGTAGGATCCAACGCATTAAACGGCCATTTTAGCTCTTACAGTTTTTTTAGGTACGCCATGGGTTTGTGATCACTTTCCACAATTAATTCTTTACCTATGAGATACATCCTAAACTTACGAATAGACAACACTATGACTAACGCTTTAAGCTCTATGGTGGCATACGCCTTTTTGCTATAAGATAGCTTCCTGTTAGTATATTCTATAGGATATCACACTCCATCTTCATCATATTGGACCAGATCACAACCTAGGCCATCCTGGGAGGCATCGGTACGAACCCCGAATGTTTTATTAGGATTCGGTAATCTCAAAATAGGCGCGGAGATTAACTTTAACTGGTGGAAGCGATCTTCCGCAGAAGGGGTCCAATTGACTGAACGGGGACCGTTCTCTTCAGCATATCGTTAAGGGGCGAGGCTATGGCAGCAAAATTCGGCTCAAAACGGCAAAAGAATGACACGGGAAGGACTTCCAATAAGGCAAGCAATTGAGTCCTCTCAATGCAGGCGAGATTAGGGTTTACGTTTAAGTTGAAGTAAGGATCCGCTTAGGATAAGTTACAAGGAAAGAGAGTACCCTAGGAGACCTTACGATCCATTCAAAGAGGGTACTTTTCGACTAGCAATCGAGCGGGCACATAGCTGCTCAATTGTTTTGCGTCCCTAAACTGCCCCTTTACAAGACTTTGTCTAGTCTTGACTTGAACTGGTCAACAGATTTACTGTTGACAGCTTCCACTGGAAATGCGTTCCACTTACCGCAGATACAGATTGCGGTTGTAACGCTTCAGTTCAAGTTTGAAGCCGTGATTGCGCGTTCTGTTCTCACTCAGTGTGAAGATATCCCGGTAGTCAACATTGTCGAACCCTCGAAGTATTTTAAAAACTTCGATGAGCTGACCACGCAGTCTACGGGTTTCCAGCGAGAACAGATCTAATTCCCTTAGTCTATCCTCATAACTTTTATGTCGGATAGAGGGAATCAGTTTGGTTGCCCTAGCTTGTACGCGTCCCAACCTTGCGATGTTCTTTCGAAACGGAGGACTCCAAAATTCTACGGCATACTCCAGGTCCGGCCAAACGAGGGAGTTGTACAGACAAAGTACTGTCTCCATGTTACGGTATCCAAACTGGCGCTTTATGTAGCCTAACATCCTTTAGGCTTTCTTCTCCGCCTCGATGCACTGTTTCGAGAACTTGAGGTCGCTAGTGATAGTTACACCCAAGTCCTTCTCAGTGTCACTCGATTCAAGAGCAGTGCCCTTAAGGATATACTGAGATTGAGGGTTTCTGTGGCCGATATGGATTACTTTGCATTTCCCCACGTTAAAAGGCATTGGCCACGTGTCCGACCACTCCCCAATCTTCCCAAGATCTTCCTGCAGGTGGGCAGTATTTCTATCCTTTGCAACGTTCATATCAAGCTTGGTATCGTCGGCAAATTTGGAAATCTTGGCAACCATGTCACCGTCCATGTCATTGACGTAGATGATGAATTGTAGTGGTCCCAGGACAGAACCTTGAGAGACCCCACTAGTAACGGGCACCCACTCAGAAGCCTGTCCATTCCCCACCACCCGTTGCCGTCTGCCACTTAGCCAGTTCTCGATCCAGCCGGCTACTTTCCGTCTATGCCCAGCGCTCACACTTTAGGGAGAAGGCGGCGGTGTGGAACCTTATCAAAGGCTTTCTGAAAGTCTAAGTAGACCACATCCACCGCCTTGTCCCGATCGTGCTCACTGAAGACGAAGTGGAGGAATTCCACAAGGTTCGTCAGGCATGACCGTTGCCTTCGGAAGCCGTGCTGGGAACTCCTCAGTAGTAGGTTTGACTTTAAATACGACGTCATTTTGTCCACCATCATGCTTTCCATGAGTTTACCGACTATCGAAGTCAAACTGATAGGTCGGTAGTTTGAAGGATAGCTGAAGTCTCCTTTCTTGAAGATCGGAGTCGACTCCGCCTCACGCCAGTCTATAGGAACGCATCCGGTCCGGATTGGCATGTTAAAGATGGAACACAGATGTCGTGATACTTCATCGCACACTTCCTTTAACACCTTGGATAGAAACCCGTCCGGTCCAGGGGACTTATTCGTCTTTAGGTCAGCGATCTTTTTCTTTATTTCTCCTTCCGTGAAGTCCATTGCATCCAGCTTTTCCCCCGAGTAGGAATCCGTCGGCTGCAGAATGCGACCACACTCTTCAGTAAACACTAAAGAGAAGTAGTTGTTGAGGAGGGCAGCATTTCCTGCATCTGAATGCTTTAATGTCCCCTCCTCATTCGTCAAAGGTCCAATCGTTCAGCGGATTGGTTTACGGCTGTTCACATATCCAAAAAACCCCTTGGGATTCTCTTTACAGAGTCTCGCCACTCGGAGTTCCTCAGACCGCTTAGCCGCCCTTATGCTGAACTTCACTCTCCTGGCTAGCCTCCGGTATTCGTCAAAGTCACCCGAGATCTTCGATTGCCGGTACACATTTCTCTTCTCCCTAAGCAGTTGGCCGATTTCTCGATTAAACCAGTTTGGTTGAACAGAGGACCGACGGGGGCATTTCAGAGGGATGAAACGCGATTGAAGACTCATGATTGTGGTTTTGAAACTCTTCCAAGAGTCTTCAACAGCCTCGCACTCTTCTAGCCTCGCGTCAGTCAGTCCCGCGAGTAGACCTGCAAAGTCTGCTCTTCTCAAATAGAGTTTCCTTGATTTACTAGTTGCAGGCTCTGCCTTGGGGACTTTGACTACAAATTTAATTAGTCGGTGGTCACTGCCACCGAGCTCTTCACCAACAGAGAGGTCCTCAACGATGTCATCCTCAGAGGTGAAAACCAAGTCGAGCATATTGTCTCCTCTCTTTGGCTCTCTCACCCATTGAGTCAGGAACTCGTTGTTTGTGAACTCCATGAGTAGTTCGTTCTCGCCACAGGGTTCTCTGGTTTCCCAGTCAACTTGTGTGTTGAAATCACCCATGACGATACACACTCTGTCCTTGACAAGTTCTCCTAGTAGCTGGTACAGATCTCTGTCCTTTTCAACAAGTTGAGCAGGAGGTCTATAAGCACCAGGGTCCTGTATTTTGCAGGACCTATCTCTAGGTCAACACCTAGTAGTTCATGTTCGGATACGATGTTGCAATCCGTCGAGTTGAGAGTATCCTTGACATACAACATCACACCGCCACCCTCTCTGTCTGGCCTATCTTTCATAAAGAGCTGGTAACCGGGAATCGTGAATTCACCTTCAAAATCTCGGCTTGAGGTTTTTATCCACGACTCCGTTATGGCCGCTATCTCAGGTTCCTCTGTTGCTACAAGGCCACGGAGCTCAAGAAACTTATTCCTGATTGACCTCGCATTGAACAGAAGAACTTGCATGGAGTCCCCCAGTGTAGGACTCCCTACGCTCTTCCGTTTCCCGGCTTCTTTTATGTGGCAGTACCCCTCTTTGTCACATCTAAGAACGTCGTTTCAGGAGTGACACGGGCATACTGTCTTACGTCCGCCTTCACTCTGGGTCGCCCCCCCCCCTTTGCGTCCGCTCTACGACATCCTGGATTAAGTTACAGAGTACAGCCTTTCCCTTGAATGAAAGGTGCACTCCGTCCCTTTGGTAGAGGTCATTTTGACCGTAAAAGGTGCGATAAGGGTCCAGAAAGAAGACCCCCTCCGCCGTACAGAGGTCGGACAGGCACTGGTTCAAGGTCACGTTCCTTGAGTGAGCTGTCCGGCTAGGACCTCTCCTTTGGAGCATCCCTACAACGACCCGTTTGCGAGTTCTCAATCCGCAGTCGTCCACGGCTCCCATGACCGTGCTGAGAATTTTCTTGCTGGGGCCTACTTTGCCTCCTCGGAGAATTCAGGGCAACGACTGAATTCTCGGAGATCTGAGATTTCTCAGCCTCTACCCTGATGTGGTGGTTTCCCCGTCCTGGCTGGCAGCATACCTTCACACTAGTGCGAAGGCGGGCCGCTAGCAGGGGCTGCAAACCTTGTGCTTGGTAATCGTCCACAAGTGTAACCCTCGGACATTTCCGTGCAGAGGTTTGAGGCTTTCCTTGCGGAAGCGAACTCTTGGTTCCCTCTTTCTTCTCCATCTTATTTTTCTTCTTCTTTTTCTTATTCATCTTTTCCACCCTATCTTTCTTTGTTACATACTCTTCTGTTTTTCTCTTTTCCTTCTCTGCTTCAACTTTCTCTTTTTCAGCTTCTACTTTATCTTCTGTTTTAACTTTCTCTTCTTTCTGTTTCTTTCCCTTCCTTTTCTTTTTCTTTGAGGGTTTATCCGTAGCATGCGGACCTTGCTCTGGGAGTAATACTGCAGATGCAGTGTTTAGTACAGAGCTTGACGTTAGCTCTGCTATTCTGACCTCTAGCCTGCGAATCAGTCCGGCGTGTTCTAATTCGAGGCTGTTCATTTTCTCGTCCAACTTCCTGGATATTTCCTCGGAAACCATGCATGTTTCTTTTAGCTCCTTTATTTGGCCGTTTAAAATACAGTCGGTGCAGGAACTGGCTGGGTGGCATTTTGAAAAACACCCCTCCGGAAAGTCCACGCACCACTTATCTATGTGGCATATTGAGCTCCTGGTCCTGGTATTTTAGAGCTCCTGGTCCTTTCTTGCCGGTCATTTTGAACACTTTCTCTCTTTCAATACTTTGCGACCAATGAATGATTAAAAGAGGGGTTGGTGAGTTCTTCCCGCCTAGTGATCGGAGTCGTTTCGGAGTCTTCCAGAAGGCACGCTCCATGTGCTGTTGTTCGTCCCACCGAGTCGTCAAGCCTCGACGTGCCGTGGCTCCCAACCAAGCAGCACAGACTGTCCCCGAAGGGGCCATCGATTTGTCAGCAGGTGAACAACAACGAAGCACGCCCCTTACTAAACTCCTACTAGTTCCCTTCACAACGGCCAGGATCTCGGAGCAGCGTTTAATGGATATCCCGCCCCACCAAGATACTCGACCCAAGGCTGTTTATTGGCCCGGCAACCAACCTGCGAGCAAAGGGCCGTCACCTCGGACCAATGCTACCAGAGGCACCCGTCAACGGGCACTGGGAACGGTCAATAATTACGCGCCAAGGAAGGGGTTAACGGGGCACTACCCTCATCCCATTCATCGTGCCCCAACGCCTAGGACAGCTCTAGTCCTAGTCTCTCGCAATCAGTGAGCGTCGATTGACGTTGTTTATAGAGGTTCCAAAGCCTCTCTTCTGACGCGTGAGGTAGCTGCCAGGTCCTTATATGTAGATAGAGGGGAAAAAAGGGAAAGAGTGACATGATAGGAGTAGGCTTTTTTTGTTTTTTTTCTTTTTCTATAAGTGGGAAAGATAGGATGAAAGTAAAAGAGGAGAATGATAGAGTAGAAAAAGGAAGGAGTGACGCACTTAGTCTGGAATCTCGTTTTCGACCAAATCGAAAAGGGAAGCCCTACCAGGGGTACCCAGAAGAGGTACCCCCGCCGACATAGCTCGGAAAGTCAAAGGTACACACAAGCTCTCTTCCCGCTACAAGGGGGCGTCAGCAACGCGAACCTGTTATGCTGGGGACTTACGGGTGGGGGTAGTAGTTTATCATAAACTACTATATAGGTGCAACCTGTATCTCTAAGGAAGAGACTGCAGGGGATACTCGTCTTCTGCTTATACGCACACCGTTTGGACCAGACACAAGGATTCAACGGTATAGATGTATGTGTTCCTCGCTTGACGGGGAACGAATTTAGCCTATTTTGTCGATTGAGACTCGGCGAAGGGCTCGGACACTCTCGGGTTCTTTTTGAAGAGAGATGGGGACTACACGCCTTTTGGGGGTGACCGTCTGGCAAAGGTCAAAGGACTTGCAGAAGTCGATAATTTCTTTGGGCGCTCCTGGTCAAAATAAATATTTAAAAACTCGGTGTGTCGTTTTGTTATGACATATATCCGGCCATTAGGCCATCATGAATCATCTTTGGAACGGATTCAATATTCGATCTCGGTACATACAATGCGTTGGTCGGGAGGCTCTCCGGTTAAACAGAAGAACGGTATACTAACGCGTCCTTCACGGTGTATTTAATTATCCGATTGCCTCGCACCGTTTCACTCTCCTTCTTCCTTCCTTTTTCACACCGAGGTTGTAATAGGGGCAGTTCTGATGCGCCTCAGCACACTGAACATTGGTGGAGAGATCGATGTCTGGGGACGATAGGGGTACCGGAAGCGATACATCATTCTCGGCCTGGGCCCTGGTGACACCCGTGTCTGAGAAATTGGGTTTTGGGAGAGTTGTGCGCATTGTCCAATAAGGACGGAGCAGAATTTCATCGGGGCCGCGACTACGTCGGCCTATCCGGTGAAGTACTGGCACTGAATATGGCACCGTACCACTGGGAACCTGGTGGCACGACCTAAAAAGTCATGTACCAACGCAAACCTGTTATTCTGGGGGCTTACGGGTGGGGGTAGTAGTTTATCAGAAACTACTATACAGGTGCAACCTGTATCTCTAACCCGGGTTGACACTCGGCAACCATTTACTGCGCCATTTTCAAACTGGAGCCCACCGGGCGAACTCTCGTTGAACAGGAAATTTACTTGTTGATCCGGGGGAGAGGGAGCATGGGCTGCTGGCGATGCGGGTGGCGGATTAGGCGAGGGGGCAGCAGAGATTTGGTGGACCTGGTGACTCGACGAGGTTCTCAGTTGAGAATTTGGGGGGCAATTGTAACTTAAGTGCCCAAGAGTACCACACGTAAAGCATACAATTGGTCTACGGGGGTAGTTGCTAGGCGTGCAGGGGAGTGTCGGGGGCTTCATGTCATTTTGCTCTCACGGTGGGTGAGGCCTGTACTTGCTCGGCGCTCACTTTTAAGAAGCCGTTGTTGCCCTTGGGTTGGCTTCGGTTAAACTCAAACTTGTGTTTGGGGGAGGGGGGGGTTCTTCTTGACCTCCTTGGGGTAGAGGTCGTGACTGGAAGCGTAAAGGTTGGCTTCTTCCACACACTTCTTGAAAGTGGACGATCTTCTGTCCGCTATGAAGGCCCTTTGTTTGCGAGGGAGGGTCGACATCAGTTGATCTGTTAGAACGAAGTCAATTAGCGACTCATAATCGTTTGATACTTGGGCGGGATTCAGCTAGAATTGGAAGTTAAACGAATCATGAATTCGAATTGTCTGTAGGTTTGGCCTGGCTGTAATAGTGGGGAGCGGAATCTAACCCTATAAAATTCTGGATTCATGTTAATGGCAGAAAGAAGTTCTGCCTTTAGGGTTGAATAATCAAGGATGTCCTCTGAAGGAAGCGAAATGAATATGTCGCGAAGACGAGGATTCAAGAGTGGAAGTAACCACGCGACACCATCTAAACCTAGGTCCCAATTGTTGACTTCGAAGATCTTCTCAAAGTGTGTTAAATAAGAGCAAAATCTTCTGCATCCTAGCATGCGGGGAGTTTAGGTAAGGGTGCTTGAGCCTGTTCATTTCGAGATCCTACGGAGTTTATCTCGACTTGGTCACGGCTTATCTCTCTCTCATGCTGCCTAATTATTTCATTTTCTTCTGCTTCTCTCTGTGCTTTTCTTTCTCTCTTCTGCTTCTCTCTGCGCTTTTCATTCTTCGGCTCCTGTTTCTTTCTGTGCTTTTCTTTCTTCGTTTTATCTCTGGGCTTTTCTTTCCGTACGTTCGTTAAGTTCCTCTTCCTGGACCTAAGCGATTGAATCTTTCTCAGATAAGCCTAGGATCTGCCCTTGCTTATGAAACCGATCGAATGAAGACATCCCGAATATGCTACTTCAAGCTTTTGCACACGAAAAAGCTGCCAGAGCTATTTGAAGCTTTATCCAAAACAAATATAAATTCTACTAACGACAAAATTATTAAAAATTCCTAGTAAATATCGGGCAAAGTCACACACAAACATAAATAACTAACTAACGGGTGAATCTGACTCACGACACAAAAAAAAGGCGGTTGGTATTACCGCTTAGCTAGTATCCTCTTTTAAGGAACACATCACACAAGAATGGGCTTAAAAATTAATTTTTACTCGTTAATCAAGAAGAAAATTGTCCTAGTATATTGGTGTTCAGATATTCTTGGTAATTCAACTGCTATCAATTGAACTTAGTGCTTCAAAATCAGGTGGGGAGGAACAAAGCCTGACGCCAAATTATATATATATATATATATATATATATATATATATATATATATATATATATATATATATATATATATATATATATATATATATATATATATATATATATATATATAACTTAATGTCGAAGTATGGCCAAGTGTACAGGAATATGCGCACACAGGCTCTAAGGTAGGCTAAGCAAGGCGACAACTGTCATTGTTCTAAGAGTGCGATTTCAATAGATAGCTGCAGCTGCGTGACCAAAGAATATTCCAACCACAACGACAAAAATAGATTTGAATATACACTAAATTAAAGACACAACAATGAATATGGATATATATATATATATATATATATATATATATATATATATATATATATATATATATATATATATATATATATATATATATATATATATATATATATATATAGGTACATGAATAAGACGGAATTAGTTTCCGAATACTAATTAGATAACCAGGGTTATTGAATGGTTATAATGGGAGATTTAGGGTAATGAATGATTTAGTTCCTTTGAACCTCGAGAGTAAAGTAGGGTAAATTTGAAGGGAGATCTTGGTAACCTTGATTACTCAACGGGAGCCGAAAACCAGCAGTGGATGGGGCTACTTTCTCAAACTTGTGTTTTGCGAGATGCGGGCATCGTCCTCTAGAGGTCACCGGACGAACTTCGAAGGCGGGGGAGGTGACTTCTCCAAAATCAGGTCGAGCGAGCTATCGAGCCTCTTGTCCTCAAGAGGTCAACAGAAGAACTTCGGAGGGCGGCTTCTCCAATCCTTGATCCGAAGGTGTTTTGAGAAGATATGGGTTTGACCAGAAGATATGGGTGTGATGGACAGTTCTTCCGTGGCTTGCGACCGTCACTCACACTTCTCGGGAGAAAGCTTCGTTGAATCGAACTCCTTTTGGAGAAGTGTCGTCTAACCAAATCTGTCTGTAATCATTAGAAGGATTCATATATACCCGGATATCTCCTAAACCCTCGTTATCCGCTGTGAGAACCGAGCGTCTCCTTGCGGTAAAGCGTAAGAGGCAGAGATCAGCATGCCAGACGGACGACCAGCGGCTGGAGCTACAAAAGTTGTTCCGGGCGAACCTACAAAATAGATGAGTAATCTCCTGACCCGAGGGAGGGGGGGGGGAGAGTTGAGGCGGCGGGGGGTTAACCTTCAATTTCAGTGTCATGCCTCAGTGTGAGTTTTTTTGGTGACCTGACGGCAAGTCTAAAAAGGGTGAAGTCGGAAGGAGGGGGGAGTAACGGCTTGCTTTCTCCCCAGAGGTAATATCTTAGGAGATAGGGAAATAATATTATTCTAGGGGATCCCTCTACAAAATATATATTTATATATATATATATATATATATATATATATATATATATATATATATATATATATATATATATATATATATATAATATATATATTTGGCTCTTCAGCGGTGAATTTGTAGAAATCGGTAGGGTTTCACAATTAGGTATTCTTTTTCTTGGTCGAGTTGTTTATTTGGTTTACGGTAAAAAAATTATATTTTCATGTGTATAACGGTACATCTGTTCTGCCAGCTAAAACCCCAGCGGAGCTTGGAAATCTGGCTCGACTTGTTCCTCTTCTGTTCTGCTCAATCATTTGGACGATATCATTGTCCAATTCATATTAACCATTTCCTGCATATTCCTTGTCCGTTCTTCTATGGCAATGTTACTGGGACTTAACCCCGCCTATCGGTGCAGCTTTACTTGGCGTCTTCTTTCTCGCCTGAGTGTACCTGTAATTAGCTATAAACATTTGTTTTGCACACACATTTGTTCGAGACACACGAGAGCACGGAAGCGGGGTATAGCAGCGTCGATCTTACAAGTGCATTGCAGATCTTTTTCTTATTGCTTTGACGAAGATTTCTGAACCTGTATAAAGGTTTGACTGTAGCAGTGGCTTTGATGATTCTTTCTGGACGTGCTTCTTGTACTCGTAGTGTAGGGATAACGTCTATCCCCTACACTGGCGTCGTAAAGTAGTCTCCTTTTCATGGTGACTACTTTGAATATTTCTTGGTTGGTGCGGATCTTCCACCGGGCTTTATAGGTGTTATGATTTTCAATTTCTGCTGCTGTCATACGAGCTTGCCAAGGCGCATTCCTCCATGCACAAGTGATTATCTGGGTAACATCATCGGCGAATTGAATATTAAGGGAAGTGGGGCTTACAGGGGTTGGGACATCAGCTGTGTAAATCAAGTAGTGAGTGGCGGACAGGCATCCTCTCCCTGTGGGGAGGCCCGCAGTGAGCGGAAACTTAGGTTCGTCCGTGCACCCTAAACTGATGTACGCTGCTCTCTCCATGACATAGACACAGAGAGTTCTTTTTAGTTTTACTTAGGCCCAGTAGTAAGATCTTGTACTTCATTTCCCGTTGCCACACCTTATTAAACGCCTTTGATACATCCCGACAAAAAATATCCACGTAACTCCTTTCCCGTTTTGCTTGGGCTAGCTTTTCCGTGATGATATTAATCACCATCTCCGTACTTCGATTCCTGCTAAACTTGAATTGATGTGGGTTGAAGAGGGGGTTCTCTTCCAGGTGAGACACCAGTCTTCTGTTGAGGATCTTCTCAAAGAGTTTCCCGCCAAATTCTAGAAGTGAAATTGGCCGGTAGCTCTCCTTCAACGTTTGGTCCTTTCTGTCCTTAGGCAAGTAAATTATCTTAGCTGATTTATAAGCATCTGGAAAGTATCCTGTGTTCAGACAGGCGTTATAGCGTTATATATTCTTCTCATCCCTTCGATGACATTGGCTGGAGCCTTTTCAAAGTTTAGCTTTGTAAGCCCCGATTGTCCTGGGGCTTTTTGTCGGAATGAGCGGAGCGCGCCGAGTAGTTCTTCTTGGTAATCTCGGCGTCACCGTCGCGCTGTAAATCCACCTGGTGATGAGGGTGCGTCTTGTGTATTTGTTTGTTAAGCTCGTCGATGATGTTGCTTTCAAACTCTAGGTCATAGTCTTCGTTTTTCTCTTCAGTTATACTGAAGATTTTTCTTCCCAATAACTTCGGAATAGCTCTTCAATTCTTCCTTCTTCCGTTTCGATGTTTCCATCTTCATTTTGTAGCTCGATCTTCTGCTTCTTCTTCCCAGTCTATTTTTCGAGATTTTTAAACTTTTTTCCAAAAATCTTTGGGGGTTGCTTCGTGAGCGAGGCTATTGATCGCATCATCCCATCGTCTCCATTTTTGTTCGATGATCAACTGGTTGAGTTCTTCTTTGACTTCTTTACTTCGCTGCATTGAGTGAACTGATGCATTCACGATGTTGATTTCATACAATAACTTCAGTGTGCGGTATAAATCCCTCATGTACTCGGTCCATCTTTAGGTAGAGATGGTTCTATACTCGGATTTAGGGATACAAACCATATCTGCGCCGATGAGGTGGTCATTAAGGTCGTCGAGTGCCTCATCGATCTCCTCGAGAATTGTCTCGTCCAAGTTGGGTGGATCGTCGTATGCCTCGAGAAGGCGCGCGTACCGTGTTCAGTCTGCTCTTTTGTAGTCCTTTCTAGTTACAGTTGGAACTTGCATAGGGTTCCTGTTGATAGTGAGTAGGATCCCTATATGGTCACTACATGGTACCTGGACTGGTTCCATGTAATAATTAAACGGCAGCGGACGATTCGACAGACAGATGTCTGGTTTTGTGACACTTCCTGCTCTGAAAACGGTGGGGAAGTCGGGGCCTATTCACTGGGCAATATTCCTGTCCAGCAATAGGTCCAGGCTTCTTCCTATACCGTTGAAGTCAGACTTATAGGTCGGTAGTTCGACGGTTGGCTACGGTCTACTTTCTTGAAGCTATCAGTCACCTCTGCTTTACGCCAGTCTTTAGGAACGCATTCGGTCCGGATTGACATGTTAAAGATTGCGCTCAGGTGTCGTGAGACTTCATCGCGCACTTCTTTCAACACTTTAGATAGAAACCTATCCGGGTCAGGTAACTTATTCGTCATTAGGTCAGTGATCTTCTTTTCTATTTCTCCTTCGGTGAAGCCCATATCCTCCAGCTTTTTACCTCAGGTAGGAATCCGTTGGCTGGGAAATGAGACCACATTCTTCAGTAATCACTGAAGAGAAGTAGTCGTTGAGGAGGTTAGCATTTTCTGCATCTGAGTGCTTTAATGTCCACTCTTCATTCCGCAAAGGGCCAATCGTTCGACAGATTGGTTTACGTCAGTTTACATATCCAAAGAACTCCTTGGGATTCTCTTTACAAAGTCTCGCCACTCGGAGTTCCTCAGACCGCTTAGCCGCCCTTATGCTGGACCTTACTCTCCTGGCTAGCCTCCGGTATTCGTCAAAGTCACCCGAGATCTTCGATTGCCGGTACACATTTCTCTTCTCCCTAAGCAGTTGGCCGATTTCTCGATTCAACCACTTTAGGTGAACAGAAGACCGACGGGGACATTTTAGAGGGATGAAACGCGATTGAAGAGTCATGAATGTGGTTTTAAAATTGTTCCACGACTCTTCAACAGCCTCGCACACTTCTAGCCTCACGTCAGTCAGTCCAGCACAAAAACCTGTAAAGTCTGCTCTTCTCAAATCAAGTTTTCTCGATTTACTAGTTGCAGGCCCTGCCTTGGGGACTTTGACTACAAATCTAATCAGTCGGTGGTCACTGCCACCGAGCTCTTCGCCAACAGAGAGGTCCTTAACGATGTCATCCTCAGAGGTGAAAACCAAGTCGAGGATATTGTCTCCTCTCGTTGGCTCTCTCACCCATTGAGTCAGGAAACGTTGTTCGCGAACTCCAGAAGTAGTGCGTTCTCGCCACAGGGTTCTCTTGTTTCCCAGTCAACATGGGTATTGAAGTCACCCATGGTGATACACACTCTGTTTTTTACAAGTTTGCCCAACAGCTGATACAGACTCTTGCCCTGTTCTAGGAGTTGGGCAGGGGGTCTGTAAAGCACCAGGGTCCTGTATCTGGCAGGACCTATGTCTAGGTCAACACCTAGTAGTTCATGGTCGGAAACGATGTTGCATTCCGTCGAGTTGAGAGTATCCTTGACATACAACATCACACCGCCACCCTCTCTGTCTGGCTTATCTTTCATGAAGAGCTGATAACCGGGAATCGTGAATTCACCTTCAAAATCTCGGATTGAGGTTTTTATCTACGACTCCGTTATGGCTACCATCCCAAGCTCTTCCTACGAGGCCACGGAGCTCAAGAAACTGGTTCCTGATTGACCTCACATTGAACAGAAGAACTTTCAGGGAGTCTCCGAATGTAGGACTCCCTACGCTCTTCCGTTTCCCTGCTTCTGTGTTAAGCGTGGTTGCACCCTTTTTGACGCCCTCCAGAAGGTCGTTCGAGAAGTGACGCGGGAATGCTGGCGCACGTCCGCTTTCGCTCTGTTTCGAACGCTTCTTTGAGTGCGTTGCACGACATCTTGAATTAGGTTGGCGAGAAAGGCCTTCTCTTTAAAGGAGAGATGTACCCCATCCCTTTGGTAGAGGTCGTCTCTACCGATAAAGGTACGATAGGAGTCCACGAAGAAGACTCCTGCCGTGTAGAGATCCGCCAACCGTCAGTTCACTGCGACGTTTCTCTTGTGGGCGGTTCGGGATGGACCTCTTCTCCGAAGCATCCCAACCACGACACGTTTGCGGGCTTAAGCCCTATTTCATCCACGGATCCCATCACCGTTTGGATGGTCTTACCACTGGGGCCAACCTTACCCCCTCTGAGGTAGAGGTCATTACCACTCACCATCAGAGCGACAACTGAATTCTCAGAAATCTGGGCTTTCTCTGCCTCTACTCTGATGTTGTGGTTACCCCGTCCTGGTAGGTAGCTTACTTTCACGCTAGTGCAAATGTGGGCCGCTAGCAGCGGCTGCAGATCCCGTGCAGATCCCTGCAGAGGAGATATAGTAGGATATAACACATAGACTTAGTTAGTTATCAGACTTACAGCTTAGGGTGTAATCCAAACCACGACGTGTAGCTTGGATCCATTTTGGATCGTTGCTGTTTATCGTGACTTTTGTCCTACCTATCTTCTGTAAGTCTCGTGTGTGAATGTGATAGTTACTGATGAATTGGACCTGAAATCTGAAGGAAGTAAGTCGTTTGCAAAGAGATGCTAGTTTCCCTGGAGATCAAGCTAATCTCTATCCATTGTAGTTAGTTATAGTTAGCGTGATGAAGTTAAAAAGTTTGTTTCGGTTGAGGATCACGCATTTCTGTTTTTGTATCTGTGTCTATTTGTATCTTTTTCAGTGTAGTGTTTGTTTATATATAAGACGTTCAAACCGTTATTAGTAATTATTCTTATTAAAACTAGTATAGAATTCTATCTCTATATCTATTTTTTTTTCCTATTTGGGTTATTTATTGTATATAAGCTATTCTTTGGTGATGTTTCAGCTATGTCGTCGAGTAGTCTTCTCCTTCCCTAGTTGTAGATTTCTTCTTTCTCCTTTTCTCTTCTTTCATCAATCCTAGGAAAACTTGGGAATAATCTATATGTGCTCCATCCTTCTCTTTGGGCAATTTGGTTGGTTAAATCAATTTTTATTTCGTTTTGTCTCTTTTCTATAAATTTTCTGGCTCACTTTGCAATTATTCTGTTGAGTGATTTTATCTTTGTCTTCCTGTGAAAGTCTCCTTGTCTTCTTAGTTCTCCTTTTCTAATGTTTGTTATTATGTACGTCTTATTTCTGTTCTCTTGGAAGTCTTAGTAGTTTACTCCTCGAGATCGTGTATATCGCTATGGTTAGATAAATAATCTCAGAATGTATTTAACCTGGTAAATCTTCTTCTTGTTCTTCATGCTGAGGTTTCTTAACTTGTACAGTAATACTAGTCCACTTTTCTGAGATGCTCTTCCTGTACATGGGTACCATCTTAAATCTATCCCCAATGGTCTTAATTTTCAATTTTCCTTCGTATCCTCATACATATTGACACTTCTTATCACTTCTGTCGTCATTTTAGCTTGCATGGGTCCGTTCATGTAAGGGTAATAAATCAGCTGGCTGATGTCCTCGAAGAATTGAATGTTCAGGTAGCTCTTATTTCTGGGTAGTGGTATATCTGCGGTGTAGATTAAATAGAGAGACGAACTCAAGCATCTGCCCTTGGGCAAACAGACATCTTGCTCGAATTCGTCTCTCATGGCATCCTATTTCCACATAAGCCCAATTGCATAATATGCTTTCGATCTTGTTTTACATTCCCAGTCTGAGTATCTTGAATTGCATAGCAAACTTTCACGAATGCCTTAGACATGTCCCGACAGACAATGACTCCTAGGGCCATCTCTGTGCTTCTGCTTTTGCTGAGGCTAAATTGGCAGCTCTTTTTAGGTCAGTATCATCGAGGTTGTTCGAAAGTCTATTGTTGATTATTTTTTCGAATATTTTATCGATAAAATATAGTGTCGAGACGTGTGTGTGTGAAGCGGGGGGTTAACTACTTGATTTGGATTTTTGTCCCGCCTTGAGGATGAATATCAACATTGCTACTTTCAGTTCATCGGGAAGCACCCCTTGTTCAAGCACGCATTGAAAATGTTCCTTTCTCACTCCAGTATGTTCGGGTGAGCTTCAAGGTAATTGAACCTAATAAGTCCCGATCTACCTGGGGGCTCTTTGTTGGAAGCTTTTTATCTTATCTGTTCCATCAATGTTGTTGCTTCCTTCTTCGACAAACTGGAAGTGGTACTCGTATGTTCTCTCGAATTCTACATTTAATTCGTCCAAGATTTGATGTTCGAATTCAATGACATATTTCTCGTTCTCTTCTTTGTTTATTTTAGATACATTTTACAGTGATCTCTGAACAATATCTCTATTTCTGCCTCGTATTCTAAAATGTTTTTCCCTGTGTCCTTAATTTTCATTCTATCATTTACTGTCCGTGGTCCGTTCTTTTAAGCTGTTAATGTTTCCAAAGTCCCTTGGGCATGCTTCTACATCTATTTTCTTGATGTGATGATCCCAATTCTCTATCTTTTTCTCGTAAATTAATACTAGTAATTCTATTTTCCGTCTCCTGAGTGCATTGTATGACTCCCTTGATGATCCGAATCTTCATAAATTTTCTGCCGCCCGGCTGATCTCTTCGCTCAATATCAGCATTTCTGGTCTCCGTCTGAATTTTAGGATGGTTTAAAACGAATTAATGGAGATTGGATCCTTCACTGCACTTTTAATTCCTTCTCTAATTCTATGCAACTCCTCGTCAATTTCTTCTAGACTGGCTTCATCGATCGTGTCGGGTAGGTACATCTGAATTAATTCTTTTTACTTATCTCAAATCACCCTGTGACATGCCTTCCATTTCCTCGAAGGGATTTGTATAGGTTGCTTGTTTATATGCATTAGAGTTACAGACTGGTCACTGCAAGGGACCTCAACTAGTTCCATAAAATAGTTAAAGGGCAAATTGAAGTTAGCCAGGCAGAAGTCCGGTTTTGTAGCGACTTCTCCTCGTAGGAATGTAGGGAAGTTGTGTCCCAGCTTTTGCAGTGTAAGCTGTTAATGAGTGTATTAAGTTGTTTTTTTGACTCTGTTTGTAGATCTATACCCGTTGGCCGAGAAAAGCGTTTAAATCAGCTATCAAAATTACCGGCATCCTATTGTTAAATAGGTAGGTAAAGTTTTGCACCATTAATTGGGGGCGCCTGGGTAGTTGGTATACTGTTGCGACAGTGATTTTGCTTAATTCCATTTGTAGTTCTATAGCTATATAGACATCTTTCATTATGTGTACTGTTTTGAACTGTAATCCTTGCTTGATAGCTATTGCATCTCCGTCGTGTGTTCCCTGAAGGACACACTGAAATGTGTCCTTCACACATTTCCTGTGACAGAGGAAAAAATGAAATGGTGTTTCCGAGTACTTTCGAACTTTATGAAGTTCTTAATCAAGGATAACTACAAGAAATAATATTATATTAGAGGTATATATACGAAAGAGACACCATTTCATTTTTTCCTGCGGGACATTGCATTCATATATATATATATATATATATATATATATATATATATATATATATATATATATATATATATATATATATTACAAAGAGAAAGAGAAATTTGACGCTAATGAACAATGAAATAAGAAACGGAGTTTTTTTAAAGTTAAGAGAAGCTATGGTATAAAAATTCCTTGGAGGTTCCTAGCTTAGGAAGATACTGGGTTTTGGCGAAGTTGAGTCACTGTTCCTAGTAGCTTTACAGTAGAGCATTTGACCGGCAATCAGAGATCCGAGTTCGAGTCTTGCCAGGAATTTCAAACTTTTTTTTCACCCTGGCGTTATTCCTATCTTCTTAGTATGGATTGCCTTCATTGTGCCATCCTTTGCTCTCTTTGATCCTTGTGTTTTTCTAATGTCCCTTTCTCTTACATTTAACAAACTCCTGTTTCTTGTCTCATTGCTCATTAGCGTCAAATTTCTCTTTCTCTTGTACTGTATTGTTATATGGTCTGCAATACAAGGCTTCTGCCTCTTTACTTCTGGCTTCAGAATTTTCAGAAGGGTTTTGAAAGACAGAAATTAAATATAGCGAAAGCCCTATAGTGCTTGTTACCACCCGCAGAACTTGCATTTGCTCTTTCTTTCTATATATATATATATATATATATATATATATATATATATATATATCACTTATTTATCACTCAATATTCATCATTAAATAAGGAAATAGTCCTTCAATCTACAATCAATGCATAAATTTCACTTATGGCAAGAAGACTGATCTAAGAAAAATGGGGATATACAAATAATAAAACCTCACTTAGGAAGATAGAAAGATACATATAAGACAAGCAGAATGAATTAGGTACTCGTAGCCCTAGCTTAGAAAGAACTCTCAGTGACAATGCCATGGAGAGAGCAGCGTCTATCAGTTTGGGGAGTGTGGATGGACCGAAGTTTACGCTCAATACCTGCCTCCCGCATGGGGGTTGTCTGTCCCCCACTCTACTCGATATACACCACAGATGTCCCAGCCCCTGTGAACCCCACTTCACTAAACATTCAATACGCTGATGATTTCAGCCAGATCATACAGTTTCCTTGGCCTAACGCGCCTAGGCAAGCTCGTATGACGGCGGCAGAAATCGAGAGATTGAACAACTACGAGACAAATGGAAAATAAGAACAAACCTGGAGAAATTCAAGGTAGTTTCCATTGGAACGAGACTACTTACAGATGTCAGGGTGAAGGATATGCGCTATCCGTACACCACAGAGTGCAATGTACTTGGAATGAAAATTACTTCATTCGGTTACAGGAAGCACGTCGGATATAAAATTTCTAATGTCTCGTCCGCAGTGAGAACTCTATTCATGTTCAGAAATCTCCGTGAGAGACACAAGAGGATCTACAATGCAATTGTAAGATCTACACTACTCTATCCCGCTTCTGCCCTCTCTTGTGCCTCGAAGACACAGAAGAGTAGACTACAAGTCGTGCAGAATAAATGCGTGTACCTAAATACGGGCACGCGCAGGGGGGAAAAGAAGACGCCAGAAAGAGCTGCACAGGGAGGAGGGGTTAAGTGCCATTAACGTAGTCATTGAAAACCGGACTAAGAATATGCAGGAACTGGTTAATCAAGAAATGGATGATGAAATCATTCAAACGATTAACCAGAACAGAATAGCCAGAAGCCATGTCAGATTTCTAAGCTCCGCTAGCCCGATGGCTGGCGGAGATGAAGGGCTGTTCTACGCATGATAAACTGTGTTAAAAATCCCCGAAATATTATCAAATGATCTTATTACCGACTCAGAACTCTCTCGAACTTTGAAAACTTTAACAAAATATGAAAAATAACACTAATTATGACTATATATACCAGAATGTCTCAAGAAGAATGAAGAAAGAAGATACAAAATAGATCACAAAGTAAATGGAAAACAAAATATACTAAGTATAAAATAAATAGTAATTAGTAAAATCCTAAATACAACAGCAAATTTACATTTTACATACAAAGAACATTAAATATTTGTTTAAGACAAATGGCTTGAACGCCATAAAAACAACAACGCAAAATACACAAAAACAAAGAAACAATGAAAGCGATAGGCCTGATCACCAGGCGCCTTGTATCCCTTTGCAAATCTCTTACACTACCTTCTCTTTTCACCACTTTTATTTCTTTCTGTCTATCCACACATACTTTGTCCCCTACAAACGCACACACTTACATTAATTCGTAATTCGTAACTGGCCCTAGCCAGAATTAGATTAGGGGTGACCAACCTAACTCACGGGCACTAATTCACTAATACTATAACACTACAATGTCAGATTTAGCAATTACATATGAAAATATGATTAATGAAAATACCCCAACTAATTTGATAATGACATTTTTCTATGAAACAAAATTATTTCACAAATCAACACAAACAGTCTGAAACTTTATTATACACACCATGGATATTATAATAATAATAATAAATAATTATTTAAGTAAAACTATAGCAAAAGATGTAGCAAAAGTAGCAATTAAAGTACTAGTAGTAGAAGAAGAAATGGAGATAATAATAGTAATAATGAAAATAGTAAATATTTCCTTTTTTCAAAATAATATGAAAACATTCAATATGCAAATAGCAAATAGAGGATATTGGAATAAGGATAAATTAATAATTATTAATCTTTCACATCTTGAAATAATAAAGGACTATGACTTAAAAAACTTACCCCAATTATGTGGGCAATTTCTAAGAGGGTGTATTGAATACCAAAAAATACAATTATCTATTC
This sequence comes from Ceratothoa steindachneri, assembly GCA_963969495.1. Lineage (NCBI taxonomy): Eukaryota > Metazoa > Arthropoda > Malacostraca > Isopoda > Cymothoidae > Ceratothoa > Ceratothoa steindachneri. The sequence goes on from OZ018320.1 coordinate 193,614,614, forward strand.
AAATAATAAACATAGTACATATAATATATATATATATATATATATATATATATATATATATATATATATATATATATATATATATATATATATATATATAAATATATCAAAATATATTTTATTATAAACAATATTTTTAATAAATGACAAATATAAATAAATGATTAATATTCTTTAAGAAGATAACATTAAAAACGTTTCAATATTAAATTTTCCCAATGTAAACAATTCATTCATCTTCACTTTTTTCGTGTGCAAATCTACAACAATGGGTGAATTCCACAATTCATTAAAAATAATTAAACACCGAAATAGACCACGAAATCTGATGATCTAACGAAAACGATGTCTATCAAGTTTGTTGTTTCACCCATAACATAATATTTACATTTATTGGATTCTGAAGCTGTAACACATGGTGTGTTTAGTGTGTTACACACTCACATGCACTCCACTCCAACTAATTACTCAATCGAATTAATAATCTATAGTGAATTTAACGTTATGTGTGAGGGCGTGGGGCCCTAGGCCAGGGTCTACTCGGCCTATTGCTAAAACTGCACCTGCCTGCTCTTCTTGCCTCAAACAGACCATTCCCATTCGTCTCGCCGCAAAACGGGTCTTTTCCGCTCGTCTTGCCTCAAACAGATCACCCCCGTTCGTTTCAACGCTAAGCAGGCCGTTACAGCAAATCTCGCTGCAAACAGACCACCCCTGTTCGTCTCGACCCAAAACGGACCGTTTCCATGGAAAAAAAAAAACAACAACCGGGAAAATCTTGCAATTCCTAGCCACGAAGCGATAGTCATTCAGGGCTGCAAAATTTGGCCACAAGTAGGGAATTGAACGCCTTCCTAAATTGTCAAGCTAATCATTTTGATATTTTTATATCTTAGTTTCTATCCTTGAATTTGTTATATTAGCTATTCCCCTCCTTTTTAGAGCGAGAGGAGTGTCCAAGCTAGAATAGACGGTCTTAGAGGAGGGGGATAAGGGTACCAATAACGCTATATCGCGAGACCTTGCCTGTTTGAAAAAGCGTCTTTTGCAGCCGTTTGTGGGTTTCACATCTTTCCTTGGATGTATGTGCCTTGCAAGAGTGCAAAGGGGCCTCTTTTTTGCGATTATGTGGTGCATTTTCAAGAGGGTACAGCGCCTCTTTTTTGGCCACTTGAATATGCAAATTGCAAACAATTTCACTTCCCTTAACTTCAACAATTTCTTTACGAACTTTTTTCAAGATTTGTTGAGCAGAGATGATCTCGTTGGTTTAATCACAAATTGCAAATATCTGAAAAAGAGTAGGAGAGTATGGCTTCTTAACCCACCACATAATTTATCTTTTCATTCCTATTGAGCTTTCACCCATTCCACGTGCCACCTGACATATGTGTGACCTACTCACCTTTGAGGTCAAATACCAATGCGTTGTCACAATCTAAGCGCTTAAAGGTGACTGGTGACGAATAGAAGAGCTAAGCGGGTGCAAAGGTGTTCATAATCCACAAGGTTTTTAACATCTCTTATTTGTCATTTGAACTTTGATGTGAATTTTGGTAAATTAACTGCGATGTCTAGTCAAATCCATGATGACAACGCAAAAATTTCATAACAATGGTTACGGAAAGGAACTGTCTTATCTGGGAAAATGTTCATGTCGGATTCTTTGTTAAAGTTGATGATGCGAAACTGAAAAACAATATGCAACTAGAGACCATTTCCAATCTATATTGTCAACACACACCCATCATTCTTTTATCACACACGATCTAAATCTAATTAATACTATAGAATGCGTTGAGAAAACCTCACACATTCAAAGGGTTTACATCTCTGTTGATGACACCGGTGTGATGATTGTCAGGGACGTCCAATAACAACATTCTTTCCTGCTTGAATCATTGGTGGTAAAAAGGACTTCGGTAGGTTCGATACTTAATGTGGGAGTCTCAAGAACAGGAACACCAAAAAATAGGAAAAAATACAATAAACAAGAATATAAATCAAGAGGTATCGCTCTGAGAGACGATGGACGGCTTAAAACAAGTGGCCAAATAGAAAAGTTCTATCTCACGGATATTTCTATGATTCTGGATAATGTTCTCAAATGCTCTCACTTCTTTCTCCCTCTCTCTCTCTCTCTCTCTCTCTCTCTCTCTTTCTTTCTCTTTCTCTCCAAGCCCATAAGAACCCTATGTTCTAGCTCTTTCCCCATTTTGCTTGCTCTTCGTAGTCGTATGTGAAGCAGGGGTGATCGTTCTTTCTCTACATTTGTTCCTAAACTGTGGAATGGTGTACCAGCTTGTATATGCTCCGCCCCCTCCCCTTGTACCTTGAAGACCTCTATCTTCTCTCAAACCTTTTCTTAGTTGGTGGACAGGCGCTCTGCGGAGACCAGCGGCCTGGAAGAGCGCTACCTTTATTATTGGATATGAGCTGAGGATCAGACACTCCATTTGCTTATTATGCACAGGGATCTACCCCAAGCAGACATTTATTATAGATGTCCAGAAATCCCATAAAAATAAACAACACTCGTATAATGATTTCCTTGAAGTAGTTAATAAACGCACGAAAAGAACGAAACGTCATGGGTTATAATAGAAGTAATGATACGTCGGGGTAAAAGAGAGAGGGGAACCCCAAACAAAGAAGCAATTCGGTTTAATATCAGTTCCAAAAGGCCAAAACCGGTGACCTCTGGGAGTTAATAACACTTATTTTTCATTATTAGGCGTGTCGAGCAGTCAGCCCGGAGTAAATCACAGCGTCCCGGTACCGGATACGTCATTTGCATTGCTACGACCGTTCTGAGCACGCGCGGGGTTAGATGGCGGGGCTCGACAGCGTTGTCGGTGAACGCCAAGGTCATCGCCTCTGGACTGGAGTCATGGCGCGAATGGCAACGCGTTCCGGTCTTACTCTCGGTAATGGGCGGGATCAATTCGACAGGTCAGCAAGAGGTGTGTGAGGTCGTGTCGCCTTGTGTCAAGGGCGCATTAACGGCAGGAGGAAGTGGGGCATGGAGAGTAATGGTTCGGTTCCTGTCACCAATACGATTCCACAAATTCGACGGCTATTGCCTCCTTGAGGGGTGGGGGTGAGTCGGGGCGACCTTCTTTCACCCGAGGGCAGGAACCTATTGCTCTTTCTTTATCTGCACTCTATGGGTCCCAGCACTCTTGGATCAAGGTTTTCTCGACATTCCTTAACTTCGTAGAACTTCGCTCCGCTGATCTCTCTGCCTCCACCCCTCCCTAAAGATATCAGTGATCGAATGGTCCTTCTTGGTCTCGATCCCCCCTCGAGATCCCCCCTCGGGATCCACCAGTCTCCTCTCTTTTTCCGCTGAGCCACAGGTCAGGCATGGCCAAAATATTATTTATTCTGGCCCCACGGAAGAATATAATTTGGAGTTTAGGGTGTTCGTACTTATGAGTACTTTCGCGCTTAGCCGTTCGTGCTTACGAGTCTTGTATTCGTAAGTGTTCTTACTATTGTGCTCCTACTTGTAAGCGTTCTGAGTGTTTCATTCTAGTATTCTAGTGTTTACACTCGTGTTTATATTTATGAGTGTTTTCACTCTTGAGTGTTCATATGTATGAGTGTTTCACTCTTAAGTGTTCGCACTTCTGAGTGTTCGCACTCATAAGTATTTAGATATCTGGGTGTTCCCCCTCGATCCCCCCTCGAGATCCCCCCTCGGGATCCACCAGTCTCCTCTCTTTTTCCGCTGAGCCACAGGTCAGGCATGGCCAAAATATTATTTATTCTGGCCCCACGGAAGAATATAATTTGGAGTTTAGGGTGTTCGTACTTATGAGTACTTTCGCGCTTAGCCGTTCGTGCTTACGAGTCTTGTATTCGTAAGTGTTCTTACTATTGTGCTCCTACTTGTAAGCGTTCTGAGTGTTTCATTCTAGTATTCTAGTGTTTACACTCGTGTTTATATTTATGAGTGTTTTCACTCTTGAGTGTTCATATGTATGAGTGTTTCACTCTTAAGTGTTCGCACTTCTGAGTGTTCGCACTCATAAGTATTTAGATATCTGGGTGTTCCTACTAATATGTTTTCGTCCTTCTGACTGATCATGTTCCTGAGTGTTTTGATTCTTGACTGTTGATATTTCTGAATGTTCCTAGTTTGGACTGATTGTACTTTTCAGTGTTTGTACGAACTCATTGACGGGGGATTTGAATGTCCTTCTGCATATTTATAATAATAATAATGATTTTGTATAGCGATCTTCAAGGCCGTGAGGAGGGGGGGGGAACGTATCAGAGCAGGCAGGTCATTCCACATACTCGAAGCAAATGTCGAGCAAGCGCGATCACTCGAGCAACACAGCCGACTGCGAGGAACAATCAGGAGGGGAGCCGAGATCGAGAGCAGGGTTCTGGGGGGCTGGGACGAGGGTCAGCGAGGAGGACATGTAGGAAAGAGGGAGGAGCGGTGTATAAATATGTACGCAGAAGGACCTTGAAGGTGAGTCTGTATCGAATGTGGACTCAGTGCAGAGAGTGAAGCAGGAGAGTTGCGCGGGAGAAACGTCCGTCCTGCGGAGAAGAACACAGGCAGCTGCGAGGCTTTAGAGAGGTCAAAGAGTGGACGCGAGAACAATGAGACAGATTCGCCGTTACAAGCCTTTATTTTTCTCCTTGCCTTTTCTTGATATGTCGATCCTTTGCACCTTTATTTACCTACTAAATGCGAGTTCCTTTGTTGGATTACGTCGCTTCCCTTCGGAGAGATGAAGGCTGCCCCCCCCCCCCGCATACACACACTCCGTCGTAGCCGCTTTTAGGCTCGAATGAAGACGAGAGGCCTCAAGGGCATGCTAGGAGTCGAGGCTCGTCTCGGATCGATTTAGATTTCTTTACATCTGGTGACTCCGGTGCCCTCTCGCTGCCTCTGCAGGCCCTCTGGAATTTCTCAACGGTGGCCATGCCCCCCCCCCCCCCCTACCCCGGTGAAGAGAACTTCCCCAGAGTTTCGAATCACATCGCTCGTGTCACCGGCAACTGCACCCCTCGTTTTTTGCCGACCCCGTTTTAACATTCTCCACTTTTTGTTCCTGATTCCCCTTCACCCCTCCCCTAAAGGGCGCCCCCCCTCCCTTTGGCCCGCGTCTCCCGCTGGGATTCGAGCCACGAAAAATGTCACCATCATGAAATATGCTTCCATTTATAATTAATCCCGCCCCGAATGTGCAGACATCGCGAAACCCGTTTTGGGGCGGTAAATTATAAGCTAATTGTATTAATACCGAGAGGTGACATTTAAATAAAAATGACCTATTTTGATATTTGTTTAAAGCTGTGAAATTCTTTTTAATATATACTAGCAAGACAATCAATCATATACGAATAAAATGATTGGAAAAAAATGGCTATGTGATGGAATATACGCTGGCCTAACATTGAATATATGTATATACCTTAAAGTTAATTTACGAATTATATTGAACGGGCTACCCACATGTACTCCACACTCTCTCAACTAAAGACCATTTAAGACTACAACACATAAAAATTACATTGATAACTTTAACTAGTATAAAATGGTTTCTTTTATGACTTTGAACAACATAAAAGTTACATTTTATAACGTGCATAAAATTCTAATCCATGTTTACAATTTTATTAGTGTTTCAGAGAGCTAATGCCTATTTTTATGCTTGTGGCTTACTCGTTTTAATCCTGCAAAACATTTACACATGCTGTTCTTCATCTCCTCTGCCCTGGAGCCCATTAAAACTAAAGCTAGAACGTTTAAATGGGACGCACACTCCAGAACGTCGGGAAAAGCGAGTGATAATTACATTTAGGTTCTTTGGGCTGTTTACGTATTCATGTTGCGCCCAAGTCATCAACAGTTACAGTAGGGCACGACATATACAACCATCCGCCAATATACATACCATAAGATTCCCTCCATTGTTATTCTATATGAGCCTGTTATACAAATTGAGTAGCTTTGTAGCTCCACTACCGTACCTCAGATTGCAATAACCTCGTCCCCAACGTACATAAACAAGAACCGAAAGAATATAAAGCAGTTAATTAGTACGCTAATATGCTCATCTCAAAGATAAAGGTATTTTTTCGGGTTTTATTTAGTCCTTCATTAGAGGCAGTGAATAAGTCACTCTTATTGTGAACGGACGAAGAGGCTTCACAACCGCCTGGAGGGACTGGAGGGCCCGAGTAGACCGCCAAAGGAAGGTTAGAGAGTTCGCTTTGTATTTAGCCGGGAAATCATGTTTGGTTTGAAGAGAACATTATTGAAGAGTATTCTCTCGGGTGAAAGCCATTGTTCTCTTATATTCATCGTAGCAAGTTTTGTTTAAAGCGACGGCTAATTTCGCATTTGTGATTTTCTGTTCACATCTTTAATTAGTCGTATATTATTAGCCTTTACGTCTGGGTTGAGGCCGTGGATGATAAGTTCTCCGAAATTCAATAAAACTCGGATTTTAAAGTTAAAGAATGGAATAGGAGAAGAATCCTTTAGCAAAAAACACTTTATTTATTTGACACTTTTCGATACCCGAGATAAATTAAAAAATCCAAAATAAAAAGAGTAGAGCATTGGTTTATATGTCCTAACATGCTCACAAGTTTGTCAGTACGTTCGCACTCGCTGATTTCTTTGTTTGTTTGTAAATATTAATACCGGACGTCCTGACCCTCCTCACACAGAGCCACAAACAACCACCTTCATTTACTTGCAATGGATCGAGACATGGACACAAAATTAACTACAGATTTATAATAATATTTAATTTAGAGAGAAAATAACGAGGGACTCTCGTGCGTAAAGTTTATAAGGAGCAATCTCTAAAGAAACTGGTGAAGACAAAGTAAGTGAAATCTGTGAAAAATATAATTGACTCCAGAAATCGTACCCCTGGAAGTCAAAATTCTCCCCACGTTCTGGCTTCGGCAACACATCAAATATTTACCCAAAATACCTCGGGCCAAAAGGTATCGACGCCAGTAGTACAGGATGCTCCGAAAGTCTTGTTACCCCCAGTAAATATTGTATTAATTTTCTAATTCTAATAGTTTTAATTTTATATTTAAAATGACCAAAGGTTTGGCCCCCATCCCCTGTTAATATTATTTTAATTTTTATTTCAGATGGCTAACACGAGCTTTTACAGTTTGTAAGAGAGAATGATTGCACATGATCGTGTGCATTCTGGCAAAAGCATGGGGGATGTGTGACATAACTTCACTACAACAAAGTGAATACACTAAACCATTACATGTGTTTGATATTATTATATTTTTCTTCTATTATTCTTAGTACTTTTCGGTATTGGGTGACATGACTTTCGGACCACTCTGTATGTATTAGCGTCCTGTGTGTAACTATTACTTCAGATTATGTTGGAGTCTGGTATTCTGCGTTCGTCATAGATTTGTGTTAAGTACAATAGATACTGGAAGACCTACAACTCAATACATAGATCAATTTAGGTATGTACTATACATATAATTAAACTTTTGGACTTGTTCATTCTACTGATACAAAATCCAAAGTGTCCAGCCATTCATTATCTATTGACACCTCTACTTTTGACAGTCTCTGTTCTAGGTGACATTTTTTCTTCTTCTTATCGCCCCCTCCACGCATTTTTAACTAGTTTGCTCTTCATTAGTTAGTGTATGTGCTCCCTGTAGAGAGATGCGTTATAATAGTAGTATTTCCCTACTTCCTAAGATATTACTTCAGGAGAGAAAGCGAGCCGTTACTCCCAACCCCCTCTGACTTCACCCCCCTTTTTGGACTTTCCGCCAGGTCACTAAGAATTCACACTGGGGCATGACGCTGAAATTGAAGGCTACCTCCCCGCTGTCCCAATCCCCTTGCCCCCGGGTCGGGAGATTACCCATCTATTTTGTAGGTTTGCCGCGAACAACTTTTACGGCTCCAGCCGCTGGTCCTCCGTCTGACCCGCTAATCCCTGCCTCTTACACTTTCCCACAAGGAGACGTTCGGTTGTCACGGCCGATAACGAAGGTTCGAGAAGGCCTCTCTCTCTCTCCCTCCCTGTTTTGGAGAACTCCCGGTACATATACACCCTCCCAAAGATTACCGACAGATTTGGTTAGACGACATTTCCCCGAAGGTAGTTCGATTCAACAACGCTCTCTACCGAGAAGTGTTTAGTGACGGTCGCAAGCCACGGAAGAGCTGGACATCACATCCCTCTCTTCCAGTCAGGGAGAAGAGTCTCGCGAGGCAACGTCAGCCTTTCTCAACCACCTTCGGATCAAGGGTTAGAGAAGCTGTCCGCATGCTACGGATAAACCCTCAAAGAAAAAGAAGGGAAAGAAACAGGAAGAAGATAAAGTTGAAACAGAAGATAAAGTAGAAGCAGAAGATAAAGTATAAGCAGAAGAAGAAAAGATAAAAACAGAACAGTATATAACAAAGGAAGATAGGGGGGAAAAGATGAATAAGAAAAAGAAGAAGAAAAGAACAAGAAAAATAAGATGGAGAAGAAAGAGGGAACCAAGAGTTCGCTTCCGGAAGGAAAGCCTTAAACCTCTGCACAGAAATGTCCGAGGGTTACCCTTGTGGGCGATTCTCAAGCACAAGGTTTGCAACACCTGCTAGCGGCCCGCCTTCGCACTAGTGTGAAGGTATGCTGCCAGCCAGGACGGGAAAACCACCACATCAGGGTAGTGGCTAAGAAATCTCAGATCTCCGAGAATTCAGTCGTTGCCCTGATGGTAAGTGGAAATGACCTCTACATCCGAGGAGGCAAAGTAGGCCCCAGCAAGAAAATTCTCAGCACGGTCATGGGAGCCGTGGACGACTGCGGATTGAGAACTCGCAAACGGGTCGTTGTAGGGATGCTCCAAAGGAGAGGTCCTAGCCGGACAGCTCACTCAAGGAACGTGACCTTGAACCAGTGCCTGTCCGACCTCTGTACGGCGGAGGGGGTCTTCTTTCTGGACCCTTATCGCACCTTTTACGGTCAAAATGACCTCTACCAAAGGGACGGAGTGCACCTTTCATTCAAGGGAAAGGCTGTACCCTGTAACTTAATCCACGATGTCGTAGAGCGGACGCAAGGGGGGGGGGGCGACCCAGAGTGAAGGCGGACGGAAGACAGTATGCCCGTGTCACTCCTGAAACGACGTTCTTAGATGTGACAAAGAGGGGTACTGCCACATAAAAGAAGCCGGGAAACGGAAGAGCGTAGGGAGTCCTACACTGGGGGACTCCATGCAAGTTCTTCTGTTCAATGCGAGGTCAATCAAGAATAAGTTTCTTGAGCTCCGTGGCCTTGTAGCAACAGAGGAACCTGAGATGGCGGCCATAACGGAGTCGTGGATAAAAACCTCAAGCCGAGATTTTGAAGGGGAATTCACGATTCCCGTTTACCAGCTCTTCATGAAAGATAGGCCAGACAGAGAGGGTGGCGGTGTGATGTTGTATGTCAAGTATACTCTCAACTCGACGGATTGCAACATTGTATCCGACCATGAACTACTAGGTGTTGACCTAGAGATAGATACTGCCAAATACAGGACCCTGGTGCTTTATAGACCTCCTTCCCAATTCGTTGAAAAGGACAGAGATCTGTACCAGCTACTAGGAGAACTTATCAAGGACAGAGTGTGTATTATCATGGGGGATTTCAACACACAAGTTGACTGGGAAACCAGAGAACCCTGTGGCGAGAACGCACTATTCCTGGAGTTCGCTAACAATGATTTCCTGACTCAATGGGTGAGAGAGCCAACGAGAGGAGACAATATGCTCGACTTGGTTTTCACCTCTGAGGATGACATCGTTAAGGACCTCTCTGTTGGCGAAGAGCTCGGTGGCAGTGACCACCGACTAATTAAATTTGTAGTCAAAGTCCCCAAGGCAGAGCCTGCAACTAGTAAATCAAGGAAACTTGATTTGAGAAAAGCAGACATTGCAGGTCTACGTGCTGGACTGACTGACGCGAGGCTAGAAGTGTGCGAGGCTGTTGAAGACTCGTGGAAGAGTTTCAAAACCACATTCATGAGTCTTCAATTGCGTTTCATCCCTCTGAAATGTCCCCTTCAGTCTTCTGTTCAACCAAAGTGGTTTAATCGAGAAATCGGCCAACTGCTTAGGGAGAAGAGAAATGTGTCCCGGCAATCGAAGATCTCGGGTGACTTTGACGAATACCGGAGGTTATCCAGGAGAGTGAAGTCCAGCATAAGGGCGGCTAAGCGGTCTGAGAAACTCCGAGTGGCGAGACTTTGTAAAGAGAATCCCAAGGAGTTTTTTGGATATGTAAACAGCCGTAAACCATTCCATCGAACGATTGGCCTTTTGAGGAATGAGGAGGGGGACATTAAAGCACTCAGATGCAGAAAATGCTGACCTCCTCAACAACTGAAGAGCGTGGTCTCATCCCCCAGCCAACGGACCCCTACTCGGTGGAAAAGCTGGAGCATATAGACTTCACCAAAGGAGAAATAAAAAAAGAAGATCACTGACCTAATGACGAATGAGTCACCTGGCCCGGATGGGTTTCTACCTAAAGTGTTGAAAGAAGTGCGCAATCAAGTGTCACGACACCTGAGCGCAATCTTCAACATGTCAATCCAGGCCGAATGCGTTTCTAGAGACTGGCGTGAAGCGGAGGTGACTCCTATCTTCAAGGAAGGAGGCCGTAGCCAACCGTCGAACTACCGACCTATCACTCTGACTTTGATAGTCGGTAAACTCATGGAAAGCATGATGGTGGACAAAATGACGTCGCATTTAGAGTCAAAGCTGCTACTGAGGAGTTCTCAGCACGGCTTCCAAAGGCAACGGTTATGCCTGACGAACCTTGTGGAATTCTTCCACTTTGTCTTCAGTGAGTACGATCGGGACAAGGCGGTGGATGTGGTCTACTTAGACTTTCAGATAGCCTTTGATAAGGTACGACACCGCCGCCTTCTCCGGGAAGTGTGAGTGCTGGGCATAGACGTAAAGTAGCCGCCTGGATAGAGAACTGGCTAAGTGGCAGACGGCAACGGGTGGTGCTGAATGGACAGGCTTCTGAGTGGGTTCCCGTTAGTTGCAGAGTGCCTAAAGGTTCTGTACTAGGACCACTACTATTCATAATCTACGTCAACGACATAGACGATGACATAGTTGCCAAGATTTCTAAATTTGCCGACGATACCAAGCTTGGTATGAACATTGCAAAGGATGGAAATACTGCCCGCCTGCAAGATGATTTTCAAAAGATTGGGGAGTGGTCTGATACGTGGCAAATGCCTTTCAACGTGAACAAATTCAAAGTGATGCATATCGTCCACCGAAGTCCAAAATCACCCTATATCTTTAAGGGCACTGCTCTTGAATCCACTGACACTGAGAAGGACTTGGGTGTAACTATCACGAGTGACCTCAAGTTCTCGAAACAGTGCATCTAGGCAGAGAAGAAAGCCCAAAGGATGTTAAGCTACATAAAGCGACAGTTTGGATATCGGAACAAGGAGATAGTACTGTGTATGTACAACTCCCTCGTCCGACCGCACCTGGAGTATGCGGTACCATTTTAGAGTCCTTCATTTAGGAAGGTCATCGCGAGATTGTAACGCGTGCAATCCAGGGCAACCAAACTGATTCCCTCTATCAGACATAAAAGTTATGAATATAGATTAAGGGAATTAGATATGTTCTCGCTGGAGACCCGGAGACTACGTGGTCAGTTTATCGAAGTGTTTAAAATAATTCGAGGCTTCGACAGACTGGACTACGGGGATATTTTCCAGCTCAGCGAGGGGGGAACAAGAAATAACGGCTTTAAACTTGAACTGAAGCGATACCACCGTGATCTGTGTGGGAAATTGTTCAGTTACAGTATCTGCGGTAGTTGGAACTCACTTCCAACGGAAGTTGACAACAGTGAATCTGTTGACCAGTTCAAGTCAAGGCTAGATAAAGTATTGCGAAATCACCGTTAAGATCCTCGCGAGTGATCTTTGAGGTGGTTGCCATCGGATACCTTCGAAGATTGCGCCCAAAGTACTCTCCTTGTATGGACCGTAAGGTCTTCTAAGGTACTCATTTTCCTTGTAGCTCCTTGTAGCTCTTGAGGCCCCCCATCCCCTTCGAGGTTCTTCTGGTGACCTCTTGAGGAAAAGAGGCCCGATACCTCGCTCGAGCCGAGTTTGGAGAAGTCACCTCCCCCTTTCGAAGTTCGTCCGGTGACCTCTTGAGGACAAGAGGCCCGCATCTCTCAAACCCAAGTTTGGAGAAAGTAGCACGACCATTTGCGGGTTTTCGGCTACCCCCGTGAGTAATCAAGGTCACCAAGACCTTCCCCCAAGTTCGACCCGCTTTACTCTCGGGGTTCAAAGAAAATAAATCGCTAACTACCCTAAATCTCCCATTATAACCATGTAATAACCCTGGTTATCCAATTAGTATTCGGAACCTAATTCCGTCTTATTCATGTACCTATATACGAATATATCAAAATTTATTTTGTGCTTTTTATTTAGTTTGTATTAAAAATCGATTTTTGTCGTTGTGTTTGGAATATTTCTTGGTCACGCAGCTGCAGTTAACTGTTCAAATCGCACTCTTAGAACAATAACAGTTGTTTACTTGTTTAGCCTAACTTAGAGCCTGTGTGTGTATATTTTTGTACACTTGGCCCTACTTCGATATATATATATATATATATATATATATATATATATATATATATATATATATATATATAAGGAAATAGTGGTCATGTTGTTAAAGCGAAATCTGGGAACCTCACTGTCAACTGTTCAGTAGTACTTGGCAAGTCACGATGGAAGGTTATAGCGTTGAACAGCGTGTGCAAATCATTCAATGTTATTATTAAAATCAGTGCTCCATTCGACAAACGTTCCGCGCATTATGTGATTTCTATCCTCGCTACAATCGTCCTGCCGACTCCGCTGTTCGACGCTTGGTGGCTAAATTCGCGGAAAAAGGGTCGATCATCAGTCAGCCAACACCCGTACATTGCCGAAACGCAAGGTCTGCTGAAAACATCGCTGCCGTAAATGAGAGTGTACGGGAAAATCCGAGGCAGTCAATTTCTCGTCGTTCACAAGAACTTGGCCTTTCTGCGACTTTAGTTCCGCGAATTATGCGTAGGGACTTGGGTCTGCACCCGTACAAAATCCAACTTACCAAGGAACTTAAGGTAAACGACCATAGACAACGCCGTGTGTTCGTTGATTGGGCTCTAGAGCTGTTGGAAGTTACCCAAAATTTCCCCCCAAAAATCATCTTCAGCGACGAGGCCCATTTTGGGATGAATGGATTTGTGAACAAACAAAATTGTTGAGTTTGGGTCGAAAAAAATCCACATGAGATACACCAGCACCGATTGTATCCCAACAAAGTCACTGTTTGGTGTGGATTTTAGTCTAACGGAATCATCGGTCCATATATTTTTGAGAACGAAGATGGGATTGCCATAACCGTCAACGGCGAGACCTGCAGATCAATGATAAGCAACTTCTTGCGGCCTCAACTGGATTATATGCCTGATATGGATACTGGCGAGATGTAGTTCCAACAGGACGGTGCTACGTGTCACACTGCGCACTCCACGATAGACATTTTTCCCCAGCAATTTCAGGGCAGGGTCATCTCGCGCGGCGGCGACGTCAACTGGATACCGAGATCATGCGATTTAAACGCCATTAGACTACTTTCTTTGGGGCTACCTTAAATCGCAGGTCTATGCGAATTACCCGCAAACAGTTGATGTCCTCAAAGTCAACATAACGAACACCATCCAGCAAATTCAGCCAGATTTATGAGACAAAGTCATCGAAAATTGGGCCTCCCGAATACGTTCCACCAAGCGAAGCCGCGGTGGACAATTAAACGACGTCATATTCTACACTTAATGCCATAAAATTTGCTTTCAAATTTAAAATAAATTTATTGCATATATCACACACAACTTGTTTTATTTACATTTAAAAATTGAGCGGCCTTAATGAAAGACCCTATATATATATATATATATATATATATATATATATATATATATATATATATATATAATCTGCCTTCAGGCTTTGGGTCTTCCTAAGAATCCTCTCCACCTGATTTTGAAGCACTAAGTCAATTAATAGCAGCTGCATTACCAAGAATATCTGAACACCAATATACTAGGACAATTTTCTTTTTAATTAAAAGGTAAAAACCACTTTTTACGCCCATTATTGTGTGGTTTGTTTACAGTTTTCCTAGTTCCTTGAAAGGGGATACTAGCTAAGCGGTAATAGTAACCGCCATTTTTTGTGTCGTGAGTCAGATTCACCCGTTAGTTAGTTATTTACTTTTTTTGTGTGAGTTCGCCTGATTTTTACTAGGAATTTTTAATAATTTTGTCGTTAGTAGAGTTTATATTTGTTTTGGCGTAAAGCTTCAATAGTTTTGGTAGCTTTTTCGTGCGCAAAGGCCGAAAGTAGCATATCCGAGATGTCTTCATTCGATCACTTTCATAAGCAAGGACAGATCCTAGGCTTATCTGGGAAAAATTTAATCGCTTACGGCCAGGAAGAGGAACTTAATGAACGTGCGGAAAGAAAAGAACAGAGAGAAGCAAAAGTCGAAGAAAGAAAAGCACAGAGAGAAAAAGAAGAAAGAAAAGTACAGAGAGAAGGAGAAGAGAAATAAAGAATTAGGCAGCATGAGAGAGAGATAAGCCGTGACCAAGTCGAGATAAACTCCGTAGGATCTCGAAATGAACAGGCTGATATGCCCTTACGAAAACTCCCCGCATACAAGGACGGAGAAGATTTTTGCTCTTATTTAACACACTTCGAGAAGATCTTCGAAGTCAACAATTGGGACTTAGAATCAGATGGTTTCGCCCGGCTACTTCCAGTTTTAAATCTTCGTCTTCGCGACATATTCATTTCTCCTCCTTCCGAGGCTACCCTTGATTATTCAACCCTAAAGGCAGAACTTCTTTCTGCCATTAACATGAATCCAGAATTTTATAGGGTTAGATTCCGCTCCGCGCTAATACAGCCAGGCCAAACCTACAGACAATTTGGATTCACGGTTCGGCGTAATTTCCAATTCTGGCTGGATTCCGCCCAAGTATCAAATGATTATGAGTCGCTAATTGAATTCATTCTAAGGGATCAACTGGTGTCGACCCTCACTCACAGACTCAGAGCCTTCATAGCGGACGGAAGAACGTCCAATTTCAAGGAGTGTGTGGAAGAAGCCGACCTTCACGCTTCCGTCACGACCTCTACCTCAAGGAGGTCAAGAAGAACCCTCCCCTCCCCCAAACACAAGTTTGGGTTTAACCGAAGCCAACCCAAGAACAACAACGGCTTTGTAAAAGTGCAAGCGCCGAGCAGGTACATTCCTCACCCACCGCGAGAGCAAAAGGACATGAAGCCCCCGATACTTCCCTCCACGCCTAGCAACTACCCCTTTAGACCAATTGTATGCTTTACATGTGGCACCCTTGGGCACTTAAGTTACAATTGCCCCCCAAATTCTCAACTGAGGACCTCGTCGAGTCACCAGGTTCACCAAATCTCTGCTGCCCACTCGCCTAATCCACCAGTCGCATCGCCAGGGGCCCATGCTCCCTCTCCCCCGGATCAACATGTAAATTTCCTGTTCAACGAGAGTTCCTCCGGTGGGCTCCAGTTTGAAAATGGCGCAGTGAATGGTTGCCGAGTGTCAACCCTGGTTAGAGATACAGGTTTCACCTGTATAGTAGTTTCTGACAAACTACTACCCCCACCCGTAAGTCTCCAGCATAACAGGTTCGTGTTGGTACATGACTTTTTAGGTCGTGCCACCAGGTTCCCAGTGGTACGGTGCCATATTCAGTGCCAGTACTTGACCGGATGGGCCAAGGTATTCGCGGCCCTGATAAAATTCTGCTCCGTCCTCATCAGACTGAGCGCACAGCTCTCCCCAAACCAAATTTCTCACCCGGTCATTACCAGGGTCTAGGCCGAGAAAGATGTATCGCTTTCGATATCCCCATCGTCCCCAGACGTCGACTTCGCAAACAATGTTCATTTTGATGAGGTGCATAAAAAGAAAAGAAGAAGGAGACTGACACGGTGCGAGGCGATCGGAAGATCGAATACACCGTGAAGGACGCGTTATTATACCGTTCTTTTGTCCAACCTGAGATTCCTCCGACCAAATCGTTATGTGTACCGAGAACCTATATCGAACCCGTTCTAAAGATGGCTCACGATGGCCTAATGGCCAGCGAGTTTTTAAATATTTCTTTTGGTGGTCGATTGCGCCACCAATTTTTCAGAGGCTATCTCAATGAAGAAGATTGACAGCATTTCTTGTGCAGAGGATTTACTCTCAATGTTTTCACGAGTAGGGATCCCGAAGGAGATCTTATCCGACAGCGGACGTTAATTCACTTCTAGAATTGATGGAGTATGTCGGTAAACTCCTTTTAATCAATCCGCTCTTTACGACGACCTGGCACCCGTCCGCTAACGAAATGTGCGAAAAGTTAAACGGCACCTTCAAAATGGTACTCAAGAAGGTGTGCCACGATCAGCCCTGAGATTGGCACCGCTACCTCCTCGTAGCGTTATTTGCTTGTCGCGGAGTCCCTCATAGGACTTTGGGGTTCGCTCCCATTGATCTGTTATATGGACGTAGCGTCCAAGGACCGATGAGCATTTTAAAAGAATTGTCGTCCAATCCTAGAATGGATGAGGAAATTAAATCATCTCACGCGTACGTTTTAGACCTGCGTACACGTTTAGAAAAAATGTGCGGACATCACTCTCCGGAACGCCGATGTAAACCTGGAGAAATACCGCATTTACCTCGACTTAAAACCAAAGGCGTGTTCGTTCAAACCAGGTGAAGAAGTATTACTCTTGCTTCCCTCCGAAGCAAATAGGCTCCTCTTCCGCTGGAAAGGACCTTTCTCCATTTTAGAACCCCGCGGCCCGGTGGATTACCTAATCGACACCCCCTCCGGTAATAAGATTTACCACATCAACCTCCTAAAAATTACCACCACTGTGCTTGCCTAAATAACATAGTCGCCCTAGACGAAGAACCCGTCCGCGAAGCCGCCTAACACGTTGAACCCTTGTGTCTGGTCTAAACGGTGTGCGTAAAAGCAGATGATGAGTACCCCCTGCCGTCTCTTCCTTCCCTCCAAGCGGAGCCTAACTCCGACTTGGACGTAAATTCCAATCTCGCCCGTATTGAGAGTGCTCAATTGCTTGCCTTATTGGAAGGCTTTCCCGACATCATTTCAGAATTTCCGGGTTGCTCAACCCAATTTACGCATGAGATTGTCCTTACTTCTCAAGATGCGATAAGAACCAAGCCTTATCCCATGCCCGTACATTTACGGCTAACATTCAACGCTTATTATTAAAATTAGGAATAATAGAACCCTCGTCGTCCGAATTTTGCCCTTCCATTGTCATGTCATGTTTAGGAAGACTAACAAGTTGTTTAGGATGTGCGTCGATTTTCGCAAATTAAACGTGGTTACGCAGTTTGACGCGAAACCGATGCCCCTATTCGACCAAAGTCTTCATGCCTTCGAAGACTAAAAGTTTATAACCAGCAGCATGGTTTTAGAAGGAAAATGGGAACAGACACGGCTCTAGCCGTGATCACTGAGAAGTTGTCAAAGTTAAAATATGAAAACGTAAAAAAGCATTTGAAAAAGTGTGGAGGAAAGGTATGCAGTAAAAAATACTGCTGTGTTTTTCTTGCGTGGCCTATTTCCCGCACCAGGGGCGATTTAAGCTCACCTCCCATACTCGTGACAAGAGAGAGAACCCGAAGGGATATTCGACCAGCTCCTTATCTCGGACCCCCATCCCCTCCCAACCAAAAGCCGGCGACTTCAATTCCCAGGTTCGCACGCGTAGCCCGAGGCAATTTCGCCGCCCGCCGACCACATATATAACCCAAGATTTTCGGCTGAATAGGCAGTACACAACGCCCGCACATAAAGACACATTACGTTATCGAGTCGGATCCTTCGAGTTTATCCGGGTACCGACGGCTAGAATCTCTCCGCCGTGGACATGGCCCCAGTCAATTGGCCGCTCCTTACAACGGCCGTCCTTCCGTGAATTCGCGCAAGTAGTCCCTCATCGAAAACCCTGAGGTAAAACCAGTTTCCCTTCATCAGCATCCTGAGGTAGGTACAGTACCTCTCCGCCATCTTTTGGAAGGGAGGAGATGTGGAGGAATATTTCCCTGTTTCATCTTCGCCTCCCTGAGTAACCTTCCCTTCGACGCTTAACTAGCGCAAGACGTCTGGTCTCTCAAACCAATTGTTATTATTTGCATTTCGGCTTAGTGTAGCACCTTTTAAGACTCTTATCCGAGTTAAGTAATTAACCGCTTTAATCCCTTTGATTTTCCCTTTGCTGACACCGAATGTGTCCGAATCTCACTCAACCCTCTTTTCTATATACAGTGGAACCTCGGATGTCGAACCGCTCCCTTTTCGAACAAATCTGTTGTCGAACAAAATTTTGAACTAAAAATTGCCCCAGTTGTCGTGCCATAACTCGATTTCCGAACAAGCTAACAATACCACGCGAGCAGTACATGACCACTGAGTGAATGAGAGTGTGACGTCAAGCTTGCCTCATCCTGCGCTCGGAGTATACACGCTAGAACTGTTGTCTGATTTTGCCGGTACAGGTCGAAGATCCGAAATCCGGCTTCCTCCGGACCAAGACCGTCCTGGATTTTGGATTTTTATGGATTTCGGATCACTAAATCCTAGGCCTATTTGAATTTAAAAAATTAATTTAACCCTCAAGATACCCCTCTATAATATCCGTTTACGTAATTTGGCGCATTTCCATCGATAATTTCTGGTCAAAATTATCGCTTAAAAAAAATTGGCCCAAATTTTAGCGAATATCTCGAGAACTAACCCGCCGATTTGAACGAAACCAAGGTCATTCGAAAGAAGAAGAAATTTCACATCCAGTTAGATAAAGCTTATCAAGGTTGCCATATAATCCTGGTTTTATTTTTTTTTCTCGGGTTTTCGGCGATATCTCGCAATAAAAGCCGAGAGAAGAAATTGGAAATTTTATATTTTCGCATAGAACGCTTATTTTCGACCCGAGCGACAACGCGATGGATAATGTGTTATACACCGTTAGATGGCATATTCCAATTTCTATTTAATTTATAAATCTTTTACGTGCCAGATGAAACTTTCCAGGAGAAAATTAGGTTTAAGTCGGACTGGGCGCTAAAATGTTCAACCCGATTTTTGAGCTTCGAGGCAAGGTTCGTCCTGTAAAATAAAACTAAATTTTATAGTATTAGATATCATTAGACGCGGGGTAGGTACTTACGTTCTTCAGGCCAGTGTATGACAATCCACCCTTTCCTGAAGATTACCAATGTTATTGACACTGAACCTTCGCTCGAGGGCCCAAAATCGAGAAAACGACCCTTACCCGGTAGACAAAATTTAATATAAAATCGCTACTACTTATCGTACGGAAAAGATTTAGATATCAATTTGAAGGTAACATGATCTCCCATACGCCCGAACCGGAACTTTTGGCCAAACTTACTGTCGTAAAAGTTTGAATAAGCAATCATTTGGCGTCCAGGAACGGATTAATCCATTTTACATTGATTCCTATGGGCAAAATTGTTTCAGTTTTCGAACTTTTCGGTTCTCGAACGGCCTTCAGGAACGAATTAAATTAGAAAACCGAGGTTCCACTGTATTTAATATTTCTTTTGTTTTTTCATTAAATTTTATTTGTGTAGCATCCTTTAAATAACCTTGAGTGACTCTCGTCCATCGATTAACCTTTTAGCCAATCTGCACTCTTAATATTGATAATTATTACCTACAAACAAGGGGACGAATTTCTCCCCCATTCTCATTATCCCCTCCTCAACTGCTCGGACCAAGCCATTAACGTGTAATTGTTCCATATATATATATATATATATTTGTATATTTAGGTAAGAGTTTTTCTTTTATGCATGTTTTATTAAAGACCAGGTCTAGTTGAACCTTGATTAGCTTCTTTCTTTGCTTTTCTAATTTCCTTATTATTCTTTTTTCGTCTTGCGAAAGTGTTTCGATAAGTGTTCCGATATTCATGGTTTATTTTAGCTAGCTGAGCTTTCGGTCACGTTTGACCATCTTCGGAGCGAATTAATTTCATATTGGTTAAACATTTTATGGCATTACTTTTATATACTAAAGATAATTTAGATAATGAAAAGAATGGGGAATGTGGTTGACAGGAAGTAGTTAGAAAAGGTACATTTGGGAATGGGATTTCGGTCATTATTGACCATTAATCCGTAAAGAGTTTTAAGGTTCGCTGGGTAGTGGTCAATTGGGAATTAATCTTCAGTGACTACATCCCAAATGAATATTCTATTAAATCAACAGATGAATTTATTGATATAATTCACACTACAAAACCAGATGGAATCATAGCCTCATTGGACGTAGAAAGCCTCTTCTTAAACGTACCCACCGAAGAAACAATAAACATAATAATTGACGAAGTATATAAAAACTCGAACAAACCTGCTCCTAAATTAGACCACAACATATTGAAGAATCTTTTGAAGCTGTGCACAATGGAAGCACCATTTCGCGCACCTAACGGAAAACTCTACAAACAAATTAACGGAGTTGCAATGGGCTCACCACTCGGACCCACTTTTGCGAACTTCTCCATGGGTCGCCTAGAAAAAGAAATATTGACGGAAAATCATCTCAACCTTCAACCTACTTCCGTTTCGTTGACGATATATATCTTGTAATTAAAGATGAAAATCAACTGAAAAGACTTAAAACAAGAATGGAAGAGCACTCTGTACTAAAATTTACGCATGAACTCAATTCTAAAGGAAAATTACCGTTCCTTGATATTGAAGTGGCAGCAAGTGAAAATAAATACACAACCCAAGTATATACTAGACCAACGAGTTCTGGGAATTGTCTCAATAGAGATGGCGAATGTCCAGAAAAATATGAAAAAAGTGTCATAAAAACATATATTAGACGCGCATACAAATGCATTGTTCCATATCGAAATTCAAAGAATAAAGCAAGTCCTCATCAATAATGGTTTCTCCAACACTATGGTGGACAAAGAAACAAATACATCCCTGAAAACTTACATGAAAATAACAATAATAAAAATAAAGACAATAAAAAACACCCAATAATTATTTTCGATATGAACCAAATGGGTGAATCGTATAAAATCGACGAAAGAACAATCAAGAATGTTATACACTAAAATACAAAATGCACGAATCCAGAAGAAACGCTACAAGTCACAATATATTATAAACCAAAAAAATAAGTAATCACCTCATTATCAACGACACAAGTACGAATAAAGAATTGAAAACTTCCAATGTAATTTATGAATTCACCTGTCCGCATGAAGATTGCAAGCTTCATAATTCAAATAAATACATTGGAATGACAACCACATCCCTATCTCGTAGACTCACCATGCATCTGCAAAACGGCGCCATCAAGAACCAGTACATGAAACATGGAATTCAACTAACACGAGATATTTTAGTACAAAACACCATTATCAAAAGGAGAAGTGACTGCACACGCCTTCATATCCTGGAAGCGATCCAAATCCACGAAGATAAACCGAAGATTAATGCCCAATTGACCGCCACCCAGCGAACCTTAAAACACTTTAAGGATTAACGGTCAATAATGACCGAAATCCCATTCCCAAATGTACCTTTTCTAACTACTTCTTGTCAACCACAATTCCCCCTTCTTTTCATTATCTAAATTATCTTTAGTATATAAAAGTAATGCCTTTAAATGTTTAACCAGTATGAAATTAATTCGCTCCGAAGATGGTCAAACTTGACTGAAAGCTCAGCTAGCTAAAATAAACCATGAATATCGGAACACTTATCTATAACCTTACGCAAGACGAAAAAACTCACAATTGTGAGTTTGAAAATGTCGAATAGACGAAAGTACTAACTCCATCCACCTTTTATTCCGTTTTCTTCCGTGGTACATATTCATATTTATAGTTATCACGCGCTAACTTTTGTGATATTTCCCATATATATATATATATATATATTTATATATATATATATATATATATATATATATATATATATATATTAGTGTAGTTGGGTACCAGTCTTTCTTGAATGCAAATTTCGTTGAAGACCAAAACGAACAACAACTGGTTAACATCAAACAGCACTTTAAGGAGCACTCCGTCCTAAAATTCACTTATGAATTGAGCACGGGCAATAAACTCCCTTTTTTGGACGTTGAGGTTCGAAACATCAATGGCAACTACATCACTAAAGTACGAGGGGCGGTCAATAAGTTTTGCGAATCAGTAGGGCAGAACAGAGGAAGGGGGATGGCTGTTTGAGGGGGTGTTAGGACAAGTTATAACAAGTCAAGACCTGCAGCCGCACGCTCCTGCCTCTTCTATTTAAGAAGCAGTAGCTGATCGCAGATCGTCAGTCACAAATTTTTCAACAATGGAGAAGGTTACGCACCGCGCAGTGATTAAATTTTTGACCAAGGAAGGCAAAAATGCAAAAGGGATCCATGGACGCATGGTTGCAGTGTACACAGACACCGCCCCTTCTTATGCAACCACTGCTCGCTGGAATAGGGAGTTCCGCCAGGGTCGTGAGTCCTTTGAAGATTACCCCCGTCCAGGACGCCTGTCAGACGTGACCAACGAGGACAATGTGGCCGGTGCAGAGAGGATCATGCTCGAAAATCGACGGGTGAAGGTCGAGGAAATCGAGCGAGAACTTGGAATATCACATGGAAGTGTTATCAACATCATCCACGACAATTTGGCCATGACCAAGGTCTCTGCCCGTTGGGTGCCTAAAAACCTCACGCCCCCATGATCCACTTCAACGTCGTCAAAGTCCACAAGGCCAGAGTTGCACAAGCTGCCCTACGCAAGTGCGGATTATTGGAGCTCAACCATCCCCTCTAGCGACTACTTTTTATTCCGCCAGCTCAAGGCTGCACTGCGTGGACGCCGGTTTGGGGACGATGAAGATGTCCAGCTCACCGTCCAGGAGTGAATTGAACAGCAGTCGGGAGATTTCTGGTTGTCGGGAATTCAAAGCCTCAGGGACAAGTGGCGCAAGTGCATTGAAGTCGAGGGTAGTTATATTGAAAAATAATAAAACACTTTTTCTCATATCTCGTTTCCTTATATCCGAATTGCAAAACTTATTGACCGCCCCTTGTACATAGGAAAAGTACGGACATTGGAAAATACCTCAATGTGAAGAGTGAATGCCCTGAAAGGTATAAAATAAGCGTAATCGGCTCATACATCTGCCAAGCTTATAAATGCTGCTCTACGTGGGAACTTTTTAACCAAGAGATTGAACGAGTAAAACAAATACTCTTGAATAATGGTTTCTCAAACAGCACGATTGACAAACAACTCCAATCATTTTTAAATACTATTACGAACATGCGGATAAAACTGAAAGTAATCATGGAGAGGTCAACAACATCAAAGTGTATTAGAGAAACCAGATATCCACGGCCTAGAAAATAGATGAAAAAAACATCAAGGCAATTATTAAACTTAACATGAAGGTTAAAAAACAAACGGATAAAATCAACTCATCATCTATTATAAACAACAAAAGCCAGCAATCTCCTGATGAGAAACAACATCTGCCTAAACTCTTTGAATTTCAAGTCAACCAACATAGTTTACGAGTTCACCTGCCCTGATAAAGACTGTAAGCTTTATAAAAACTCAAAATATATTGGCATGACAACCACTACACTTTCGAGACGTTTATCAATGCATCTAAAAAGCGAAGGGCCTAAGAATCATATGCAGAGTGTCCATAATATTAACCTAACGAGAGATATGCTCGTTGACAACACCATTATTAAAAGAAAAGAGGATAATAAAGCGAGGCTGAACATATTAGAAGCCATATTAATAAATGAAGATAAGTCGGCCATCAACAGTCAAGCAACAAGCTGGAATCGCACATTTAAACTATTTTAAAATTCCACTCACAGGAGTGGCCCATTTCCTCTAACGTTACGTTTAACCAAGGCGGAATGAATACCCCTTAAAAATCGTTTGCTTTCATTCTGTCGGATCCTCACTTCACTCATTACATCGGTAAAGGAGGCAAGGCACATTTCAAAACACTTCGAAGATGATCGAATAAGATCGAAAGCTTAGTAGCAATTTAGTTTGGTTTTTACCAAACACATTGATTAAAAAAAAGAGATGAATACTGGACAAGTAATCCACTATTTACAACAGGGGTTTTTAAAAATTTTCGGCCACGACCCCCTTAGCATCATTCATCGGATCTCGCACCCCCTCCCTATCCATTTCCATATCCATCAAAATCGAGTTCGTTTTTTTGAGTGTGTAAAAAGGGCAGGTTATATTTTTATTACAATGTCTCATCATCAAAACACAGCCAGCTTTGGATAAACATTTTTTTTATGTGAACAATCACAATCAGTAAAATCAATGAGAAGGATGAAGTTGTTTTTTTGAAGCCAATAAATTAATGCGAGGTTCCGTTGACGACAATGCGCATCGCAAATCTGCCCCACAGTCGAGCCTGCTCCTTGATTTCGTCTTCACATTCACGAGTGTAGATAACCCAGTTTCACAAAGGTAATTGGCAGAGAACGGTAGCATGGTGCGCAGTGCTACAGTTCCAACTTTTTGGTATACGCAAACGTATTTCGTCCAGAAATCGCTCAGAGGCATCGTTTGGAAATCGTCTTTTGCGGTAGAGTTGAATTTCAATTCCAAAAATTCCTCCTGCAGATCGTCCGGTAGGATGTCTTCGTTGACTGCAAAGGGGGTTCTCGTCAACTTCCACTCTGGAAGTTCCGAGTTTTCCAGGTCTGGGAAGTAGCGCTCGAATTCTCGTTTCAAGAGCTCGGGGTGTTCCTCCACTTGCAACTTTAACTCGGCTTCCAAGAAGAAGCTGCTTTTCCTCAAGGGCTGCATCGAGATGGGGAAAAGAAGCCGCGTTTATCCTCTGAATTCTCCGAAGTCACAACTCTATCTTCGCTAAGAAAAAACGTATTGCATCATAATGATCCATTCGACTAGTATTCCTTCCTTACAAGAGACGGTTGAGAACATTTAACGTTTCGAAAATATCGACAAAGTATGCCAATGTCAGTTGAAAACCATCTGATGTAAATGACAACAAGAGATCCTGTTTCCCCTGAGCTTCAAGAAAGAGCTTCACTTCTTCTCTCACCTCGTAAACACGAGCCAACATGTTCCCCTTCGACAGCCAACGAACAGCCGTGTGAAGCAACAGAGTCTCATGATCAAAACCGATATCCTTAGACAGCATGGCAAACAGCTGGAATTGACAACATTTTCTTTGACGTAATTGACGACTCTAATGGTAATGACCAGCTTATCACACATTACAGAAGGAAGAGTCCTGGAGGCCAGAGCTTATCTATGGATCACGCAGTGAGTCCCGACTGCGTTCGGGCTCTTCTGATTCATCCTGGGGATAAATGCACTCCGTGATCCAATCATTGCAGGAGCACCATCTGTACAGACTCCTACAAGTCTCTCCCACTCCATACCATTGCCATCGAAGTACGAGGAAACAGCTTCGAACACATCTTCGGCTTTGGTAGTCGTTTCAAGGGACCGGCAGAACAACATTTCCTCCTCAATTGAAGTAGATCCCACAAAACCTACGTAGACCAGCAACTGAGACAGTTGAGCAACATCAGTTGTCTCATCACACTGAATAGCGAAAAAAGGTGATCCAAGTATTTTTTCAATAACTTGAAATTCAATATCCTTTGCCAGTTCATCTATTCGCGTTTTCATCGTAGAATCAGAGAGGAAAATCTTCTCTAGCTTTCGGCTGTTGACCTCCCCCAATAGAAGACTGCATGCTTTTAGCATGCATGGTTTGATCAGTGTTTCGCCAATGTTGTGGGTTTTTTCGCACGAGCAATTATATGAGCGATTTCGAAAGCCGCTTCGACTACTTCAGTAGATGATGATTGACGAAAGTTCTCTCCACCCGCAATCTTCATTTTCTTGAAAGATTCATTCTTCACTTGAAAGAACGCCAATGGCTTATTCTGAAGACCAACGTGTTTCGTCTCCAGGTGATGTTTCAAGCGACTCGGCCTCAGGGCGTCATTGCTCAGAGTTTTGAAACATATTACGCATTTTGGTACGCTCTGACCATTCATCATATATCAAAATTGGCGAAAAAAAGAGAAAACAATTAGCACAAATCGCTATATAGATTCTTTATTTATTCAGTTATGGTTACTCATTCGATTCGATTTACTCAGTTGTGAAGAAGTACAGTAGGTATAGGGGATTAATAAACCATTCTGCTTCTTCCCCCGATTCATGTTGTCATTGCTTGTGTGCATAGTTTGTGCATTGTGGTGAATACATGATATGATGAAATGATGTTTATTAAAAAATTATCAGGGTTATTCAGCACATCCTATCAAAGACTGCTATCTAAATTTAGCCATGAACTCAATGTAACCTAAATATGCCACTTATTGTTTTTATGAATTTTATGTTGGCCATATTCTTCTTAAATAATATTTTATATTGATGTATTGCTTATGATTACTGATATATAATCTTTTCAGATTACCCTTACATGTAATTACACTATTCACAGATAATTTTGATCATATTTGGACTAAATTTTTACTGGACTATCTGCACTCACTGACTCACTGTACCAACTACGTAAACTTGTTTTCAGGTAATATATCTGATAAAACACTACAAATTATTGTATGGTAAAACAGCAAATAAATCAGATCGAATATTGCACATCAAAACCACAACCAGAACGAGAGATCATACATGCATAATATAAAAAGTAATATTACCTAGCTGTTGGGAATGGTGCATAATAAAACTTCTTTAGCTATCAGTGCACAAACACTATGAACCCTCTCCTCTCATTTATTGTTGAATCACAAACAGCATGCGAATTTAAAGTTCTCCAAAAAGATACACTTATTACTAGGTACCAACACTATTTGATTTTGTGTAATGATCTACTCAGCATACCTAGCTCAGACCTTATAATTATATTTTCTTCATCTTCACTTACTCTAGGTACCTTAATTATTTTCATTTTTATGTATACTATGTATTCTGTCTTCTAAACTGTCAAGAGCATTCAACATACTACCTAATCATATCGTTCTTGGATGGATTGCAGAAGCAATACACAGTATACAACCTAACCTTACTGCACCATGCACTTCTAAATGACATATATGAATGAGGCACACAAAATAATACACTTAAATAGCATCACTTTACTGTAGCTTGTACTTCAAGATGACACAGTTGATGCACGCTACCATTAACACTTCGTCTGAATATTACGTTTCACATACTTCCGGACGTCGTGGGCTTTTCTTATGCAAATTATATATTTAGAAATCGAAGTTAAAATCTAGCCTATTAAATGTCGTTGATGTTATGGCAATTACATATATTTTCCATAGAAACTTCTACAAAATCATTTAAAATACACAGCGTCACGTGATAAAACTCTGGGAACCAAATTATTACAGAGTTTATTATTCTCTATGTATTGGTGAACCACCTGGAAAATTGAAAAAATGAATTGACAAACTGGCCTTTGAAATGTTGCCTGACTTTCAGTCACTTCTCAAAATTTACCAGCAAAAAATACGTCACACTTTATCGCGCCACGCCTCCCCTGAGAACCCTTCACGCCCCCCAGTCTACAAGATAGAATAAAAAAGATAGTTAGAAGAAGAGAAAGTTGCCAAAGGAAATTAATTCAAACAAAATACACAATGATCTTCAACAAAATTTGCATATATATATAATGGAATGGAAGATATCACATTGGTGTGATGTATATCAGTGAAAGATAATGGTAAACCACAATATTTGAATCAAGATTTTATTTATAACTATCGGACTAGTTTCGGCAAGATATCATTTTCAACTAATAATGAAGAAACTAGGCAAGGAATACAGTAATAAGGTTAGACATCCTAAACAAAATGAAACAGCAGGAAACAATCTGGGAAAAACTCGAGCGAATCTGGCGCGAATGACAAGCTAAACAAAATGAAATGGAACCAAAAACAATCTGGAGAGTTGCTACTCTAAAATAAGAAAAGGATGATAATCTAACAGTGATAACAAAAAACACAAACAAAAAGATGCGAAGTGCCCAAATTAAGATTTAAATTAAAAAAATTAAGAAATAAATAATTAAATATCAAAGTCAACGAAAAAAAAAAGAAGAGAAAGATAAATTAACTGCAAAAACAATAAGCATAGATAGAAATGAGGCAAAGTGCCCAAGTTAAAATTTACATAAAAATAAAATAAAGAATAAATAAACAACAAAGTAAAAAAGTTCAAATTATAGAGGCAAAAATATCCATATGAAACTACAAACAAAACAGCAAAAATACTACTTTCTTGAAAACCACGACGGAGGAACCTAAAAAAGGAATAAACAAAGTTATAAACCAATGGAAGAACCTAACGGTATAGATGGTCAGCACTATTATTGACGGAGGATACAAAAACTAAGTAAACAATGAAAAGAGAGTATGCTATTGATGCCCTCAACATTAGGGCAACATAGAGAACTGCTTCACACCTATTTAACCTACCACACATTTCATCACTTTCATTAAAGATTTCTAGTCATTGTTTGTTTTTACTCTGAGGAAGTTCCTGAGGAGTGAAACCTCAGTAGTAAAGAACTTCGTACCACTCTCAGTTTCTCTTATTCTTCCTATCCATATATATATATATATATATATGCAATTCTTATATTTATATTGTGGCACACAAATATCTTTACTTGCTGATAATTATTAGTATTTTTAGATTTATGGAAGATTCAAGAGAGGTGCAGACTCTCCCTATCATATAATATACTTTAAATAAGTAAAAGTTTCACCGCGCATACTCGGCAGTTTACGCTCACGCGTAACAGACCGTTAGTTATGAGGGAACGACGTTGTGGCCTCAGGAACAGATCCAACATCTTATCTTCTATTCTTCTTCTATAAATCTACCAGGCAATGACCTCGCTATTAAGATTAAAATTTAAAATCTGAAAAAATAAGCCATGGTTAAATTTTTATAAATTTTCTGAACTTCGCCAATTATTAAAATTTTAAAAAGGAACTTTAAACT
The DNA here is from genome assembly GCA_963969495.1 of Ceratothoa steindachneri. Taxonomy (NCBI): domain Eukaryota; kingdom Metazoa; phylum Arthropoda; class Malacostraca; order Isopoda; family Cymothoidae; genus Ceratothoa; species Ceratothoa steindachneri. The sequence continues at coordinate 193,643,870 of OZ018320.1, forward strand.
TAACTTTCCCCCTTTCAAAATATCACGTTGTTAAAATATAGAGTTATAGAAGATATATAAAAATAAATTTTCTGAACTTCACCATTTGTAATCCTTTGGGTTTTAAAACATTCACAAAATTTCGATACTTATATTTATTTCTGAACTTTACCATTTTGTTTTATGATATTATAAAAAGAATTATTAGAAATAACTTTAGTAAAAAAACATAAGTCATAACCAAACTAGATGAAATTATAATTCAAGTACTCAAAAAAATTCCCTTCTTAAATTATAGAGTTAGTAATGATGATGATGATGATGATGATAATATTTTTAGAATGGTGTCGTGGTATAGGAAGGACCGAGTGATGGCTGGCTTTCGTACGTATGGGTTGTTTACGTACGTCAACACTCCTTGATTACGTTTTATCTCTAAGAGTGCTATAGTTTTAATTATGATTAATTATTATTATCGGATTATTTCTTCTTTAATCTTTGAGGGTTCCTAGTGCCTTGCTTAGCGTTTCGAGGATCAAATAAAAATTTGTTAAAAAAAACTAAAACTTTAATTAAAACAAAAAAATATGAACCAACGAAATTTGACACACTAAATACACATAAATGAATTCAACGAATTTAAGTGAGGTTTTCTTAAATGACATACTTGAAGTTATAGTAATGGTTGACCAACAGTTTACTTTAATATAAAAAATTCAAACAGACTTTACTGAAACGGATACTGGGGTTTAAATACCTTTATAAATTCCTACTATAATCGTGTTTGAGTCTGATCTTGAATGCAATGGTTACGTCACCTCAGGAATGTTGTTGCCGGGATGACGCGTGACGCTTATCCAGATGTGTTCGTACGGGAGAAATAGCTTTTAAGCCACAGAGGACTTTGGCGCGTGTGGCAGATGGGGAACCACACGCCTTCGGTAGGAAATTATATCACCACGGGACAGTGAACGAATGTTTCTTTCTTCTCTTGAGATTACTCTGGGAAATAATTCGCACTGGCGAGCGATGAGTCAATTCTTGAATCCTTTGACTCAGGGGAGTGCTCGAGGGAGTTCACTTGGGGTTTTCTTCAAGGGCGAGGACTATCTCTGTGTTTTGTGATAAATAAGGATAGGGGAGGGGGGTTTCTCTGACAAGAGTAAGTTGAACTTGCTTCTTAAATCAAGTTAACTTAAAGTTCGGTGTGACCACCAGGAACTGGCTCGAGGATGAGCTTCTTCTTAGTTCCGGTATTCCTCAAGGGCGAGGACTATATCGGTGCTTTGGGTCTCGGGTCCTGATCTGAGCTGATTATTGCATTATGTGGTCGGGGACAACAGTTGAGCTTTTTCTCGAGACGAGGGGCGAGAGGGAGAGGAGGTTAAGTGGTCGAGCTAAGGCGTCTCCACTGCCAGAACGTTGTCGTTAACGACCAGTGGCTCAAATGGGAGGGAAAGAGGCAGAGTATCGATTCCCTTACAAACGAAATATTTTTTTTTTTTCTATTGATTTTGATGAGCTTTGCAGGAATAGAGGCTGCATTTAAATTTCCCATCTGATAAATTAAAATTAGGAATTTCCCCTTATTAATATAGATTTTTCTTTTACGGAAATCTCTACAATTATATATGATTTGTGCGTTTGAATAGTTAATTTGGTCGTTGAAATTGCTAATATGATTAAAAATACTGGATGTGGTACTGCCTCGTCTGACATCACCTTTATGTTCATAAATTCGTTTTGTTAAGGTTCCTCCGGTCTCTTCTATGTAGAATGAGGGACAGTTTGTAGAACCACACGGGATTAAATATACACCTGCTTCATTTGGCTGATCCACGGGGTTGGTCGAAGGGAAAGATTTAAGGATAGAAAAGGGGTATTTAAATGTGGTTAGGCATGGAGAATTACTTTGTTCACTTCTTTGATGAGGTGAGAAAAAGGGAGAGATAGACACTTCGTATTACTAAATTTGTTTTTATCTCAATTTTAATTTGTCAGCTGGGCAATTAAATGCAGCCCCCATTCTCGTAACCTCATCGCAAAGAGCTTTGTCAACGATCTTAGACTTACACCCCCTGATTAATGACCTCTTTCCTCCGTTTTGTGTTTCTATGTGTTTTTTTCTTTTTTTTCTGATATGTACGCTATTTATAGACTTTTGTAACAATCGCATTCTCAGTATACAACTGAAGAGGGTATGATAAACTACATACTGAAACTAGTTTCGTAAATTAAACTTTTGGCTCCTATACAGTGCTTTCACTATTATATACCATAACTCGCCATTGACTTCTTTTAATTATATAATATATATATATATATATATATATATATATATATATATATATATATATATATATATATAAACAATTGGGGGGATTTATGTAGACAATTTTTTTCCTTAGGCAAATTCCAAAAAAGGGCTTTCGTTTTTTTTTTCTTTTAGGATATTGCAATCGCATCCTATTGTATTATTACGAGTATATCATTCTTAAGGTAATTTCGAAAGGGGGGCGAATCCCCCTATACCCCCACTTAACTGGGGGGGATTGCACCCCTACACCCCCTCCAATTTTTAAATAAACTAGTAATATTCCTAATTCGAAAGTCTATCATTAGATTCGAATTCAAAAGGCGATTGCTAAAAGTCGTTAGGCCTCTGTCGCCTTTCAACTATCAGGATTTAGAAAAAAAGCTCCATTTTGCAAAATGTTTCTTTGGGGGGCTTCCGAATAAACGGCTGGCCAAGGCAAGCGAAGAAAGACGCCACTTTAAATGTTGAGTGGGAAAGGTGCCTCTGTCGGTGGGGTGGGGGAGGGACCTTTACGAGGATAGGATAACTGCTATTGATATGATAATTTCAGTGGGTTAACTGTCAAGCAGGTCATACTTTTAGGGCGACAACTGCCATATATTCAACTTTAATGGGGGTAACTGCCATATGTGGCATATTTTAGTATGATAACTGCCATGTATGTCATACCTTTAGGGATCATAAGTGTCATAGGGAGATCATATTTTTAAGGGGATAACTGCCATTGAACGTCGTGGTTTTAGTGAGATATCCACCAAGGTCGTTATAGTTTAATTTTGAAGGATACCTGACATGGTGGTCATAGTTTTAGATGGTAACTGCCATGGCGGTTATATTTAGGGGGTTATAACTGCAATGGGTCATGTTTTGAGGGCTAACTCCCATAGTAAACAACAGTTTATATGGGTTAACTATCATGGGAGCCATAGTTTTAGGGTTATAATTGCCATAATTTGCGGATGATAATTGCCATGGTTGTCATAGTTTTAGGAAGATAACTGCCATGTTGGTCATAGTTTCGGGGATAAATGCCATTATGGTCATAGTTTTAAAGGTATAACTGCTATGAGGGTCATAGTTGTGGGAGGGTAACGGCCATGTTGGTCATAACTATAGGGGGGTAAATGTCATTAAGCTCAGTCTTTTAGGGAGATAGCTGCCATTGTGGTTATAGGTTGTTTTTTTTTTGGGGGGGGGAACTGCCATGATGATCATAGTTGTTATTCGCTGTGTATCTAAACCACAAACAAATATTCTTAATTTGGGCGAAAATATTTTGACTTGGATTTGTAGCACATGATTTGCAAGCTTATGTGTGCGTGTGCGTGTGTGTTTCGTTTGTAATTTGGAAGAGGTATGAAATGTAAACCAACGAGGGCATCTGTGGTAGAAAGTTATTGAGAAAAGGTTTACAAAGAAAGGGTTTGATTTCAGAGGAAGCAAAAATGTGCATAACGTACACAGTTCAAGTTTTCTCAGTACACTGCTGGAGACTATGAGCCCGTCTAGAGGGGCACTGAGTGGAGGTCCGGGTCCATGTTGAGATCCGGCAATGACCCCCAGGCCACACCGCCCATCCCGGAACTGGTTTCACGAGAAAGAAGTCCATTTCGGGACGCCATTATGGCCATTATGGTCGCCCAATCACTCGATTGGATTTATTCGTGAGTGGCCTCCGCGCTGGGCCGTGCGCGCTTTGGCCCCTGGGGTTAACAGGGGGCAGGATCGCGCGCGTCGTGCCTCTAACGGCGCATTTTCACACCCTCTTTCGTCATCTCATATTTCCAGCCCCCACGTACATACGAGCGATTTGAAAGCGTACATACGTGTACGTTGTTGCTCATGGACTCATGTTGCGTTTGCCTGGTGTCGTTAAAGCTCCTTTTTCATCACGTGGTTTTGCTTTCCAGGCCTTCCTGTCTTTTGGGTCCTGCCCTCGCTGGTTGGTTGGTGGTGAAAGGGGTCTTTCTTCTGCTCACCGAGAGATGAAGGGCTTCGGTAAGAACTCAAGTTCTACTCGAGAGCAGGGGGTGGGGTCATCGGTTCCTCTGGTTTCCGTCCCTCATTCTCTGTATTTGACTGTAAAACCCTCAGGGGCGCACGGGGGAGCTTATCACCAGCACGTCCATACGAGTGACCATCATACATCGCTTTCTGTCTCTGTAGAGCTCACTTTCATGCAGAAACATTAAGCTCTCGTCATTGCGTCAAACAACGAGGGAATTGGATAGCTCTCTGGTCTAGGAGTGTCATGGCACCGGTTGATTGGACGGTCCAAACCCTAAGTATTGTGTCCGGACAGTGCCTATGTTCCAGGGACATTTGGGTGCAGCACCCTCTATCTGCCTCTATAATCGCCTTTCTGGATCGACGAGGTCTTAGTTCTGAAGCGAAAGTTGTAGGAAGGGGAAGGAAGAAGTGTGGTGATGAATTGACACCACTACCACCACCCCCAAGACCCCCATGACAACTTAGAAAGCTCCGTTCCAACCGAGCTCCTACTAAGCCCGCTTCCCCACTCGCCAAGTTCACCCGCCTCTAAGTGAGCCCCTTGTCTCAGGGCGACCATTCTCCCTCCCTCATCCCACCGATCTCGCTCCTCCTGCGCTTCATTCCAACAACTCCAGGAGGCTTTTATTTCCCTCGTTCCGCGCTATAATTATCATATTTATCTATAAATATCTTCTTAAGTAATTCTTTTATGATTTTAATCGTAAATTCTAATACATACGTTTCGTGGTAAAGGTAAAAAAAGTATTAACTTCACTCATTAAAATATTGCGTCTATGTAGTGTTGACGTGCCATAAAAAATGACCCCAATATTTAAGCAATTCTTATTTTTTTAATTTATTATTTCTTGAATTTATTAATAATTAAATGGTAACAGCGACAAGTATTGATTAATGGAATTTGGGAAGGGCATTCATTCTTGTATCTGATAATGGGAAATGATAGCGGTGTCGCGATTGGCAGGCGCTGATGACGTATGGAGGAACTACCTACCCCCATGGGGAATTGACCCCAGCCATTTATCCAACGGGTGGCCAGGCACTCTCTTTGCGCTGAAGTTTTATGTCCTCACTCTCAGGGATTGAACTGGGTACCTCGATTCCAGAAATGTAACGAGGGGCCATGGGGAGAGAGTTTAATTGTGGGGGAGGGGAGAGCAAGAAATTCTCAAGATGTCAGCTGCAGCCTGGTTGGCCATACTATACAGGAGATGCCCCTTGCCGCCCACTTCCAGGTGAATTTAATTTTAAGAAGAGAAGTTCTCAAATTTCTTTAATCTTTACTTTTAACTATTATCAAGTCAATAATAATAATAATAATTAAAGTTATTACTTAAATTTTGCCCACACACATATTATATAGATTCTACTTTGAAATTCATAAATTCAATTAATCAATACATTTTACTTTTACAATTTATGTATTTGAAATTACAGCTAACATCCTGTAAAATTGCTTTTTCTTTTTTTTCTTTTTTTTTACCATTGAAACAAACGAAAACTCCGGAGGGACAAAAATTGCGTTCCAGTCTCAGTTTCTAATTTGATTATAAAACTTAATTAGTTCTTTTCCTTCTACATTCCCTAGTTCTACATTTCTTCCTTCTACATTCCCTAGTTCTACATTTCTTCCTTCTGCATTCCCTAGTTCTACATTTCTTCCTTCTACATTCCCTAGTTCTACATTTCTTCCTTCTACATTCCCTAGTTCTACATTTCTTCCTTCTACAATCCCCAGTTCTACATTTCCTCTTCTACATTTTTTAGTTCTACACGTTTTCCCTCTACATTCCCCAGTTCTACTTTTTTTACTTCTACATTTCTTACTTCTCCATAGTGCATTCGGGCTCACCAGCTCTTGTTATTCTGATCTTTATGTGAATGTCATCATCCAGTCAGAGGGATCTGGTACACGTTGCGAGGAACGAATGGCACAACCTCGAGTCGGTCACGTCACTCTTGCCCTTGAACGAATTTCACATCTGCGAGGTCATCATCTGGGTGTCTTGACCCATGTAGCTAGCTAGCTACAACTACTAAGGAAAGATGACAGGACATGAGAGGGATAAACTTGGTGTTGTCGGGTCATCTTTTCCTCCCTTTTGTTTCTGGGTTTCTTGTATTTTTACTGACGTTGGCGCCCACCTTGCTGTCAGTCGCCAGATAAATAAATGTATTTTCACCCAGCCGTTTATTATTTACCTTGGAGGGAGAGATCAAATCCCCGCATATCTGCTCCCTTTTTTCCATTTCCTAGATCATTTAGTATGTGATGCGTAGTTAGATTTGCCCCCCTCCTTCCCTGCCCCATCTATCTCTGCCCTTGACTACCATAGTCAAAACAGGCGATCAATGAACCGTGGGAGGAAGGCGAACCATGTTGTTCGGGTTTTGTCGAGCCACTGTCGCTTGTCAATATAGCGCCAATGTCTAATTTACTGCAAGTGTCTGGCACATGTGGAGCACCAATCCACCAAGCGCTGCAACTTATAATTGATTAGAATATTCTTAAAAATCTGTGCTTGTGCCAACTATTATTGATTATGTTTAGCAGAACGTTTCGTTTCATGTTTCGCTCACCTTGTTTTGAATGATCAAATATGGAATAGAATCACTACGAAAACAAACCGCATCTGATATCGCCCGACATGCATAGACAGGAAAATCAGTAGTCAGGTCATTGACATATCTCCTCTCTCAGATAAGATGCCTCGCCACCAACGGCTGTCTGCTACCTGGGACTGGAAACACCTTCAAAAAGAAACCGAAAAACAAAGCGTCTGGTATCAAATATTTTAAAATTGCCGTAGGTGAACACAGAAGCGGTAAGGTGTGTTTGCATAAGGCAAACAAACCCTCTTACATCTACCCCCGCCCCCCAAAATCCAATAGATCCGAAGACCTGGTTTCTGTCTCATCAAGAAATTTTGAAATTGAGCAGGCGAGAGGTTGCCTGGCATCCTGAATAGACACTTTGAATACGAGGACACCAGGAAATCGCACCATAGAATAGGGGCTTCAGTACCCTTCAGTGACATTTTCCTTCCTCCATCTTACCTCGCAGAGACCATCTTTATTATGGAACAGGGACCGAGTCTAGGAGAGTTGAATACTCTATTAGTTCCTAGAGTACTTATTAGTCTTTGAGATACCTACCATCCACACATTTTCACTTCTATAGCATCAATACTTTCTTTGCAAATCTCTTTTCAAAAGCGACATGCTCTCGTTAGTTTCACTTTATAATCTCTTGAAGGGGTGGAGAAAATTAGAGTGTAATATCGGCGGTGGAGTAAACGAAGTGCATCAATTCCCCTCCCCCCTCACACACACACACCTGGATAAACTAAAGGCACGGATTGGGGATCTCAGTCCCCTCGTCCTGGGTCCACATCCCTTAGGTGGGGAGATAATTTCCCTTCGGATCACGATTTGCTATTTTTCCTTTCTCAAAAACCGGCAATCGATGCCCTCGTTGGTTACGCCATGCAGAGATATCAAATAACTGAGAAACAACATTTTTATTGAAAAAAAATATTGTGTTACATCCAAGTGGGTCATAAAACGTAATATCTCGGGTGAAATTCCCCAAATGCACAAATCTGTTGGTGTGCCCGTTATACGAGTATATGCGAGCAAATTCGTTAAGTTGTTAAAAAGTCTGTTTGGAGGCTGCGGCATTCAAGTTTGCTCCTCTCGCTATCAGAGGACCCTTACATGAGTAGACGGGATACGGCCTCCTTGGTGGAGGGTTAAAGACCTCTCTCCATTGCCCTCCCCCCTTACACTAATTTCCAACACCTTACCTTCATCCCCGTTCCCTCGGTCCTCCATAATTCGTACTTTGGAGTATTGTTGTTTTTTATATGAATTATCTGCATGAAGTTTTATTCCCCCCGCCCCTTAGGGCCATCATTCAGGGCTGGCGATGTTGGAGCAGTTAGCATCTACGGTTTTTTCTACTATTCCTCGGAGAGGTTACCCCCGCTGGATTATACTAGCTCGCAGGAATTCGCATGCGAATTTTCTAGCATCACCTCCCATGCTCTCCTCAGCACAGAGCGAGGCCGGGAGTTGACAGACAAGGAATAGACCTACACAGGGTTAAATTGCGGACGTTAAAACAAAAGAGAATAAATTTTCTCCTTCAAACAAATCGTCCTAACGAGACACGGGCTGATTGACCTTTGACCTCAAGGGGGGGAGGGATCCACAGCACTTCCAATGTCTCTTTGAAGTGGTGATGGAGAGCATGAGCTCCCTCCGTCTGGATACCCGAAGCAGGTTATGCCCAACACTGAATCGGCAGACGACAGTCGCTTCGAAACGTGCACCGCCTCTAGAGGGCCAAAACATTGGTGGAAAGGAATCCAGGAAGCTTGTTTATTAATGTCGAAATTACGCGACCTTCAGCACAACGCAACTTTAAATTTTTAATGAGAAGCTTATAAACCTTTACGATGCAGTCTTTCGTTGACCCCCAGCAATATTTTAGACATAATTGAAGGAAGCGGCTGGTTGTCTGTCAGCGCGGTGCAGCTCCTCGGAGTCTCTGGGGAGAAAAGAAAAGTACACAAAAAGAAACATTTTTGACCAAACATCGAAGTTACCAATGTTTCACTGAGGAGTAGTGACCAGATCCAAGATGGGAGCTGGGTGTAATCACTGCGTCAACCATAAACACTGTTAACTGTACATTGGAGCTGTATGCGTGCAGCGATAGTTAATTTCGTCAAAATCAAGTATTTACATCTTGGCTCCTTAAAAATTGCGTAAAATTACAGGTGATTAACTGAGCAAAGGATGTGATGTAATCAACAAATGTTGACGCCTAATTATTTTGTAAAAAATGAAATCTTAAATGTAAATTATTAGATTTCTGGTTGAGTTGTGGGCGAATCTGTCTGGTTTGGGATAAATGGTCGTGCAAAGGTAATCTCCCAAACTTTCTAGAAATTCCCGAAATTAAACAGGAAAGATATAAAATGTTGAAATCAATCTAATTATACACAAACTGACAGTAATTAAAGAGCACACAGTAATTAATGGGTAGTCGATGATAAATTAGTAATAAGTAATTAATGAGTAATCGGTAATTAGTGAATAATAAAATAATCAGTAATTGGTAGTTAATGATTATCAATAATTAAGGATTTAAAATAATTAACCTAATATTAATTAATATGCAATTGGTAATAAATGAATAAGTAATTAATAAGTAATTAATAAGTAATCATTAATTAATAGTCAACAGCAATTAATGAGCAATCTGTAATTGAAGATTAATCGTTAATTAATGAGTAATTAGCGAGTAATTATTAATCAATAGTCATCATCAATTAATGAGTAATATGTATTTGATGGTTTATCATTAATTAATGAGTATACCTAATTAAGGAGTAAGTGGTAATTAATGAGTAAAGTGTGTTACAAAATACTGTTAAACTCGTCAAGACGCTCTCAGCAAAGCCCACATTGATAGTTTGGATGCAGTTAGACACGTTTATATTTTTTATAACTTAGAAAAATGTGTTTAAATTGTAATATTAATCAATGTGGCCGACCTCGGCGGCGAGCACGCGCTTCAGGTGCGATCTTAAGGCCACGCACACGTTGTGGACGAAGTCCTTCCCCATGCTGACCCACACGCGTTTGGCGGAGGACTTCTGCTCGTCGACGTTGCTGTAGCAGACCTTTCTCTCGACATGCGCCCAGACGCTGCGGCGACCAAAAGTCTTTCGACCAGAATTTTATGTTCGACCCCAACCACTCTTGCAAGGTCCTGGTCGTGTGAGCCGGGCCTACAGCCCTGCTGAAAGACGTAGTCTGCCTTCTTCCTGATCTTTTCTCAACCAGGGTAGGACTTTCCTGACAAAGATGTCCCTATAAAATAAACGGCGTGGTGAGCCTTTAACCAGTCTCAAACCACACCAGCGGCATCTTGTCGAGAATTGAAGCCACGACGCGGAGCATCATCACGGAGCCAGGTGCTTAGTCATAGACACTTAGCTGACCTAGACGTCCTCGCTAAAGCTTACCATGAAGTCGTTCTGTTTGTTGATTACTGAATCGACCATGAAGTTTTTTTTATCATGAAAAATGGAAATTCGATTGCCATGACTCTTCAAGTCGTTGACAAGGCGACGACAGCGTTCCCGACCTTGTTCTCGCAGACGGTTGGTGAACAGAGGCTTTTCCACGCACCACAAGCAATTGCCGCCCTCCTCCTTGACGGCCCTGGACAGAACTTTTTCGCGAGCACTGTCATTTTGAGATTCGGAGCACCTTCGAAGATATTTCTGATAGCCAAAACGGTTGACAACTTAGGGTTTACCTGAACGAGGTCGAACTTTGAGGTCTTTCTTCCCCGTTCTTGAACCTCTCCGCGATCAGAGGACGGTCTTCCGACTTACGTTGAGCCGCTGGGCGATGCCAGGCTTGTTGTGGCCAGTGCAGTGAAGAGCAGAGATCTCTATTATTTTCACTTCCATCTGGACACAGCTGCACACGATGGAAAAGACGAACTGGAAAAGTAGAACTTTATGTTTGTTTAATGGAACTTTTTTCTATCACACACGTAAACCTCTCTAAAGATAAAAAAATGTAATAGAACCTTTGCAAAACCCGGTAAGCTATAATTAATACGTAATTAGTAATTAAATGAATAAACATAATTAATGGGTAATCTGTAACTAATAAGTTATCAGTAATTAATAAGTAAACATAATTAAGGAGTGATTGGTCACTAGAGAATAGTCGATAATTAATGAGTAATCATTAATTAATGAGCAATCTGTAATTACTGAGTAATTGGGTATTTGAGAGTAAACTCATTTAGTGAGTTATCAGTAATTAATGAGTAATCTGGAACTAATGGGTGATTAGTAATCAAATGAGCAACCATAATTAATAGGAAATCTGTAATCAATGAGTTATCAGCAAGTAATAAGCAAAAATGATTCAGGAGTTATGGATAATAAATGATAAATTAGTAATTATTGAGTAGTCCATGATTGATGAGTATTCATTAATTGCTGAACTACAGGGAGTTCATCCCGCTCTGGGATTGCGCGTCCTCCTGACCGCAATGCTCCATAAAAGAGAGCTCTCTCAATTGTGTAAAGTGGTCCCCTTAAGAAGAGTTGCAGTCTCTAGCCCCCAAACAGTCTCCTCTTAATTCTTCTCGGGTTATTTACCTTTCGCGTCCCTAAATTCGCCACTTGTTTACAAATATCTTCTCACAAACCTTCTAGTCGTGATGCCTTCGTTGGTTTTCACTTCTTACTTTTTTATAAATAATATTAACGATTCCATCACTTTATGTTTTCGATGTCCGAAAAGTGAAGCGCCATAAGTCAATTTGGTTTGGTTTCACTTTTGGGACACCCTGTGTTTTTAAAATTAGCGCCGATCAAACGTAAGAGGATGGAGAAAGGTAAATCAGAAAAATAATCAGACTCAGTTGTCAAACCCTTGTCGTAATCAGATGCTTGCGTGTCTTACCAGCCCTAACACTTGCACCCTTCGTCCACCACCACCCATTTCGGCTCACATTTGGTCCATCCTCACCGTTCTTACAAATCCCCCCTTACAAACTTTCTGTGGGAGATTCGATGAAAAAATCACATTTAGATACAAAGTTAAATTGCACTGAACTGAATAGGTTTGATTTAAAAAAGCGTTAAGTTTCTGTTCAAATCCTTCTTTTGTCTCTATTCTATTTAGAGACAAGAATAAATTGATATCAGGAGGCAAGATGTCTGGTAAATATGGTCGATGTATCGGAAGTTCCCAATCTAGGCTTGGCAAGGTTCTTCTGCCATACACGATACACTTAGATCATCTTACAATGGACTTTCTGAAGCTGTGTAATGTTTAAATCCCTCTCCCCCATATTTATAGTCCTGGTATGGGGTACCGATGAGCAAGTACTTACAACATAATCACACCTATGCAATGTTCCAACCTGTAGCAGAGAGATAGAGGGGAAAGGGAGGTAGAGAGAGAGGGGGGGAGGGGATAGATAGAGGGGAGAGAGGTGGAAAGAGGCAAGAGGGAGATATATAGGGGGAGGGGAGAGAGGGAAATAGAAGAAAAGGAAACAGGAAAGGAAAATAAAAATAAAATGGAAAGAAAAAGGAAAAGGAAAAAGAGATTGAAAGAAAGAGAAATTGTGTGAGAGAGTAAAAGAGACATTGTGAGACAGGAAATGGGAGAGATTGAGAGATAGAGTGAATGAAAGAGAAAGAAAATGTGAAAATGAGAGAATGATAGAGTGGGAGGTATATATTCCGAGGAAGCCAGGTTAAGAGATAGATTGAGAGAGAAAGAAAGATTTAGAGAGAGAAATAAACATTTAAAGATAGAGTGAGAACGAGAGAACGATTAAGAAAGAGTAAGATTGAGAGGGAACAATAGTGAGAGGGAGAGAGAGATGGAGATTTAGAGAGAGAATAATACTATGTGAGAGCGAGTTTGATAGATATTGAGAGTGAGATTGATATCGAGAGTGAGAGAGAGATTGAAAGAACGAATAGATAGATAGATAGGGATAAGATTGCCTTTGATTGTCGTCCCATCACAGGTCATAAATATTAGGTCATTAGGAAAATTGTTGCAACTTTGGAAAAAATATTAATAAACTTTCATTATTAAATGAACGATTCTCTGTTTAACAAATTTCGGTGCTCTTCCAATTCGGGATCTACCAATTTTTTTAGCGACCAGCATTTTTGAATGATTTATTAGCAAAAGATGCAAGTTAAAACAAAAATAAAATAACACAATAAAACATAATTTTTAATATTTAGCTGAAAACAACTTCAGCAATAAAATATTTAAAAAATAAAATAACACAATAAAACATAATTTATAATATTTAGCAGAAAACAACTTTAGCAATAAAATATTTAAAAAATAAAATAACACAATAAAACATAATTTTTAATATTTAGCAGAAAACAACTTTAACATCATTCATAAAATCAGACTATTTTTCCTAACCTAACCTATGTATTGTTATTTTTAGTTTTATTTGTATGTTTTGCTAATCAACTTATAAATTATTATTATCTCAATGTGCCCCCTTACGATAAAAGTGTAGTTCAAAAAGGTTGTTCGGTCAAAAAAGTTTGTAGATCACGTATTCGAAGAACAACCAAATTTATAATCTGTTAATTCCTTTCAGAATTCGCTATTAGCACTTTTTGCTTTACACCTTTTCATAAGCCTGAAAATTCACCTTCAGGGGAAAAAAACTTGAAAAATATCAACGAAGTGAAACATCCTTTAATTACTTCTTCAAAACAAAGTCCTAAAATTCTACCGCGAAGGAATACATAAATTAGTATCAGGATCAGAAAATGTTGTCCAACAAAAAGGCAATTATATAATTGATTAAATTAAAAAAATAAAAGCGACACTAACTATCTGGATGATCTATTATAATAAAAAAATGGCCCAATCCTCTGTGAGTTAAAAGGAACAAGCAAAACCCAGTTAATTGGATCCTTATTGCCCCCACTACTTAATGCTGGAAAGTCTTCTTATGGGTGTTTGATAAAGAATGAATATTATATGTTACCCAAAGTTCTTACGAATCGATAATGTTTGATAACAGGTTATATGAATTAATAGCCCATAAACGCGTAGGAACTTTAACGTAACCGGTATAATGAGATCAGTTGGTCAACAAACACAATGATACGGAGAGGGCTTTCATTAGGGTTATGGATGAAATTTGAAACGATAGCCGTAATCCGTATCGTAAATGCCTATAAGATCTTGTTGACCATCCAGTAATCCCCACAAAACCGAAATTTCAGTTTTGTTTTCAATCTGCTCAGGAGGAATCCTTTCATCCAACGAGAAACACGCCAATGATATTGCTTCGTAGCACCTGGTCTCTCCAAAACTAAAGAAGATTCCCATACATTGAAAGAATGTGTGTACATAAGTTTCATACACAGTTAATTCTATGTTATGTGAGGGAATAGGTACCCCTTCTCCCCGTGTTAGGTAGTTTTGAGAGCGAGTCTGGACCATTTTAATCTTTTCAGAAAGCTTGGAAAAGGTTCAATTCTTTATTAGTCTGTCACAGGCTCCGAAATCTATTCACAGCTGACTTATTTACAATGGCGATTTTACCGTCTCTTAATCCGCTGATTTGAACTTTGAACCCAACTCGGGATTAAGCGGCACGGAACCCCCAAATGCCCGATTAAACACTTGGGATTCCCATTAGATAATGGTCCAAATGGACCAATCAGTTTGTTTCCCAAAAAGAAAGGATTCGTTTTGGTGGAGTTTTCTCGGTGTGATGAGAACAGAGATGTAGCTAAAGGAACGAATGTATTTCCTAACATAAATGGCGCCGAAGCCTTTCTGTTCTCAAAGTCCACCTGGAGAATGTAAAAAGCCTTTATGCTTTCTTCGATAAGTTAGAAAGAGCTCGGAAGAATAATTCATATATGTTAAAATGACCGCCTTTACATCTCATTTTTATTATTTGTATGATTTTTTCTATGCTTGTATTAATTCTATAATGTGTGGGCTTACATAGTCAAATCTTCAAATTAAAATCTTTATTGATTAAAAACATTAAAAACTAAAAATAATTATACAAAATTACGTCACAGGAAAATATAGGTAACGCTGTATTTCTTCTCTGTTATATACATATTGCTTGTCTTAACTGGGCTTTGTATTGAATTTTGTTCTACTGATAACTTTTTATGTATTATTTTGCCTTCCTAATTTAATAATTAATTTATTGTACTTCATTATATGTAGGAATTGGTTGATGATGAACATTAAAAATGTTCGCAACTATTTGAATAGACATGTTCCGTCTCCTGGTCCTGGTTTTAATTATCGTCATGGTGAGAGATAATTTCGATATTTCTTTCTTTTTTTTAAGAACTGAACTCTTGTATTTTTATTTCTGTAATTTGAGTCGGGACACAAATGTTTTATGGTAGAGTAAGAAAGGGAGGGATGTAGGTGTCTCAGGCAAAGTTGTTCCAAGCATTTAGAGGGATTAATTTTCTTAAATAAACATGGCAAATGGCTTCGCCACACTTCCCGGAGCTTGCGCTTCGCTACAAAGATTAAAATTTAAAATCTAAAAAAAGAGCAGCCATGGTTAAATTTTTTATAAATTTTCTGAACTTCGCCAATTATAATAATTTTAAAAAGGAACTCTAAACTAAATTTCCCCCCTTTCAAAATATCACGTTGTAATTCTTTGGATTTTAAAAAATTCACAAAATTTTGATACTTATATTTATTTCTGAACTTCACCATTTTGTTTTTTAATATTATAAAAGAATTATTAGAAATAACTTTGATAAAAAAACATAAGTCATAACCAAACTAAGATAAAATTATTATTCAAATACTTTAAAAAATCCCCTTCTTAAATTATAGAATTAGTGATGATGATGATAATAACGAGCAGCAGAAGTCTCGTTTTGTTGTCCAAGTATCATTTAAGAGTTTAATAGCACGTGTGCGTTTAGTGATGCTTGCAATAAATGAATTAAAAGCGGTATTTGTTCGAACAAAAAAATGTTTATTTAGAAATGCTTTTGTGCTACGTTTCGCTCTTTAAGCCGCAGTAAAACATCTTAATCAGGGAAAACATTTAAATCTTTGACGCGCGCTCTTTGGATTCCTGCAGAAGGCGGCCATTGAATCCAAGCGACCGGTAACAATAATAACCGGTGGGACCCGTGGAAATTCCACGCTGAATGTGAAATAAAAGCATTAAAAGATATAAATAATTATATTATTATTATTCTGCTTGTTTCTTCCAATCTGGTTTCTTACGTACGTCACAGTTTGACATAAAAAGAAGTCAAATTTTAATTAGTTTTGGATAACTTAATATTAATAGTAATAATTTATTAATTTAATGAAATTTGCCTTGGAATTTCCACCGGTCCCATTAGTAATTATTATTATCTACTTTACCATCCCAATTCATTTAAAACTTTACTTATCTTTTTTGTCAACGCGTAATTTATGACGGCATGGGTACACTAAAGATAATACTACTACTAACATTAAATATTAAAAGACCATTAAATTTCCTTCCTGAATAACCGATATGTAAGTTCAATAGCAGCGACTAGAATGAAGACCACGGAGAAATTAAATAAAGGATTACTTAATAAAACAACACAAATTCCGCTTGTTTACTGAAAAAGACATCTTCTGATATAATATTTACCAAAATGGTATTAAATTAAAACAAAGTATTTGATGCAGTTTCTTAATAATAATGTTTCAAGAGCTTTCGTTTTTTTAAAGCTTGCCCCAACTCCGCAATTTTTAAAACTGGTGAACCTGTCACTTGAAAGAATAAACCAGTGGTTTTCAACCGAGGCGCCGCGGGAGCGACTAAGAAATCATTTATAAAATTCCAAAATTGCAAAATAAAACAAAAAAAAATATACATTTTTAACTTTTTCTAAAAAACCTACCGATACTTGAAACTCTTTTCTCTGCATTGTGCAACATAAAAACAACAAAAAGAGAATGATTGCAGACACTATTAAAAAAAAATGTGATACTCATCAAGCTCAAAATTCTCATTAAACTTTTAAACGTAGAATTGATTTATTTTCAATTTTTTTATGTCTTATTTCGATTAAATTAGGTCAAATATCAATTCTAGTTAATTTTGAAGTGTTTTTCACGTAATTAAGTATTTATACGTAAATTATATTATTATAGTGGGGTCCCGTGTCTGCTTCTACATAACAATTAGGGTGCCAGTATCATAAAAAGGTTGAAAACCACTGGCATAAACAAACAACATGGCCATAAATGTAAAGCACAGCGCAACAATTGAATTTTAGGGCTTTAAGTCAGTGCTGCAAGATTTTATTCAATTTAGTTATATATAGCAAGTACTAGTTTACTGAGGCATAGTTCTGACATCATACTATGGGAAAAGAACTGATCAATCGGATGTAGTGCCAGAGCACTAGTTAAAAAACAGCACTTGGCACCTAAGAGTAAGAGATGAAATGGCATTCGGTGGTCATCCACGGAATAAACTTTGGATTTTGCCTTAGAGACGTCTACCGACTCACGGTGCATACTTCAAAAAGGGGAATGCCCCCCCCCCCCTCTCTCTTATCCATCTCTCTTGTTTCAGTTTTCTCTTTTCTATGTAAATTTTTTTTTGACCCCTTAATTGCTTTGCCCTTGCTGTCAAACATCGACCTTCGTTAAAAAATTAAAAGGTATGAAAGTTGCATTCTTTCGTAACAGAGGTCGAGGTCATCGGCAAGGGGGAGAGGTACGGAAAGTTCTGTGCAATTGAAATTCGAAGACCAACGGGAAATTTAGTTCTAAAGCTGCGTGACCTGAAGGACTGTCCCTGCCCGAGAACCTTTAATTGAGATATGGAGAAACTGTGTCGTGACTCGTTTGTCGGATAACGCTTATCTCAATTAAAGGCAATAATCAAGTAAATTATAAATAACAATTATTATTGCAGTTGCAAGGAAATATTAGAGAGTAGTAATTGCGTTATTCACTTTGGAGTTTATGTGAATTGTGGCCAGGGCCAGGATTTGATGCACAAAAAGTTGCTAATACTCACGACTCTTAATTTGGCAATATTCTACTTAGCTGAAACAGTTCTCTACCTTTTTCTTCATATTTACCTTAATGAGTAAACTTTTATTAACCACAATTGCAATTAATCCTTTATATTAATATTATATTCATACGTTTTTGTTTTTTATTAATAAAACTGAACAAAAGTAAATATTTATGTCACTAGCAAAATTCAAGCTCTGTTAACTGACATTTTCCTTGGCCGAATTAAATCAACTAACTAGGAGGTTCTGGATATCAAATTGGATGGAACAAAATAATCTTTATTACTGTACAAACAAAAATAAAATAATGGATACAACATAGAAATACAAAAGAACTAAATGGGCAAAAGGTTTACACACGTCAGCTCCAGGTGGGAGCCGTGAGCACGTACACACAAACGTACACGACCGACAAAAGATTTTTGTACCCGAGAGAAAGGCTTGGGGGGGAGAGGGTACGAGCGTCGCTCGATTGCTTGTCAACGACACAGTTAGGTTTACACTTGGCCGATTAGTACTTGGCGTGTTTTATGTTATGAAGGAAAATACAACCTGTCTTATAACAACCAATGCTAGCCTCGAAAGGAGGGATCGAGGGAGTATTTCGCTGCGGAGACGCTGAGTCGAATACAGCAGTGTGGGACTCTCCTCGTTCCTAGTTCTTATTTCTTCTTATTAAATTTTCTTGTCTTCGGGCTCTTGGGGTAAGAGAGGCCGAGAGAAAGAATTCTTCTGTGTCACGTTCTCTTTGGCAAAATTTTACCCAAGCCAACGCTTAACTATTTATACGGGCTCGCCGGAAGTGGATTTTACTTACTCTATATAG
Organism: Ceratothoa steindachneri; assembly: GCA_963969495.1. Lineage (NCBI taxonomy): Eukaryota > Metazoa > Arthropoda > Malacostraca > Isopoda > Cymothoidae > Ceratothoa > Ceratothoa steindachneri. Next base: position 193,662,618 of record OZ018320.1, read on the forward strand.
CGCCGCCGGGAGTGAATTTAGACCTTCACGCCATCTTGTGGAACCTCTCGTTGTTACAATTAGTCTCGCTATAGGGCGTCTTATTAAATGGAAGTTACCTCAAAAAGAAGCCGATCGCAGGTTCTTTCCGTCCTACCCGTCTCTCTCTCTACCTCTGATCTCCATTTCTCTCATCTTTGACAAATTCATTTATGTATCTATTGTATATGTTTACATATATAGCAATTTCATTATCTCAGTTAATCGTGTAATTTATAAACTTCTTTAAAAAATATTTAGCTATTTTATGTACGAAATCGAACCCCAATTGTAATGCCACATCACGTCATTATACCGACTAATCAGATGCTTTCTTAATCTCGGCGACATTTGTATATAGCATTTACGTGATCCTACTATTTCAAATCCTACAAATCTATATTCACCTATTTCATCCTACTATTTCTAATCCTACAAATCTATTTCATACTATTCCATTCTTACAATCCTACTATCTTAAATCTACTATCTACAATCACACAATCTCAAATTTAATTTCTCTACAATACTATATTGTATTTTATTGCCAAACTTATTTTCAACTTACCATTTTAGCTGTTTAATATCTACATTATTAATTAATTGTATCATTATTTCCCAACCAATGTATATTCTCGTAAAATAAATAAATAAACCATAACATTATATTCATCATGTATTTGTTTGCCATTGTTTTCAATAATAGATTTTGATTCTTATTATTCGTCTTTTCATTTTACCTCACATTTCCCATCTAAACATTTGTACTTGCGTTTTCTCCATAAGTTATCTTCTATCATTCTTCTCCTAAAAAAAATAACAGGAAAGTTATTGCGATAACTAATTAAGCTTATTTCAAAAACCAGCCTGTTAAAATATTTAATTGAACCAAAAATTCTTTTCGTTCTCCCAACATTCACCTCGGACATTCATATTAGAATATGTTTGCCTCGTGTCGCGTTTTCTTCCTTTTTCATCAATTTCACACGTGTACAACGGTGTTCTTTTTTTAATCTTTTAACATCGCTCGCATCACGTGTCCCAAATACCTTTACTTCTTCCCTTTACGCTTTTAACTGATGTTGCGGTTAATTTATACATAGGACTTTGGCTACTTGCAACATTATCGTTAAATTAACATATTTAAAATAAAATTTCGCTCAATCTTGGACCGAGCCGTTTGGCATTATAAAGTCTCAAATCGACAGCGTCTACAGCGCGTCGATTTTTTTTTTAATCAAAAGAAATCTGCCTCATCATTGGAATTCCATTTTTATTTTTCTCTTCTCTATACATAATTCCTTACTAACTTTCTAATCCCAACGTACTTATTTTTCCCATTTTTTAAAAAATTCTCCCTTTTCGAGTTTTTCTCTTATTTTATCACAACCGTTAATAATGTCAACCACACATAATACCATACAGAACATAGATAAAATCACGATGGGTGCACAAACTGCTGCTTCTACCACATCCACCGTCACTTCATCCCAAACAAATCTTTCGTTTTGCAACGTTTCATTGATACCGATCGTGCATACATCATCTTATGTGTATAATGGACGTTTGGAGAGCACATACCCTCCCAACGTTTTCCACACACATGATTACACAAATCCAATCACGTGGTTGGAAATATGTGAGATGATCATGAATCATGATGTCCTTCCGATCAAGATCGCATTCTGCATAACACATACGAGTATAATGTACCAATTAGTAAGTTTGCGGTTGTTAGGGTCATTCTGCGTGATAGTGGAAGGATCGGGACGTTGAAGGAGGTTTGTGAGGTTACAGGTGGACGATTTGCGGAAATTATTCAATACCCAGCAAATGGGCCATCGCTGTCCCATGCATTTCCTGGGGCATTTAAAAGAGCCCACCAGGTCAAGTGTGTTCATTATGAGCTATGTGATTTCCTGCCAACGGAAATATTCATGCTTTGGATACCTGAACATATTAGGCAACCTAATATTAATGGCTTCCCCTATAATGTATACCAGATGGCAAGGGCAGCTAACGAATTATATAATAATCCATATATAAACTGGAGAGGGGGAGGAAGAGCTGTTCCTTTTAACCACACACGCCTCTATTTCGCAGGTACGGAGTTTTGCGACGACCGGACGGAGCGTGCATAGTTTTCAACACCTCCGCTGCCCGTTTTACTACCGCCTTAGAGAGAGTTGAAAATCAAATCCGTGAGGCGAAACTGCGCCAAACGACTCAGCGAGAGCAGCGAGGGCGGAGTGACAGGTGCTATTCATCCTTCCGAAGGCAAAATCAAGGTGGGTATTCCAGCACAAATGGTAAGGTGCAACATACTTTTCTTTATCCTTCTTCCACCTATCCTCACCCTTTTAAATTTTAGCAGCATAAATCAAAGAGTCTTTGCTGGTATCAACCAGGAGACATATGGTGGTAACGCTCTACATTGTATACAGCTTTGCAAACATTACCACTCATTCCTTTCTCATTCTCGACCAAATGCTCACTCTTGTCAATTTCGTTCTAATTATCATGCTTTTTTTAATGTTACTTTTCTTCAACCAACTAATTGGTGTTGGTACCACAACAAATATGGTGTACAAGCCGTAAAATACTTACAGCTCTGCATATATTTACAACCAATACCTCCTTCCCCTAACGTCAATCCACCATTTTTGTCTCCACAACAACCAATTCACTCTTCTTATTCTCATTTTAATACCCGAAATCATTCAAATTCTTCAGCCAATTTAAACTAAAATGCCAAGGAGTAAAAGGGCCTATCTCTTCTGCCTACTCCTCATTTCCTCAGGTTAGTCCTCGCTTCAGTATTTTTACCCACTTTATGTTTTTTTCTTACCTGGTTGAAGCTGGTTCTGAATGCAGTGTCATCCCAGCGTCTCACACGGATAAAGCATGTTTTTCCTCCGGTTTAGTCTTGAAAGGTGCAAACTACTCGGATTTAATTGATTTTACAAAAGTCCTGTTACACTTGTTCTTTTTATATATTTCGTGAAGTTTCCATGTGTGATATAAAAATTCCGTTAAACAAACTTAAAGTTATACTATTCCAGTATGTATCATTAATGTCTTTTCCATTATGTGCAGTACTGTTAAGATGGAAGTTAATAGACTCGAGATCTCTACTCTCCTGCTCGCCGGCCACAACAAGTCCGACATCACCAAGCAGCTCAACGTCAGTCGAGTGACTGCCACAGAGTTGGAGATAGGCTCAAGAACGGGGAATACTTCAAAGATCCACTTTGTTCAGGCAGAACTCCTGTTGTCAGCCGTTCGGCTATGAGAAATGCCTTCGAAAGTGCTTCGAAGCTCAAAATGACAGCGCTGGCGAAGAAAAAGAACATCTCGGTGGCCACAGTGTCCAGGTCCGTCAAGAAGGAGGGAGGCAAGAGTTTGAGGTGCGTAGAATGGCCTCTGCTCACAAAATGTATGCGAGAACGACGTTGTGAGCGCTGGTGTCGACGTCTCAACAACTTGAAGAACCATTGCAATCGAATTCTCTTTATTATTGAAAAAAACCTACACGAGGTAAACTTTTGCCAGGACATCTTTGAGGTCCGCTACGTGTCCACGATCAAGAAGCCGGCATCCGTGATGATGCTTGGCGTCGTAGCATCAAATGGCGAATTACGTCTTTTAGCAGGGCGGTGCCTAGCTCACACGGTTAAGACCGGGAAAAAGTGGTTGGGGTCGAACATGAACTTCTTCTGGTCGAAGGAATTTTGGCTGCCGCAATCACCCGACTTTAGCTTCTGGGCGCATGTCGAGAGCAAGGCCTGCAAGGTCCACTACAGCAATGTCGACGAGCTGAAGTCATATGTAAACCGAGTGTGGGGAAACATGAGGAAGGACTTCATCCACAACGTGTGCGCGGCTTTCAGGTCTCGCCTGGAGCGCGTGCTCGCCGCTGAGGGCTGAGAGATTGATTAATATTACAATTTAAACATATTTATATGTTAAAACAATAAAACTGTCTGATTACATCAAAACTCTTATTATTTCTTTTGTTGAGAGGGTCGTAACGAATGTAACAGGCCTTTTGCAATACCCGGTAAGGACCTGTGGAAGGCGTAACCTTCCAGTTTTCCTCAGCCTTCGCCATGATTTTGAATGGACTTTCATTGCGTTCATGTTCGATTGCCCAATATTGTGTCTGGATTTTCTTTCCGCCTATAACCTCGTAGTTGACTATCGCAATCGAAAGTTCATATACCGTACAACCTCTTTACTCTCTCTCTGGTTCTTAACTTTCAAAAAGTTATCTCCTTTCTTCCCGCCTCCCTCCCACCGATCTCCAATTCCAGCGCTTACTGCAAGGAACTTCCCGGTCTTATCCTTCTACCTTCGAAGTAAGACTACTAAACACAACATGGTGCATCGGATTGAGACGACAGGAAGTCCTGTATTGTCCCGTCAACCAATATTAGACTCATAACTTATGGCAATTAAGCAGGAGTTTTATTTCCTAGTGTATGCTGGCATTGCCCGTCTTTCAATGTCCCTTTTAGTCACTATGCTTCACCTTGTACCGAAGTCTGCACCTGGTGTATTATTATTTTGCGCTACGGGCGATTACATACGTGTGAATGCATATACTATACCCAATAGGTACCCATTTCCGTATCTCTAGGATTTTAACTCTATTATTTTCTGTTGTTATATCTTTTCTCGGTTTGAGATAGTTCGTATTTTCGACCAGATCCCTATTCACCCAAGTGATACATACAAGACAGCTATCACCACGCCTTTTGGGCTCTTTGAAATACTTCGTATGCCTTATTATTTATGTAATATCAGATAGACCTTCCAATGTTTTATGGATCAGGTTCTGAGAGCTCTTCCTTCCGTCATTTGCTATATAGACGACCTCTGAATAGCATCTTTAGTGTTAGATGATCATTTATCTCATACTTTCGTCAGGTTTTCTATCGTTTGGGGGAGTGTGATATCGTAGTAAATACTTTTAAGTGCTTTTTATGTCAGGCAGCTCTCCTTTCTTGAACACCAGATTTCTCCTGACAGAATTCGTCCTATCGAAGACGAAGTTGCTGTTATTCGATATTTCTCTCGACTTTTTTCACTCAAACAACTTCGTTGGTTTTGTGGTATTATATATATTTTTTTTCTTACCAAACATTTATTCCTGATATTTTTCGCATTATGCAACCCCTCCATACTCTACTCTCTGAACTAAAAAGAACACTCCTCTAGCATGGTTTTCCGAGGCGTACAAAGCAAGCCTTCTCTCGCACCAATCAAAGAGGTCATGGGCTCCGCCGTTAAATTGGTCTATCTTTGTCGTTTGTAACACATAAGCGTTGTCTCGGATGCGTCACCTTCCCATGTAGATGCGACGCTGTAACTGTAGGTTGGTAACTCTAGGCAACCTCTTGCATTTTTCTCTAAATCTTTCACTCCTTTCCAAAAGAAGTACGTTTTCAAGGGAACGGCTAAGTGTGTATCTCACACTCGGCCAATTCCACCAATATTTGGAAGGGTGTGATTTTACTGTTCTCACTGAACATAAGCCTTAAGGTTGTTGCACTTTCAGCTCGTAGTACGTCTTCCGTGCACACTGCAGTCAATTATCTTCATCTCAGCTTCATCCTGTAGCTTTCGAGCGATATTCGCTATCTTCCTAGTTTTAAACATGTCGCACCAGATGAGCTTTCTCGTATTTCCGTGATCTCTGGTACGCAACTCTTCCATACTACGCTCATCGATCATATGACGTTAGCGTTGGCTCAGGAAAATGATGAAGGCACGCAAACACATCGTCACTCGTCGTTGGTGAGATTGAATTGCCATACAGTCTTTCTATGCACATAATGGTCGATTATTCATGAGCTAACTGTTCTTATACTCTTATTCTTCTAGTTTACAGTCGGCATATTTTCGACCAAGCTCACGGTTATCGGCATCTTGGTATTAGAACAACACGTAAGCTCATCGCACAACGTTTTGTGTGGTTAGGTATGAATATCAACGTGGCAGAATGAACTCTTTTGTGTTTGCCCTTTCAACGTGCCAAAGTTCAGCGGCACACCAAGACTCCTTTGGCTTCTTTTCCTTTTCCTTAGTCGCGTTTTGACGTAATTCAAGTCGATCTTGTAGGCCTTCTGCCTTATTCTCGTTATTGCACCTGTCTTCTTACAATGATCGACCGTTTTGCAAGTTAGTTAGAGACGGTCGCTATAAGGGGCATTCGAGTCTTCACCGTCGCTCGAGCATTCGTTTTAGGATAGGTTGTTCATTTTAGTGTCCTATCCACGATCAGGCATGATCGTGGCATTCAATTTGAGTCGCACCAATGGAATGCACTCATATTAGTGCTTGGCTCTTTTTACTGTCTTACCACTAGCTACCATCCCTAAAGCAACTTTCTCACCGTAAGGTCAATGCAAGCTTATGTTCCACAGATCCAAGCATCATTGAGTGGACAAACTGTATTTGATTCTTTTGGGTATTCATTCATCCTTGAAGGAGGATCTGAACTTCTTCTACAGTAGAACTTGTATATGGTACCCAACCTCGCCTTCCTGATCAATTCTTTTCTTCGTCTGGCCACGCTATTTTTTTATCTCGATCCTGCTTCAGAGTGCATGCTTACCAGAAACAATTCGTGCCAAATGAGATGCTAACTTGTTCCTATGTTTTTTTCTTAGCGACTCAACTCTCCTCAATGAAGCCCGTTTATGATGAATAATTTCTGGTCAGTGGTGGTCACTGTTCAATCAGTGGCAAATTTTTCCCCTACTGGTCATTCATTCAGAGGAAAGCCAGACTTAAAATATCCAACTCTCGCCAGAAGCCAGATCAGAAGGGACTCTAAAACAGATGACCTTCGTTCGTGGCAGTGCCTCAACTCAATTAACTGGCACTACAGAACTTTGTGTCCCTTCACCGTAGTCAGCCGAACGTCATAATGACACGTTCCTGACACGTCGTAAGGAGACCCCGGCGACATCTGGACTAATGCAGAAAAGAGAAAAAAAGGGGGTGTTTAACTCTCTCAGAGGGTGTATTGAAGTAACTGAAAACGCATAGAGATACTATGTTCATTTGTTCCAAGTTATATTATAATATTATTCATATTTCCCCCACGGAGATGGCTTAATTTCATCCCCATTAATTCATTTATGTATCTATGGTATATATCTACATTTATAGCAATTCCATTATCTCGGTTAATCGTGTAATTTAGAAACATCTTCCAAAATATTCATTTATTTTATATACGAAATCCAGCACCAATTGTAATGTCACATCACGTGATAATAACGACCAATCAGACGCTTTCGTAATTTTGGCGACATCCGGATTATTGTAAACTAAAGTCCTGTGTTTTCCCTCGCCAGCTTTAACAGGTCTGTTTAAAATCTCTACTGGTAAATTTGTATACAGTGTATTCTAGTTTCCAAAAACAAGTGCTAATTGAATTTCTTTTCTAATTACAGTTCCTTACATTTGTATATGCCATTTACGTGATCCTATAATTTCAAATCCTACAATTGTCTAATCTCTAATTTAATTTTTCATCAATAGCATATTGTATTTTATTTCCAAATGTATTTTCAATTTATCATTTCAACTATTTAATATTTACATTGTTAATTAATTGTTTTATTATTCTGGCCTGTTTAATTAACGTGCACAGATTATTTATTTTACACATCACCATGTGTGGATAAATGGCTACATTAAGCCTCCTGGAGGAGTATAGGTACATTCAAGCCCCCCTCCCTTCATGAGGAGAAGCGTGGGAAAGGTAGCCGGCGAAAATGCTTACCATGTGTGATCTCCTCGCCGCTGTGGGCAGTTGGAGCTAACATATGTTTGAAGGCGACCACCTAAGGTCCTTAAACGACGCTCTAACGATCGTATTACCTACGAGACCCATAAACCCGTGGTTAGGAAAAAAAACGGTGCGAGTCAGAAGGCACGCCAAGTAGCGGTGCGGTTGCGAGCCTATAATTTGCGAGCTGACTTGGGCACCCCAGTGCCACCTCAGGAATTCTCGCTCTCCCCAGATGCTAACTCTCCATTCGCTCCCCCCCCCCTTTTGCATCTGTGGCCTGGTCACTTTCCCCTTTAGATGGGGCGGCAATCCGCCTATATATAAGCCCCGCAAAGAAAGAGAAGAAGATTATCAGAAGTCGATACGCTAGAGGTGGATTAGTTCGTGAAGATCGATCCATCGGCTAGACAAGAAGATTATTAGAAGTCGATTCGCCAGAAGAAAGATTAGTTCGTAAAGATCGATCCTTCAGCCATACAAGACTATTTCCGTGAGAAACGATAGGATCAGATTGAGAAAATCGATCCCCCCTTTCAGGGCCGTATTAACCTAATTAGTCAAGTTTTATATCGGTGCCATACCGAAGAAGCCTTTTCCGTCTGCAAAGAAGTCCGACTGAAGAAAAGCAAAGCCGCTCACACTCGAGTGATTCTCACATCTCAAGCAATCCCTCTTCGAAAATTTCAACCAGCGGCCACACCACTTCAAAGCGAGAGATAAGTCCTCCAGCGACATCCGGCAATCCCTAATACCTACCTGTAAGTTAACAATAACATTTATATCTCTATTGCGATAGTAGAAGTTTAGTACGTCCCGCGTTTTAAAGGAGAGTAGAAACCATTATTCTTGAACCTAGGTCATATGTGTTTGTAGATGACAGTACGTTAATTTAATGTTTTATGCTAATCAAATAGGGTCGTGATAAAAATACTAATTGGCAATTGGTATGTTTACTAAAAGCCTACTTGTTTATGTTTTGTCAGTGAAAAATCTGAGAGGCCAAATATAGAAATGTGTTTACTGTTGGTTTGTAATATTTAATTTAAAATACATGTTTATTTTGGTAGATTCGGGTGTTTCCTCTTATCCTTATGTGTTTAAAAATAGCTCTTCCTTAAGGACTAAACCACTAAAATAGCACTCTTAGAACAAAGCCTACTTCATCATAGAAGTAACTCACGCCCCTTAAAGCATACCGCTACTAAAAGGGTGTCAAAGCGTAGAGTGATCAAAGCCAAGGGTCATTTTACGACATATTATAAAAGTGGTGTCAAGTCTAGAGGTTTTATATTAGAAAGAACCCAGCAGTGTCTATTTAAGGAAGAGCTAACACATAAAAGGAACACCAGGAATAATAGAATATTTGACGAGTGGGAAATTGGTAAAGTTAGAGGGGGATACCATCTAAAGGTAATTGTTAGGCCAAGTGGTAAGTTTCGGTGGTGGAATAGGTAAGGCTTGATTAAAAACAAGGTAGATGACTGACATAAGCGCGATGGCATTGTTTGACCTTTATCGGAAGCAAGGTCAAAGCCACGGACTGCAAGGAACCCAGCTGAGTTCGTTTATTCAGGAGAAAGAGAGAAACGAAAGAGAGTTTATTCAGGAGAAAGAGAGAAACGAAAGAGAAGAAAGAAGAGAAAAGATGAAAATGGAAGCAGAAAAGACGAAAATGGAAGCTGATGAAAGAGAGAAGATAAGGGCCCACGAAAGAGCCCTTAGTAAAGACCAGTTAGAGGTGCAGTCAGTGTCATCCAAAACAGGAGTGTCACCAGCGGCCAGCATGAAACTCCCGGAGTACAAGGACGAAGAAGATTTATGCTCATATCTCTCCCATTTTGAGAAAATATTTGAAGTCAATAATTGGGACCTAGAAGAAGATGGGGTCGCCAGACTGTTACCGCTACTCAATCGTAGGATGAGAGAGATATTCGTATCTTTACCCTCAGAAGCGACTGTGGACTATTCCTCTCTCAAAGCCGAACTTCTCTCAGCTACAAACCTTAACCCGAAAGAATATAGGATGAAGTTCAGGCAGTCTCGTATAAGACCTGGACAAACGTACAAACATTTTGGCTTTGAGCTTCGTCGAAGCCTACAGTTTTGGATGGAGTCAGAAGGGGTAGAGAACGAAGTCGCTGCGGTCGTCGACTTCATGCTTAGAGATCAGTTACTAAGTACACTACCCCAGGAAATCCGTGCATTCGTTAAGGACCAAAAAGCTTCTACCTTCAATGAGTGCCTGGACGAGGCTGACCTCCACGCGGTAAATCATCGGTTATATCATAGGGAGTACAAGAAAGAGAAGGCTCCCTCCCCAAAGAAAAATGGGCCGCCACCCAGGCATTTACAGAAGAAGCCCTTTAAGTTCTCAGTAGCAACAGGAACTTATAAGCCAAATTTTGGAGGAGAAAAAAATCAAAAAGAAGTTAGGATTCCACAAGGATCATACCCTAATACCGGCACGTATCCCAGGAAGCCCGTCACTTGTTATACCTGCGGGATAATAGGTCACCTGAGTTTCCAGTGCCCACAGAACTCCCGACTGAGGGAGACCTTGAGACAACAGGTGCAAAACCTGACTGCCGCGATCCCAGCAGGACAAGCTGATTCGTCCTACGTCCCCCCGCCAACATCCAAAGGGCCCCAGCAACAGGTAAACTTTCTATTCAACAAAAGTTCGCCAGGCGGCCTACAATTTGAAGAGGGCACTGTTAATGGGTGCCGAGTATCCACTTTAGTCAGAGACACCGGATGCACGTGCATAGTGGTATCCGACAAGTTGCTGCCCCCAGTAAACCCTGCCCATAAGAAATTCGCAATCGTCCACGACTTTTTAGGACGCGACAATCGATTCCCCGTCGTGAGATGTCATATACAATGCAGATATTTCACCGGTTGGACGGACGTGGTAGTAGCCCCGATTAAGTTCTGCGCAGTACTAATCGGACAAAACCCCCTAATTCCCCAGCAAGAAGTGGCCCAACAAGTAGTCACCCGGGCACAAGAAGCCCAGAGGAAAGAGCAACCTGCTAAGTTGACCACGAGGATTACCCTCGAAGACAATGGGTTCAAATTGACTTCCTTCGCCAGTGCTCAGAAGGAATGCCCCACTCTTAAACCTCTATGGGAGAAAGCTATTAAAGGTGAAATTCTCCAAGTGAAAGGAAAGAAGCCTATCCAGTATATCGTAGAAGACTCACTTCTCTACCGTACTATCAGCGAGGAGGATAAGGAGAACAAGAAAGCACTGTGTGTACCTCAAGAATACACGCAAAGAATTTTGAATACCGCGCATGATGGAATATTAGCCGGACACTTTGGGCACAACAAAACGGCGCAGCAGATATTCCGACACTTTTATTGGCCCCAGGCCACCAGGGAAATTGTGGCCTATTGCCGATCATGCGACGTGTGTCAGAAGGATCCCTCCAGAGGACGGGTCCCTCCCGCTCCCTTACAAAAGGTGCCCGTTATTACCGAACCTTTCTTTCGAGTGGCAATTGATTTGGTGGGACCAATTCACCCCCCTTCAAGTGGAGGACACTCCTACATCCTCACCCTAGTGGATTGTGCCACCCGGTTCCCAGATGCCGTGGCCCTACGGAAGATTGACACTATTTCCTGCGCGGAAGCATTAATTTCAATTTTTGCACGAGTAGGCCTGCCTAAAGAAATTCTATCTGATAGAGGGCGCCAATTCACCTCAGAATTGATGGAGTATTTTAACAAACTACTGTTAGTCAAGCCAATTTTTACGAGTCCATTTCATCCAGCCGGTAACGGAATCTGCGAGAAATTAAACGGGACTCTCAAAAATATATTGAAGAAGTTGTGTCAAAACAACCCTACCCAGTGGCACAGATACCTGCCTGCAGCCCTTTTCGCCTGCCGAGAAATACCTCATCGGACGTTGGGATTCTCGCCCTTTGAGCTATTATACGGGAGAAATGTGCGAGGTCCTATGAGTATTCTTAAGGAATTATTTTCCAACGCGAAGCTCGAGCAAGAAATCAAATCGTCTTACGCCTACGTGATGGATATGCGCGAGCGCCTAGAATACTGCTCTGGCTTAGCTCGAGAGAACGCCGAGAAAAATTTAGCCAAATACCGGGACTATTTCGATATGAAAGCAAAGGCTCGAAAATTAAAGGCAGGAGATGAAGTCTTATTATTACTCCCGACCGAAAATAATAAGTTATGGGCCCAGTGGAAGGGACCGTTTGAAGTAATCAAGGCACGGAGTCCAGTCGATTACTTGATAGATACCCCAACAGGGCGAAGAACCTATCACATAAACATGCTAAAAAAATATCACCGCCGCGCGTGCATAAAGAATATTACCCTTCTAGACGAAGAAGAACCGATGGATGCCGTTTACCCGGGTACGCCCCTGCAAGTCATACACACCGTGTGTGTGGAACAAGACGAGGAATACGAACTTCCCTCGCTCTCACCTACCCCGGAAGACCCTCGGGTGGATTTAAAGATAAATCCCCACTTAGAAATTCAACAAAAAGCGGAAATGTTGAAATTGCTCATGGAATTCCCAGAAGTCATTTCTGAAAACCCCGGATGTGCCAAGGATTTTATCCATGAAATAAAACTAAAAACTAATTCAGTGGTTCGGAGCAAACCATATCCGTTACCGATCCACCTACGAGAAGCCTTCAATAAGGAAGTCCGGAATTTACTTAAATTGGGAATTTTAGAGCCATCGGAGTCCGATTATTGCTCCCCCATAATAATGGTTAAGAAACCTGATCAATCATTTCGGATGTGCGTGGACTTCCGAAAATTGAATTCAGTGACCGTTTTCGACGCCGAGCCCATCCCACTAATAGATCAAAATCTCCATTTATTTGAAGACGCTAAATTCATCACCGAATTGGATTTGTGTAAAGCGTACTATCAAATACCTCTCGCTAAGGAGTCCAAAAAACTGACGGCTTTTGCGACCGAGAGAGGTCTGTTACAGTTTACCAGGCTACCCTTCGGACTACTTACAGCCGGTAGCAATTATAATAGGATGATGAGGCGAATTATCGCTGGACTAAGTGACGTGTCGTTTTACTTCGACAACGTGTACGTAGCTACCCGTACATGGGAGTCACACTTACACGCCTTACGCTCATTGCTGGAGAAATTGAAGGAGCAAGGTCTAACCGCCGGGCCGACCAAGTGTTATTTCGCCTACGAATCCATTGACTACCTGGGATTCAAAATAGGACAAAAACACTTGACTACCCAGCAAGAAAAAGTGGACGCCATAGTCAAGATGCCCCGGCCGAAAACAAAGAAACAACTCCGATCGTTTATGGGAGCGGCCTCGTTCTATAGGCGTTTTGTACCACACTTCGCTTCCATTGCGGCCCCACTGAATGATTTGTTAAAAAAGACAGCGTCAGACCCTGTCACGTGGAACCCCCATGCAATAACTCAGTTGGAGGTTCTAAAAGGAAAACTCGTAACTGCGCCCATTCTTCGCTTACCAAATCCCAACAAGATCTTCGGCCTTCGCACGGACGCTAGTCGGGACGGGTTAGGCGGAGTATTGCTTCAATACGAAGATGACGAAACAGCCTATCCCATAGCTTATGTCAGTAGGAAACTGTTGAGTACAGAAAAAGCCTACGCTACTATCGAAATCGAAGCTTTGGCCATAATATGGTCCATAGGTAAATTCAAATATTATCTAATAGGGCACGAGTTTAAGTTGGAATGCGACCATAAACCGTTGTCATACTTAGGTAAAAATAAGTGTAAGAATGGAAGACTCCTGAGATGGAGTTTACTCTTGATGGAGTACCAGTACTCCATTCACTATATAAAAGGGTCCAACAATTGTATGGCCGACTCGTTAAGTCGGAACCCTGTCGACGATTAAGGAGCAGCCCAACTATTGTATTATAGCAAAGTTAAGTGTAAATCAGTAGAATTGTAAGTAAGTAGGGGCGAGTAACCCGAGTGGTAGGTAAGAAAATCCTAAGTTGGCACAGTAATATAGGAATTAATGTAAGGTCAGGTGAAATGTTATCGAGGCATTCCCGAGGGAACTAGAATTTATTGTATAATATAATGTTCCGTAAGTTACCCATGTATATTATTGTAAGCGTCGGATTGGAACCCCCCCCCCTCCCGTTATTTTCTTAAGAATGAAGGTAGATGTGGAGAAATGGCTACATTAAGCCTCCTGGAGGAGTATAGGTACATTCAAGCGCCCCCTCCCTTCATGAGGAGAAGCGTGGGAAAGGTAGCCGGCGAAAATGCTTACCATGTGTGATCTCCTCGCCGCTGTGGGCAGTTGGAGCTAACATATGTTTGAAGGCGACCACCTAAGGTCCTTAAACGACGCTCTAACGATCGTATTACCTACGAGACCCATAAACCCGTGGTTAGGAAAAAAAAACGGTGCGAGTCAGAAGGCACGCCAAGTAGCGGTGCGGTTTCGAGCCTATAATTTGCGAGCTGACTTGGGCACCCCAGTGCCACCTCAGGAATTCTCGCTCTCCCCAGATGCTAACTCTCCATTCGCTCCCCCCCCCCTTTTGCATCTGTGGCCTGGTCACTTCCCCCTTTAGATGGGGCGGCAATTCGCCTATATATAAGCCCCGCAAAGAAAGAGAAGAAGATTATCAGAAGTCGATACGCTAGAGGTGGATTAGTTCGTGAAGATCGATCCATCGGCTAGACAAGAAGATTATTAGAAGTCGATTCGCCAGAAGAAAGATTAGTTCGTAAAGATCGATCCTTCAGCCATACAAGACTATTTCCGTGAGAAACGATAGGATCAGATTGAGAAAATCGATCCCCCCTTTCAGGGCCGTATTAACCTAATTAGTCAAGTTTTATATCGGTGCCATACCGAAGAAGCCTTTTCCGTCTGCAAAGAAGTCCGACTGAAGAAAAGCAAAGCCGCTCACACTCGAGTGATTCTCACATCTCAAGCAATCCCTCTTCGAAAATTTCAACCAGCGGCCACACCACTTCAAAGCGAGAGATAAGTCCTCCAGCGACATCCGGCAATCCCTAATACCTACCTGTAAGTTAACAATAACATTTATATCTCTATTGCGATAGTAGAAGTTTAGTACGTCCCGCGTTTTAAAGGAGAGTAGAAACCATTATTCTTGAACCTAGGTCATATGTGTTTGTAGATGACAGTACGTTAATTTAATGTTTTATGCTAATCAAATAGGGTCGTGATAAAAATACTAATTGGCAATTGGTATGTTTACTAAAAGCCTACTTGTTTATGTTTTGTCAGTGAAAAATCTGAGAGGCCAAATATAGAAATGTGTTTACTGTTGGTTTGTAATATTTAATTTAAAATACATGTTTATTTTGGTAGATTCGGGTGTTTCCTCTTATCCTTATGTGTTTAAAAATAGCTCTTCCTTAAGGACTAAACCACTAAAATAGCACTCTTAGAACAAAGCCTACTTCATCATAGAAGTAACTCACGCCCCTTAAAGCATACCGCTACTAAAAGGGTGTCAAAGCGTAGAGTGATCAAAGCCAAGGGTCATTCTACGACACCATGCATATATTAAAGTAAATATTTTTTTATCAAATTTAGAGTGTATAGCATTTCTCAATCGATTTATATTCTCTTACATTAAATAAATAAACCATAACATTATATTCATCATATATTTGTCTGCCATTGTTTTCAATAAATAGATTTTTATTTTTACTATTTCTTCATTTTACCTCACATTTCCCATCTAGCCATTCCTATGTGCCTATTCTCCATAGAAAGTTATCTCCTCTTAATAAAATTAACAGGAAAGTTATAGATAATTTAGTTTATTTTAATAAACGACCCTGTTAAACATGACATGAGGCTGGGAAATTGTTTGTCTCCTGATCTTGCCAACTTCTATGTAGGCTTTCAAGGCTTTCGGTAGCTTATTCTTTAATTCGGTGATATATGTTGATAATATTTAATGTTTCTTTGTAAATAA
Source organism: Ceratothoa steindachneri (assembly GCA_963969495.1). Classification (NCBI taxonomy): domain Eukaryota; kingdom Metazoa; phylum Arthropoda; class Malacostraca; order Isopoda; family Cymothoidae; genus Ceratothoa; species Ceratothoa steindachneri. The sequence continues at coordinate 193,678,410 of OZ018320.1, forward strand.
ATAATTCAAATGACAAAACTTATTTGAAAAAGAAACAGTAACTGCGCTTTTTTCCATTAAATTCTTCCGATAGTACAGGTTGTCTGAAAAGTTAATGTGCAGTGGGAAAAGGCTTAAGAAAAGTTTTAATAAAAGTGAAGTTTCCTTTATGATATTGCACTTTCTCCTACATTAAATGCTGGAAATGTCCCCCAAAGGCCCAGAGATAAAAATCCATGGTTGTGACGACCTGAGACCTAGTAGGACCGATTCCGTGGAAGATTATGCGGTTAGCAAATAATTTTTTCTAAAACTGTAGTGATACAGGGGCCGTGTGTGCAGTTGTTCCTTCTTGCTGAAACCAGCCTTTTTCCAGCTCATGCTCATTAAGTTGTTCTAAAAATGGTTCCATAATGTGAGTGTGGTAACGTTCTGCGTTTGTGGTGTTGTGGAAGAAAAATGGGAAAATGATAAGCGTACGATTAAAAGCACACCATACCCCAACCTTCTGATCATGTAGAGGAATTTCTTTGAGTTCTTCAGGGTTTTCAGTGTTCCATAGACAAGTCTTCTTGCTGTGCATGTATCGGAAAAGATGAATCCACGCCTCATCGGAGAAGAAAGTTACATCGAGGTTGTCTTCAACTTTCTCACGAAGAAAGTTTTGAAACCAATTCCAGTAATCAATGCGGGACTGGTGATCACACTCTTTCAACTCGTGCACTACGGATACCTTATATGGAAAGAACTTCAGCTTCTTCAGCAGAATGTCTTGTGCTGTATTCTTTGCTAAATGGAGCTTCTGGGATAACCGTCTTACTGACTTCTTTGGAATTTTCAGGATTATTTCTTGAGGCTGGTTGCCTACCAGTTTGAGGAGCATCTAGAACACTGCCTCTTTGGCAAAATTTGGTTATCACACTTCGCACCCCATTACGTTAACGTACGTGTTCATCTGGAAATTGCCCAAGAAACATTTTTTGCACGGTATCTGTGAATTTCCCATCGTTACGGAACACATGCTCAACCAGAAATATTCGCTGTTCAATCATCTACACCAGTGGTGGGCCAGATCCGGCCCGCGAACCCCATCACTCCCAATAATAAATTCTGCCAAACAGCACCTGTTTCAGTATACTCGTAGAGTTAGAGGGACACTTGCGTTATTGTCGTTGCTTCTCTGCGGGAGGAACTTGCCTCTCCCGTTTTGCAGGAGTCAGACTGCTTGCTGAAGACTTCAATATTTTCACCGCCCCCTCTGACTTTCCCGTGGACGACACCCCTGCCCCCCTGCAGGTGGAGTTGGTGCAGCTGCCGTGCAATGATAAACTGAAGGGAATGTTCCTCACATCTTCTCCTCTGTCCTTCTTCCGCGACCTCATCCTCCCTTCTAGCAATTTTCCAAAATAAATTGTGCATATTCAACGCATCATGGCCGTGTTTGGCAGCACCTACTGTTGTGAACAGCTCTTTTCCAAAATGAAGTACACGGTCTCACCCCTCACTCCCAGCTCTCGGACTGCCACCTCAATGACATTCTTCTGTTGTCTACCTCATCCATCGAGCCGGACATTGAAACACTTCTTCAATGTCTGGCAGCACCAGCCATCTCACTGATTTGTATGTTATTCAATAGAATTCTTGTATAATGTATTCTAGTATATATATATATATATATATATATATATATATATATATATATATATATATATATATATACGGAGCTTCCATGATGTGAAGGCGGGTGCGGTCAGTTCTCCGCACCCGCCTTCACATTAAGGAAGCTATCTTAATATGTATATATATATATATATATATATATATATATATATATATATATATATATATATATATATATATATATATATATATATATATATATATATATATCACATTAGCGTGATATATATCAGTAAAAAGATAATAGTAAACCACAATATTTAAATCAAGATTTATTTATAACCAAAGGACTTGTTTCGGCAAAGTTGTAATTGCCATTTTCAACTAAGTAATGAAAAAGCCAAGCAAGGAACCCAGTTTATATAAGGCGAACCAAATACTAAACATAATGAAAAGGCAGAAAACAATCTGGAAAAAAAGCCCAGTACATATAGGGCGAACAAAAAAAATAAACAAAATGAAAATGTAGGAAACAATCTGGAAAATTACTAATCTCCGAGAGCAATTACTTCCGGGGATTTATAAATACGATTAGTGACTTTATTCGATATATATTTGTTGAATTTGTATTACCTTTGGATAAATTGAAATTATCAACTTTGTTAATGATGATAGATTCCGTAATTCTCCTCTCAATATAATTGTTTGATTTATAAATGATTTTTGCTTGGTTGAAACCTATTCTATGGTCGTACATTTACATGTGCATAAAGAGACTTGAAGAGTTTGTATACCTTCTGATATCGGTTGATGTTCTTTTATCTTCTTATTGAAGTGGTCTGACTCTTCGATGTATGCCAAATTGCAATTATGGCATGATATACTGTATCCTCAAGCGTCGTGATTGATTGGACGCAGTCTAGTCAATGATTTTCGTATGGTATTAGAATATTTAAATTTGATATTTATGTCATTTCCGTTCGCATAAGATTTTAAGGAGGCCAAGGCTGGAGCATATGGTATCTAATACATTTTTTAAAATCGTCTCTTCGCGGTGTATAGATGGCATATAATTTTTTTCGTGCTTTCGAATGGCATCTGTTTATGAAGTGAATTGGGTATTTTAGTTCGATGAAATTGCGGATAAGGTAATTAATTTCATCCTGAAGGAAGATGGCTCGCATGTTCTATAGACTCGGAGAAAAAGGGAAGAAGAAAAGATATCTTAACGGATTTGTCATGTAATGAGAAGAAATGTATATTCGCATTTGTATTTGTAGGCTTTGGATAGACTGAGCACTGAATATGATTATTTAAACGGTGAGTTGATCTGTTCTCATTCGACTTTGAATTTTATCTTCTCTCTCTCTCTCACACACACACACACACACACACACACACACACACATATATATATATATATATATATATATATATATATATATATATATATATATATATATATATATATATATATATATATATATATTTATATATATATATATAAATATATATATATATATGTTCTATTGGCAGCGTTATTAATTTTAACTTGCATTTTCTTAATATCTATTACAGGTTTTTTAACGGGGTCTTCGAGGCGAGAAAAAACATCCGCGAATGACATTCTTTATTCCTAAACGTCTTTCGACCATGTCAGGCCATCTTCATGGAATGAACAGAGATGGAATTATTCATGATGATGATGATGTATATAGAAAGAACAGAGAGGGATCACTGTGTAACACAGGCGATCAGGTAGTCGTAGAGGAAAAGGGTACGGAAATAACTTAAAAGGGGATAGGAAGAGTTCATAGATCGGTGGCTAGACATCGATGCATGATGTAGTTGGGTGAGTCTCGGGGTGTTCGTTATTGGACGACGGTTGGGGGGTGGTCAGGAAGGCGATCGTGTCTGCATAGTCGGAAACGCGTTATTCATGATGCTCTTAACGTATGCGTAGAACGGTATGGGTTGTGGGGGGTCATAGGCTGCGGGATGTGGCAGTGCCATCGCAACATACAGTTTTGCGTGTAGTGCGGTCTATATGGGGTCTCTGTCGAGTTTCCCGAGTTGTTTTGTGAATCTAGTGTGAGCGTATGTGTCGAGGAGTGCTAATTTGATACGTGATACTCGCAGCTACGAGTGACAGTGGGGCGTACGTGAGAAGAGGTCGCACGAGTGTTTTATATAGGTGTTACTGTAGTTTCTTGCCCACAGGGTAGAACCTCGGCAGCATTTTGTTTGTACGTGGGTCTCTTGCTTGTATTATGTGCTGGTGCATATTGAACCTAAGGGACTTGTCAAAGGTTACCCCTAGGAAATTTGTCTGTTGTGTGTAGTTGAGCCTTGTTGGGTTTAGGTGGTTCCTGTCTGTTGTGTGTGAGAATATTTGTAGGTTATGCATGTAGTGATCTCTTGCACCGAAGAGTGTCATCTGCGTCTTCTGAGAATTCGTGGCAATCAGCCATTTATCCTCGTGTTATGTCTTTTCGTCTAGTATTATTTGTGCGTGGTGTGCGGTCTCCTCTGGTCCGCTGCCGCTGATGAGAATGGTTTCATCATCGGGGTAGGACGCTGTGTAGGTGTGACGGCAGTTTTTGGGTGGGTGTGGGGTGTCGTTTGTGTACATGATGTAAAGTGTGGGTGCCAGTACGCTTCCTTGGAGAACATCTGAGCGTGGTGTGAAAGTTTGTGATAGGGTATTGTTGTATTTTATGTGGCATCTCCGTTCAGTGAGGTAGTGCGAGAGGAGGCTTCTTGTGCAGAGGTAACTCCGTATTGTTGGCGAGTTTCTAACAGAGTCCCTCGTGCCACACCTTATCAAAGGCCTTCTCCACGTCCTTACTGAAGGAGAGTGTCTTTTGTCGCACCTGGTGAGTTTTTTTTGTATTCTGTTGTGAACGATGGTCACAACCGCCTGAGTGGACCGGCCCGTCCTGAACCCATATTGTTGTGAGGAGAACCAGTCCCTCTCTTCCAGGTAGTCCCGTAGGCGGAAGTTGATCATACGTTCGAGTAATTGTTTGGATGTTTGGGGTCTTTGTTCATTTTGTGTTGAAGTATGTTGTGAGAGACGTTGAATATTTTGGGGAAGTAGCCTTAGGCTAGTGAGGCATTGAATAGGTGTGTAGGTGTAGGGTATATGTTTGCAGGGAGGTTGTGTATTAATGCGGCTGGTAGTCCGGAGGGGTCAGGTGCGAGTTTTGGTGTTGTTTTAATGTAGTGTTTTGTTTCTTCGGCGGTGATGAGAGTGGTCAGTGTAGATGTGTTGTCAAGCAGCTCCATTCGCATCAGGGGGCCGGGCCTTAGCTCGGGAGCGTGGGCCCGACACCACTCCTGGACTTCATGGAAATGCTCTTGCGCGTGTGGTTTGGGTGGGTTGTGTGTGTGTGTACTGTGTCCCAGTGGGGCCTAAATGCGCCGATGATGACGTTGGTGTCTCTGGCTGTTTGGTTATTTACTTGGAGGGTGATGGGTTTGGGTGGATCAGTACCTTGCATCCTTTTTTCGCGCCACCAGAAGAAGGAGGAGTCAGTGCAACAAATGTCGTCCGCGATGCGAACGAACTCTCGCCACTGTCGGTTCCTATCTAGTTGTACGAACTGTAGGATGCGGGCACGTAGGTGAGTGATGTGATGTTGTCGTGGTCCTCTGGTGTAGTGATTTTTGTACTGTGTGATGAGTCTCTGATTGTGTATGGAATATGTGGAGTGTTTTATGCATGTGTAGGTTATGGTGGGATGTGTAGGTCGCGTGTTGCGGTTATAGTATTCAAGATTGAGCACCAGTAGTCGTCTAAAAGATCTGGATTGGTGTGGTCCAGGTCGAGGTTTTGTGGCATGTTTTCTGTTATATGTCTCTTGAACTCTTCCCAGTTCGTGTTTTTTGAAGTCAAAGAAAGGTGGTGTGGGTATGAGTGTGGGAGATGTGGATATGATAAGGCATATCGGTATGTGGTCAGAGAGTACGTGAGGACCCGGTGAGATGTGAGTATAGAAGCGTGTAGCGTGGTCGTTGCGGAAGACCACGTGCGGAGACGTGGTTACTCCGCGAGTACCGAAGAATGTGGGGAAGGCAGGGCCGATGTGCTTGCAACGATAACGCGACAGGGCACCGGCCAGGTACCTTCCTGCGCATTTCGTGGTATTAGAAAAGAGTGTTGGGTAGAAAACGTTGAGGTCCCCCGCAAAGAAGATAGGTAGGTTGTGGTTTGATAGAGCCCGGAGTGGGACTTCTATGTTTAATTGTAAGCGTGGTTGTCTGTAGTGTGTGGCCACTAGGATGGGGCCGGAGCTTGTCTGTACCCTGCAGGCTATAAAAGAGTAATCGCGTGTTTGAATGAGGGAGTGGTGTCTAGAGCGCTTTATTAGCATCACTGATCCTAGGGGCAGCGCTTGTGGAGTTAGAAATTTGTGGTAGCCTGCAATGCGGAGTCTGTTGTTGGGAGGGTGTAGAATGGTCGAGTTCAAGAGTATTATGTCAGGCCTTTGTGTGTTTAGGACCCAGTTAGCAACAGTATGGCGAATACAGTGCCAACTGCGTACGCTTAATTGTATTATGTTGACGCGACGTATTGACGTGGGTGGAGTGCGCATGTGGCTGATTTAGCCGGGGCCGTTCCCCTCTCCCTGGTTATTTCCCAGGAAGCGTGGGGAGCGAGTACCTTCACGCGTGTCGGCTATGGTTTCATGTGAATGGAGAGGTTGTCAGTGGTGTTATTGGGTGGGCAGGCCGTGGTAGAGGGGAGAGTGTGTACTGTGGAAGGAGGGTTAGCGATAGTGGGAGAGTGGGTGGTGGTCGTGGAGGAGGGTTGGAGAGAGTAGAGTCTAGGAGGGGGGAGTTATGAGCAGAGCTAGTAAATGGGGGCCTAAAGATAGTAAGGAAAGTGTATATTATGAGAGGGGGTGTCGGGAGAAAGAGAGGAGGTTGGGATGGCGAGGAAGGAGGGGGTAGAAGGGGGAGAGGAAGGAACAGCAGGGAGGGAGTTGGTCGGCTTTATGCATGGTTGTGTGTGGCGGAGGGGTTTCGTGATGGAGTTTTTTTGTTTAATGCGGAGTGCTGTTGAGGGTGTGGCGGGCGTGGGGGAGGTGGAGGAGGTGGTGGTTGTGGTATCAGTGGGAGTGGGGTTTGAGGCTGTGAGAAGGGGGATAGGGCAATAGGGAGCGGACTTGAGGCTTCCGAAAGAGGAGTGCTGGTGGTAGAGGGGAGTTTAGGTATAGAGGAGGAAGCAGTGGTAGCTGTGGAGGGAGGAGAGGAGGCGGTAGGAAGAGAGGTGGGAGCAGTGGGCAGAGGGGCAGGTAAGGAGGGTACAGTAGCGAGAGAGGCAGGGACAGAAGGACGGGATGAGGCGGGAGCTCGGTGAGCGGGGTGGGGGGTGAGGGGAGGTCCAGGGGGAAAGGTGTTCGTACCCATCAGGGTGGGGAGGAGTGCGGGTCTCCTGTGTATATGCTCGTCGATCAGAGCGAACGCCTTCTCGGGAAAGGTGATCTGTTCTAGGCCGTGCGAGGCAAACAGTGTATTGAGTATGTTTGCGTATAGTCGGGGTTGCCCCTCGACATGTCCTTTGCCACCGTTGAAAGCAAGGCGACCAGGTGTAGCTTTGGGTGTGCTCACTCTCATGGCACTACCCTAAACCGTGAAAAACTGAATAAGGACACCTCCATCATCCTGGGACTCCAAAACCGCAGAAGATTGCGGATAGCCGAAGCCGTCATCATTCAAATGAAGAAACCGGCAATTAACGTGCAACTTCAGCCAGGATCTGAGCCTTCCAATTTTATGTTTCTTGTAGCGCTTAGTTTTCCCTTAAAAATTTCCCGCGCCATGATTGGCCAATTTTTGTAATACTTATGTTCGCGTAGAAATACTTTATATAATGTAGCAATTTTTTAATAATTCCATTTCTGTTCATTCCCTGAAGATGACCTAACATAGTCCACAGCTGTGAACTTCAATAGAACCTGCATACAACAAGGCCTTTTACCTAATTATATATATATATATATATATATATATATATATATATATATATATATATATATATATATATATATATATATATATATATATATATATATATGAGAAACTCACAAAGTAGCGCGTGAGTAGAGCAATAAATGCAAAATATCTCACAGGAAAATGAAAGGCGGATTCCAAATACTTTCAAACTTGTTCAGTTCATTACACTGTGTAACACGATTTTTGTTACAGAACAGAAAATAGGTGAATAGATGAGTCTTAGGCGGTGATTACAAATTTGCCTTTAGAATCTGCACAGCACGTCTAGTTTTTGTTTAATTTGAATTTTCCTTTTCAAGCCATTTCACACTTTTGCTCAACATTATTCCCATATGCAATTTTTAATATATTTAATATATATAATTAAAATATATATATATATATATATATATATATATATATATATATAATAATTTATATGAATAAATAATATATATATATATATATATATATTTAATATATATATATATATATATATATATATATATATATATATATATATATATATATAAAGTAGAATATATTGAAGCTCAAATATCATTGAATTCTAATTACTGGGGTGGGGTGTCAGATTTTTTCAGATTTTCAGATTAATACATACTTATTTGTGATAACTTTTCTGCTACTGATAACTGGTAACTGGCAAAGAAGATAACACGTTTATCAAAATTTTGCTCTGATAAGAACCTTATGATAAGGATCTCACATTGTGTATCGTTTGCTTGCTCAAGTTAGTATTTGATATCTTGTCATGGCTTCAAGTTCTAGACGCGGATGTATAAACAGCCCCAACATATTTTGTTAAGTTTGTTCGCAATTCACACCGGTAGCACAACGGAGAAAAATATAAACAGTAGTAATGGTGAAGCAAGCCTACAGATACTATTTTGGATGCAAAGTAGGGTACCAGGATAAATATTGGGCCCCTCGTATTTGCTACACGCAGTGTAACACAATGTTGACAGCTTGGTTAAATGGGAAGAGGAAGGCAATGCCATTTGCTGTTCCCATGATATGGTGTGAGCCCTCAAATCACTTTAATGATTGTTATTTCTGCCTAACAAATGTGGCTGGATTTTCAGAGAAAAACAAATCTAAAATTGTTTATCCAAATTGCCCATCACTTCTTCTTGGGTTACAGTTTGGATACACAAAGTACATGTGCTTTTTAAGTATATGGGATAGCAGATAGGATAAAAATCACTATAGAAAGCGAGAATGGCCAGCCAGAGAAGAACACATTGTTTGAAAACATAATGTTAAGCATGATGCTCTAGTACAGGGGTTCTTAAACTGGGGGGCGCGCCCCCCTGGGGGACGTGAAGGGTTCTCGGGAGAGGCGTGGCGTGATCCAGTGTGACGTCTTTTTTGCTGGTAAATTTTGAGAAGTGACTGAAAGTCAGGCAACATTTCAAAGGCCAGTTTGTCAATTCATTTTTTCAATTTTCCAGGTGGTTCACCAATACATAGAGAATAATTTAGTTCCCAGAATTTTATCACGTGACACTGTGTATAAAAATGATTTTGTAGAAGTTTCTATGGAAAATATATTGTGATTCAACAACAAATGAGAGGGGAGGGTTCATAGTGTTTGTGCACTGATAGCTAAAGAAGTTTTATTATGCACCATTCCCAACAGCTAAGTAATATTACTTTTATATTATGCATGTATGATCTCTCGTTCTGGTTGTAGTTTTGATGTGCAATATACGATCTGATTTATTTGCTGTTTTACCATACAATAATTTGTAGTGTTTTATCAGATATATTACCTGAAAACAAGTTTACCTAGTTGGCACAGTGGGTCAGTGAGTGCCGGTAGTCCAGTAAAAATTTAGTCCAAATATGATCAAAATTATCTGTGAATAGTGTAATTACATGTAAGGGTAATCTGAAAAGATTATATATCAATAATAATAAGCAATACATCAATATAAAATATTATTTAAGAAGAATATGGCCAACATAAAATTCATACAAACAATAAATGGCATATTTAGGTTACATTGAGTTTATGGCTAAATTTAGATAGCAGTCTTTGATAGGATGTGCTGAATAACCCTGATAATTTTTTAATAAACATCATTTCATCATATCATGTATTCACCACAATGCACAAACTATGCACACAAGCAATGACAACATGAATCGGGGGAAGAAGCAGAATGGTTTATTAATCCCCTATACCTACTGTACTTCTTCACAACTGAGTAAATCGAATCGAATGAGTAACCATAACTGAATAAATAAAGAATCTATATAGCGATTTGTGCTAATTGTTTTCTCTTCCTTTCGCAGATTTTGATATATGATGAGCGGTAAGAAAAGGCAATACCTCGATGATTATCTTCAGTACGGGTTCACTTATGCCACGATGAATGGTCAGAGCATACCAAAATGCGTGATATGTTTCGGAACTCTGAGCAATGTCACCCTGAGGCCAAGTCGCTTGAAACGTCACATGGAGACGAAACACTCTGACCTTCAGAACAAACCATTGGCGTTCTTTCAAACGAAGAATAAATCTTTCAAGAAAATGAAGATTGCGGGTGGAGAGAACTTTCGTCAATCATCATCTACTGAAGTAGTCGAAGCGGCTTTCGAAATCGCTCATATGATTGCTCGTGAGAAAAAAACCCCACAACATTGGCGAAACACTGATCAAACAATGCATGCTAAAAGCATACAGTCTTCTATTGGTCAACAGCCGAAAGCTAGAGAAGATTTTCCTCTCTGATTCTACAATGACAACGCGAATCGATGAACTGGCAAAGAAAATTGAATTTCAAGTTCTTGAAAAAATACGTGCATCACCTTTTTTCGCTATTCAGTGTGATGAGACAACTGATGTTGCTCAACTGTCTCAGTTGCTGGTCTAGGTTCGTTTTGTGGGATCTACTTCAATTGAGGAGGAAATGTTGTTCTGCCGGTCCCTTGAAACGACTACCAAAGCTGAAGATGTGTTCGAAGCTGTTTCCTTGTACTTCGATGGCAATGGCTTGGAATGGGAGAGACTTGTAGGAGTCTGTACAGATGGTGCTCCTGCAATGATTGGATCACGGAGTGGATTTATCCCCAGGATCAAGCAGAAGAGACCAAACGCAGCCGGGACTCACTGCGTGATCCACATAGAAGCTCTGGCCTCCAGGACTCTCCCTGCTGCAATGAGTGATAAGCTGGTCATTATCATTAGAGTCGTCAATTACGTCAAAGAAAGTGCTGTCAATTCGAAGCTGTTTGCCATGCTGTCTAAGGATATCGCTTCTGATCATGAGACTCTGTTGTTTTACACGGCTGCTCCTTGGTTGTAGAAGGGAAACATGTTGGCTCGTATTTACGAGGTGAGAGAAGAAGTGAAGCTCTTTCTTGAAGCTCAGGGAAAACAGGATCTCTTGTTGTCATTCACGTCAGAGGGTTTTTAACTGGCCTTGACATACCTTGTCGATATTTTCGAAATGTTGAATGTTCTCAGCCGTCTCTTGCAAGTATAGTGTATGGTTATCAATGTGATTTATCTTCGGTTAATAAATCAGCCTAGATAGCGTTTCGCATCACGGTAACTTTAATTTTTTTGATCGAAGATGTCTGCCGTTAGCTTTAGGCCTAATGTGACAGCGAAGTAAATTTTGGAATAAAGACTTGGGCTTTAAGAAAGACAATTATATAAATATATTTATAAAATTCAACGAATGTACAGAGATAATTAGGTTAAGTAAATATGGTGAATAACATGGTGAAACAATATAGAGTGAATGATAGAGTAAATAATATTGAGTTGTAAGTAATATAGTGTAGTAATTTGGAGTATTTTATAGTATCTATGTATAATGGACTGTGAATTGGGTACTGCAATGAGAAGCAAATATAATTAGGACTTACTCCCGTATTGTCGTTTGCAAAGAATGTAAAAGTGGAATTAACTCAGTATGATTTATTTGGAGGTAAATGAATAATTGTAGAAAGAATGGTTTCAGACCTTTAGACGACGAGATCGGCGAGTTAAATGGGAAAGTTCGCGTGCTTATTTGGTCGAGCTGGGAACGTGTGTGTGTTTGTTTGTGTGTGAAATTTAAGAGATGTTTTTTGGAACAGTATACGTTAATTGAATTGACAAGAAAATAAATGAATTAATTAATCATTAAGTTTAACATAAATGATTTGATTTACAAAAGTTGAAGTAATTTAATTTGGAAGATTAAATAGACAAGGTTAAGTAAAATGATTAAATTAACAGTTAAAGTAAAATAATTATATGATTAAATAGACAAAGTTAAGTAAAATGATTAAATTAACAGTTAAAGTAAAATAATTATATGATTAAATTAATAAAGTTAAAGTCAAATAATTAATTTATTAAATTGACAAGTTAAAGTAATGCATAATGAATTTTACATAATAATGGATGTATATACATATTTAAGTTTCCCAGGAGGTTTTTATTATAGGAATGCCCAGAGGCATTGCTATACAAGGAAGGAATACGAGTCGCATGGATCATTATGATACAATACGTTCTTTCTTAGCGAAGCTGGGGTTGTGGCTTCGGAGAATTCAGAGGGGAAACGCGGCTTCTTTTCCCAACCTCGATGCAGCCCTTGAGGAAAAGCAGCTTCTTCTTGAAGGCGAGTTGAAGTTGCAGGTAGAGGAACACCTCGAGCTCTTGAAACGAGAATTCGAGCGCTACTTTCTAGACCTGGAAAACTTGGAACTCCCAGAGTGGAAGTTGACGAGAAACGCCTTTGAAATCAACGAAGACATCCTACCGGAAGATCCGCAGGAGGAATTTTTGGAATTGAAATTCAACACTACCGCAAAAGACGATTTCCAAACGATGCCTCTGAGCGATTTCTGGACAAAATACGTTTGCGTATACCAAAAAATTGGAACTGTAGCACTGCGCACCTTGCTACCGGGTTATCTACATTCGTGAATGTGAAGACGAAATCAAGGAACAGGCTCGACTGTGGGGCAAATTTGCGATGCGCATTGTCGTCAACCAAACCTCGCATTAAATTATTGGCTTCAAAAAAACAACTTCATCCTTCCCATTGATTTTACTGATTGTTATTGCTCACATAAAAAAAAATGTTCAGTCGAAGCTGGTTGTGCTTTGGTGATGAGACATTGTAATAAAAATATAACCTGCCCTTTTTACACAGTCAAAAAAACGAACTTGATTTTTATGGATATGGAAATGGATGGGGAGGGGGCGCGAGATCAGATGAATCATGCTAAGGGGGGCGCGGCCGAAAAAGTTTAAGAACCCCTGCTCTAGTAGATCCACAAAAATTTCATCTTTCACCTCTTCAAATTATATTAGGGTTAGTGAAATATTTTGTAAAGGGTATGGATCAAAGAAGTGAAATCTTTCAATATTTGAAAAACAAATTCAAAGGATCATTAATTGATGCAAAAATAGAAGCTGGAGTTTTCACTGGACCACAAATTCGCAGAGTTGTTTCTGATGATTCCTTCACTTTGTGTCTCAATGAAAAGGAACGCAAAGCATGGACATCCTTTGTGGAAGTCACTGAAAACTTTCTCGGCAATTTTAAATCTCTAAATTTCCTAGAAATAGTAAACAATATGCTGGAAGCCTATGAAAAGATGGGGTGTAGAATGTCACTTAAAATGCATTTTCTGCATTCTCATCTCGATTTTTTTCCTAAAAATCTGGGAGTGGTTAGTGATGAACATAGTGAATGTTTTCATCAACAAATTTTGGTTATGGAGACGAGTTACCAAGTAAAATTTAATCCAAATATGATGGGGGATTATTGCTGGTCTTTACATAAACAAACTTTGATGCCTCACAAAAGAAAAACGAGAAGGTACAGCAAAGTTCCTTTAAACTTTAAGTGCCTAACAAACTTAATCTATACAATAAAATCTTCATAACTTGGGGGGAGGGGGGGGAATAACTTCGCCAGTGATGTACACTGTATGTCCTAAGCCTGAATAAAAAAGGAAGGTCCCCCACTTTTAAAATATTTTTGCTTAAAAATTACAAAATAAAAAGATTTTTTTTATTTATTAATCGGAACAAATAGCGAGGGGGGGGGGGGCATTACACAAAATCTAGACGTGATAGAGAATTTTGGTTTTCAAATTCGGATTCAACGCCCACGAACAAATTAGAAACACTTATTCACATGTCTGTAACAAACAAAAAGTTAAAATTTGTTGCCTAGTGTTATCAAGGTATAATGAAAAGTTTTACAAAGCTGGTATATTTATGAGAGACAGCAGCGTAATGCACCACCCATGTACAACGAAAGGGCACAAAATAGAGAAATATTATCAAAGACGAATATGAAATATAAAACTAAATAGATAAGGTCTACTTCCGGAAATTCCCACTGTGAGCACAGAATGTAGACATTTAGGTCACTAAACTAATTACATACACACCTAATTGTGAATACATAAAAATAAACGAAAAAAACAACTAAATTAATAAATCAAAGGGCTAAAATTTAAAATGGACAATTTCGTTATAAATAAGCCTTTTAATAACAGGGCCCAGTTTAAAGAGGCCGGGGGATATATTAAATTTAGGCGAGGAATTAAGGAATAAGCATTCAACAATATTTCTTTAAATAAAGTCATCAGATTTGTGAATAAATTTAGTCAAATTTCAATTGATAGGGGGACTGTTTTCAGATAAATGGACAAAGAAAGCATTACTGCTATCCCCCCCTCCTAATATTGTATCTACGTTGCGTCAAGCGTACACTTAATGATTTACCGGTTTACCCAAAGTATTGCTTAGGGCAAACTGAACAATTGACAGAATAAACTCCCCATATACTATTGTTATTATTTGTCAATGTGGTAGACTGATACTGAATATGACAGAAATATTTAACTTATTCAAGAGGCGAGGAAGCAAGGAAAAGGACTAAAAAAAACGGTAAAACAAGGAAGTTCTTAAAATTATATGCGGGGGGGGGGGTGATTTCAGTTCTGTAAAAGGATTTTTTTTGCCAAATTTAGGCATCCTGCGAGAAATTTTTGAGGGTAGCAAAGATTGTTACCCAGTCTGTATTTATTTCAATGTTTCTCCGGAGGTTGCGGGTCGCCAGCCCAGAATTCTTGGATCTTGAGATTTCCAAGATCTTTGAAATTGGTACAATCATTAGGCCCTCCCCTTTGCATATGCATGGTTAAACGGCTCTAAAGGGTGGTGGTTGTGATGCCAATATATTTTGGGTTTTTATAAAGCTTGCAGTCTTAATTGGGGTCGGTAAACTCGTAAACTATGGTGGTTGACTTTAAATTTGAGGAGTTTTGGGAGCTGTTGTTTTTCATAAGGAGATTGTTAACTTTTGTCGTTTTATAGTATATAATAAGTTAAATTTTGTCCACTCGATTCTTAACCTTTTGTGATATAGCTTCCATTGATGTTATTTTCTGAATCCTGATTCCTTTTCGTTTTATCCGTATCTTTGAATTGCATACTTAAAAATGATTGGAGTTGTTTTTCAATCATGCTGTTCGGGAAACCGTCGTTCACGAGTGTTTGTTTTCCGCAGGAGACCTTTTGATGGAAAAATTTCCACGTAGAGCAGCATTTGTATGCTCGGCGGATGTATGAGCCGATTAGACTTTTTTATACCTTTCAGGACATTCAATATCCGCGTTGAGGCATCTTCCCATGTTCGTTCTTTTTCTATATACTTTTGTGATATAGCTTCCATTGATGTTTTTTACCTCAACGTCCAGAAAAGGGAGTTTATTGCCCGTGCTCAATTCATAAGGGAATTTTTACACGGAGTTCTCCTCAAATTGCTGTTTGATGTTCTTCAGATGTTCTTCGTTTTGGACGTTGATGTAGATGTCGTCTACGTATTGACAATATGTGTGTTATTTATTTTCACTGTTGTCAAATAAGCTCTCTTCAAGTTAACCCATATACTAGTTGGCGAAGGTCGGCCCCAAAATTGATCCCATAGCCACTCCATCTACTTGCGTGTATAGATTACAGTCCGGTGTCCTAAATGGAACCTCTGATATGCATGAACATAACATATTACTTAAGATGTTTGGGTCAAGATTTGGAGGAGACATTGTAGGATGGTGGTACACATTTTGTATAATGATGTCGATGGTCTGAGCGAAAGGCACATTCGTAAACAGGCTTTTCACATCAAGGGATGATATTAGTCCTGCCTGTCTTATAGAGTGGAGTATATCGATAAATTCCTCCGTAGACTTTATGCTATACTTTGAAGGGAGATACGGTTTTATTATTTCATTTAGGGTTTTAGCTCAAGTCTCACGACACCAATGTACCGAAGATGATCGAATAGATCGAAAGCACAGCAATTTAAGTTTGTTTTTTACCAAACGCATTTATTAAAAAGACATGAATATAGGATAAGGTATCTACCATCTGCAAGATGGACTAAAAAAGACAGTAAGAAGAATACAAAGTTGCCAAAGGAAATTGATCAAGGCGAAATATACCATGGTCTTTAACGAAATTTGAATCCAAGAAAGACTGCTACCCATCTACATTATTATTATTATATATATATATATATATATATATATATATATATATATATATATATATATATATATATATATATATATATATATATATATATATATATGCAAATTTTGTTAAAGACCGTGGTATATTTCGCCTTGATCAATTTCCTTTGCCAACTTTGTATTCTTCTTACTGAATTTTTTAGTCCATCTTGCAGATGGTAGATCACTTGTCCTATGTTCCTATCTCTTTTTAGTAAATGCCTTCGATAAAACCATATATATATATATATATATATATATATATATATATATATATATATATATATCCCATAGGCATGTTTTCTGAAAAGGAGGAGATCGTGCGTATTTTGGGTTGTGAACGCATTGAGGGAAATGATAGCTGTTTTAATCAGCATATCCGCCAATGGGCTTGCAGATGTCACGCCACTGAAACCTTTTCGTTCACGCATGCTGTGATCAAACCCTTGCCTCGACAATATACTCGTAAGTTCAACGCTGTATTTAGTAGGCTACCGAGAGCTTAAAAAGATGTTTCATGTAGCCTTCTATGCCTTCCATTGTAGGCTAGTCCAAAGGAAGGAAAACTTGAATAATGGAAGACCCACCATTCTTTTCGACGAGGATATTTGTTACAATTATTCTCCGTCCTCAGGTCGAAACGCTGCTCTCGATATCGCCAGCCCCGAGATGCGACGAAGGTGCATCCGTCGCGCGATAAATTAATTATTGACCGAAATAACCTTAAAATTCCAACCAAATGATGCTATTTTAGCGCTTTTTTAACGCATGAATATCAGTTTAACCACATAAAGGCAATCCTCCGTAAATATATTTCATGTGGCGAATGTCGTTTCGTTCCTTTTCTTTAAGTATTTGATACCCCAACCCTTCAGGGCATTCCACTATTCCTCTACTCCCTTCCCGGCCGTGTTCCTTGTTAACGTTTCCACGACTAGAAACTAACTTTCCTTCTTCAGGGGGCCTTCTCATTCCCGCCCTAGACAGTAGAATAAGTATATCTTGCTTAATGTGGGGGAGATAACCGTGGTGCGGATCCCACGTCAAACAAAAGGTCCTCACTGTAAAATAAAAGGCTTCAAAAAAGCTCAATTACCAAAATATTTTTTTAATTTGCTTCGTTGTCAAATGAATTTCTTTTTATTTAGTTTTCCATGAAGTTGAGATTATCGTTTTCTCAATCTTGAGGGTAAACCTAAGTAAATTAACGTTTTCGCGTCCGGTGGGTTTTCATTCCGAATTTTTCCCGACAAAAGAGGATTGAATTATTATCTGCATTTATATTATCAATGAGTTTGGAGGCATCGCTTAGATGGACAAAGAAAAATAGAAATATACCACATAATAAAATCACTCTACAAAATGGCTCCCTAGCATTTAAGGAGGTTTCAGTGTGACAGGAGATTATAGCATCTCATATTGATTGTAACCACAAACGACTATTGTCTTCTTATTTCAGGTGCATATGTACATTCATAAAAATTGTTAGAGTGAGTTCAGATCAGTTCATAACGTTTTCGGCTTTATTAAATATAACAATAATTAGTGGAGAGCAGAGGTATAGAAGCCAAGAGTGAAGTATATAAGGATACAAGTTCTAAAAAGTGGAAATTGTATAGGACACATTTCCCGAAGAAACGACTCAAATTCCCTAACTAGGCACCATTATAACAAAGGGATTGGACAAGGAGAGCGTCGAAATTGGAAAGATGAAATTTGCTCGACACCACGATTAATGAGGCCAACTAGAGTGGCTGGACTGTGATCAATAGAAACTTCATTGGGATGCCTTTAAGTTACTGTTGCTTTCCAATATAAATGTTTTGTTTTAAATTTCAAAAAGTTTTATTAGCCAAATATGATGCTATAATTGCGTCTCAACATATTTTCCATCTATGTCAATACACTTATGAAAGACAGTGTTTCCACCTCCACCGCCCTCAAATAATTCTGAACTCTTTGAATTACACTGAAGCGACCGGCGTGTACGTCCAAAATAGGACATACGCGAGAGTCGCTACGCATATAAAGTACACAGAGAGAGAAAAGTAAAGGTTAGCGCCGTTTACGAGAATGTCACACGGTAGTAAACGAAACCGAGTTATCTCTGTTAGAGTTGGTCGAGGCAATCTTAGACAAACATTATAATCAAGGCAGAATCCAGAATAAACCGGATAGCTATCACTATTAAACAAATAGAAACCAGATTAGGAAGCTGTTTCCATGGCAACATGGCACCGCCCACAGTGAATTTTACCCAATAGTCGCAGTGCCTTACTTATCAATCTGTTCGGCAGTAGCCAATCAAAAGTCGACTTATGTTAATACCGACAAATCAACAGGCCGGTACATAAGAGGGAGGTGTGGCTTAGTTGGAGAGAGAACTTGTAGGGCGTGGCTTAAATTGAATATATAGCTGTGTGAAGCCAGAACAAAGAGGATAATTCGATTACTGTTTTATATAGCAATATATCGCGTTATATATCGTTCAGTCCAATCTCTCGGATTTGCGTAATTCATCTTTGTATATAGTCGTGTACATAACGCAGACATTAAGGTGTAACTCTTAAAAGCTCTATTCGTCCGCCTCCTTTAGACCTTGCCCGCACTTGAGCTCGAACTTAATTTATGTCATAACTTGGAACTTAAAACCTAATTAAAGAACTTTTGTAAAGTGCAATAAGATCTAGTTCAATAATAATTCTATTTTTGCTTTGGTGACTTCAATATCCTGACGTTCCTCAATCTCCCTGCTTCAAGGTCTTATTAATCGGGAAAACAGCCGTTGCGCATTCTCCTCGTTAATCGCAATTCCTTGCGATTACATAACTCCCGAAATACCGGTGTTCTACCCTGGTGTGGTCTATTCCCATGCTCCGGTCAATTTGACCCCGTCGCTAGAATAAGACCGCCCCTCGGCTTAGGGCACCCGATAACAATCAACAAATCACTCTCGCAGGAAATAAGGAAGGGCAACGCAAACCAACCGGAGTCCTTGGCAAAAGATTACGCGATAACTCGGTAACCTATCACCATTACTGGCAACCAGCGGCCCCCTTCTAAGGCTCTTGGGTTGCCCTCACGATTACCTTCAAAGTTCCCCAATAATTAGGGACAACCTTCAAGAGCAGCCCCCCCCCCCCATAACTACTCTATTCTTTCCTTCATCTATCGACTGAAATTTCCCTCATTCTAATTCATTTTTTGTTAATAAAGAGGGAAAATTAAAGCACTACACCCCAATCAATCTCTTATCAACAAGATATCAATTATTTACAAAAGACATGACCAGCAGACTAACATACAACTGTAAGCGACCACCAGAACAGGGAGTTTACAGAGCACTTAAAATTGTCTGTTAAGCAATTATAATTAAAGAGATTAAAAACACCTCATCTCCTTCTCTCTCTCATTAATGGCATTCGTGGAGTAGGAAAATGTATTTGACTGATTCACCTATAAGGGCACTTAGAAGTCAAATAACCAACAAACCTCCATCTAAATGCTCTCCTACATATACAGTCATGCAACATCGTCATTTGAGCTGCACTCGATCAGTAATAAATCTAAATTAAATCGAGTAGGGAGTGTGTCGGGCACATTTCTAAAAGGATTGGACAAAAAATACTAAAATAAACATCTTTATGTATAAAGAGATGTTGTTGTTGTTACTTAAAACGAAAACCAATGAAGACATCGACACTATAAGAGTTTGTAAAGTGAGAGGTAAAGAAAGTGGTGAAGATGGAGGAAATGAAATGGGTGGAAGATATATAGCTTCATATCAACTTGCGGGCTTTGGAATCAGGATGGCACGCAATCCTACAGATGTCACATGCAGCATGGTTGCCCATGATACACCTGACGTCTCTTCACGAGCTCGCAGAAGGTAGTGGATGAAATTAGCTCAACTAGGGCCAATAACGAGAGGATAACCACCGAAAGTAAAAAGAAAAGTCTATTTTCTGGTCAATAAAAAAAAGAGTAGGTTGGCTTTCACCCCTACACCCCATTTATTTGAAGCCGGTGGGGCTAAACCAGGCGCTGCGTCTGTCTTCCCTGCAAAGTTGGTTGCAATACACCTTTCGATACGGGAGATACGCATTGTTCCGAACCAGAAATGTGATTTATCGCGACTCACAGGTCGCCTTGGATGCATTCAAGGCATTGTTATCTCCCCACCCCCTACCCCTGGTCCGCAGTATCTGAGACCCTACGGTTGCTGTGACTCGGAAGAATGTCGAGGTTGTCTTCTGCTGGGTTCCTGATATGTAGGAATTGCAGGGAATGAGCACTCTAATGAAGGCGCCAAGCAGCTTACAAGGACTGGGCGACCGGACCAGCGTCTTGTTTTTACCCACTCTTACTACATGGTAGGAATCAGGTTATGCCTTTGGGTTGTTTGGAAAATATGATGAAAAACGACCGAAGGTAACTTAAAGTTGCATGCCATCGCCCTGCGACTTTTTCCCGCGAACCTACCCCTCAATATCTTGAATGATTGGGGTTATTTCCTGTCACTTCTGAATCGGACAAACTCGGGTGACGCAGCACCATCTGATGGAGCGCTCCCCTGAACCTTAGTACGACGACTTATTGGTCCCCCAGACTGGACGGTATATACAAATCGAATATCCAACGTTACCTATTCTAGTACCCGGATGAGCTCGGAGGCTAGTGTTTATCTTTTGTACTAGTGCTGGTTCCTCCGCACCTGACTCTGGTATTGTAAAGTTCTCGGAGGAAGTGGGTCATCTAAAGTATTTAGATTTATGGTGTTGGTTGAATGTTCGAGTCCCTAATGAAGAGGGTCTCTCTCTGATGCCTGAGTATGTATGTTTTGTTGTTCGTTCCTTAGGTTTGTTTTTTGCTTTTTATGCTGTTTTCTTTGACTGTCTTTAGGGTGAATTAGTTTTTGGGTGTCCATGCCATTGTTGACGGTCGCCTTGAATTAAAAAATATATCCATGCATGACCTTGCCTCTTTTATCAACCTTTGGCACTACTAGCTCCTACATATACCATTCTCTCCTACTTTACTGTTCTAATTATAAGAAATGGAAGATTGGTAGTTACTATTTTATCAGCAACACATCAGCTATAAGTTAAGTGATGATTCACCAGCCGGCCTCATGAAGGACTTATTCTGGTTACGGAATAACAATTCACAAGCTCAGTGAAACTACTTAATTGAAGTTACCAATAACTGTCAGTTCTCACATAAAGCCCAGCCTTTTAATCTTTGAGGAAAAAGAAGAAAGATATGCGCTCCTTAGAGGCGATTGGAGATTTCTCCTGTCCTTTTGGAGAGCGAGGTAATAACTCAAAGTGGTATTACTTTTCGTTGATTTCTCACTTAATATCTCAAAATATATTTTACCCTCTAGCGCACCATAATTCGAACACCGTTAAAGTCCGAGAGGCAGTATTAGGGTGTAGTGAAACCACGTTAAGGAGGCGATTAAGAGTAACGAACGATAACCCAACTACACTGCTGTTAGAGCTCGGCCCATTTCCGTAGGGTTATCGAAGAGTGTCTCCAGTTATAGACTGGTGATATAGAAATAATAAAATATGGAAAGCTTCCCACTAGAGGAAACTATACAAAGTAAGATACATCCTTTCGTTCGCAGAGAAGAATTAAAAACACGGAATGAAGAGGAAGAAAATCGCCCCTGGCAATCAATAAAGTATATATATGGAGTGTAAGAGAATAACACTTCGAGGAACGGGGAACACCTCAAGACCAGATAGGTAAAAGGAAGTAGATACGATATATTGCTACATGAAAATAGCCCTCGTTATACGTATACTAGTATCATGCGAAGGCATCGAAACTAAAGAAAATAGGATTGAAATGTGATATATCACTTCAAATCAGTGCTAACAGAAGCGTGATATGCAAAAAAATAGACCAGTAGGTAGATTTACATACTATCAATAATAAAATTCGGACAGTCAATTCAGGTTTTCAAAGTAGTCTGTACGAACCCTGAGATGGAAAATAAAATAGAGAACAACGGATTGCTCGCACTCAACAAACGAATTCTAGTAGACGGCATTGAAAAAGAGAAATACAGAAGGATCCAAGATGTGCTACAATTGTTATGCACTTGAGGAGCACATTACCAGGAACTGCGCTGTAAATGAGAAAAAAATGTTGGGAATGCAAAGGGGACCATGTGTGAAGACACAAAGAAGTGTCTCAATAAGGGAAGGGCATCCTCTGGCTCCTGGCAATGAACGCTCCCCCTACCCCTACCCCCAAATGCCATAAAAAGAGAAAAGAAAATGAAAAGAACCAAGCTAAGCAAAACACACAAAATGCCACATATGCAAGAGTAGCTAGGGTAACCATAAAGCAAATAGGGAAGCAAAGACGAATCTCACCATATCACAGGGGAGGGGATCGAGTCTACTCTTATGTAATTTATTATCTTAGTTATAGATTGCTTTTGAAAAGGCCACATAGTTCTTCATTTCTTATCTATCTTATTTTCACAATTCTTTGAAATGGTCACAGATTTCTTCATTTTTTTATACATCTTAGTTGCTTCGAAAAAGGTAACAAACTTCAAATTTTCACAGCTTCAGAACCTTAGGAATGTATGAAATTTGTTTGTTACGAAAGTGACAACAGATTCAAAAGTTGAAAAATATTTTGGCTACGTGGCCCCGAGTTAAAGTGTCCTACCTCAACATCTTAGTGATTTATTTTTTAACTTAATGTGGAATGAACAAGATAACACGATCTTCTCGAAACTAGTTTACAAATCACGCCTCCAACAATACTAGTCGTAATATATATAATATAAATAGGACATCCGGAAAGTTTGTGCCGCTTTGTCAAAATAAAAGTATTTTTAAGTCACTTTAATCAAAAATATATTTATCATTTTGTTCTTCAGATTTTTCTCATTTTATTGGTTTGAAAAAAGTGAGAATATTTTTTTGGGGGGAAATAAGAATTTCTATGCAAAATATTTTGTGTTAACAACACACGTATCCTTAATGAGCGACATATTAGGACTGATGTATGCTAATTAGGCAATCACTACTCTGTTAAACAAGTTCTAACTTGTTCGTTCCTGTCAAAATTCACTTATTTATTTCCAGTAACAAATTGGCGTAGTCCTAGTTAATAGCTTTACTAGCCTAGTTAATCTTCATTTGTCGCTCATTAGGGAAAGATGTCTTAACTTAAAATATTTTACATAGCACTTCTTATTTATCAAAAAATTGATTAAATTGACTTCTTTTTTTCACCAAGTCAACACGAACTTTCAAGCAAGAAAGATGGACGAACATGTGTGCCCCCTAAATCTCTGAGTTACTTCTCAACCATATATATTTTCCTCTTTTCCGGGAATTCGCGTAATTCAATCGTCCACCATTTGACTTTATCTCATGGAGGGTCAAATGTATCCCTTCGATAAAGGCGTTTTAGAGTACATGGTGTGTCCCATAGAAGTCTAAGGAGCGACGATCAAAGATTTCAGTAGAACGAATTGGAACAAGAAATGGTCGTTTGAAGGGAACAAGAGATAGGCAGTACTACCTTCCCCTATCTATCGTCAGAATTAACCGGGGTTAGTAGTCCTGACAGGAGTGCCAGAAAAATAGGAAAAACATAGAGAGAGGAAATCCAGGAACTTTTTAACCATTGTTTTGCATTTGGATCACGAAAGTGAACTCTGATTTTCTCTTTGAGAAAATCCATTTATTAATACGTGTTGGTAACTTTGACCAATCCTTTTATTAATAAGTTTTGGTAACTTTGACCAAATCTTTTATTTATACATTTTGGTAACTTTGACCAATCCTTTTATTAATAAGTTTTGGTAACTTTGACCAAATCTTTTATTAATACATTTTGGTAACTTTGACCAATCCTTTTATTAATAAGTTTTGGTAACTTTGACCAAATCTTTTATTAATACATTTTGGTAACTTTGACCAATCCTTTTATTAATAAGTTTTGGTAACTTTGACCAAATCTTTTATTAATACATTTTGGTAGCTTTGACCAATCCTTTTATTAATAAGTTTTGATAACTGTGACCAATCTTTTTATTAATAAGTTTTGGTAAATGTGACCAATCCTTATATTCATAAGTTTTGGTAACTGTGACCAATCATTTTATTACTAAGTTTTTGTAACTGTGGCCAATCCTTTTATTAATGTTTTGGTAACTGTGACAATCCTTTTATTAACTAGTTTTGATAACTGTGACCAATCCTTTTATTAATAAGTTCTGGTAACTGTGACCAATCCTTTTATTAATAAGTGTTGGTAACTTTGACCCATCCTTTTATTGTTTGATATATCTTAGCAGCCCCTTCTATACTATAACCACGCACAGTTTGAACCTCGTCACCTCTTCCTTAGATAATTTTCGAGTTCACGTATTCATACCCAACCATTGCATTATGCCGCTCCTTAATCAAAATTACTGCCACACCTTTTACCCCTAACACCACGATTTACACCTGATTGCACCCCATTCACTCAATCTCACACAAACTCTTCGTTCCTCTTCATGTTCATTTCACATAATGCAAACATCAACCATTTCTTTGCTTTACTATCCCTCTCCTCTTTCACTCATCACCTCTACCCTTCAAATCCCAGTGAACGGCTGCCGTGACATCCCACTCATTACCGGCATTTGTTATCACGCTTCCTAGAACAAAATTTTCGGGTGCGCGCTGGACCAGGCTAGCGGTCCCTATCTTGGCTTACGTAGAAAATTAAATGAGGAGAAGAACAAAATTAGGCCGAAAAGTTTAGTTAGCGTTGTCGTCATAAGCTCGACGACTCTATTTAATCAGTGCATCTTACCAGTTTTACTTTAAGGAAGAGAAAGTTGGATTGCATCGTGCATGGAGTAAGCAAAACAAGAATTAAAGTAGCCAATTCAACCATATTTTTTAGGGTTGTTAGAGTTATCTAGGCGTAGTAGTCAAAACGTTCGCGTAAAACCGCTTCTAAGTCTTCACGTGTTGAGTTGTTTGCAAAATAAAACCGGTTCAAAAGTGTCTTTGAGACCTTACCTCGATATCATATAAGCGTGTGAATTCATTTACTCATCATTGCTCTTAAAATGATATCCTTTATTGAGTCATGGAAAGCAACAACTTTGAGATAAGAGCAATCATCCCTTTGGGGGAGGTGGGGAGGAACATTGATTGGAAAGGAACGCAACAACCCTAATCCTGCCCCCTTTAACTTCCTTCTGTTTCCAAAACTCAAAGGGCAACTAAAAAAAAAGCCTGTTTTTGAAAAATTAAGGAAGCTAAAACTGCTGCTACAAGCTGGTTACAAACGAGGAATGATGGGTTCTTTAGAGAGGGATTAAATGGATAGAAACACCGTCTCAAGAAATGCTTTGAGAGAGACGGAAACTCTTAGGCTGGCGAGAAAGTCCTGACTCACTCAGGAAGCGGAGAGAAAACAACAAAATTTTATGGGGCAACATCAACATTTATTCTTTAAAATAAAGTCCATTATTCTCTACGATCTTCTTCCAGCGATCAGACGGCATCCGAATCTGTCCCAGATACCAGTTAGCTGGTTTAACATAACATAACATAACATAATTTCACGGATGACAAAAGCCACAAGGGCCTTAACAAAGGTCATCCGCATCCGTCAAAACCCACCCACAAAAAGCACCATTACCAGGGAAAGACAAAATCAAAGTCCCCCACAATATGGAATCCTAAAACTGTAAACAAGCTTTCTCTTCCTAAGTGAGCCAGGACTTTCTGGCCAACCATATATGTTAAAAAAGTAATTACTTCAAGTTTGTATTTTTTAATTTAAATGATTTCTTGGAAAATTCCGCGAACATTTTAACTACCTCTCGTATTAGATTCAGTTACTTGCTTGCCGGCGATAAGCAGCGTCTGATGAATGTTCGATGCAGTGTGAATGTTGGTAATCATTGTTGTATTGTCCGCATTCCAACGCTGCGTCGAATTCAATTCTTTCCTATTCCACGTGTATTTTGGTCTTCCATATCTGAGAGAATGAGTTGAAGGAAAGCAAGAAACGAATTACTGTAGAAAATGTTTGCAACTCCAAACCTCATTGCCAGGAAGACCCAATGGAAGCCTCCAGGAGCAAATATGTACATAGCGCACAAGTACTGGAAGGCATCAATTTGAAACCCCGTGCAGGATTCTCTCTCTCTATGTGTAGGTGCCCATGTGTACCTATCATCTTGATAGATATATGGGAATGAGCATTTGCATTCACGACCTCTATGATGTTAAATTGCATTCAAGTTATATATAACTCAGCTGCTCTCACCCCACCACCCACCTTAACCCCTAAACACGAACTGCGAATAAATCTTCGACGCTCATTTGGCAACAATAACAACCCAACCAGCGCTCAATGGATTCCCCTTTCCCGCGTCTTCGTTTGGCCTCGGCTGCCCATTATTGCATACACAGCTTTCCACAATCCTCACCCAATGGGCATCAAACCTCGACGTCCTTATGGCTCGCCTTAAATGGTCCTTAATTGGAAAGGAAAGTTAATATGGCAATATATAAATCGCAATAAAACTGATTTAAAAAATGGACAAGCCATCACGCGTGCATCGGACAATTTATTTCGAAAATTCGTTTCCATTTTTTTAATAGTCCGAATTAAAGTAATGCTGGTTATAGTGAATTATTCACCCAAACGTTTTTACAGAAGATTTACAATGGAATTAATAATGAACAAATTATGAGGAAGACATAAAATCATTTTATATTTGTATTTGGTCAATTCCTTTTTTATTTATTTAACAAAGTTTAACACCCTCCTTCACCCTTTGTTGGTTCTATCCAGGCGTTGAAAACGTAATAGAAGATTTCAAAGAGGTGCAAAAACACGAAACGAGAAGAACCCCTGTCATTCTTTGGGCGCTGGGGTTGGGCGGGCACGCCGCTCCTACAGATTTCAGTTTTAACAAGGGCATTACCCGGTTACACCAGGCACCCTCTTGCGGCAAACCCAGGAGATAATGCAGCATTTTGTTCATGTTTAGCATTATTTTAAGGATAAAAATCAAATAACTCTGAAGTTATATTTATATTTAAATAAGTATTTATTTAATAATTTAATAAGTAATATAATTTACACCAGTTTCTGCCATAATCTTTGAGGCTGTTTCGACACTTCTGTCGTAGACATCTTAAATATTTTTTTAATCAGTGTCGAGATTATATATATATATATATATATATAGATATATATATATATCAGAAATAGTCTGCCCCCTTCCCCTATTATTTAAATTATAGCGCTAACTTGCTAAGCCACAAGTTACTTTTCCAGACGCCTCTTAATGGCACACGAAATATTTTGTCCTGCCAAAAGTATCACATTTACATTACAGCTCATTAGCGCGTTGCCAACATCGAGATCAATCTTGTTTTTGTATTCGCGTAGAGGATTAACCTATCCATGTCAGGAAATCACCACATCCTGTATTGACGTACGAACGAATATTGCAATCTAATCCTATTAGCCCATTAACGGATTACTGTTTAGAACGAATGGTAACATCCCTCTGTAACGGAATACCCCACCCCTTTTCCTAACCTGCTCAATCATTATTTTGTTTCCATGATAACAGCTCTCTTGCTAATTTATTATTGGTTGATCTATAAAACTATTAGTGCCTCCATTTTATTTTACTTATTTAATTTAATGTCATTAGCAAATTATCATTAATTCTATTCATTCATTCACTAGTCAATTAACTATTCCAGTCTCTACTAATGATCAATCGTACTCTTCAGACAATTAGTTAATCAAAAGCGTTGAGTCAAAAAACATCGTTGTGCTTACAGGTGAGTTTAGACAGGTAATAATTAAAGAGTTTCGATTTCCAATAAACCACTAAAATCTATAAAGTCTGAATTATCCCTCCCTTCTAAGTCACATCACTCACAAACATCAACAGAGAAGATAAGATAACAGATGACAGAACCAATGATCGGACGACGACGACGATATATATATATATATATATATATATATATATATATATATATATATATATATATATATATATATATATATATATATATATATATATATATATATATATATATATATATATATATATATATATATCCAACAAACCGCAAGAAATAGAAAACGGGAAAATCTTTCTTCGGAAGTATTATTTCCTAATTCGCAAAAATTCCGTACAGGGATGGGATTTGAACCGTGCCCACTGAGGCAGTGTGCTCGCTGCCTCAGTGTGCAGTGTGTACGGAATTTTTGCGAATTAGGAAATAATACTTCCCAGGGAATATTTTCCCATTTTCTGTTTCTTGCGGTTTGTTGGATTCATTTTCATCATTCTTTCGCGTTCATGAAAGATTCCAAAATCGCAGAAGATTGCGGATGGCCGAAGCCGTCATCATTCAAATGAAGAAACCGGCAGCTTCAGCCTGAAACCATACTCCCGACATCTCGGCGTCCCCGAGTTGACCGCCGTTAAAAGAAGCACGTTTTCAAACTCTATTTTCCTTTGCCTCCTTTGCCAGAGAACTAGATCGGAGCGACAAATATTCAGATTCAAGATTCAAGATAGTATAAAGTTAGAATGTGGAGAGAATGATAGGATAGATATAAAATATTGTGTAAAAAGTATGTGTTGATGGGATGAGAATGAGTGTAAGATGAACGATGAGATGAGGATGATTCTGTTTTTGTTAACTTTAGACCGAGGACGCGTCCTTCCGTGGAGTATGGATATGCTTCTCCAACGACTCTTACTGCAGCTGTTTTCCTTCTGTTTACGGGTATTATTTTGAATTTGTCTTTGTTTGTATTTATTTTGTTTATTCGTTCATAGTCATTGATGTTTTTTATCTCCCTCGCTGTTCTTTGAGCTACGTCTCGGGGGTTCTTCCTGTCGCTGGTGATTATTTGTGTGATGTTATCCGCCAGTTGGATGTACATCGCACATTCGTGGCAAATTTTTGTAATACTTATGTTCGCGTAGGAATACTATATATAATGTAGCAATTTTTGAATAATTCCTTCTTTTTTCTTCTTTTTTCTTTTTTTTCTTTTTTTACTTTACTCTCGCGGATCTCGAAACAGCTACAGCCAGTGCTTTACCTTCCTAACACATAGAAGTGTTACTTGTTTTCAAGCTTTTATTGACTTCAACGAGAACTCGAAGTGAAAAACCGAAGTGACAAAAGTGCAAAAACAAAATAAATACTAAATATTGCCTAATACGGTAATTAAACATTCAAGCGCCAAAGGGAATTAATATTAGATAAGTGCCCAGATTCTCGTCAAACTCTGGAAGTGTTATAATCAGTGAACACGGGAAATATACTTTAACAAACATTGTTCGCCTGGTGCATTTAATACTACAGTGGGACCGATTGCCCCAAGTTTAAAAGCAAGTGATCAACTTAGTGAACTCCAAGCTTATTCTCCTCAAGTAATTAAACTCATTTAATCATTAGAATAAGTGCTCCCACCGGTACCCTCCAACAAACAAAGTGAAAAACAAGTGATTTTTAATAAGTTGAGCGCACCACCGGAAACTTGAGTGTAAATAATTAACAATCCACTTACACCGACCCCTTACCAAGCTGTGCAAGTGAACAATCAGAAGAAATTTGTAAAGGGCTATATACTTATCAAAGAAGAAAACTCAGAAAAAAGGTACATGGACAAGGACATAGAAATTTTCTTTTTTCTATTTTTTTTCCTACTCCGTCCCCCCTATCCAACTAGGTCTCTAAATATAATTACATACAAGTAGGTAAGTCATAATTACCGTCCCCCCTTCTAGTGTCCTCTATTAATACAACTGTAAGGGTATCATGGTTCACTAAAAATCCACTACAAATATGCGGGAAACTACAAGGATCCCTCTCAAAGCCCTAACCAGAGAAAAGCCCGACAGAGGGACAGTTTTCGCAACAATATATTCCAAACTCAATATTGCTTTCGTTAGATTAATTGAGAATCCCTAAGGCTATGTAGCAATCTGCCAAAATGAGAAGGATGTCGAAGCCCCTACGGCACAAAAGTCAGTGGACGTGCTAAAAGATATCGGACTAGCTCCCAAAATCCCTTCCCAAATACTGGCCCATAGAAGCATGATATGTAGGCATCTAGTGCCTATGGGTAGGTTCTCATGATTCGGAAGAATTACAAAAGGAAATTGAATCCAACCACAGCTAGGCGACAGTGATTGAAGTAATAAAATTTAGAGAACATACGCATGTCTTTAAAGTCGTTTTTAGTGACACAGGTATGGCTCAAAAAGCAACTGAGACAGGACTATTGGCATTCAACGCGAGGATCACTCCCGATCAAATAGAGAGGGAGGAATTCACAGAGATTCAGATCTGTTTCAGATGTTACCGCATGGAAGACCATCCCACAGGAGCATGCAAACAAGAGACAGAAAAATGCTCTGAATGTAGTGCGGATAACTACAATTGGAGGAGCTGCAATAGCGAGCGGAAAAGGTGCCTGAATTGCGGCGTAGACCACTGCAACCTCGCAATGACATGCCCCTTCAAGAAAAACATGATAAAAAAGAAGAAAGAGGAAAAAAGACAGGAAGAAGAGCAAAGGAGGAATAACACGTACGCCCAGGTGGCGAAAACAGCCAAGGCAGAACCAACCAAGGAAAATACTGTGTTACACGTAAAAAATAAAAATTCCACGCCCACATTGCGAATCTTTCTAGACCAGGGACTTTCAAGACAGAACTTAATATGATGCTAAAAAACAACGGAATGCCACAAATGTGGTTCCCCAACAATCCTCCATCAGAAGAAGTTCTGAAATTTAAACTTGTTGAACCCACACAGGGTCAACTACCTACTCAAGCAGGAAGAAACGCATCCAACTGCAGGGATCCAAGGATTGCTGCACAGGAAGCGAGAAAGAAAGCGGAAACAGACAAGAATCAAGAAAAACAGGATGATAATGCACAAGAGATGGTAACATAAACTGAGCAGGAACAAATAATAAGAAAAAACTCAGAACGTGCAGCCAGAGAACAAAAGAGGTCAAACAGCCAAACAGAGGAAAAGATCCTCAACGTCTACCGTGAGGAAAAAAACATCAGATTAATGCTAAAAGAATAAATCTCAAACTTTTCGCTAAAGGAAACACTCTCTATCCCAAGGAACACCACGCTGAGGCCATCACCAAGGGAATTATAAAAGAAAAAATCAAATGGCAATACGAGGATCAAATACCAGAGAACCAGGTCGAAAAGGCCCTCTATCAAGGAAATACTAACTACACTCCAGAAATATTCAACAATATCTCTCAGAGTGAATTTAATAAAAAACGAAACGGTAAATGCAGAACACCCCTCACAAGGCCTCAGGGTCAAAGCAAGACAGAAGAGAAGACTAAAAAAAGGTACAATCAAGGTAAAACAAAACAACAAGAAAAACAGAAACATTCTACACAATGGACACTACAATTAGAAACCTAAAAATAATGTATATGAACGTAAATGGTTGGACAAGAAAAAGTTCCGAATATGGAAACATTATTTAGAACCTTGACCCAGATACCATTTTAATATCCGAACACGGCATCGATACGAAAAACAAAGAGATGAAAATATTTAGGTGCCAAGTGTATACAACCAACCATACAAGTGAGGCCTTCGACGGAACGGCGGTAGCAATCCGAAAAGGCCTCATGCACAAACTTATACCACAATTGGAGGAGTCATACGTAGCAATAAAGGTCTAAACTACCATAGCGCCCCTAATTATGGCTACTGGGTACCAACCCCCAAGAAGAGGGTACATTACTATCCACAACTTCTTGAAGCTGTTTGCCCATAAGAAAACGGTGATGTTCGCTGGTGACCTAAACGCAAGATGCAGGGCCGCTTAGTACACCAGCACAAACGCGGCGGGACGAAATCTGGAACTTTTTCTAGAGCGAAACATAGCAGTGCGCATTGAACCAGAGTTCCCGACCTATTACTCAGCGATAGGTGCATGTGGGGAAATTCCACGTGGAATTTCTTTTCCAGCACTTAAGTGATGTCCTTGCGCTGGAGAAGATTCTAGAAGTTGGTTAGGCTTAAATTTGTAAGGCCTTCCCCCCGCCTTCCACAAGCGGTAGCCTCGAACCGCGTCCACCACGGTCTTCCTGTACGCGGGTTAGAATTGCATTGGCGTGAAGATTCGAGGACATTTGAGAGAAGCGCTGTTCCCCCCCCCACGGAAGTGAGCCTTGGATATATATAGGGTTCTTCTTCCATGTGGCAGACACAGAGTTGAGGAGTCTCGCCCGGACCCAAGAAGATTCGCCTAGTTCAACGTCAGGTGCTAACAGCAAAGAAAAGTGACGGCTAAACTATTTGTGTGTTGGAATTAGCCCCAGCGAGTGAGGTAATTCCATTTAACGATCGCTACCGAGCGATTTTTCCGACTCCACTCATCAACTCCTGTCAAAACCCTCCTCGTTCGCCCCTCGTTTTCGAGGGGCCAAAATACTCTCCCCTGGACTGGACGTTACCGCCCCCCCCCCTCTTTTGGAGAACCGTCATCACGTTAACTTATCACTCAGAAGCTCCGGGCGCTCTCGCCTCACGTGCAGAAGACATCCGTGAAGCCTTACCCTGACGTTTCACCCGGAATACTTCGTAAGCCAACCCATCTACCCCTTCAGTAACCCATTTGAGTTCATCCTTCCTTTTGAATAGTCTCCTTCTGTAATACATTAAATTTTAACTTTAGAGCCTGATGCATAACTACAATTCCCCCCCCCCTCGTTTACCAGTGTAATTTTGCCTAGTAATTCTCTGATGTAATTTTGCCCATTAATTCTCTTATTTTTATGTAAATAAAATTATAGTTTTGTACATGCCTCTTTAAATAACCTTGAGCTTTGCCATTGCCTAAATTTTACCTGACCTCGTTGCCCTCTTATCTCGTTGTTTCGCGCGTTGAAACTAGTGGCGTTCCGTTTCTTGTCGGCTCGCATTTAAGTTATTGGTCCGTCCCCCATAGATACAATATGGTATTGATATAATATAATGTCATACCACGACAGTGCAACTAAGCCCGACATAGTATTAACAAGTTCAAGTTTTCCTTACAACTATCACATCGCCCCCGGACCCGTGATACCCAGCTATCACGAAGCAGTAACCATCACACTCTCACCAAGCCGAATTTAAATCCCAATAAGGTAAAGGAAGTAATATGCGCGAGCAGACTGGGAGGCATACCAAACCGTTTCCCAGAACTACGTCCCGGCAAACCTAGAGGAAGCTATGCCAGAAGAAATATATGAAGAACTAAACTACCTTACAACGAGAATATTGGAGTCAGATAGAAATACTATCCCAAAGATTAAATATTAAACCCTACCAGCTCCAAAATGGACACCGGAAATATTTGCTATTCAAGAAGAATACAGAGGCTTAGTGGACGCAATCAACAGATGGGGACCAAACAGTGACCTCCACCCGATGAGGCGGGAAACAAAAGAACACCTCCACCAGCTGATCATACAGCAACAATCAGAAATCTTGAGCCGACTCATTCAAGAACTCGATGAGGAAATGGACCCCAGAACATTCTGGCAAACAGTGAAGAGGTTCAGAGGAAAGCCAGCAAACAAAAAACCTAATATCAAGAACCTGAAGAGTTAGAAATAAAATTTAGAGAATACTGGTCGAATATATTTAAAATTTCCCCTGAAGAGGAAGAAAATTTCCACACAAAATTCGGGAACTAGATATTAGACCAGTTAAATGAAGTAATAGAACGAACATATCCGTTCAATAACGCTTCAGCAGAGAGACCCATGATGGGCCTAGGGAAAAAGATCTTCCTACAGGAGTTAAACGAAACCCTAAAAACGTTTAAGCAGCGTGCCCCAGGTCACTCAGGCTTAACGAAGGCCAACTTTAGTAACGCTCCACACAACATAAAACAAGGACTAATTAACATCATGAACGTGGCCCTCAATATGGAAAACTTTCCCGATGTCTGGAAAATATAAAAAATTATATTCATTCTTAAGTTGGGGAAGTTTCCAATCTCCTCAGCAGACTACTGGCCGATCTCTCTCCTCGAATTTGGAGGAAAAATTTTCGAAAAAATCATCGCCAACAGGGTGAAATCCTACCTGGAAGCCAATAACCTGCACAATCGTCAACAGCACGGATTTAGAAGGCAGAGAGGTACGGAGACAGCACTGGTGATGATAACAGAGAAATTAACCCAAATAGAAAAAGAGAAGAAGCACGCTGATCTAGTATTGAGGGACGTCAGGAAAGCATTCGACAAAGTGTGGTGCAGAGGAATAGAGTTTAAGATCCTCCAACTGGGAGTTAATCCCAGATTGGAGAAAATAACCTGTGATTACGTCATGGACAGAAGAGCATTCGTCAAGATCGGGGAGTACTAAGGACCAGAATTTCAACTGGAAGTGGGCGTTCCCCAAGGTGGGCGTTTGAGTGTACTGCTCTACTCGATATTCACTAGAGACCTCACTAGTCCTAGGCTAGTGGAATCTTTGTAGATCCAGTTCGCCGACGACGTTACACAGATAGTAGGCTCCCCATATAAAAATGAAAGAAAAATGGCAAGGATGACGGCAAATGAAATTGAGAACCTAAATATATACGAACGCCGCTGGAAATCGCGACAAATTTGAACAAGTTTACCATCATTCCAGTCAAAAGAAGCAAAATAGCACCAATTTACGCAGAGTATGAGAGGTATCCATACAAGAGAGAAGGCACAGTGTTAGGCTGAAAAATATATGCCAGTGGATATAAGGACCACATAGACGGCATAATTGGGCATACGAGTCAAGATATAAGAGAATTATATCGATTCAGAAACCTAAGAAAAAACAATAAAAAGAAAATTTACTCTGCCTACATCAGATCAAAATTACTGTATCCTCCCCGTGCCACTAGCGGCCATCCTAAAGACTTGGATGATGGAATTGCAAAGAGTGAAAAATAAAGCACTCTTAATAATAAACAACGCTATGAAAAGGGACAGAAAACGCCAACAGACACTACATGAAGAAACCAACATCAGGGCGATAAACAAGACCTAGGTACCAGAGCCCTCAATATTTGGCAGAAGGTGGAGAGGAACTCCGACCCAGATTTCACCAAGAATCACTTCGGAATTCCCGACCTACTACAGAACCAAGCTAGGAAAAGATTTTCCAGCAGCAGAAGAGCTGAGCGGCACAATCAAGACCCGATCTATGCATAAACTACCGAATAAGCAATATATCCCAAAGACAATAAATACAATCGACAAAGTCACAGAACACACACACACAAAAGGCTTGAAAACTACTATGTACAAATATTTTTGTACAAACTAATAATCATAGAATTTTATCAAATTAAAAAATTAATTTATTTATATATATATATATATATATATATATATATATATATATATATATATATATATATATATATATATATATATATATATATATATATATATATATATATATTATATATATATATATATATATATATATATATATATATATATATATATATATATATATATATATATATATATAGAGGGTCTTTCAACAAGGACGCTCGAGCTTTGTCAGGCGATAGTGGCCATGTTGTTAAAGCGAATCTGGCAACCTCACTGTGAACTGTTCAGTAGCACCTGGCAAGTTAGGATGGAAGGTTATAGCGTTAAACAGCGTGTGCAAATCATCAAATGTTATTATAAAAATCAGTACTCCTTTCGACAAACGTTCCGCGCATTACTTGATTCCTATCCTTACCACAGCGACGAGGCCCATTTTTGGATGAATGGATTTGTGAACAAGCAAAATTGTCGGATTTGGCACGAAAACAATCCACATGAGATACACCAGCATCAATTGTATCCCAACAAAGTCACTGTTTGGCGCGGATTTTCGTCTAACGGAATCATCAGTCCGTATTTTTTAGAGAACAAAGATGGGATTGCCATAACCGTCAACGGCGATACCTACAGATCCATGATAAGCAACTTCTTGTGGCCTCAACTAAATTATATGCCTGATATGGATACTGAAGACATGTAGTTCCAACTGGACGGCACTACGTGTCACACTGCACACGCCACGATAGACATTTTGCACAAGCGATTTCAGGGCTGGGTCATCTCGCGCGGCGGCGACGTCAACTGGCCACCGAGATCTTACGATTTAACACCATTAGACTATTTTCTTTGGGGCTACTTTAAATCGCAGGTCTATGTAAATAATCCGCAAACAGTTGATGTCCTCAAAGTCAACATAACGAACACCATCCAGCAAATTAAGCCAGATTTATGAGACAAAGTCATCGAAAATTGGACCTCCCGACTACGTTCCACCAAGCGAAGCCGTGGCGGACATTTGAACGAGGTCATATTCCACACTTAAATGCCATAGAATGTACTTTCAAATTTAAAATTAATTGAGTGCATATATCACACACAACTTGTTTTATTTACATTTAAAAATTGAGCGACCTTATTGAAAGACCCTATATATATATATATATATATATATATAAATATAGATATATATATATATATATATATATATATATATATATATATATATATATATATATATATATATATATATGAGAGAAACACAAATGTTAGAAAACTTTAAAGCCTGGGAAGCTAAATTAACAAAGATGTAAGTAAAACAACAAATACACTAGCGTAAAGAAACACAGAGATACCCTTTCTTATCTAGCCCTTATGCCCAAATTTCACCACTAAACCTTTCACTAACTAACTAACTATTTCTTTATCTATCTAATTTCTCCACCTTTTATGTCCAATGTCCAATGAATAATTCCATGACGGCCAAATATTCGACTACTACGCTATGTTGACAACCTTGAGATAAAGAATTTTTACTTGCTTAGTAACGGACTTTGAGCACCACCTACATAGAAGAGCGCCTATTCTGGAAGTCTTGCGGTGAATTACGCTTCACCTTTCGAAAAGATAAATACTTATTTTTCATCGAAGATTCATAATTCAATGAGGGCTTAAGCACCTCTCTGCTCCCGTCCATCGTCCTGCGTGTGAACCTGCTCGTATGTCTGCTATTCATTGATTTCGTTTTAACTATGCCGGCCACTTGGACTGACATAATTAAGGGCTTATGTGAAAATTGGTTTGAGGTCTATCCCACAGCAGAAGTGTAAGTTAGAAATTACCTCGAAACTGTGGCATAACTGCGAGTCCCGGACGGAGGAGAGATCCTCATCCCCCGGGGGACCCGGCCAGAATCATAGAGAGAAGTACACACGTCTCTGTGTAGTTGGATGCAGTTATGGCGTAAGTACACGAAAGGGGATGGCAAAACTTTAGCGGTCGTTGATTCGGCCGCTACTGCATCAAGTCTAACAAAATTCACCCCTCTTGAGGTTCCCACTCGAGACCCATCCCATCTATCCATCATCCATCATTCTGGCAGCAAACGAGCGGGGGGGACAACAGGAAAATGGACGGGGGCGTTTTCTCACCATTTCTTTGGACTCGTACCCGAACGACCTGCCTTATCCATACCTCCTTTACCACTTCATAACTTTCTTTTTCACTCCAAAACACCATAATTACACTTTGGTTTCAGAAAAAAGAAGACATTACAAGAGGACATAGTAAGGATAACGAAGACTATGGAGACCCTCACTAAGAGGGTCCCCCTAAGGACCATCCCAAGAAAGAGAACCCCCTCGAGAAAAGGCACCTGTGCGAAACCTTCTACCTCAAGCTAAAAGTGGCAATAGTGAAACTTACTGAAGTTTCATCTGGTTTCATCGTCCTATGTGCCGAGACCAAGGACGTAGACCAGCTCATATCGGTAGAGGGAGCGAGGGTCCTACGGAACACTGACCTAGAAGCAAAAATCCCTCCACAAGTGGCAGCAAATAGAAGTGTTATCTGCCGCAAAGTGGAGAGCTGGGTGGGTGAGCATACATCCGAGGAACTCAAGAAAGAGATCACCAAGAGCAATCCCTGGGTCCAAGTTCGCGAAATAATCAAATTTCTCGAACATACCCACGTTTTTAAAATAACATTCGCTACCACAGAAATGGCCAAAAAAAATGGACTCAGAATGGAATACTGGTATTCAATATGAGAATACCAGGCGAAAATATACAGCAGGAAAAATTTAATAGCATACAAATGTGCTTCGTATTCTACAAACTCGAAGAGCACACGACAACGACATGCCCAGACAAAAACAAACTGTGGTGCAGTGAATGCGCGACAGAAGGGCACCGATTTGACAAATTCGAGAGCACTAAGAAGAGATGCTTAAATTGCAAAGGGAACTGTCCCAAGCGCCGCAAAATTATTAAAAGAAAAGAAGAAGAAGAAAGGAAAGCCAAAGAAACTACATACGCGAACGCCGCCCCCCCCCCCCAAAAAATGCGGAAATTTAGCCTGCATCTGCACTTGTACAGATGAATATGACGGGAGATTTGAGTGCAAAGATATTAATCTGCATTACCCCCGCAAATGTGGCGAATGCAGTAAAACCGAGCTGCTATAAGCAGGTACTGAACGCTCTCCTGAAGGCGAATAATCTCCCTTCAGGAATTATGCCTGAAGAGCCCGAATGCTCCAAGACATTCAAGGACTCAGTCATAAAGAATAATAGCGTCAAGTCGTGACTGGAGGGGATTATTGAAGCTCCCTTTTGTGAGGAATCCGAAGAGGACGACGAAGAGGAAAAGGCTGAAAGTGAGGAGGGATTCTCCTCTTCTTTCAACGAAGAGGGCTTCTGCACCCGTATACGAGCTACGAAGAGCAGGTCCAAAACCCCGAGTCTCCTCCGAAAAAGGAAAACCCTGGGCCAAGTAAAACCGCCCCCAAGAAGAATAAGAATAAGAAGAAACATAGGTAAAAACAATTCACCATGTTACAGAACGCACTGAAGATACTGGAAATGAATACCAACGGCTGGACGACGAAAGGAATTCTTTACGGAAATATATTCAGAGAAATTGATGCGGACATCATCTTAATTTCAGAACACGGGATTGACACGCGTAGTGCAGAAATGAAAATCTGGAACTACGATGTGTTGATCACAAATTATTCGCAGCAGCGATTCGACGGAGCCGCTATTCAATAAAGAAAAGGATTAAAATGCAAGCAAATAAGAAATCTAGAAGAACTCGACTTAGGAAAGTTGGTCATTGCTACCGGATATCAACCGCCAAGGAGATATGTGTTACCAATTCACACTCTCACTGGCCTATTTGGCAGAAGAGCCCCCACTAGATTAATGGGGGATCTGAACGCCAGATGCCGAGAATCCGGTAACAGGACCTTCAACGGTATAGGAAGAAGCCTGGACCTGTTGCTGGACAGAAATATTGCCTAGCGAATAGGCCCCAAATTCCCCACATATGCCAGAGCAGGAAATGCCACAAAACCAGACATCTGACTGGCGAATCGTCAGCTGCTGTTCAATTACTACATGAAACCAGTCCAGTTACCATGTACTAACCATACAGGGATCCTACTCACTATCAACAGGAACCCTATACAAGTTCCAGCTGTTGTCAGAAAGAACTACAAAAGAGCAGACTGAACACGGTAAGCGCACCTTCTCTAGGCCTACGATCCGCCTAACTTGGACGAGGCAATTCTCGAGGAGATTGACGAGGCACTCGGCGACCTCGATAACCATCTCATCAACGCAGATAGGGCTTGTATCCCTAAATCCGAGTATAGGACCAACTCTACCTACGGATAGACCGAATATATGAAGCAATTATACCGTGAGCTGAAGTAATTGTATGAAATCAACATCGTAAATGCGTCAGTTCACCCAATGCAGCGAAGTAAAGAAGTCAAAGACGAACTGAACCAGTTGATCCTCGAACAACAGGTGTAGAAGAAGGGAGGACGCGATCGATAGCCTTGATCACGAAACGACTCCCAAAGATTTTAGGGAAAAGATCCGAAATCTTAGAGGATCGACTGGGAAGAAGAAGCAGTAGATCGACCTACAAAAGGAAGATGGAAACATCGAAACGGAAGAAGGAAGAATTGAAGAGATATTCCGAAGTTATTGGGAAAAGATCTTCAGTATAACTGAAGAGGAAAACAAAGACTATGACCAGAGTTTGAAAGCAACATTATTGGCGAGCTTAACGAACAAATACACAAGACGCACCCTCACCACCAGGTGGAAAAACAGCGCGATGGAGACGCCGAGATTACCGAAGAAGAACTATTGGCGCGCTCCGCTCATTCCAACAAAAATCCCCAGGGCAATCGGGGCTTACAAAGCTTAATTTTGAAAAGGCACCAGCCAATGTCATCAAAGGGATGAGAAGAAGATATAACAACCATCTGAACATGGGATACATTTCAGATGCGGAAAAACGGCTAAGATGATTTTCTTGCCTAAGCACGGAAAGAACCCAACGTTGAAGGAGAGCTATCGGCCAATTTCACTTCTAGAATTTGGCGGAAAGCTCTTCGAGAAGATCCTCAACAAAAGACTGGTGTCTCACCTGGAGGAAGACTCCCTCTACAACCAACATCAATTCGGGTTTAGGAGGAAGCGAAATACGGAGATGGCGATTAATATCATCACGGAAAAGCTAGCCCAAGCAAAACGGGAAAAGAGTTACCTGGACATTGTTTGTCGGGATGTATCAAAGGCATTTGATAAGGTGTGGCAACGGGGAATACAGTACAAGATCTTACGACTGGGCTTAAGTGAAAACTTAGAAAGAACTCTTTGTGACTATGTCATGGAGAAAGT
Organism: Ceratothoa steindachneri; assembly: GCA_963969495.1. Taxonomy (NCBI): domain Eukaryota; kingdom Metazoa; phylum Arthropoda; class Malacostraca; order Isopoda; family Cymothoidae; genus Ceratothoa; species Ceratothoa steindachneri. The sequence goes on from OZ018320.1 coordinate 193,719,381, forward strand.
GGCGTACATCAGTTTAGGGTGCACGGATGGACCAAAGTTTCCGCTCACTGCGGGCCTCCCGCAGAGGAGGGAAGCTATCCTCCACTCTGTATTTGATTTACCCTGCTGTTGTCCCAGCCCCTGTAAGCCCCACTTGCCTCAACATTCAATTCGCCGATGATTTCACCCAGATAATCACTTCTCCATGGAGGAATGCGCCTTGGCAAGCTTGTATGACAGCAGCAGAAATTGAAAATCTTAACACCTACGAGGCCCGGTATAAGATCCGCACCAACCAGGAAAAGTTCAAAGTAGTCCCCATAGGCAGGAGACTACTTTACGACGTCAGGGTGGGGGATAGACGATATCCCTACACCACGGAGTGCAATGTACTCGGAATGAAAATTACTTCATACAGGTACAAGAACCACGTCCAAGAACGAATCACCAAGGGCACTGCTGCAGTTAATACTCTATATAGGTTCATAAATCTTCGTCAAAGCAATAAGAAAAATATGTGCAGTGCACTTGTAAAATCGACGCTGCTATACCCCGCTTCCCCCCTTTCATGTGTCTCGAAGATTCAAAAGAGGAAACTAGAAATGATGAAGAATAAATGTATGTATTTAATTACAGGTACACGCAGAAGAGAAAGAAGACGCCAGGAAGAGCTGCACCGGGAAACGGGGTTAAGTCCCGTTAACATTGTCATAGAAGAACGGACAAGGAATATGCTGGAAATGTTTAATCACGAATTGGACGATGAAATCGTCCAAATAATTGACCAGAACAGAAGAGGAATAAGTCGCGCTGGATTTCCAAGCTCCGTCGGGGTTTTAGCTGGCAGAGCAGAAGTGCCGTTCTACGCATGATAATAGAAATGTTTTTGCCCTAAACCAATATAGAAAAACCCGACTAAGAAAAAGCAAACCTAACTAGGAAACCTCACCAATTGCTACAAATTCACCGATGAAGACTCGAATTTACCGATGAGGATCGAAATTTACCCAAGAAGACATCCACGAAAAAAACAACAACACAAATTACACACATTACAAAATATACGAAAAAACAAAGACTCTAAGCAAACCAATAAAGTAATTAATAAAGCAATTATTACCACAACAGCAAATGCGCATATCATATCCAAAGACATTAATTGATTTTGAAGACAAATGGCTTGAACGCCATATTATATATATATATATATATATATATATATATATATATATATATATATATATATATATATATATATATATATATATATATATATATAACTTAAGGACAACAAAGGAACTACAAAAACCCAAATACTTAAAAGCGATAGGCCTGATCACCAGGCTCTAGCATCTCTTTACACCCTTCCACATTTCTTTCTCTTTTCACCGCTATCTGTCCACACACCCTTACTCTTTTCCCTACCTACATCTACTCTTACAGCACATGAATAATTCCATTTTTTCCATTTTTTCCATTCCCAGAAGATGACCTATCATGGTCGAAAGATGTCTAGGAATAAAGAATGTCATTCGCGGATGTTTTTTCTCGCCTCAAAGACCCCGTTAAAACCTTGTAAGAAATATTAGGAAAACACAAGTTAAAATTAAATTAATAACGCTGCCACAGCTGTGGAATTCAATAGAACCTGCATACAACATGGCCTTTTACCTAATTATATATATATATATATATATATATATATATATATATATATATATATATATATATATATATATACTCTTCAAGAATTTGATGGGACACGGTCCAAAATGCCTCTGAGGTGTCCGCCGGGAGCTCTTTATATAGTCCTTGCTGGTTTTCTGGATTGCTGGATGAGCTGCCGGTGTGGCGAAATAAAGGTTTCTGAAGGTCCTGGACACCCCATCAGCGATGTTGGAGCGGAGCGGACTTAGTCGATGTTGAACGAAACCCTCTGGAAGAGCCTGTTGAGAAACGTTCTGGACGAGGATGAGAAACGATGAAGAATGTCCGGAGGGTAATACAAATGGGCGAGATGTTATCGGACAACAGACGTCCCCGAGGGAGAAGAGCCTGCAAGATTCAAAGGGCCAGGGTTTTCAGGAGAAAGATTTTCTCTAATCCTTAGCGCGAGGCCTCAAGGGCCAAGGAAGAGCCAGGGATGGCAAAGCCTAATCCAGACGGAGAAGCATCGCAGTAATCAAGGAATTTGGAGGCAAGGGAGCGTTTCCATCTGAACCACTTAGTTGTAATGAGGGGCTTCAGGGGAAGCACGTCATTGTGGATTACCAGGTGCTGTTGTTTCACGCATAGCCCAAACAACAAGGAGGGCAGTCTGATGACTGGTACGATGAAGTTCATGAGCCCCGCAAATGCAAAGCCAGAACTTCCAGCTCATGGTGCGACCATCTTGGCTGGGAGGTCCTCGTGAATGCCGATGTAGACCAGGCGGTAGCATAGATCCCGGATACACTTGGTGAGATTCAGATGTAGGGAACTGTCTCGCATGGTCTTGAAGCAGACTAGGAAGCTTTCGGGAAGCCCCAGCAGTAAGACATTGTCCAAATAGGTGAATGCCTTGCAGCCGTGGAGTCGGACGTAATGATTTATAGCAGAAACGAGGGTCTGCTGCATAAGATAAGAGGCGCTTGTTAATACCATGGGGAAGCGGGTGAATTAAAAGGCCTCATCTTCGATGACGAAGAGGAAGTGACGGCGCGCCTTAGGGTGTAGCTTCAGATGATATAATCCGCCCTTTAAGTCGAGCTCGCATGTCATATCACCCGGGACGGTGTGGGCAAGGCCCTTGGCGATCGAGGTGAGCTGGAAGGACGGAGGCTTGAAGGCGTCCGAAGCCTGGCACATGTCATCTACTACCCTCGCCGAGCCTCCATGCTTGGGCAACAGGAAGATGCGATGAGCAGATGAAATATGCCGTGACCGCTCAATGACGCCCGCATCTAAGAGCTGAAGCGCCACGGGGACTGTTTTGGGGTTGGAACGAGCCCAATGACGATATCTTTGTCGGAGATCAATCCTGATACCGTTGTTCTGAATACAACAAATGATATTATTAACAGGAGGGAAGACGGCATTTTCCCATCAATGATATGGAGTGTTCATTTGCCATGTGCAGCAAAGCAGCTCCAAACCATAAAACTACCTTCTCATTAATTTGGAAGAAAAGATTTATCATAGCCTCATCCGAATATATAACATTGTTTTAAATTCTTCTTCATTTGCAAGATGATCTCTGGCAAACTATAAATGGGTCGATACATACTTTTCATTAAAATGCTGGGGGGGGGGGGTGAGGAGCACCGGATCTTGGCAAGTTGGAGGTGATTCTATACTCGTGATGCTTTCGAATTATAGAACTTACAGTTGCATACGGCTTTCAACTCGCTCAGAAATAATCTTATAGGATAATCCATCTGAATGAAATTTAAATTTCTTTCGAATAGCTTGAGGAACTTATTTGATCTTTGGCATTGTTCAAAGCAAACTTCCTCCTTCTTCAATCGATACTTATCAATGAATGATAGTGCTAATATTCGGCAGTTCACATCAGTTTCGTTTCGAGAATTTTCTCTAATGTCACATCTTACTTTTTTTCATCGATTTTCTAAGATTTCTTTTATTTAATAACAATATTCTCGGATGTTGTTAGAGTGGTTGAAAAATTTTGCCCTGTTAATTTTTTTTAGCAGTAATTTTATATTATACAATGAAAATCTGTCTTATGTGTATTTCATTGTATATATATATATATATATATATATATATATATATATATATATATATATATATATATATATATATCGGTGTATGTTGGGAGCAGCTTCTCGTATATACATGTTTTGTTAAAGACTAGGTTGTATTTTGATTTTATCAATTTTATTTTGGAACGTTTCAACTGGCGAATGCAGTTTTTTTGTATCTGGTTGGAGATTAAAGATCAGTTGAGGAAGATCCATTTTATTTTTTACACCTTTCTTAAGGCATATTCAGACGGAAGTCTTCGTTATTGTTGATGCTGCGCTGATTTGGGGTTCACCTTGATTTTGCCTCCTTTACCGATGAGGTAGCTCATTGCTGGTCGTGAGCAGCGAAGAATAAAATTGATGGTATATTCACTCTTTGAAAGGATAGTAGTAGATAAAAAGATGGTGAAGTGGGGGGGGGGGTTGCCCTTGTTTTAGGGGCATCGTTAGCTTGCTTTATATTTTAATTGAGATCTTTTTCTTTTGTGTGAGTATTGCGTTTCTCATGTTTTCGTTTTGTGCGTGTTCTTCTTATTGTTTTTCAATGTATTTGTACTTCTTTCGTCTGTGTTATTTAGGCTGTGTGTTTGAGCTTTCAAGCCTTTGTAAGCTTGCAATTATGTGTTTATACTTCGTGTCAATGATCTTCTTTAGTTTTACATGTTATGAATTTATGAGTTGTCTTTTGTGTCACCATGGTGTGTGTTGCTGGTGTTTTGTGTTTTTAGGTGTAGATTGGTCTTATGTTCTCCTCCGAACAGACTTTGGTGCTCGGGAATCGCCGGTTACGACCGACTAGCCCGTGCAACCTGGCAGGGATGTTTATCCTGCGTCCAGTTATTCGTAACTCTGGTAGGATATCATTGGCCATTGTGGACCAGACTTTCTTGACCAATTTCTGGGTAGAGACATTTATCGGCTCCAGCTTCTGCCTGCGGTGCAGGTCCCTCTGCCGAAGTTGATCCCTTCTTCTGCATTTGTTTATGAAGAGGGACGCAGAGTTCTGTACTCGCTGGAGCCTTTTCATAGCTGTTTTGCTGGCCGTTTGAGTCACTACTGCGGGGTAGATAAGCTTAGCCCGGATGAACGACAGGTATAATTTCCTGATGTTCGCCGAACTGAGTTCTCTGAACCTGTATAGCTTAGAGATTTCTCTCTTCGCCATATTCCGCCTCACCGTGTAGTGCCTCGAGTATCCGCGGTCGGAGATTTTTAGGCCCAGAATGTTGCCTACGGCGGAGTAACCGTATCTCCTCCCATCAATCATGATGGGCCACGTCAACTCACGACCCAGCGGGAGAATTGTGAATTTCTCCCTGTTTGTCCGGATTTTCCACTTTTTCTCGAAGTTGTTGATGTTCGAGATCTCCGCGATGGTGTTGTTAGCCTGGTTCCTTGCTTTCCTTTCCCTACAGGGGACGATCTGAGTGATGTCATCTGCGTATTGCAGATACACCGCGTCCCCGTGGATTGGAGTAGGGAGGTCGATGGTAAAGAACAGGTAAAGCAAGGGACTCAGGCAGCTCCCCTGGGAAACGCCCGCTTTAAGTTGGAATTCTGGACCTTTGTGATCTTCTATCATGATACGCGCCCTTCTGTCCATGATAAGGTACAAAGAATCCTTTCCAGGACCGGGTTTAGCTGGAGACTTAGGATCTTGTATTGCAGTCCACTCAGCCAAACCTTGTCGAAGGCCTTCTTGCACGTCCCTCATCACGATGTCTACGTAGTGACCCTTCGCACGGCATTGCGCGATCTTTTCTGTCAGGAGCGCCAGGGCAGTTTCAGTGCCCCGTTTTGGTCTAAACCCCTGTTGTGCCGGGTTGTGCGCTCCTAACTCGTCGAGTTGATTTTGTAGCCTGCTGGCTATAATCTTCTCGAAGATCTTGCCGGGTACTTCTAGGAGAGAGATTGGGCGGTAGTTGGCCACTTGGTCTGGGGGCTTGTTCCCTTTCGGGATAAAGATGATTTTTGCCATCTTATACCCGTCTGGGAAGTAGCCTGTATTCAGGGAGGCGTTCATGATGTTGACCATTCCCTGAATAATTTGCCTAGGGGCATTCACTAGGTTGTTCTTAGTGAGCCCAGACCATCCTGGCGCCCTCTGTTTGAAGGACTTAATGGTGTTAATTGTCTCTTCAACAGTGATCGGGCGTCCGTGGTCAACCATCTCTCTCTCTCTAGACACTTGCGGGTGTGGGTGGGTCCTATGTATCATCGTTCCGAGGTCGTCGAGCAGTTGGTCTTCGAAGTCCTGGTCGAAATCGTCGTTCTCCTCACGTGAGATCGCAAAGACCTCTTTCCAGTGGTCCCTGAATCTTCTTTCTAGGGTATCCGGATCTTCTATGAATATGTCGCCATCTTTGATTTTAATCCCAGGCCTGGGAGGCAATCCCCTAAGTCTTCGGATGCTATTCCAAAAACGTACATGATTAGTCTCCCGGTCTAGCCTGCCAATGATTTCATCCCAGATTTCCTTCTGTTTCTCGAGTATTGTGTTTTTCATAGCCTCGCTTAGTTGTCTCATTCGGGCTTTCTTTTCCCGGGTTGGGCCTGTCCTACCAACTTCTTCATAAATTTCCCTGTGTTCCCTAGCGATGTCCCTCATTACATCCGTCCACCTAGGTTGTGGGAGCATTTTGTACGAGATCCTGGGGACGCATCTTTCGTCAGCTTGAATGAGGCGATTGGTGATGTTCTCAATCTCCTCATCAATTTCCTCCAGATTTGCGTCCTCCAGGTCAGCTGGGTGATATGCGCTGAGCATTTCTCTGTACTGCTCCCAGTTAGCTTTCGCATAACATTTTCTATGTGGAACGGGCCTGAGCAGTGGCGCAAGCGAAATAGTGGTGATAATAGGGACGTGATCGCTCGGGACTACTGGGCCAGGTTCGTTGGCGATGTTAAAGGGGAATTCCGGGCTTACCAACACAATGTCCGGTTTTGTCGCCGAACAATCTGTTAGATAAGTTTGGAAGTCAGGTCCTACTCTCTGGACTCTATTTCTGTCGAATAGTAGTTCTAGATTTCGTCCCCTTTGGTTAGCGCTCCTGTAGCCAGATGCACTGCAGCGGGCGTTTAAGTCCCCGCCTAGCAGCGCTAGTCTTTTGTGCCCGAACAGGGTGAAGAAGTTGTTGATTGGTAGGTACTGTCGCCTGGGTGGCTGGTAGGCTGCCACCACAGTTAGGCCACCAACCAGGGTCGGGAGCTCGACGGCCACGAATGATTCATCTAAGTCCGGCAATGTTCTGTATTTTATGTTTTTTCTGATAGCGATGGCTGCGCCATCGTATCGTTCCTTGGTGTGGTTCTTCTGTATAACGTTGTAGTTGTGTATCTTTATGTTGTCTGTGGTTGTGTTTATACCATGCTCTGATATGAGGATGATGTCTGGGTCCACTGTACGGAAGATGTTGCCATACACAATGGATTTTCCCTTCCATCCATCCACATTCAGAGTAAGTATTTTTAAGGCGTTGTTTGTGTTTTCCAGTTTGAGTTGTTTTGTGTGTTAGTGTTCTTCTTAGTGTTTTTACGTTTTAAACTTCCCGTTGCAAATTTCCTTAAACTCTTCATTGTTTAGGGCACTGCAAGAGTCTTTATATATTTTTACTGCGCCTTCATGCAGTGCTTCTTCTACTTCTCTTTCCTTTATATTTGCGGCGTAAACCCATTTAATACTCCCTTGTTGGATCCCCTTAAGGATTTCCGTGGGGGAGAGCTTTTCTGGGTGAGGGATTTGCTCGTTCGAGACGATTCTGAGGTCGATCTCCTCTCCGTCGTACTTGTACGTACGTTTCGAGGTCTTCGACCTGCTTCTGGAGCTCACAGGGCTCTTGGTTGCCCTGTTTACTGCTTCGTCAGCTTCAGAGTCCGAGGAAGCTTCGCTGGTCAAGTTACCCTCGGCTTCTTTCAGCTTCCTTGCAGCCTTCTTTTCCTTCCTCTCACGTCTCTTCGCCGCTTCTAGTCGGGGGTCCAGCCGGGACGTGCTGGCCTTCGTGCTTGATGAGCTTTCCGACATTTTGATCTCTGACGCAATCTTTTCTTTGGGGAATGGGGTTGCTGGGGCCTCTGCTGCTCTGTCAGATCCGAACTGGAGTCTCAGGACGTCTCCCGATGGTGGGTCATCGGGAAACCACATCTCCTCCATGCCTTTCTTTTTGAGCATGAGGTTGAGGGTCTTCGCAAATGTTCCCGGATTTGTGAGATTGTTCACGTGCGCATAGAGAATGCACGTTAGAATCTTCGTTGAGTTCTCGTTCTCGAGCTTGAGATATGTCTTCTTCTGGGTTTGTGGGGTCTCTTCTGTGTTTGGGGCTCTCTTCGCGACTTGGGCGTAAGAGGTACTGGTTCTCCTTTGATCTTCTGTCTTCTTCTTCTTTACTATCTCCTTTCTCTGGGGGCAGGACATTGCCATCGCCCCATGGTTTAGGCCGCAGTTTGGGCACTTCTCCTTTGTCGCCTTGCACTCTCTCCATCCGTGGTCTGATCCACTGCACCTGGAGCAAGTTATGTTGGACTCCTTGCAGTCCTTCGTGGTGTGCTGCTCAAGCTTGTAGCAGCGGAAGCAAATTTGGATGGGAGTGAATTCCTCCCTTTCCATTTGGTCCGCGCTGATCTTAGCGTTGAACAACAACAGGCCCCTTTCCTTCGCCTTTTGTGCCATCTGCGTGTCCGCAAAGATGACCTTAAATACGTGTTGGTGTTCGGTGTTGTCCCGTTTGTTACGGAACTTCACCACTTCCACCACGTTGGCCCATGCTTGGTTTCTCTGGATTTCCTCCTTTATCTCTATGCTGGTATGTTGGCCTATCCAGGGATCCAACTGTCGGCACACTATACTTCGGTGTGCCTGGATCTGAGGGGGAGTGCTAGGCTGGAGGCCTATTTCCTCTAATACCTTCCGACCCTCCTCTTTGGTCAGGGTCTCCACGTCTGCCTCTCTTTCGCAGACTGCGGAGTAGCCGACTGGGGTGTCGATTAATCTCGGGATAGCTACGTTGAGCTTCCCGAAGATTGTTGAGAACACCGTTCCTCGGTCCGGCTTAGTTTGCCCAGCAATTGTCCTCAGTGGGACTCTGGTGGCTGGGTGGGAAGCCATCGTTTTCTTCTGCTCTTGCAGCCCCTCGACTAGGGGGTGCAAGTCTCCTTCGTAAGTGCCTCTTGTTAGGTGGCACTGTTGGTCTTCTTATGTGTGTATGTGTGTGTATATTTCGGTTTAAAAATTTTACGTTTTGCTTTTGATGTTACTTTCACTTTTTTCCTTGGGGACGAAAAGAGCCCCCCCCCCACGTTCGCCGGTCGCCTGGATGGAAATGAAGATTGCCTTTTAGGTGAATGATGATGATGAATGAGATGAGTCCGGGTGGGATCCTCTCAGGGGTGTGATTGTATGGCGGACTTATTGACAACGCTGCCCCCCCGAGGGTTTTAAATCGCGACCGCTCCCCAACATAGCATAGAGACGGTTTTCACCCTCTATGATCCTGAAAGGGGCCTTCGCCGTATTTAGGCACCGAAGGTTGCAGTCCGTCCCTTGTCCGGAATGTTTCTGACATTGTTCTCTACTGTGGGCTACTCCTCAAACCAGCTTCCTCCAATGCCCCCAATTATGGCCAAGCAACTGCCTGACATAGTTGGGACGAAACATGAATGGCAATTTCACTTCACATCTGACGGCGGTTCACGCAGGGAGGTGGGCCGAGGACTTAAGTAGTCATCCGCTTAAGTTGGGCCACTGGAAATAATGGGGGTGATGGTGGTTAGTGAGTGAATGATGATGGGGGTGGACGTGACACCAGGTTATTACAATTTTTCTTAATATTTGGTCCTAAAAATAGGAACCCAATTTTTCGGAGGCGTAGGCAAAAATTGCCTAAAAATTTTCCGCCTTTACCAGCTGGTAAGATGCTTGAACGAGGTACTTTCTGCCAAGAATTCCGAGCTAGCAGAATAAAATTGATTTTCGTTCTTTGGTGCTTTTATAGGTCAAAGTCGGAGTACCATGTTTCTTTAACAGAAAAGCTAAAGTACTCGCTCGGAACTGATGCGTTGGATGTTAAGTTTGGGGCCCATCTCTTTAATGAGAAGAGGCTACAGAATCTTTAGGTGGCGAAGGTCAGGGTTATTCTGAGTATGGTAGTGTTTTCGACCAGAGTTGCTCTTGAAATTTGTGCGTTATGCTTTTCTCTGTAGTGTGTTTTTATTCCTCCTTCTTGCAAATGCATCGTTAGGCACCGGCTGATAGTAGTAGTGGTCATAGCTATATATTGATTATTTGGATGAGGTTTGCAGTCCTCATGGGGACATTGGAATTTCGAGGAGGTTGTTTTTCATTAATTAGTTGTTTACTTGTGTGTTTTTATAATAAATTCGTAAGGATAACTTGTTATTTTCTTTGATAGTGTTACTTTTTATGATATCTTTTAGTATTCTTTCGTCTGTTTTGTAAGCATCCGCCATTTGGTTCTTGTAGTAGAGTGGTATTAGTTTTATTTTTTGTCTTCCCTCTTCTACCTCAAACTTGGAGTTGAGAATTTTCTTCTGTAATTTGTCGAATTCTCTGTTTGAGTAGCCATTAGTGATCAGGATCTGTTTTTATTTTTGAAATTCTTCATCAAGTGCGGTCCACGTTGAGCAGTTCTTGATGGCTCTTCTTATGTATGAATTCATTACCGTTTTTTTTATAGTTCTCTGTGCACTCACTTTTGGCGTTAAAGCATCGACCGAAATCTGTCCCTTTTCGATAGACGGTGGTGGTATATTTTCCGTCGCTGTTTTGTTTTGCGTTTACGTCCAGGAAGGGAATACGGCCCCTTACACTTAATTCGTATGTAAATTTGAGAACAGAATGGGATTCTAGGGTCCTTGTGAGTTGTAGTAATTGGTGTAAATCATTAATTGTGAGATATATGTCTTCAACCAATCTGGGGTAAATTTTGGGTGGGCTCGTCATTTTAGTTAAGAGCCTTTCTTCTAGGTTTCCCATGTAGAAGTTCGCGAACGTAGGGCCTAGTGGTGATCCCATCACTAATCCGTAAATTTGATGGTAAAGTTTGTCATCTGGGTTTCGAAATTGGGTTTGATTCGTGGTGGAGGCAGGTCGAGGTTTTCGTAAACGCTCTTTATAATTATTTGGATTGTTTCTTCTATTGGCACATTGGTGAAAAGGCCCTCGACATCAAGTGGGGCTGGGGGGCCTCCTGGTGGGGAACTATGGAGAATATCAACAAATTCGTTGGTCGTCTTTATGGAGAATTTTGACGAGATGAATGGCGTAATGATTGAATTCGGGTGTTTGGCGAGTTTATAGACCGGCGTTGGGACTTGATAAATGATTGGTCAAAGGGGGTTATTTTGCTTATATGATTTGACATTTCCGTAGATGTGTCCGGGGCTATATTCACCTTTGATTGGGGATACTGTTGTTTTCGGGTATTAGTTTGTTGGTGTTTTTTCTTCAGTTATTCGGTTGTGTCTTTTGTTATTTTTTCAAATTTTGAGGTATCACAAAGTATGTTGTTTAGTTTTTGCATGTATTCTTATTTATTAAGTAGAACAAAAATGTTTGACTTGTCTGCTTTTCTAACGATGATGTCATTATTATCACGGAATTTGGGGAAGGGGAATTCTTTCATTTCTTCTGTTAATAAGGAGCTTTTGTTCTTTGTGCGTTGTTTAGTTCCTTCTACGATGAGTTGTGGTGCAAGTTCGTATTTTATTTTGGGGACTTTCTGTTTTTCGAGTTTTTCTAAATCTTGTTATAGTAGTTCAAGTTTTATCCTCTATCTTAATGTCAATTTGAAATGGATCACAATCAACTTTAAGAAATTTAGAAGAATCATTCGATATCGAATTCAGTTAATCTACATAATCAGTTTTATTTTAAAATACCACACCTCTGCCTTTATCTGGTTTACATATGGCAGATCTCTTCGTAAGCTTAAGTCTAAAGGATTGTCAGAAGAGCATTACCATAGACTTTTCACTTCAGGTTCAACTCCTGCTGTACTCTATGGCCTTCCCAAAAACCATAAAGCCAGATTGCCAATTCGCCCGATCCTTTCGGCAATTCCTACACCTACTTATAATCTTTGTAATTTTTTTAGGCCCATAATAGAGCCTATTACTAAAAATGAGTTCCCTATAAAGGATTCTTTGGAGTTCGTAGATTTAATTAATTCCTCTAGATTTTCCCAGTATTACATGATTAGTTTCGATGTTAAATCACTATTCAGCAAGATCCCTTCCTTGAAACCTGTAATATAATATGTGATTCACTTTTTAACACAAATTGCACAGTTCTTGGTCTCAATAAATCTGATTTTTCTAGGTTTATTAAATTGGCCGTTGAAGACACAATATTTATATTTAAAAATAACCTTTATATGCAAAGGGATGGGATGACAATGGGCTCACCTCTGGGTCCATCGATTGCAAATGCCTTTCTGTGTAAACTAGAACAGTACTGGATGTCCGATTGCCCACAAAAGTTTAAACCTATATATAATAAAATATACATTGACGATTACTTCGTTCTCTTTAAAAATAAGAATCATGCATCCCAGTTTCCAAACTACATCAATTCCCAACATCATAACATCAAATTTACACTGAAACATGAAACTAATAACTCTCTTTCATTTTTGGACATTAAGATTACCCGATCAGGCAACAAAGTTTCCACTTCAGTATATAGAAAACACCAAATCTACTCTCCTTGGCACTAATTATTTCTCGAGTTTACCAAACTGCTTCAAAATATCATCTGTAAGCTGCAAAATAAACCGTGCTTTCAGAATATGCGCAGACTGGAACTATTTTCATAAAGAGGTGTCTTATCTCAAACAAATTTGTAAATTTAATTTAGCCCCAGCATCATTCCTCAAAAAATTGATTAAAAGTTTCCTAAATAAAATACACGTGATTTCTCTCGTCAAATCTAATGTATCAAAACAGAAAATGTACCTAAAAATACCCTACATAAGCTCACTGACCAACAAACTCATCTTGGACTTACAACACTTATTATTTAAAGTTTATCCACCAATCAAGTTCTACTGTATACCAATTAATACTATCTCTCTTAAAACCTACTTGTCTCATAAGGAGAAACTACCTTTGCTACTCAGGTCCTCACTTGTTTATCAATTTATGCGTGTGAGTTACCGAACGCGCTACGTAGGTAAAACTACAATACAATTGAAGCTGAGAATTTGCAAACATAAGGGGGTTTCCCACTATACAAACAATCCCATTGCTAAACCGGAATTCTCGGCAATAAGGAATCATTCGGAAACTTGCACTTCATTATTGCCCCCCTCAACTTTCAAGGTTTGGGGTTCTGCGGATAAATCCGTAGATGTCAACATTCTGGAATCACTATTTATTCAAATGCTCAATCCAGAATTAACTTCGAGCCAGTCGTCCACACCAGTTTACATCTATTAATTCGAATATCTTAATTTTTGTTTGTTTTAAAATTTTTACTTAAAATTGTAATAACATCTCACTCAATGACCCGATAATTATAATGTTTTTTAGTTGGTTACCCATATTTCAGTTATTTTAAACAACTACCATGTTTAGCTCAGTTCAAATTTTCAACCTTTTATATTATAGGGTCGTCGTAAGTAGGCCTTGTTTTGACTACAAGGCGATCCTATAAGGGTTTGGTAAAGTGGCTTACTTACAAGTTTCTTGACGTACGGTCCGAGAAGTATTAACCGATCAAGGTTTGTAAGTAAAAGGATCATTTTTAAAGGGATTCAAACACTTGTATTTTTATACCACTGTGAAATGTTTACACGTACGGTGAAGATTTAATATGCTAAATCGAGTTATAATGGCAAGAGCAAGAATAATGGAGATTCGCAGAGGGGTGAATTAAGAGTCTAATAATTAATCAATGAATAGCTAAATGAATCAATCAATAATGTGTCAATAATCATCATTTGAATGAAGTGTTCTCTTATTTATACCAGACAACATTTTGAAGGCGACGCGTAGCTCCGCTTTCCTTGGGTCGCTGAGACGGTGCCTAGCTACCTATCAGTCCAGCGGAGCCTGTGATTGGTTGAAATTCTCAACTTCCTATCTTACTTTGGGGGGTCTCTACCCTGCGAGGGTATCACAGAGACTCCGTTTGCTTAAAGCTACAAGATGACTAGAGCTGGAGTCAGCTGCTGCGTGACTGGCTCAATGGGCCAAAAAGAAGGAGAGAAAGAGGAATAAAGGAAAGAAAAAAGAAGAGAAAGTAGAAACAAAACAAGAGAAAGCAGAAACAGAAATGAAACCAGAAGAGATAGGAAAAAAGAAAGAAGAAGAAGAAAAAATATGGAGATTAAAGAGGAAACGGACAAGTCGGTTCCGAAAGGGAAAACTCTTTCCTCTGCAGCCGAATGTGCGAAAGAACTTTATTGGCGATTCTCAAGCACGGGGTCTGCAACCACTGTTAGCGGCCCACCTTCACACCATGTGAAGGTAAGCTGCCTGCCAAGACGGGAAATCCACCGAATCAAGGTAGATGCGGAGAAATATCAGATTTCTGAGAACACAGTGGTTGCTCTGATGGTAAATGGCAACGACCTCTACTTCAAAGGATGTAAGGTAGGTTCTGAAGGAAAGATTACACACACGGGCATGGGAGCCGTGGACGACTGTGGGTTGAAAACCCGTAGACGTGTTGTGGTTGAGATGACCCCAAGAAGAGGTCCAACCCGGATAGCTCACTCAAGGAACATCTTGAACCGACGCCTGGCAGATTTGTGCACGGCGGAGGGGGTGTTTTTTGTGGACCCTTACTGCACCTTTTATGGTAAAAATGATCTCTACCAAAGGGATGGAGTGCATCTTTCCTTTAAAGGAAAGGCTGTACTCTGTACCATAAGACAGGAAGTCGTAGAGCGGACTCAAAGGAGTGCCTGGCCCCCAGTGAGGGCAGACGTACGCCAGTACTCCCGTGTAATTCCTGGAACGACCTTCTCAGAGGTCGCGAAGAGGGGTGCCCCTTCGCCAACAAATAAGCCGTGAAACGGAAGAGCGTAGGGAGTCCTACATTCAGGGACTCCCTAGAAGTCCTGTTTAATGCGAGGTCGATCAGGAACAAGTTTCTTGACCTTCGAGGCCTCGTAGCGACGGAAGAACCTGAAATGGTAGCCATAACAGAGTCGTGAGTAAAAGCCTCAAACCGAGATTTGAAGGTGAATTCACGACTCCCGGTTACCGACTCTTCCAAAAAGAGAGGCCAGACAGAGAGGGTGGCGATGTGATGTTGTATGTCAAAGATACACTCAAGTCGACGAACTGCAAAATTGTATCCGACTACGACCTACTAGGAGTTGATCTAGATATAGGTCCTGCCAGATACAAGACCCTGCCAGATACAGGACCCTGCTGCTTTACAGACCCCCTGCGCAAATCGTTGAGAAGGACAGGGATCTGTAGCGGCTACTGGGTGAACTTGTTCAAGAGAGTGTGTGCATCGCCATGGGTGATTTCAATACCCAAGTTGACTGGGAAACCAGAGAACGCATTACTTCTGGAGTTCGTTAACAACGAGTTCCTGACTCAAAGGGTGAGAGAGCCGACGAGAGGCAATAATACCCTCGACTTGGTTTTTACCTCTGAGGATGACATCGTTGAGGATCTCTGGGTAGGCGAAGAGCTCGGTGGCGGTGATCACCGACTAGTCAGATTATTGTCAAGGTCCCCAAGGTAGAGTCTGCGACTGGTAAATCGAGGAAACTCAATTTGGGAGGAGCAGACTTTGCAGGTCCTCGGGTTGGATTTACTGATGCGAGGCTAGAAATGTGAGAGGATGTTGAAGATTCGTGGAATAGATTCAAAACTACGTTCATGAGTCTTCAATCACGATTCATCCCTTTGAAAAGCCTTCCTCGCTCTTCTGTTCAACCAAAGTGGTTTAATCGAGAAATTGGTCAACTGCTGAGGAAGAAAAGAACGGTGCCGAGACTTTGCAAGGAGAATCCCAAGGAGTTCTTTGGTTATGTAAACAGCCGTAAACCAATCCATGGCACGATTGGTCCTTTAGTGAATGAGGAGGGGGTCACCTGGCCCGGACGGGTTTCTACGTAAAGTGTTGAAAGAAGTGCGCAATCAAGTGTCACGAAATCTGAGCACAATCTTCAACATGTGAATCCGGACCGGATGCGTTCCTAGAGACTGGCGTGGAGCGGAGGTGACTCCTATCTTTAAGAAAAGAGACCCTAGCCAGCCGTCGAACTACCAACCTATTAGCTTAACCTCAATAGACGGTAAACTCATGGAAGCATCATGATGGACAAAATGACGTTACATTTAGAGTCCAACTTGCGATTTAGGAGTTCCCAGCACGGGTTCCGAAAGCAACGGTCATGCCAAACGAATCTTGTGGAATTCTTCCACTTCGTTTTCAATGAGCACGACCGGGATAAGGCGGTGGATGTTATCTACTTAGACTTTCAAAAAGCCTTCGATAAGGTACCTCACCGCCTCCTCCCCCGGAAAGTGCGTGCGCTGGGCATAGACGGAAATGTAGCAAGTTGGATAAAGAACTGGCTAAGTGGCAGAAGGCAACGGGTAATGTTGAATGGACAGGCTTCTGATTGGGCGCCCGTTACTAGCGGTGTTCTTCAAGGTTCTGTCTTGGGACCACTACTGTTCATCATCTACGTCAACGACATAGACGGTGACATGGTTGCGAAGATTTCTAAATTTCCCGATGAGACCAAGCTTGGTATAAACGTCGCAAAGGAAGAAAATACTGCCCGCCTGCAGGAAGATCTTGGGAAGATTGGAGAGTGGTCGGACACGTGGCAAATGCCTTTTAACGTGAACATATGCAAAGTGATGCATATCGGCCACAGAAACCCCCAATCTTAGTATATCCTTAAGGGCACTGCTATTGAATCCACCGACACTGAGAAGGACTTGGGTGTAACAATCACTAGTGATCTCAAGTTCTCGAAACAGTTCTTAGATGCGGAGAAAAATTCGTAAAGGATGTTAGGCTATATAAAGCGACAGTTTGGATATTGAAACAAGGAAATAGTACTCTGTTTGTACAGTTCACTTGTCCGACCGCACCTGAAGTATGCCGTACAATTTTGGAGTCCTTCGTTTCGAAAGGATATCGCGAGATCGGAACGTGTGCAAGCCAGAGCAATCAAACAGATTCCCTCTATCAGACATAAAAGTTACGACGATAGATTAAGGGAATTAGATCTGTTCTGGTTGGAGAGACTGCGTGGTAGACCACACTGATGTTTTCCAACTTAGTGAGGGCAGAACTAGAAATCACGGCTACAAACTTGAACTGAAGCGTCACCACCACGATCTGTGTGGGGAAATCTTTCATATACAGCATTTGCGGTAGCTGAAACGCACTTCCAATGGAAGTTGTCAACAGCAATATTGTTGATCACTTCAAGTCAAGACTGGACAAAGTCTTGAAAAGCGGCTGTTTGGGCACGTAAGCCGTTGAGCAGAACTGTGCCTGCTCTACTGCTAGTCCCAAGGTAGCCTCTCTGAATGGGCCGCAAGGTCTTCAGGGTACTTCTTATCCTTGTAGCTCCTTGTAGCTTCTTGTATCTCCCTCTCTGTCTCTTCTCTTTGTGTGTGTGCAGTGATTGTACATTACACATGTCCCCTCTTAGTCCACGGAGTGCGTACGATACCAAAAAAATACATCTTATGAGAGTTACTACTTATATATATATATATATATATATATATATATATTTATAAAATTGGTATCTAACTTCAAAGCTACCATGTTTGTTACAACAATATATATCTAAGTCTTTATATAATGATAACAATTAATAATTTCCCATGTACATACGAGTATATACAATTTACAAAGTTCAATAATATTTGTATATTGGGTTTCTTGCAAATGAAACCCGTCTCCCTGGTCGTGTTTTCACAATTTTTCTCGGGGATTCCTTCGTTCCCGATGAAGCGTTACATGGTTCGGATTTGGTGTTCCTTTCTTTTGTCGCCTTTTTTCCTTATGTGTTTCGCTGCCGAGTTGCTCATAACAGACCCGTTACCTTTGGCGACGCTGGGCGACGGAAGGCCTGCCTTCATTGTTTGCGGGCAATTTTGCCTGTTTCAACCTGTCAATGGAGACAGTGTCCCTCTTGCCGTTCGGAAACTCTTTTTTGAAGACCTTGGGACCGCGTTCGATCACTGGAAAGGCGCCCGCATATGGCACCTCTAAAAGCTTTCGAACGCGATCTATTCTCACTTACACATGTGACGCACCATGCAGAGATTGTGGCATGAAGGGTTTTGGTCGTGTAAACGTCGGCGGGGCACTTCTAGTGTCAATGGTGTGTTCTACTGACTGCAGCAGGGATGGTGATGGCTGAGCAGAGGTGGGTCCTTACAGAGCCTCAAACTTTTCCACGATCGGACGGCACGTGTGTGTGTGGGGAAGGGGGGCGTTAAGGAGGTCACCAGTTATCAGTGCAACTGAAGGCTTCTCAGAGATCTTCATGGCTGCGGCAAGCTTTATTTGCCAGTCCAGTAGTTTGCTGCGTGCACAATCAACGAAGAGATCGAAATGCCCCAGTAAATCGATTCCCAAAATTAGAGAGATGGCATCGGCAACTACGAACGACCACCTAAATGATCGCCAGAGACTTGGGATTGCAATATCCGCGTGCGCCTTAATTTTTCCGCCATTGGCAGTGGGAATGTTGACTCCCGATTCACGCACTTCACCTAATCGCACCAGTTTGGCCGGTACGATAGACAAACTTGCCCCCGTATCTATTAAAAATTAACATTTTTGATTGTATACTTTTACGGCGATCGTGAAAACAGATGGCACTTTAAGGGGGTGTGAATTAGCTATCTTTAATCAGAGCGCGAGGCGGGGTCTCAGGTCAAAGTATATTCGTTTGTTCCTTTGTTGAGGCTGCTGGATGGAGTCAAAGGGTGTATGTGTTTCAAAGTAGACACATTTGGCCAGATCCGGGGTGGCATCGATAGAAAGGTGATAGCAAAGTTGACTTTGTCGTTCCGCAGGCTCATGTCAACCTTCGATAGTCAAACCCGACTCCATTCCGGCTGCCTCGTTATCTTGTATTGAGACCTTTCGGCTCGCAGCTATTTCCTCACCTCCAACTATTCGCTTGCTTTCTTATACTCATGTTTTTCTTAATACATGTACAATTGTGATTTAAAATTATATATTAGTATTTCGCTTTATTGTACATTAGTTCATTGCTACTACATGGCATATTATTTCAATAGCTAATATGTGTACCCAATTTCAAGATTTCATAGGTCCAACAGGGTGCTCATTTGTGAAGTTCCTCGTTGAGCCTACCTCACCTTGCAATTCGAGCGTTGCTGCAATCCGCATTCATCTCAACCAAGGTCAATCAATTTTGAGTTACATTTTTCTTAAAGCTACCCAATTATTAGACTCTTAAATCCACTCCCATTTTGTAACCAAGCCCAAACACAAGTTCGCAGATTGAAAATATTTTTATATATTCTCAAAATAGCTATATCATCCAAGTTCTTTATTAAGTAATCAAATTTACAATGTATTATATAATTAATCCTTCATAATGTACACATAAGACGGAATCTGATCTGACCCACCAGAGCTTACATGAACTCGTGAAAGACAAAATCAATCTTGCTATAAATGGTAGTGGATAAAGCACGGTTAGGTTCCCAAAGTCAGGTGCTATCTTGATATACACGCACCTTTTGACCAAACAAGCTCCGCCCAGCAGTCTTAGTAGATAACACATGCACATACTTTTGATCCAATAAGCTCCGCCCCGCGTTCAGATTAAGAGAAGAGAAACCACGTCCCCTTAAATGGCGTTAGTATGAATAAGCATGAGGAAGCATTCTCATTATTATTCTCATTCTGATTAGTATAGTTTTAGCATTATTATTAGTATCACCACTCCGTACCTCTTTTTCAATCCATCCGTCCATAGTCCCAAAAATCTGTCACAGAAAGAGACTTACGAGATATACTGAGTATTAACACTGATAGTTAGCCAAAGACATGAGCACACAAACAAACCACGGAAAAGTCAACAATTCCACTTGCTCGACTGAGGTAGCCCTAAGCCAAGATTTAAAACCTACAAAACCGCCATTTCCCTTCCGAGTCTTTCCTTCTGCCACCAACAACCAGGTTACCATTCGAACCTAC
Organism: Ceratothoa steindachneri; assembly: GCA_963969495.1. NCBI lineage: Eukaryota > Metazoa > Arthropoda > Malacostraca > Isopoda > Cymothoidae > Ceratothoa > Ceratothoa steindachneri. Next base: position 193,739,298 of record OZ018320.1, read on the forward strand.
CCTACAGGCGGATTAACCAAAAGAACACTTTGGAGTCAGACCATACTCGACTGTAAGGCCACCTTAGCATGTCACCGATAAACCAGTGACCCCTCTCCCCCTAATCATTTCCTCTTTTGCTTTGATTAAAGTTTCTTACTGTCGCCAATTTCGTATGTCTAAGTATATTAAATTTATGTATAACTTCAAACTTCTATGTTTACACTAATTTACATATGGTAATTACTATAATGTATTCATTCCAATTTTGATCTACTTCATTAGAAAATCTTTCAACCATTAAATTAAATTGTTAAAGTATAGGTGAGGGCTTGAGGTAAGCGTCTTCGGGAGTGGTGGGATTCCCAAAGGTGATTTTTCACCGATTTGTGGTACTACTCCTGGAGCAGCCAAAAGGTTTCTTAATTCGGCTCGGTGGCTGCCTGTTAGCTTCTACTATGAATGCCTTGGTTCCACAAGGCTATGACTCCAAAAGTAGAACTTTGGAATCGCCATCAGATATCTTTTCTTGATAAAATAATTCATCTTTAAACGAAGACCATCTCCATTTTAAGATTCACTTATAATAACTTTTATGTTTACTCAGTTCTCATAACATTAACTTTGTTCTCTCAACTTACATTGACATATTTGATCAATTCTTACACATCTATCAAGTTTTACATTTGCTATATAATAATAAACAAGGAATTAATATAATACTTCTTTATATTAAGACGAAAGAATGATTTGCTTCTTAGGCTTTGTATTGCTGCCAAATGTCACCGATTCTCCTATTTCAGCGCCCCATAACATATTCCTCTTTTTTTTCGTCAATTAAACCCGATTTATAGTAAATATATTAAAAAGATAAGATTGTAATTATTCCCTGTAGACTTTTACCCTATTTTTATATATATTAACTCAAAATTACTATATCACACTCTTACGTTTCTTTTTATAAATTCGTTTAAAGTTTCTTTATATACCGGTAATGGAAATAAATATTATTGAGTTAGTGGTAAAAATAACCAAGTGATTGAGAGAATGAGAATAATTTGGAAAAAATATAACTAAGCTGTTTAATTTTGATTATATTTCAGAAGAGAAGTATTTATAATTTGGGAACAATGCTCCCTTTGCAACACTTATCATTTGTATTCCCTTTACAATGATATTTTGGTTTACCGTGAACCCATTATTAGATTTTATTTTAAGCCTCCGAAGTGCTCATTTTTGAGGTCTCTTTGTTTGTCTCATTCAATCTTGCAATGTGAGTGAGCACTACAAAACTTTCAGTCGTTTCGTTTTCTTTTCCACTATCCCTAGTCTTAAATTAAATTATTCTTTTGTAAAACTCAGTTTTCACTTTTCTTCATCTCAAATTTTATCGAGAGGTATAATAAACTATATTCTAAACTTTACCTCGATATCCTCATGTACTAACTGCCTGGATGGAGACTTTGACACTCCCTTGTCCCTGGCTATGGACCTCATTGACTTGCTGGGATCCTTATCAATGATGGCTTGGATCTCCGCGGCAATGTCAGCAGTTCTTTTCATATCAGAACGCTTAGAGTGATCTTTTATGAGCTGCCGTAGCCTATTAATCACAACCTGATTCATCCAACTCTTTCCTGATACTCGGCACTGTCCTCAAGTTGGAACCAAAGCGCACGGAGATCTTCGCTTGACTTTTCCAAATTTGGGAAATTTGAATTCAGCCATGGCATTGTTTCATTCACAGACGATGAACAACTCACTCTACTATGATAGTGAGGAGGGAGAACCAAAGCCAGACAACATGCATGCGCGGAATTCAATTCAGAGTTGCCAAGATTGACAAATTACCCACCGTCCCCTGTACACACGCGCATCTCTCTCTCTCTCTCTCTCTCTCTCTCTCTCTCTCTCTCTCTCTCTCTCTCTCTCTCTCCCGGAATAAAGCGGTGGATGTTGTGTACCTTGACTTCCAAAAGGCCTTTGATAAGGTACCACACCGCCGCCTTCTCCGGAAAGTGCGTGCACATGGCGTAGACGGCAACGCAGCACGTTGGATAGAGAGCTGGCTAAGTGACAGACGGCAACGAGTAGTGGTGAATGCACGGGCCTCTGAATGGGCACCCGTATCTAGCGGTGTCCCTCAAGGTTCCGTCCTGGGACCACTACTGTTTATTATCTATGTCAACGACATGGACGGAGACATGGTTGCCAAAATCTCCAAATTTGCTGACGACACCAAACTTGGTATCAATGTGGCAAAGGAGGGGAACACTGCCCGCCTCCAAGAGAACCTTCAAAGGATTGGGGAGTGGTCGGACACGTGATAAATGCCTTTCAACGTGGATAAATGCAAAGTAATGCATATCGGTCACCGAAACCCCAAATCTCAGTACATCCTTAAGGGCACTGCTGTTAAATCGAGTGACACTAAGAAGGACTTGAGTGTTACTATCACTAGCGACCTCAAGTTCTCGAAACAGTGTATCGAGGCAGAGAAGAAAGCCCAAAGGATGTTAGGCTACATAAAGCGCCAGTTTGGATACCGTAACAAGGAGATAGTACTTTGTCTGTACAACTCCCTCGTTCGGCCGCACCTGGAGTATGCCTTACAATTTTGGAGTCCTTCGTTTCGAAAGAACATCGCAAGGTTGGAACGCGTAGAAGCTAGGGCAACCAAACTGATTCCCTCTATCCGACATAAAAGTTATGAGGATAGACTAAGGGAATTAGATCTGTTCTCGCTGGAAACCCGTAGACTGCGTGGTCAGCTCATCGAAGTTTTCAAAATACTTCGAGGGTTCGACAATGTTGACTACCGGGATATTTTCACACTGAGTGAGAACAGAACGCGCAATCACGGCTTCAAACTTGAACTGAAGCGTTACAACCGCAATCTGTGTGGAAATTTTTTCACCTACAGTATCTGCGGTAAGTGGAACGCACTTCCAGTGGAAGTTGTCAACAGTGAATCTGTTGACCAGTTCAAGTCAAGACTAGACAAGGTCTTGAAAAGTGGCCGTTTAGGGACGCAAAACAATAGAGCAGCCATGTGCCCGCTCGATTGCTAGTCCAAAGGTACCCTCTTTGAATCGACCGTAAGGGTCTCCTAGGGTACTTCCTTTCCTTGTTACTCTCTCTCTCTCTCTCTCTCTCTCTCTCTCTCTCTCTCTCTCTCTCTCTATATATATATATATATATATATATATATATATATATATATATATATATATATATATATATATATATATATATATATATATATATATATATATAGGTTAAAGACAGAACCAGTATTCCGAACATATATATTTTTTGGAACGTGTCGAACATTAGTTATGTTCATCTTAGGCAAGCAAGCTTAGAATACATAAAGAGATGTATGTATTAATTAATGACTGACGATAAGTTTAAAGTTTGTTGAATTTGAGAGAAAATAATGCGACAATGTAACAATGAATAAATTTAGAGTTTAGTAAATTTTCAAGAAAACAAAAAATTAGCGATAGAACAATGCGAAGTTACAAAGAAAAACACTGCAAAATTATAAAAACAAACTGAGAAAACAAAACAAAAATTAAAATGAAATAAATGAATGAACACTTATCCTCTGGTTGTAGTTTTCTTGGGAGTTTGGGTGCCTTAAAAAAAGAGGCCGTTTGACTCGGATGACCTATGATGGGCCCTTGTGGCCTTTGTCATCTGTTATATTATATTGTGGGGGACTTTGATTTTGTCTTCCCCTAGCGATGGTGCTTTTTGTGGGTGGGTTTTGATGTATGTGGATGACCTTTGATAGGCCCTTGTAGCTTTTGTCATCCGTGAAATTAGGTTATGTTAACGAGAGAAGGACGGGAATCGAATTATTTTGTAGTGTCCAATCATTGCACACACAAAGAAAGAGAGAGAAGGGCAAATACATATTTTGCCAGGTCGAAGTATCAAAGATGGAATGGTAGGAGCAATAAAATAAGGTCGTTTGGAGACAGTTTGTGAACCAGCGGAATCTGATTTAGAACGTTTGGATTGAAACCCAACCACAATTTAATGCTATCACACCCGAGTGTGAGAGCAGATGGGCAAACGGAGTAATTAAAGCTGTCTAGAATGGGGAACAGAATCGGCGACAAAAGATGTTTCACCTTAATGTAAAATTTGATAAGTTCATCTTGTAGCTTTAAGCAAACAGAGTCTCTGTGATATCTTTGAAGGGGAGATACCCCCAAATTAACATACGAAGTTGAAAATTTCAGCCAATCACAGGCTCTGCCGGACTGATAGGTAGCTAAGCACCGCCTCAGCGACCCAAGGAAGGTGGAGCTACGCGTCGCCTCCAAAATGCTGCCTGGTATAAATAAGAGAACATTCAAATGATGATTATTGACACATTACACTAGTAAACAATGATTTCGCTACTTGGGTATTAGCTTGTGATTGGGTATTAGCTTTATCATGTCAAATTTAGCCATTATAGTAACGGTGTTGAAATGGTATTTACATACAGTGATTAATTGGATTTGTGGTAAATATGTAGACGAGCAGCCTAGCCAGATTTTTTTGGGGGGTAAATATTATCGTCCACCCGTGTTGGAATATTCATGCACGTTTGAGTCCTTTTTGAATTATAGCTTCTGCCATTTTTGTTAAAGCATTCATCTCTTTAAACATCAGAACATTATAACAATTAGGATTATATACTGGGGGCTGTGCCCCCCAGACCCCCCAATTTAATGAAACTCAGGATCATTGCAGTGTGGTACACGCATCGTATTTACCCCCCCTTTCCCCAAGCTGTCCCCTTAAATGTACTCCAAAAACGTGAAACATTTTGGAACACGGACGAAATAGTACATCTTATCGGCCAGGCCGCTCGTCTACATATTTACCAAATTTTTCTTTCAGATTTATCTCTGAATTAATTTGTAAATGAAATAAGATTGTCCAAAAGTATATAACAAGATATATACAAACTAAATTGAAAACATGAATCGGCGAGGATATATAAATAACCCAGGCAACTATTGTTATATCTGTGGAAGATATACTCCAAGCGACCAGCGGAAAAATTTAGATAAAAGAGTGAAAACTGCATATAATTATTATTTTGTTGTAAAGTTGGGTGGGTTTTGATGGAGGACAAAAGCCCCAAGGGCCCATCATAGGTCATCTGAGTCAAACGGCCTCTTTTTTAAGGCACCCAAACTCTCAAGAAAACTACATCCAGAGGATTGTATCCACAAACAAGGGTATCACCAATCAATGCTTGTCAACAACTAAATCATGCAGCTATAGATATATACAAACAATATTAATATATACAAAACTTAGGAACCATCACAACCTTCCCTTCCCATAAACTCATCCATCCTACTCGTAAATACATTTAAATTTGGACTGCCTACTACCCTCCGCGACAATTTGTTCCAGAAGTCTACCACTCTATTGGTGAAAAAATATTTTCTTAAATCCAACCTACACCCTTGCTTTTTAATTTTCAGGTGGTGACCTATAGTCCGATTTTCATCATCTAACTCAAAAAACTTGCTAATATCTAATTTATCTATCCCAGAAAATTTTTTAAAGAGCTCAATCATATTTCCTCTCACACACCTCCTTTCGAATGAGAACATATTTAATACCCTCAGTCTATCGATATATTCAAGGTGCCTCAGGGAAGGAATAATCTTTGTTGCACTGACGGGAGAAGGTTAATATCGTGTCTAAAATGTGGGGACCATGCCTGTATACAGTACTATAGATGTGGCCTAACACAAGAGTTATAGAGTTTAAGAATAACCTCCTTACTTTTGTAACTGACATTTCTCTTAATGAAACCCAGCACTCTATTTGCCCTATTTCTTGCTTCAATACACTGTTTAGAAAACCTTAATGACTTATCTATTACTACTCCTAGATCTTTCTCATCCTCTACTGAGCTCAGCCAATGCATATCCATTTCATAGTTAAATTCTCTATTATCTTTTTCCATGTTAATAACTTTGCACTTATCAAGGTTGAAAGTCATTTCCCACTTATGTGCCCAGGATAACAATTTATTTAAATCCCCCTGCACTTTAAAATATCATAAATATCTTTAACTACAGCTGCTAATTTGGTATCATCCGCAAAAATTGACATTTTATTATTAACTGCATCCCCAAAATCTTTTATATAGATGACAAATAATAATAGACTCAGAACTGATCCCTGAGGAACCCCACTGATGACATCCCTTCGCTCTGACTTTAGACCATTTAGCACTACCCTTTGCTTCCTGTCTTTCAGCCACTCAGCTATCCAATTTGAAACACCCCCATATATCCCAATCATTTTTAATTTATGAACTAGTCTCCTATGTGGTACCTTATGAAATGCTTTACTAAAATCCAAGTAAATTACAGCTACATTCTCTCCCTTATCTACTTGATTTGTTATGAACTCGAGAAAGTCTAGTAAATTAGTCAAACATGATCTACCTGATCTAAACCCATGTTGAGCATCGCTGATTAACTCCTCCCTCTCTAGATGTTGGCAAATCCCTTTTTTAACTATTCTCTCAAGAATTTTACAGACTACAGGAGTTAGGCTAACTGGTCTAAAGTTATTTGGATCCTCTTTACTACCCTTCTTGAAAATGGGAACTACATTCGCTCTCTTCCAATCATCGGGTATTTCTCCATATTCCAGTGACCTAGTATACAACTTCTCCAGAGCTATTGAGATACTTTCTACCCCTTCTTTAAGTATCCTAGAATGAATATTATCAGGGCCGGAGGCCTTGGTAGCATCTAACTCACCTATTAGTCCTTTTATCTACCTCCAATCCACACTAATGGTAGTAAACACCTCTTTCCCTGACCCATGAGTACTATACATAAGACTATTTAGTTTCTCCTTTGTAAATACTGATGCAAAATGACCATTTAGTACCTCAACTATTTCCTCATCAGTTTCTCTCACAATCCCTTCATATTTGATAGGTCCTATTTTAACTCTGCCAGACTTGTTATTAATTTTATAGTAACTAAAGCACTTTCTAGGATCTTTGTTGCTATCCTGAGATAATTTAATTTCTGACATTCTTTTGTTCTTCTTTATAATCTTATTTAACTCATTCCTAGCCCTTCTATAATCACTTAAATTTTGAATATTATTTTCTACCTGTAATTTTTTATATGCCCTTTTCTTCTCTGAAATTTTTCTAGCTATCTCCTGATTCCACCATAATGGTTTCCTACTTTTGTTCCTAATAGCCTTCATTGGGATACATTGCTCTTGGACTACATTTATTATATGCTTGAAAGTATCCCACACCCCATAAGCATTTTTACCTCTGAATTCTACATCCCAGTCTACCAAATTTAGCAAGCTTTGAAGTTTTACATAATCTCCCTTATGAAAATTTGGAATTTTTTCAGCATTCTCGGTTATTTTACCCTTCTCAATTCCCAAGTTAAAACGAACTATCTGATGGTCACTATTTCCCAATGCTTCCCCAACAGTCAATTCTTGAACTAAATGATCACTGTTAGAAAGTACTAAATCTAATATATTGTCCCCCCTCGTTGGCTCATTAACAAATTGATTCAAAAAATTATCCTCAAAGCATTCTATGAACCTGCCACTTGTTCTATCCCTACCTATCATATTTTCCCAGTCCACAGAGTTTAAGTTGAAGTCCCCAATAATAACTGCATCTGTTTCACATCCCTTACTTATTTCCCTTATCATTAGTTCATCTATATCATCAGTCTGCCCAGGTGGCCTGTAAAAAGCTCCCAAATGCACCATTCTATTTTTACTGAATCTAATATCTATCCAAAGTGACTCAACTCCATCCTGCTTTATTGAAGTATTTAAACTTGAAACAATGTTGTTTTTTATATAGATAATTATTCCTCCACCAATCCTACCTGTCCTTTGACTAATGTACATATTATAGCCCTGTAAATCAAATTCACTTATAGTGTCACTAAATTCTATTTCATTAACCCATGATTCAGTAACACATAATATATCTATATCCTCATTGCTAATATAACTAAATAGCTCATCCTTCTTGTTTCTAAGACTACAAGCATTTATATAGAAACAATTTAACCCCCCTATCCCTGAAGCACCTCTTGAAACCTGAATGACCTCACCTCTATTGCCTTGGAACCTATTTCTGTTATCTGCCAAGTCCATTCTACTTTTAGTACTATAATGTCCTCTTGTAATTCCCTGACCACTATTAGTATCTAGTTTCCCGCTTGCAAAGACCTAATAACACGATCATGCTCCTCCAACAACACATCTACCCCCCTCCTACTCAAATGCAGTCCATCCATCGTATACATTTCTTTCATCCCAACAAACCTATCCCACACATCCACAAACATGACACCTTCCATCTTACACATCCTCCTCACATAATCATTCAGCCCAATGGCACGAGACATCCATTCTACCCCAATATCCATTCTTGGAAGCACACCTGTCACAACACCTTTCATTCTACTTTCTTTCACCTTTTCAATCAACCTCTTGTATCTCTCACGTAACTCACATGCTCCCACTTTCTTCACATCATTCACTCCTACATGTGTAATCACAACCGCATTTGTTGCACAGCCAGACACCAGCTCCTCATACCTATCAGACAGATCTCTCACTCCAGCACCTGGCAAACACACCCTCAAACCATTCAATCTACTTGCATTCAACTTCCTATCTAAATATCTAACTCGCGAATCACCCATCACAAGCACTTCAGTCAGACTCCTATTCCTAACCCCTACAGACCTAACTCCATCCCTACTCGTATTCTCATTCAAACTACCAGTCACTCTACCTCCACCCCCACTCCCATCAGTCATATCACTTCCAGTTACTTCCTCTCTTAGGGCACTGAATCTATTAGTCAAGCTAATAGGTTCTGTGTCCCTCTGACTCACACACTTATTCTCCCCCTGGCTAACCACCTCAACAGAGGCAACCCTATTCTCACAAAGAACAGGAGAAACCTCCCTAGCTACACATTTCCTAACCACTCTCCACTGTCCCCCATCCTCACTAGGCATATTTCTAACTAATCTAAGGGGCTAACTTCACTATCCCTAGAACTATCATATCCTACCTCCTCCACCGGCCCTCTACCTTCACCTGAAACATCTAACTGGCCTGCCTCACCACCTAACCTATTCCCAGCCCTAGGCCTAACACTAAGTTCCCTCCTGAGCTCAGCAACTAACTCCTCCAGCCTACATATCCTGTCTAAATCCTGCATTCTCATCCCCTCTAAATCTATAATGCATTCACGCAGCCCACATACAACACATGTGTACCCCTCACCAACTACACCACAACGAATGCATACATTCCGACACTCATGCTCACTTTCATCCCCGAACTCCATCACTTATTCAAACAAAGAAAGAACTTGTAGTAATAAGAAAAAAAGAGCAACTTAGCTTTCGCTGATTCTGTGGTGAAGAACTATAGAATAATCCGAAAAATAAATCAACAGACCGAAACGAGATTTAAGGCACAACACATTCCAAATCAGTCGCTAATTAAACCATCAAAATGTATAAAGAAACTAAAAGAGATGAAAACAGTGGATCCGAATGGCTTCAATCTGAAATGAGATAAAGTACTAACTAATAAAAAGAAAAGTGTAAATATACTAACAAAATGTTTAAAAAAACGAAGTAAAAAGTAAAAGGAAAGCAGTGAGTTGAGAAAAAATAAAAACAAAAATGCTAAAGAAAGTTAAAAAAACACTAAAATAAAAGAACTTTGGCCAATAGCCATATCAAATATCTAGTATATAAGAAATGTGGAAAAAAGAAATAATAATAATAAGAGGGGTCAAAAATTAAAATTGAAACAAATGGCATTCGGGAGGTGCCGTTGGAAAGGTTATACTTTAACACTCAACTAAACTATAAAAAGTAAACTAACACACCTAACATGCTGACACAAACGTCTGTTCAGAGTGATTTTCAATCAGAATTCTTGTCAGTGAATATAAAAATCTTAGGTTTAGTAATGAAATAAGGATGTAAAAAGCAATATAGGTGGCCATAGCCCTAAATACATCAGCGAAGAGATGCCTGTTTTAACTAAGAACAAAGTTAATCCCGCTGCAAAGCAGTATTGACAACCCGAGATGCACAATTCGCTAAGTAAATAGGGTACAGATGCTATTTTTTATTTACGTAGTTTACATTAGGGATTTGAAGAGGCCTAAATTTCACCTCTTAAGTTGTTAGTACTAAAAACCAAGTCAGTGAAAAATTCTCCCTCGAGCTAACGCTGAAGTAAAAATAAAAAGTCAGGCAAGTCATTTGTCTTCATATAAGGTTGACCTCCACACGCACACTCCGCAGCAGCGATCCCTCAACCTCCTTCCACGTTAATGGCTATATATATAGAAATGCTAAGTGAAAAGTAGGAATTCAGACAGAGTTAGCCCCAGAGAAATGTTCTCTCTTCCCATGTTTGTTATAACCCAGTTACGAACCTGAAAAGATAACCATTTTCGAAGCCGATTGTTCCCAAGAGTACCCAGAAGAGACTAGTAAAATGATAAATTCTACAAAGTTCTACCGAGCAAGGAAGAACATAAGAAAAGAAGGAGACTGCAAAAGACCATTCATGGCCTACACTTGGCAGCTCCTGTTCCATTCAACACACAAAAGATTTCTTACCAGAGAAAAGCCCATCCAGGATGACCTGGATGGGCTACCACCTGATAATATAGACCTGGAATTTAAATATTTAATATCTCCTGTAAACGAAGAGGATAAATTGAATGACATTAGAACATAAGAAAAGAAGGAGACTGCAAAAGACCATTCATGGCCTACACTTGGCAGCTCCTGTTCCAGTCAACACACAAAAGATTTCTTACCAGAGAAAAGTCATCAACATTGTCACCCTTTACAGGAGTTCGTCAGATCTAATCTACAATATACATAAAATGCATCCAGAGGATTATGTCCATTCATGCAACCGCAAAATATAATCTCCCCACTCCTTAGAAAAATATATACATATGTACATAAAAAAAAGTCAGTCCCATCTAGCAGCTTCATCCATATATTTATCTAATCTATTCTTAAAACTACCCAGAGAGGAGGCTTCTATCACATGTCTAGTGAGCCTATTCCATTCATCTACCACACGATTTGTAAACCAATTCCTCCCAATCTCCTTCCTAAACCTATACTTATCAAGCTTAAACCCATTGCTACGTGTCCTGTCATGTTCACTAAGTATAAGAACCTTACCCAGATCCCCTTTATTATATCCTTTTACCCATTTGAAGACTTCAATCAATTCCCCTCTGACTCTTCTCCTTTCCAATGTATGTAGATTTAGTTTTCTGAGCCTTTCACCATAAGGTAAGTTCCTTAGCCCACCAATCATCTTTGTCATCCTTCTCTGCACAGACTCAAGCAAATCAATATCCTTATCTATAATATGGTGACCAAAATTGTACTGCATAGTCTAGATGAGGCCTAACTAGCGCCAGATACAGTTTTAGAATGACTTCAGCACTCTTATTGCTTACACTCCTCCTAATGAATCCCAATATCCTATTAGCTTTATTCTTAGCATTTAGGCATTGCTTTCTAGGACGAAGGTCTGAACTTACCAAAATACCCAAGTCCCTCTCACAATCGGTCCTCCCTAAAATTCTTCCATTTAATTTATAACTATTCAATGGATTATTTCTACCTATACTAAGTACACTACATTTGTCTATGTTAAACTTCATTTGCCATTTCTCGGCCCAATTGGACATAATGGTCAATTCCTCCTGCATTACAACAGCATCAGAATCAGCCCTAATGGCTCTACCTAGCTTAGTATCATCAGCATATTTACTCAGGTCACTACTTATACCTATGTCAAGATCATTAATATAAATTAAGAATAGCAAGGGACCCAAAACAGATCTTTGCGGAACTCCACTGCTAACACACCCCCACTCAGATTTAACTCCATCTATACTAACTCTTTGCTGTCTGTCACCAAGCCATGACTGAATCCACCTAAATATACTGCCATCGATCCTGTGTGCTTTAACTTTGCTCAGAAGCAGTAAGTGTGGCACTCGATCAAAAGCCTTACTAAAGTCCAAGTAAAGCACCATCACCAGGGGAAGACAAAATCAAAGTCCCCCACAATATAATAGACGGTTTATGACGGCGCGAAGAAACTCGGGCCTTCGTCAGCTGGCAGGTGCCTTTTGAGGCAGACATTTTCTTGCGTGGCCAGCCACGAATTTGGTTATCTCAAAGGCGTGAAAAGGGGTGAAGGGGATTTGGTGCGAAAAAGTGAATTTGGAATAAGTTGGTGAGGGGGGGGGGACACGCAGCTGCGTCGGTGTATTTAAGTATGTACTAATGCATGGAGGTATTTAGGCTTCTACAGGTATATAGGCTATTCCTAATATGAAAGCAAATGAAATAAATTCGGTAAAGATCCATATTCATTTTGTATCCTAAAACCTTCCATCAAAAGCTATAAAATTCCATAAACTCATTGGCTATTGAAAAGTAAAAAAAAAACACCCTTAAAAATACTCCATTGCTTTGTCTATTGGCTTCCAAGTTCCAAGCTTCCAACAGCCTAACAGTTGAGTAATATAGTTATGGAAACTAATAAAGTATTTAATAAATTAAGCATTAATACACTAAAAAAATTATTAGCCAGAATTGGCATCAGCAAAAATTTTTGGAATTGGCACAACTCTAGAAGTTTTTGATGAAGAGTGCAAGTGGACCTCTAATTCCTAGCTCATGTATGTTATTGAGTATATGATGTTGCTGAACTGTGTCATATGCCTTGGCAATGTCAAAAAAGACCACTGTGACAAATGGTGCTGAGGGAATGCCCTATTATGTTAGCGACTTGGGTTTGATTGCTGATGGTAATTCCATTCGGCTACATTGTCTAGAGCTCATAACAGTATGTTCTATGTACTTGTCCGCTAACCTGCCCCTAAACCACCAGGATCTCGAAGCCCTCGTCGAGCAACTACCAGAGCCATTTCTACACAGTGCCAAGACGATAAAAGAAAATGTGATAAAGTCCACAGAATTTTCATAAGAACTAAAACGTTACAGAATTACATGGACTATAAAAGAATATCTACCATCGCTTGAAGGACCTTCAAAGAAGCTAAACGAGCCTCCTCAAAACAATATGTATCTAAAATTAACAAAGATACCCCTATCGCAAAAATTTGGCAACAAATAAAAAAGATGTCAGGACAGCGCAGCCTTATTCATCTCCCTATCCTTTGTATTAATGGAAATACCATCAGCTTTCAAACCCAAGTCGCTAACATAATAGGGCATTCCCTCAGTACCATTTCTAAAGGATCTTGAAACAAGACTTTTTTTAACACTGAAAATTCAAACAGAATTAACAAATTTAGACTTCTCAACCAATAGAATCCTTCCGTACAACAATCCTTTCTCTATGAACGAATTCCAAGCATCCCTAGAAGAAAGCCCAAACACAGCCCCTGGAGATAATGAAATCTCAGACCTCATCATAAGTAAAATCCACCCAAATGCCTTAGAGCTACTGTCGGACATTTATAACCGCATCTGGACTAATGGCTCCTTCCTGGATGATTGGTATCAAGCGCTAGTCCTCCACTTCTTAAAACCTGAAAAGGATCCATCAAACCCAATGAATTATAGACTGATTTCCTTGACACCATGCTTATGCAAAATATTAGAAAGAATGGTCAATGCTAGATTGAAATGGTATCTAGAAACAACAACTTTCTGTCCTCAAACCAATATGGTTATAGAAAATACTGCTCAACTCTAGATCCTTTAACCCTCCTTGACGATGACGTCGGCCGAGCATTCAGCCAAGGGAAATTTGACATTGCCAAGGCATATGACACAGTTCAGTAACATCATATACTCAATAACATACATGAGCTAGGAATCAAAGGTCCACTCACACTCTTCATCAAAAACTTCCTTAACAATATAAAATTCACAATAGATCTCCATGGAGCCCAGTCTACACAATTAAGCCAACACGAAGGAGTACCACAAGGAAGTGTGCTCAGCACAACCCTCTTCATAATAGCAATCAACAATTTGACTCTCCAAGTACCACCTACCATTAAATGCTCATTATATGTGGACGACTTGGCAATTTGGCTCCCAGGCACCAGCGCAACAGAAGTATCAAATCGCCTACAAGAAGCAATTGACAAAATAGAGAACTACTCAGTACAGCACAGCTTCACGATTTCAAGTGAAAAAACAATCATCATAGCCTTTACAAGAAAAAGACAAATTCTGCATATCCCATTGCTACTTGAACAATGCCCAATCACTTGTCAAAATAACATAAAAATTGCTAGGTCTCGCATTGGATCATAGGCATACATGGAAACCCCCACATCTTAAACCCCAAAAGATGTGCTACAAAGCCACAAACATTCTCACTAAACTGTCACATCATCACTCGGGAGCAGAGAGAAGCACCCTCCTGTACCTTTATCCCATCTGTATGGAGCAGCAGCAAAATCTGTAATCCAGGAATTAGATCCTGTACAAAACCAAGCCCTCCATCTAGCCACTGGTGCCTTCAAATCAACCCCAAAATCCTCACTTTGCGCTGAGACCGGAATACTACCTTTCCGTCACCAAAGACAAATTGCAGAACTCAAATACCTTGCATATTTTTACAGACATTACAACAAATTAAAAAGAATACTAAAAATTACGCTACCAGCAGACAACCCAAGGACCCGCAGCTATATCACCTACATGGTAAGGGTTAAAAAACTTAAAAATCAGTGGAAGTCTGAATGGTATGTACACGGCCATCAACATCTACGACAAATAAAAGATGACGTCAACAAATGGAAGAGCTCTTCCAGAAATTCTTGAAGAGATGAAGTTGTCTTAGGATGCTTACGACTAGGACACACAAAGCTTACCCACAGCTATCGCTTCACAAATTCGCCCCCTCCACAATGCAACGCCCAGTTATCTATCCCGCACATCCTACTAACCTGCGCTAGATTCCACCGACACCCCGCAAAAAATAGTTGCGTAACAGCCCAACACAAAAGAAAGTCCTCGCTGAAAACCCCAAATAAGTACGGCACTGATTGCATACTTAAAGGAAAGTAAATAATATACTCAAATCTAGAAAAAGAAAAGAAGTAAAACCTGATAAATTATGAAGATTCGCTTCTTACAATTTTAAAAACTTTTTAATTCATGCACAATTTCTTTACTTCCACCCATTCATCTCAATTCACTTCATCCATTACATCACTATTCACATACTCATGACTATTATTCACGCTTTGAAATTTTGATCACTATAAAATACCATGCCTGTTTAGACCCATAAATGGGTGAAAGAGGGCATAAAACTTTTACAAAAAAAAATCATTTATTAACCTACCACTCTCTAGATAGTCAGAAATCCCCTTCTTAACTATCTTCTGAATTTTACAAACTATAGAAGCTAAGCTTACTGGCCTAAAGTTATTCGGGTCCTCTTTACCTCCTTTTTTAAAAAATGGCACTACATTTGCTAATTTCTAATCATTTGGTATTTCTCCAAACTCTAGTGATCTAGTATATATCTTCTCAAGAGCTACTGCAATACTATCTACACTTTTTTTTTAGCAACCTAGAACGAATGTTGTATGGACCAGTGACTTACTAGTATTTAATTCCGATATTTGCCCTTTAATTATTTCCCTGTTCACATTAATGGTATTAAACACTACTTCTCTTGACTTAGAATTATTATCAATTAATCTATCTGGATTCTCTTGTGTAAATACTGAAGAAAAATGATCATTAAGAACCTCTACTATTTCCTCATCAGATTCTTTCAAAATCCCTTCATATCTAATAGGCCCTATTTTATCACTGTTAGATTTGTTATTAATTCTATAATAGCTAAAGAATTTTCTCTCTGTAATCTCTGGTATGCCCTTATCAGAAATTTTCCTAGCTATCTCCTGATTCCACCACAATGGCTTCCTACATTTCTTCCTAATAGCCTTCATTGGAATACACTGCTCCTGGACTATGTTTAATATAGTCTTAAAAGTGTCCCACATCTCATAAGTATTCTTTTCCCTGAATTCTATATCCCACCTAATCTGATTTAGCAAGTTGCGTAGTCTAGTATAATTGCTCCTATAAAAATTTGGAGTTTTCGTGGAGTTTGTTCTACCTGTCACTATTCCCAAGTTAAAATGACCCATCTGATGATCACTATTTCCAAATGATTTCCTGGCAGTCAATTCCTGAACCAAGTGATCATTTGAAAGAACCAGATCTAATATAGTGGCACCCCTTGTTGGCTTATTAACAAATTGAGTCAAAAGTTTATCCTCAAAGCATTCTATAAACTTACAACTTGCTCTATCCCTTCCTATCATATTTTCCCAGTCCACAGAATTTAAATTAAAGTCACCAAGAATAACTGTATCTACTTCATATCCTTTACTTATTTTCCTGATCATTAACTCATCAATACAATCAGACTGTCCGGGTGGTCTGTAAAAGGCTCCCAAGTGTATTATCCTAAGTTTACTGACACTAATATCTATCCAAAGTAACTCAACTTCTTCTTGCTTTATAGAATTATTTAGATTTGAAGAAATGCTATTTCTGATATAAATAATCAAAACAACACCTGTCTATTTCTCCTTTGACTAATGTACATGTCATAACCCCGTAGTTCAAATTCACTCACATTATTAAATTTATTTTCATTAACCCATCATTCTATTACACATATTATATCTATATTTTCATCAATAATTTAACTAAATAACATCCTTCTTATTTCTAAGACCATGAGCATTGGTATAAAGACAACCCAGCCCTCCTATCCCTAAAGCACCTTTTTTAGCCTGTATATCTTCCACTCTATCTCCTCTGCATGTCTTTCCTTTCGCTGTCCCTCCCTATGCTCTTATATTTTCCCGACCACTATCAGTAACTAGTTACCTGCCTGCAAAGACCTACCAACACTAACTACTGCCACAACTCTCAACCCCAGCCTGGCTTATGGAGTCCATCCAATGCATACAATGCTTTATTCCCCCAAAAGCCATTCCATATGTCTACAAACAGTAATCCCGACTCCTCACACAGGCCTTTCACATACTCATTTAGTCCAATTGCATGAGACAATCATTCCATCCCCACATCCAATCTCGGAAGCACACCTGAAACAACGCCTTACACTCTACTTTCACTCATACTTTCAACTAACCTTTTGTAACTCTGTCATAACTCAAATGAACCCATCTTCTTTACATCATTTACTTCCACATGGATAATCACAACTGCATCCCTCTCACACCCAGACACCAGACTATCATACCTCTCAGACACATCATTTACACCAGCACCGGGCAAATAAACTCTCACTTCCTTCCATTTGCTCGAACTCAATTTTCTATCTAAATATCTAATCCGAGTCAGTCATCCTCCTAGTCCCCCTAGGCCTAGCACTACCCTTCCTCCTGTTCTTATTCAAACTACCACTTATTCCACTTTCTGCTACAACCACATCAGATGAATCACTTTCAACCTCTTTCTCTCTCAGGACATCGAATCTGTTAGTCAACCTAACAGGGTCCATGTCCCTCTTACTCACACACCTAACCTGTCCTAACCTATCTATTTTTAGCCATGTTCACCCACCATTCATCTTCATTTACATCAGTCCCTTCTTTCTCTCCAGTGCCTAGTCTAGGCCAATCTTCCACCCTCCTGGTCCCCGCCTCATTCTTCATGCGTACACATCGCAATCCCTTCTCACTTCATATACCAACTCACTTAATCTCTTGCATTCATCATGCGACTGACTCGCCTCCTCTACCAAAGCCACATTTGCACCAGTCACATAACACACAGGGCATTCAGATACATTTGCTCTTCTTTCAATACCACAAAAATCACAAACTACATACACACTGCTTACATCAAAGGACATACTTCATCCATTTGAAGCAACAGCCATACTGAGAAAACTTTTCAAAGCCCTTTAATTAAGCAATCAACAAAAATATAAACAAAAACGGGGAGAAAATTAGGCCACTCTGAAACATAAACAAACAGGAGCTATTTCACAGGTATGCTTAATTTACACTGGAAGATACAAAACAAAATATAGAGTGCTCGCTGAGAACATGTCCAATCGCTACCGCTACCAAAATGGACAATAGCATTACCAAGACTAATGCAGAATAGGATATAGGTATTATGGTTGATGATATGCTAGGTGATTTTCAAGGAGAGTGCCACAATGATATTTTAGCCCTTATTTTCTTTGCTAGATTTTAGCAATTTTTGGTAATTGTTTACTTTACTGGTGCATGATTTTGTTAGCCACCTTTTGGCTATTTTTTTAGCTACTTTTTTGCCCCACTCCATTGGTTTGAGCCAATGAAAGATACTTTTTTTAAAGTAAGGTAAGTTAGGTCTTGTAAGTTTAGAAGTTACATAAGATAAAAAGACCTAAATTAAGGTTAGGTCTTTTTACATTTATAATTTACTTACTTCAGGCAACCACCATGATGATTTATTCAACAGACAGATGATTGCTGGCAAAAAAGGTCCCTTTGCGAGTGGATAATTTTAGGCCCAGTCATATAATAAATGTCAAATGAAATGAGAATAAATTCATTAGGGGGTCCAGACAATATACCAGCAGTGTTTCTTAAAAGTGTAAAGCTGCATTAACCAGCCCAATCTATATATTTTGGAGAAAATCACTGGACAAGGGGGTCATACCACCAAAACTGAAAGGACTAATCATCCCCATCTTTAAAGGAGGTTCATGAGGTCTTCCAGCAAACTACAGGCCTGTCTGTCTCACCTCACACCTCACAAAAGTGTTTGAGAGTGGTTAGGAAGAACAATTGTAAACTTTATAGAAAAGATGAGACAGTTCATCTCAGATAACATGGGTTTCGAAAGGAAAGGTCATGCCTTTCTCAGCTACTAAACCACCATGAACATATTCTAAAATATGTGGGCACTGGAAGGAACATTGATGTAGTCTATCTTGATTTTGTTAAAGCATTTGACAAGGTAGACCATGGAGTGCTGTCACATAAAGTGAAAAATATAGGCATCAATCACCTAGTGATGTAGCGATTAGATATTTTGGCCAATGTTGGTGCCAATTTATTAAACTGAGACCGGTGCCAGTGTTGATGCCAATGCCGAATTTTGGTAAATTTTCAAATCATTAGGTAAAGCTGAACTATTATAGTCACTTATAATGCTCTTAGGACTGTCAAGGCTTCAAGACTATAAGGCTAATCACCACTTTGCACTATGATTTCCAACCTTGCCTGCCTATCAGTCTGGATAATGCATCGACCAAATGATGCTCATTTAGGGTGTCAAGCAAATTAGCAAAAAAAATTTATAAATTATATTTTTTGCATGCTATATATAATGCTGAAAAATATCTTTTCTACTGCTTCAGGAATGTAAAAGATGATAAGTCATAAATTTGGTGATAATAACCTCAATGCAAAACATAGAACTCGTTCAATTTACGATACAACTGCCACTGACCACCGTTTTTCTATAGAAATTCTTCTGACACTTTTTTTACCAACCATTATAAAAAAATTTAATAGAAAAAATAGTAAGTGAGAGTTGATGAAACTTTTATAGTAATAGGAAAATAAATGTAGGCAAGTGATGATAAAATCTCATAAAATGTTAATCGGCATCAAGGCTCTGCAAATCACAAAAAAATATGCCAATGCTGATCAGAAAAATATACGCTGATCGATCGGTACATCACTACCTTCAATACAGTTTCCAGCTCAGTAACATTAATATGATCAAAATCTCATTTTTTTCTCAGCTATTAGCATCTTCCAAACCAAATACATTGACTTCAAGCAAAAGACCAACAGTAATATTACTAACACACCACACATCTGTGCTTCCTTCTTTTTGCACAAACCTCCTTCCCTTCACTGGATCTTCTCTTCTTACTTTATCCAGTTTCCTTTATCATTGCAAAAGCTATATCTCCTATATAATCCTCCCATCCACTACCTTCTGCTTTTCTTTTAATATGGCTGCATAACACTGAGCCAACTGGCAATTGGATAATCCCCTACTAACTTCCCATAAATTGAAAATAATACCCATCTGGTACAAAGCTCTGATAGATGTGGTATCTCATTCTCCCTAAAGAATAAAAAGTCCCCAGGCTTATTTCTTTTTATCTTCAGTCCAAGCACTGCTCCCCCATCCACTGATTCAAAGGGGGGGGGGTAACAAATCCAAAATACTTTTAAGTGTTCATGCAACTCTTTGATAGACACTTTGGACACTTGTGATTCATTAACCAGTATATCATCTATATATGAGCTTGATTACTCTGATTATATCACTCTTGGCTAAGACAGTCTTCAAAATTTTGGACATGATTCAGGGGGCACAATAGGGGATATTAAAAAAGGGGAGTTTTGCAAAGATTTTTGAAAACTATTGTGTTGAAATTTCAGACCCTCTAAATTAATATTTTCAGGTTCTTCAACACAATTGGAATTTTGAAAAAAAAGCAAATTGTCATAAAATTCTATCTATTTGTTTTCAAACTTCAAGTTATTATATTAACATTTATTTCCTATTTGAGGTATATTATTTCCATAAAACTTAAAAAAAATATATTTCCATAAAACTTTACAATCAATACTTCTACTTCCATTTTATTGAATAAAAATAATCTATTAACTACTCGATAAGTTTTCCTTCCTTGACAGTCAAATATTTAAATTTTCACTATTATTCAATATCTATTTATTCAAAGAAAAGTTAGATTTTTGTAGTGTTATTACCTTTTATTACAAAGTCCTTCTTGGTATTAAATGAGAGTATTTTTCTCCTGGACTCAATTCTACTCCTTATATACCCGTCACATTTGTCTTCTCCACAAACTGCTAGCGACGCTTTTGTGACCAGTTTGATGCATCTCTCAAATTCTTGTGTGTGATAAGAAAACTTTGGAATATCCAATTTAGTTTGTTGATGGATAAATTCTTCAAGTTGATCATCAGAAAGTGTCCTCATCAGTGGAGGTTCGGTCACATTGGTCTGCTGCCAATTAATTAGGTGGATGTAGTCATCAGCTTCAAAGTTTATGTCTGGGATCTTGAAAGGGCATATTGATTTCCCTTTATAATCTTTTCGTTCTTTCATAATTCTTTTCCTTGCAAGTTCCTGGATATGATTTCTTTCATCTTGCAGCATACAGAGAAGAATGTTTTCCACATGTGCAAAATAAGCATTCCTTTGAATCACTCACGCAACTATATCTTTAATCTTGCAGTGGTTTCACTGTCTTGAGAGATTGAGTGCTCCATCTTGTGAAGAAGAGTTAGCTTTTATTTCAAACCAGCATGGTGCATACACCTTCATGATGAAAAAAACTGGATTTCAGTGTGTCAGAAGGGTCGGAAGTCATAACATATAATCAAAGTATCCAATTAGCCGTTGTAAGCCATCGTGCATGCAACATTTTTCCAGGACTCATGATATATTTCAGCAGAGCATTTACCTTGTGAGATAGATAGAGGGATATCAAACAGATACTTTTGATCGGTGTTCAGATTTCCTCTGTCAGCAGATGGCAAGTTAGTTGAAATTGGCTCAAATTCAACAACACTTAGAGCCTCACATTTATCCAGTCGTTTCCCTATCGGTCCCACAATTCCACGAGTCCCTGTTGTTTTTCCATCAAAATTGTTGATGAAATGACGCAATGGGAGCTCATTTGCATGGAGCTGGCAAATAAACCAATGCAGTGGTCTATTAAGTTTTTCTTCTAACATTCTGATCACACCTCCTTTTGTTCCTGCATTCACTGCTGTTCCATTGCATCCCACAGTAACAAGTTCATCAGTTGCGATGTTATTTGCTTCTAGATACAAGAATATTGCGTCGCATATAGCTTTTGCAGAACCTCTTTTCATTATCAGGTGTCCAAGGTATTCTGAACCAGGTTCTTCTATCATAGAGATGTGTTCTTCCATTATCTTCTTGTGATGAGTTCTCTCCATCGTCTCAACGACAAATATGCTATCTTTTCTACCATCAAAATAAATAGAATATAATGGCTTACCCGATCTAATTCCTTGCTGTAGTGTAGTACATTCTTTGACACGCTCTCTTCGAACTAACTTTTACTACTACAGAAGTTTCTTTGCCTTCAATTGACGATAGATCCTTAAGGATTGAACTTTTTATTAAAGCTGCAGCTCATTTAGACACACCAGTGCAGTCACATGCCAATGCAAATTCTGACAATTTTATTTGTTTAGATGGAGTCTTGGATGCAAATTCTTTGTTTACTTCTTTGCATTTCACGGATGAAGGAAGCTCATAGTCACTACCTTCGTCAGCAGATTCTGATTCTGTGCTGGATGCATGAAGAATCACTTTGATATTATCTCTCGAAGTAGATGGTTGATTTAAGAGACAATACTCATGATTCTTCCTAACTACACTGAATATTCTTTGATTGAATTTGATCGATATTACCTATTGCCATTCTCCTAGTTGTTTGTTGGTCTACCAGAAACGTTTACTCCAATGGCGACACCTTCTTTTCTGTGATACAAGAACAGTTTTCAAAGCTATCGCATTTACAACAGGAAATATCAAACAATTGTTCTGCATTCTTTGTCAAATCGTCACATTTCTGTTTGAATTATATCACATTTCTCCCACTAATATTTCTCATTAAAGCCTGATATCTACTAATGTCATAATTTGTATAATTGCCAGTTTCGTATTTTGCTAAAACAAAACATATTTTATAACATCTTTATAAGTTGGCAACACTCATTCACTAATGGTACAGGGTGTGCCAAACAAAGGGGGCTTTCAATTTCATGATGCGTTTAGGTTTAAATACCATAATTAAATAAGTTTTAATTTTTTTCTTACATATTATTTAGCTCTTAAATATAATAAAACGTGTAGAAATATTTATTCCACACCATAAATAACTGTTATTAAATACAAATATAAGAAGGTGATCAAAACAATAGACACTAGACAGCCACACACAAACACACATCCACTCTCAATGAGACTCTCCGCGCTACTGAAACATAATTGTTTCACTATCAATCTATTACTTTCAAATTTCATTTACTTGTTCTTTAAAATAGTAATTATTAATTTGGAGGTATCAATTCAAAATTTGAATTTAATTTTCAGATATAATCCACAAACTTAAAAATTTAGTTAAAAATCACATTATTTTCAATTTTCAATGGAATTGAGTAACCTTTAAAAATTATTTTATCAAAAAATCCTTTTAGTAGGTTTAATTTGACAGATAGCCCCATAAAAAAAATTTGTGGTGGCAAAATAAATTTCAGAAAAAATGTTTTTCCCTCCACCCTAGTGCACAATTCAAACTAACCTTAATCTTGTAAGGCAATAATGTTCTGCCCTTATAATTTCTAAGTTGGTACTTCCACAATTTCTCTTTGATTCTAATTTACTAAATAAGCAGATTTGAAATCAACAACAGCGATATTACCCTCTGTTTGTCTCCACTCCTTTAAGCTTTTATTGCATACATCAGTGATCTCATCCCCAGTATGACACTTTACTTGAGTATTTAGCTCTCCTTAATCAAGCATATGACGTACTTTATTTTTAGTGAGCTGCTCCACAAACATTAAAGGTGGAATTCCACTTTCCACATTCTCTTTCCATGGTACTAAAATTTTCTCTTCAAACCACCTCTCTATTTCTCTTTCTAATTTCTCTTCCTTTTGCCCTCCAACTGCTTATCATAACAACTTACCTTATTCTTCAGAACAGGGTTCTGATTATTCTTCCATGCCCACTCAACATTTCAAAAACTGCCATCAAATACAACTTTGAAATCTTTATCTAACAAGATATCTTGATCTGTAATCATCTTGTTTTCCTCAGTTGCATTAACAAGAGGCTTCACACCTGCAGCATACTGCAGAGCACCAAATTCAATCCTGCCATTTCCAACATAGGCACCCCCTAATATATCTATCACATCAATGCCATTAACTATCTTCTTAGAAATCATGACTGGAACTGTCAATGCTGTTTCCCTTACTATCATATTTACCATACATGGGCCCTTGCACTTGATCTTGCTTCCATCAGAAGCAACAATACTTCATCCTCCTTCACAGTCACTCTCCAAATTAACAGTACAATTGTACTGCACCCAGTATCCACCAAAGCCTTTACAGTTCTTCCTCCAACTTTAATCCCAATCACTGGCATTTCAAATAAACGTGCCTTTCTTCTTTTAAAGGGGTAACTAACAGTGCGAAAGTTCCCCTCTATTCATTTCCCTAGTTGGGCTGATAGGTGCAGTGAGTTGAATTGTGGCCCACTTGGCTACACTTATTATGTGTACTCTTACTCATCTCGGCTGTACAAAATTGTGCCATATGAGGCATTTCACATTTAAAACATTTGCCTCTAAATGTTTGGCCTTCTTCGTTTATACTCCTGTTTGAAGTACCTCTAGGAAGTTGCCTAGTAACACTGTAGCGGGCCGAAAATCTAGACTAACCCCTAATCGATCCAACACTAATCCAGACATGAGAAATCGAAGGAGAATGAAACGGATTGTATATACAGTCCCTTTACTTACAAAAAAAATGTACAATGATAATTACAATGGAGAGGGGTGATATATTAGAGATCTCTTTCCTATTCACACACAAAATATAGCTAAATTTCCTTTATACTGGCAATAAAAAACAAATCCTACTTACAAATCCTATTAATTGATCCTAAGAAACATTAAAAAAATCAACAGCCAAAAAAAAGATCCGGACTATAACAGTCAATATATAGTTTACAAAAAAAAAGGAGAAGGCCTCACGTGGTACAAAGAGGAGGGGGGGATGTCCAGCCACCTACCACTCGAGAGAGCAAAATGCCTACATCTTCCAAACACTTGGCGCCTCTGTGCTTGATGGAAGATAAGTGATCTTATCACTCTTGCGTGGCTATTCTAAGCCCTCTTTCATTAACAATACTAATAGGGCTCTTTGTTAAATTTACTTAAGACAAAGTAATATTTTGTTTGCTATATAAAGATGTGCTAGACTAAGTCCTTTCCAGAATATGGCACCTCTGGAAAAAACAAAAAAAACATGGTAATTTATTTATACATAAAATAACCAAAAAACAAAACAAACCCATTCCCATTAACACACACACCTTCTTACAGAAGGAGGGAGAGTGTATTGGGAAAAAGGGTGGGAGAATGGCCCCTTATACACACACTCACATTCGCTCCACCACAACACTAAATGGCTTTACTACAACTGCATTATTACTACCCAAATTAGCAGTTAAAATTCTTGCTCTGGATATTATATCAGACATTGGTGATGTAACAACACCCTGGACTTGCTGCATATCTATCTACTCTAACAGACTCTAGAAACCATTAATAAAAGTCAATTTTTTAATTCTTTCCAACCCATTATCTTTAAAACCAGCTAATTTAATTTCATTCACAAATACATCTACTCAATCACCGCACCACTTATTCTGTACTAATTTCCCATAAGTTGTAAATGGACCATCAGCAAATGCAGTCATTAATTTCTCTTCATTTTTTTTTATGAAACTGTCTGATCTTTTTCATCTATATCTAAATAAAGTGCTAAAGCATCATCTTCCAAAAAACAGGTGAAGAAAACTAGTCACTTTCTGCAACTTTGCTACCAAACTGACCTTCTTAATCCAAGTTACATCTCCTTCACCATTAAACATTTTGGCATTGGAATCTTGGCACCACATGGTTTGCAATATCTGTGATCTCATGGTTAGAACGAGCCAGGTGGATGTCAAAATTATCTTCTGCTGGGTTCCTGGACATGTGGAGATTGCTGGGAATGAAGGCACCAAAGAGCAAGGACTGGATGATCAGACCAGTATTTCACTCTTCCTTACACTGACTACATGGCAGGAATCTGGTCAGACCTCCAGTTTGCCTGGCAAAGAAGATGGGAGAGAGCCAAGGAGAACTTAATGTTGCATGCCTTGATGGCATGACCTAACCAATAATGCTGTTGACAGCTTCAGGTCACTTTCTGTCATCTTCAAATTGGGCACTCTTGCAGGATACACCAGCATTTCATGGAGCACTCCCCTTCACTGTACCCCAGACTGTTCAGCACATTCAGTTCTGGGATGAGTGTAGTCGCTACAGCTTGTCCCTTGTACTTGGGATGGGTTTGTGTATAAAGACTTATGGAGTATTTGACTCTGAGGTTGCTTGCTTGCTCCTACACCCAGGGGAGTCCTTTGGTTTTGTGGTTTTTTTTTTTTTTATATAATTTAGCCTAGCATTAGGCTATAAGATAATTATGATGACTTATGCAGTTGCCAGATGGACACTCCTCCCCCCCCTCCCTCCTAATGCACTTATAGCCTCAAGTCATTTTCTCTTACCTCCAAATCTACAGACTTAAGTGATGCACTCATCTGATATACCTAGTGCTTCCCCTCAACCTTACACACATGTTACCCTTCCCAATACCAGGATGCGTGGGGTTGCTACTGCTTATCCTTTGTACTCAAGACAGATTCATTCACACTCGCTGTGGCATTGTACAGTTTTTGAGAGGAGGTTGGCCTCCACTATATATAGCTTTTATAGTGTTGAGTGGATGTGCAGACCCCAGGGGGAACTAAGTGTCCCTCCAACACTGGAGCATACCTCTGTAGTTGGGGGTTTTGTTTTTTGCTTCGTTTTTTAATTCAAAATAGCTTAAAATTAGGCTACTGTCCATACAGTGGGTGCATCGGAAATCTATACATCAGAAAAGGCTCATAGGCTTAGATTCGTTCCAGCCATAAATTGAGTGGGAGGAGCTTGTGATAACGTCAGAGCGGAGAGTAGGTTCTAGCGACATACATACAATCGGCAAACCGCTACTCAGTGCTCAGTCAAAGCTCACTGAGAAAGGTGTCTGTATATTTTCTGGGGCACCTCTTTTTGCTTTTAACCAAATTTGCCACCCTATAACTTTGCTCCTTGAAATTAGAATGGGAGATCTAAACTTTCCATGGTAGAGAAAAGTCATGCCTTGGCATTATTAGAAAATGGCATGTCTGTAATATGTGTGGTCGCAGACCTTAAGGTCAGACGTATGGCTATTTACAACATGCGGAAAGCAGCCGAGTCAGTATCTCAAAGGACAGTACCACCTAGGAAACCAGGCTGACAACTTAATGAAATGAGAAGTGATGTTTGACCCATTCAAACTTAAGGGAAATAAGACCAAAATACTATTATGTGAAAATAAAAGCCTGTAAGTTAACTTTACTTGTTTTATTAGCCTAAAATTGTATAAATTTGCAATGCGCCACTGTATAATTTTGGCTCCTATGCCCCTCCAGGCAGTCACCAAGGTAGTGCCTGAAAAATATGGAACACTACTGTAGTCTCCTTGATAACATTTTATTCACCAACTATTTTCAGAATTGCCTTGACTTCAATATAACAGCATCTTTCTATTTTATATAGTGTGGTTGAAGATTTACATTAGTTTCATATGCCTAGACTATTATTGTCTGGCATTGGAAGGGGTCTAGAGACAAAAAAAAAACTATTTGAACTATTAATAAGTGATGCACCATAGAAGAAACAAAACCTAACCTAATTCTCCCCTGGTGCTTGACATTTTGGACACCCTGTAGACTTACTGTAGTCTCTTTGTACGCATTTATTTATAAAACTAATTTCAGAAGAGCATTGACTTGCTTCCATCCTATAATATTTTGCATTTGATGTTGGACCATAATACTTAAACATTGATATCAATATTTATATTGGCAATAATGAAAATACAAAATAATAATTAAAATTATGATGAAGGTAGAGGCAGCACCATTTACTAGCTGCCCCCTTATGATAAAATGAATGTCTATCCCCAGCCACAGATCATTCTGTTTAGACTACAATGAGAACACCTCTACACCTGACCATTCAGCTCAGTTGTACTTTCTTTACCTCCAAGAATAGAGATATTTACATATTAAATTAAAAAATTTAACAATTAAACTCATTGATTTTTATTACTGTAAAGAAATGTAAATAATTCACTAAAACAAATATGGTATATTTGTTATTCATTAATCTGAACTCTATTCAGCTTAGGAAGCATTACTAAATTTAATTTTAACCTATTTTATAGTTTATACAGTATATACATTTTTAGTATAAAATGGGAAATGTCAATAAAGCAATGAATGAAAATTTGGAAAAAAATCAAGAATTTATGATTGAAAGCCAAAGGATACAGGTAAAAAATAATTTTTGTCCCCCTTCCATAATTAGAAATGTTATTTTATAAACTTGAGAAGTTTCATTTTTAAATATTAGCTCATCCTATAAGTAATGCTGCATTTTTTCAATGTTTATCATTATTTTATGGATAAATAATAAAAAACAGGTTTGTTTTTATAGTCCTGGGGGGAAACCAATACCCCAGCTGCAACAGGGGCCTCATCCATGGAAGATTTTCTTGTGCATTTGATGGGATATGAATGACATAATCCATTTTAAACTTCTTAACTCAAATCAGATGATCATCAAAGAGGTTTGATAATAGTTGGACTGTTTACATGTAGTACTTGAAAAGAAAAAGCCAGCATTATTCAATAGAGGAATGCTCTTTCATCAAGATTGCATGACATATTGCAAGAGATAGCTTATAAAAGC
This sequence comes from Ceratothoa steindachneri, assembly GCA_963969495.1. Taxonomy (NCBI): domain Eukaryota; kingdom Metazoa; phylum Arthropoda; class Malacostraca; order Isopoda; family Cymothoidae; genus Ceratothoa; species Ceratothoa steindachneri. The sequence goes on from OZ018320.1 coordinate 193,768,080, forward strand.
TTAAAAATTTTGATTGGCAACTAATGAGTCATTCAACTTGGTCCTATCAGATTACTATCTTAGGAGTTTAGCAAATCACCAAAAAGAATGAAGATGATAACAAGAGAAGAGGTAAAAACAAACTTAAAGCTTAAAGCACTTTTTAAAATAAAAGGCAAATGATATTAAAACATTAATATAAAGATGTAGACTAGTGATAGAAACTGGTGGAAATTATATTTATTAAATTAATAAATAAATAGTTTAAATATAAATAACTTCAAAGAGTTGATTTCTATCCATAAAGTAATGAGAAACACAAAAAACTCCACATTACTTAAGGGATGACCTAATATATATAAGCTTAAGAATTGTCAGTTATTCTGAAGATTTCATAGGCAATATTTTGTTAATTAGGATCTTGATATTTTCATACAATCTATGGTAGATAGTACTTTCTTCTTATAATTCTAGACTGATCATTCTTCCTTCTTATTGACTAATGTATCCAGTATATTGGTTTATTCAGGTGAATTTTTTTTTTCAACTATCACCTGAACTCAAATGATATTCAACACTGTGACATGATTTACCATCAGATAAATTCTGAGTCATTTAAATCACCTACCTAATTGTTACAGTTGTACATTTTAATGGTGTATTTCTTAACATTTTCTAGCTAGAAATTTCTCTCATTAGCAACTTAGTTTAACTGAGTTGATTTAGAAGCTTATAAGCCTGCCTAAGTCTGTCATCCTATCTATTTCACTTAGATTGTAGGTTAAAAACTAGTACGTAGTATACTTTAATAGTTTGCAAATAATAAAAGTGAAAAACTTAGTCATATAAAAAATTTGGGGGCTTAACTTAGACCTTGTCAGCTTATACCTCCATTTACTTTGATTAGAAAAGCCTAGGCTAAAGTTAACAAGATTAATGTAATTTGTGCTAAATTAATCTTGTAAAATTAAAGAAAATTTGTGGAAAATAAAATAAAATTGCTACTGGTTTACTCATAAGTAGTCTTAAAATATTTAAGCAATGATGACTTTGAGAGAGATGTTTTTATTCTTCATCATTCAGTTATTAAAACTGGTCACTACTAAAATTAGAAGTGTTTAATGATATTCTAAGGAAACTTTGTCCTTAAGATGACTGACCTTGTCCCCTAACTTAAAATTTAGGCAAAATAAATACATTACTTTGATAGTAAATATTTGAAAAGGCTTTCTTACAAATCTATTTAAATGATTATGATAAAAATAAATTTTGCTTCCTGTGGAGAGTGATCAACTGATAGTTTATAGGCACTGTACCATCCCTTTTACCTTAAACTATAGTCCATTCATCTTAAATCACATATATCATTCAAACAAATATGAAGAATCAGACACTATCAAATCCTTAACATAAACATAACATGACATAATTTCATGGATGACAAAAGCCACAAGGGCCTATCAAAGGTCATCTGCATCTGTCAAAAACTGTCCACAAAATGCATTCATAGGATTGTGTCAGATCATGTATCTACAATATACAATTTAAACCATCATAAAGACTCGTAAATATCCAATAATAAAAAACAGCATCCACAGGAATGAGTCCAGAATCTTCCCCATATAATAATTTCATTTGCATTTGAAAATATTCAAATTTGGACTCTGCTGTCTCAGGTGGCAAACTATTCCAGTAATCTACCACTCTATGGGTGAAAAAATATTTTCTAACATCCAACCTGCACCTCTGTTTTTTTAATTTTTAAGTGGTGACCCCTAGGCCTATTACTACCTTCCAATTCAAATAACTTTCTAAAATCTAACTTATCCATCTCAACAGATTTGAAAAAGCTCAATTATATCTCCCCTCACACACCTTCTTTCAAATAAAACATATTTAATACCCTCAGTCTATCTTCATATTCAAGGTGCTTCAGGGAAGGTATTATTTTTGTTGCCCTCATTTGTACTGACTAGCAGGTTGATATCATGTCTAAAATGCAGTGACCATGCTAGTATACAGTACTCTAAATGTGGCCTGACATACGAGTTGTAGAGTTTAAGGATAACCTCCTTACTCTTGTAGCTAACATTCCTCTTAATGTATCCTAGCACCCTATTTGCTCTATTTTTTGCCTCAATACACTGCTTTGAAAAATTCAGTGACCTATCTACTACTACTAGACCTAAGTCATTCTCATCCTCAACTGATTTCAGCCAATGCCCATCCATTTCATAGCTAAATTCCCTATTATCCCTTCCCATTTTAATAACTTTACATTTTTTAAGGTTAGAAGTCATCTGCCACTTCTGAGCCCAAGCTAATAACTTATTTAAGTCACTCTGCACTTTAAAGCTACCCTGAACTTCTTTGACTAGAGCTGCCAATTTCGTGTCATCAGCAAAAATCGACACTTTGCTATTTACAGCTTCCCCAAGATCACATATAAAAGAGTCCCTTTTTGTTGACAATTTCCTATATTCAACTAGAGCTAGAAATTTGCTTTTAATTTATAGTCCAAATTTTTTCAAGGTCTCTTCATTCTTAGAAGCTGGAACACCAATGAATCTGAAAATAAAAACTTGAAGAATTCAGTTTTACTATATTAACTTTGGATAGTGACTCTTCAAATAAGTTTCAATTAAACATCTTTTGTGCTGGGAGCAAATTTGCAATGGATTTTGCTGCTATGCTTTAATAGAATCTAAGTCTTCTAATTTATTATTTGCCAAAGACAAAATTGCTTCAGAAGGCAAGGCTGTCCCACAAAATGAACTTAGGTCAGTTTTTCTTACTTTAAAGTCTCCCACTCATTTTAGAATCCTTTACTACTTCCAAAATGGATGTTAACATCTGGATTGATGCTCATTGTGCTAGAATTGTTACTAAGTTCTAAAGACGCCAACAAATTCACAAAAAAATAGGTAACTACCTTCATAGCAGCTGCCATTCCTTGTAGATACTCGTGGTTCAGATCCCACATTAATTAGTAGGTCCCAACTGAGAAATAAAGGCATCTTAATTTAGTGGAGACAGTGGTAAAGCCCCTATCATTAACCCCATAAGGGGCTTGGCGATTTGCCTTCCTGACCGCTGTGCTGACGGGACTCAGCGCCACGTCTGGCCCAAGCTTAACCTCTTCTCCTTCTTTCAGACAGCCTGTATTTCTCCCCTTCCCATAAGGGGCATAGCGATTTGCTCTCCTGGCCGCTGCACTGACGGAACTCAGCGTCCCATCCAGCCCCAGCTTGTTATCTTTTTTCTCCTTCTGCTAACCCCTACTTCTGTCTTCTTACCAATTCTCTTTCACCCTGCATCATCCTTCCATCTACGTTTGTTTGTCAATCTCACTGTGTCAGGGGGTACAACCCTTTAGCTGGTCCTGCCTGTGTTGGTAGGTGGGTGCCTGAGCCGCCATGGCGCTCTTGGGGGTCTTTGCTTCACCAACCGGTAAATTTCTGAGGCTGGCTGTCCATTTTTAAAACAACCGTTGGGTCAGGGGTTGACGAGCTTACTCTCCTGGTTGGGCCGGTGCTCCGAGTAGGTGTCTCGACGGTAGACATTTTTTGCACTGCGCGAATTTGCACCCCCTTTTATACTCTACTTCTTTTCCATGCTTGTTGGATCCCTTTGCAGAAGAGATAGATCCTGATTTTGATTATCCTCGTTTCCTGAGGCTAAATTCCAGTTGTGGGTCCCCGCTTTCTAAATTGGACGTGTTTGATTTGAATGAGGAGTTTGAGTCCCGCTGTACCGATTTAGTGGTTGAGGTATCTTTGCCAGTGCAGTGTGGTGCCATGCAGGATTTTTCCTACATTTCGGAGGTCCCAGTTTCAGTTGTGCCCCACCCTTGCCTTAATTTTGTTAAGGGAGTGATTCGCTCAACAAATTATTGCAATATTATGTTTTGAGACTAAAAGATAAACTTTCGTCCCAGAAGGTTACAGATGTTTATAGGGTTTCTAAGTCTGTTGGTCCCACTAAGGTCCCTATGAGTATGCTCATCATTACCTATGAGCGTCAGGATCTGCCCCAGTTTGTTTGTGCTGGTTATCTTTGTATCCCTGTGTCCCGTTATGTTGAGCTGCCCAGATGTTGTTTTAATTGCCATCAATTTGGCCATATGAGCAACAATTGAGGGCAGGCTCATCGCCGTGTGGCCTGTGTGTTGTCATATCATAGCTCCTCTTGTGGGAATCATGAATGTTGCGCCAATTGTGGAGGTTCCTGTAGCGAGGCTTCGCGTTCTTGTCCCGTATTCCATTTTGATAAGGAGATCCTCCGTACCCCCTCTGGCTGTCTCTTCTCTGACGTTCTCCGGGATGCGGCATCCCGCCGTCCTCCTCCCGGTCATCCCACTCCTTTGTCTTCTCGTGGTCCCCTGGTTGCTCCTTCTTCCCTGCCTTTGGTCCCTCCGCGGTTCCTCCATTGTGCCCTCTCCTTGGTCTCTTGTCATGTTCCTCTCTCTGTCGCGGACTGTGAGACCGACGGAGCTGAGATGCTGGAGGATATCCGGCAGTTCCTCCAGGCATCTGCCCCCTGCTGCTCCTCCAATTCCTTTGCCTCATCACAAATGGAAGGGTTCCTCCTCACCCTATTCAGAGTTCAAGCGCGCTGCCTCTGATGAGGCTTGTTTGGCCCCCGAGTTGGTTGTTGAGGCATCCTCTGTTTTGATGTCTTCTCCTTCCCAGTTAGCATCCCCGATGTCATTATCCAGGCGGAAGTTCACCTGGTTTTGTCTTCTTTGCCTCCTACCCCAGTTCCTTCTTCCTTGCCCCTTACCTCTGTGCAGTCTTCTATGTCTCTTACCCCAGTTTTGTCTCCCTTGCCTCCTACCCCTGTTCCTTCATTTCCTTCTGAAACTGTTCCCTCCTCACCCTCTGATCTTACTCCTTCCTCTCCATCTGATCCTGCTCCTTCCTCTCCATCTGATCCTATTTCCTCCTTACCCTCTGACCCTGTTTCCTTCTCACCCTCTGTCTACATTCCTTCTTCTGTTCCATCTTCTTTGCATCCTAGTTCTCATCCATCTCTGCTCGATCTCCCTTTCCCTCCGGGTTATGAGCCCACCATGTTGGGGGTTCAGTCTGGCTCTCAGCTGTCGCCTCCCGCCGTTCACGCTGCCAAGTCCATGCCGGGTGCATCCCTGGCTCATCGCAATTTGTCACTTGCCCCTTTCTAGGGCTTCTAGTAGTCAGAAACCTTCGACAGTCTCCGTCACTAGAATCCCGACGTTGGTGTTGTGATGTCAGTAATGTCTGTCATCCTACAGTGGAATTGTCAAGGGGTTCTCCCCAAGTGGGAGGAACTCCAGCTCTTGTTTTCTTGCATTCGGCCCTCAGTAGTCTGTTTGCAAGAAAATAAGCTTGAAGCTCGCCCCTTCCCAGTACTTCCACACCTCTAGGTGTCTAATTCCATTCCCCCGGCCGGGGGTGCTTCGCTTTTAATTTCCTCTTCGCTATTCTCTGTGCCACCTCCCATCTGTACTACCTTGCAGGCTGTTGCTGCGATGGTTTTTACTTCCAAGCTTATAACCATTTGTTCTGTATACATCCTCCCTGATTTTAGTTTGAGTCGGTCTGACCTTTTAGAGCTCACAAGTAAGTTACCTACTCCATTTTTATTACTTGGTGATTTTAATGCATGCCACCCATCTTGGGGTGATACTGCCCATAATCCCTGGGGCGGAGTGGTTGAGTCCCTCTTATTATCCGATTCCCTTTGTCTTTTAAATTCTGGCGACTTTACTTTTTACCATGTTCAAAAGGATTTGTTTAGTGCTGTAAACTTGTCCTTAAGTTCACCCAACTGTTTCCTCGACATCTGGTGGTTGATTCCGGACGATCTTTCTGGGAGTGATCACTTTCCTATAGTTCTGTCAGCAGCCCTTTCTGGCCCATGCCTTTCCCTCCCTCCTCATTGGGATCTGCGGTGAGCAAATTGGGTTGGGTTCCAGGAGGCTCCCTTTATTCATGCCTCCTGGGTTTCATTCGATACCGTAGATTCAGCGGTCTCATATTTATTAGGCTGCTGAGCGCTTCGTTCCGTGGAGGTGCTCTGTTGCGGGCGCTCCCACCGTCCCCTGGTGGTCGAAGGATTGCATGTCGGCTATTTCTGCCTATCAGCCCCATAAGGGGCGGCGCGATTTGCCATCCTGGCCGCTGTGCTGATGGGACTCAGCACCCCGTCCGACCCCAGCTTAGCCTCTTCTTCTTGCTTCAGAACACACTCTCCCACAACTTTCTCTGGTCAGCCTCTAATTTCACAGGGTAGATGCTGACCTTCTCAGCCAACTATTCTGGATCGGGGCTGAGGGAGAAGGGGACAATCTTCCCTCACCTCTGAGCTCCATTTTGGGATCCTGGGTTTTTAAATAACCTGCTTTATCCCCACCCACATCTTCCTCACCTCCTCTTCCTTTCTATTTTCAAGCACTATACATTTTACGCCGTGTCCAAGGTGGAGCCACCATGCTGAGGACATCACCCTAGAGCTGGCCGACCATGGGGCTGTCAAGGTCGAACGTGAGATGAGAAAACAGGGAGGGGCCTCGAGACCCACCCTTACACTCTTCATCACGTTCGACTGTGACAAGCTCCCTGAGTCGGTGCGTGCCGGTTGGTACCGCTACGGCGTGAAGGCATTCGTGCCACTGCCGCGGCGGTGCTATTACTGTCACCGCTTCGGCCATACAAATTGCTCATGTAGACGTGCAAAGTCGGGGTCACCCGAAGTCTGTGTAAATTGCTCCAAGGTCGCACACGATAAGTCCAAATCGTGTGTGGCCAAGTATGTCAATTGCGGAGAGCCTCACCCCGCTTCTTCGAAGCAATGCGGTGCATATCTACAGGATCGACTCTCATTCCGCGAGGCTAAGGTCTTGGTCCTGGCGCTCCCGGCTCTGTCTAGGACGTCATATGCCTCAATAGTTAGAAAGGCACCCTCTGCTCCTGGCCCATCCAGGCTAACGAGCACGGTTGTTTCCGCGCCCATTTGGAGCCCTTCTGCGGGCTCTACTCAACCCGGGCGCTCCCCTAGTAAAGCTGGCGGCAAAAAGGGTTCATACCCAACCCCGGCTAAAACCAGGGCTCCCCCGTCTTCCCCCAGCATGACCGTTTCCCGTAAGGCGAAACGGCCACGCGCCTCCACCGAGTCGTTAGACTCACAGGAGGCAACACCCCTAAAGATGGTCGCTAGGCCATCTTCTGGGGTTCCTAAAGCTGTCCCCCGAAAGGAGGACAGCAACAAAGGAGCTTCGGCTCCTTCGCCCACGCCCCGAGGTGGAGCGAGTGGCTCGGAGACGGTGGTTCCTCGAAAAGAGGGCCCCCCCACCTCAGAAGCCACAATGCCCGCCTAAGGTTTCAAGGCGGAGGGAGGAAAAGACTCACATGGCGCGAGACGAACCTCCCCCAATAAATCCTCGAAGGCGACAGCGCCTCCAGCGCTTTGTCCGGCCAACAGCGCCATGGGTTCTGCCCCCAGGAAGCGTACGGCCATTCCCGTGAGGGTCTTCAGTTCGAGGAGGGCCCCTGCGTCTCCTCCGAGCTAGGCCTGGAGGGCATATTCCTTCAATGGAATTGCCGTGGACTCTGGGCCAACTGGGAGGAGCTGCGGAGGCTCGTCTCGTCCCGTTCCCCGTTAGCTATCTTTTTGCAGGAGACCATGCTAGGCGCGTGCCCCCTGCCTGCCCTCCCGAGGTATAAGGGTCTTGCGACCCCACCACCGCGGGATGGCCGGGCTGGGGGGTTCGCGGTTTACACCCAGCATGATGTCTCCGTTCTTCCTTTCTCTTTAGATACCTCCTTTCAGGCAGTGGCTGTGCAGCTGCACCTGGATAGGAGGTATACTATCATTTCTGAGTACATTCCACCGTCAGCTGACTTCGACGCGGGGGACTTCCGCCGCGTCTTGGCACGGTTGCCGAGGCCCTATCTCTTGCTTGGAGATCTGAACGGCAGGCATCCTCTCTGGGGAGATTACTCCATAAATCGCAGGGGACAAGTCCTTGCCGATCTGATCGAAGAGCTTGAGATGGGTGTCCTAAACGTGGATGAGTTTACGCATCATTGTCTGTGAACTGCTTCATTTTCTTGCCTTGACCTATCTTTTTGCGAACGGGTGGGGGGAGCCCTCTCGGGCCCAAAGGAGCAGGAAGAGGGTGTCCCGCAGGGAAGTGTCCTCAGTGTCACACTCTTTGCTCTGAGCATCAACGGCATCACCTCAGTGCTGCCTGAAGATGTTCTCGCTACGCTCTACGTGGACGATCTATCGATCTCTTTTGGCGCATCCCAGGTGCCAACTCTGGAGCGTCGACTCCAACAGACATTGAACCACGTCTCTCGCTATGCCGAAGCGCACAGGTTTCGGTTTTCTTTGGCCAAGACTAAGGTTGTGCACTTCTGCCGCCATCCACGGCTTCACGCCGACCCAGATTTGTTTCTTAATGGGGTGCGCCTGGATGTGGTCGAGTTGCACCGTTTCCTTGGTCTTGTATTCGACCGACGCCTCACCTGGGAGGCTCATATTCGCAGCCTTAGTGTCTCTTGTACCCGCGCCATGGACATTCTCCGTTCCGTGACGTTCAGCGCTTGGAGCGCTGATAGGGCTACTGCCTTACTTTTTTATCGATCCTTTGTTCGCTTGAAGCTCGACTACGGATGCGAGTTTTATGCATCCGCAGCCGAGCGTTTATTGCGGAAGGTGGATTCGATCCACCACACCGGCCTTCGCCTTGCGGCCGGTACCTTCCGCACTTTCCCCATTGAGAGCCTGTTGGTCGATGCTGGGGAGATGACACTCGCTCTGCGCCGCGTGCAGTGCATCGCTCGCCTGTACACGCGAGCCCGGCGTATCCCTCAGTCGCCAACAGCTCTCACTGCATCCGCAGCTGATCTCGATGGTGCCTATGCCGCCGAGAGACGCCAGTCATACCCTAAGCCCTTTGGGTTTAGGGCCAGGAAACTCCTTCGAGAGGTAGATATAGCTCTCGGGCCGGTGGCGCCCCTGGTTCTGCCCAGGACGCCACCCTGGAGGGTACCACATTTGGCTATTTGTCGCCACGCCTCTGCTCCCAAAGCTTGTACTGCGCCGGGAGTATTGCGTTCGACCTTTTTGGAGCACACATCGTGTCACGCTGGTACCGTGCCAGTGTATACGGATGGCTCCAAGTCCCAAGAGGGGGTCGGCTTCCACGCCGTATCCCCTCTGTTTGAAGTCAGCGGGGCTCTACCAGGCGCTGCGTCTGTCTTCACGGCCGAGGTGGTGGCAATACACCACTCGGTACGGGAGATTACGCGACGTGCCCGGTTCGGAGACCGGATTGTGATCTATAGCGACTCACAAAGCGCCCTGAGTGCTCTCGGGGCATTGGAATCTCCGCATCCCCTGGTTCGCGAAATCCGTGACGTCACGGTTTTGACGAGCCGGGCAGATGTCGAGATTATCTTCTGCTGGGTTCCTGGACATGCAGGAATTGCGGGGAATGAGCGCGCCGATGACGGCGCCAAAGAGTCCGCGAGGACTCTGCGACCGGACCAGCGTTTCGCTCTTCCTCACACCGACTACACGGCAGGAATACGGGCAGCTCTTCGGACTGCTTGGCAAAGAAGATGGGAGACGGTCGAAGGGAACTTAAAGTTGCGTGCCATTGCGCCGTGACTGTTGCTTTCTGTCGTCTCCGAATCGGGCACACTCGTATGACGCATCGCTATTTGATGGAACGCTCACCTGCGCCGTATTGCAACGACTGCGTCGTCCCCCAGACTGTTCGACACATTCTTGTCGAATGTCCCAGTCTGGGTGATCTTCGCGCACGATACCTCTCCCGGTACCGGGATGGGCGGGGTCGCTACCGCCTGTCCCTTGTACTCGGGACGGATTCGTGCACATCGACTTGTTGACTTTTGGGGGCAGGCCGGGCTTCTCCCCTTTATTTAAGGTTCTTTTTTTTGTTATTGTTTTGTTTGTAGGTTGCACTCCTGCACCGGGGTGAGGGGAACTCCCCCTGCTGCCGGGGATTGCTTCCTGATTGTTAAGTTTTTCCAATTTATATCATTGTTAAGTTTTCATATTTTTATTTTAAAGTAGCCTAGTTCTAGGCTGTCGTGTTTTTTGGCGACTTATGCCCAAGTGGGCAGTTGCCAGATGGGCTCTATAGAATTAAAAAAAATAAAAATCTTACAGAAGAGGAGGCTTACTCCTTTCCTTTGCCTACGGGTGTAGGGGAATCCCCCTCACCCCCTTCTCTGGAGGTGCTTTTGGGCACTCCCTCTTCCCAGCAGCAGTCCCCCCTTTACTTTCCAAGGGGACTACCAAGAAAGCCAGCAGGCAGCCCATAGCCGACCGCTCCACATTGAAGCGACTAGGTAGGGCAAACCCCCTTAGGGGGGAGAGGGAAGCCAGGCCCCTTTGGTCACTTCCCTCAAAAGACCTGCTGGCAAGAATATTGAACCTTACCAGGGTCAAGGCCTGTGCCTCCCCAGACTTGACTTGTGACATCGCTGCCAATGGGACCTGTGATGTCCTGGGGGCGGGGGATGGCCAACTGGAGGCCCCCACTGAGATAGACATGGTCCTTGAGGCAACCCAGCCTCAGACACTAGGGCCTTCCATGGGAGCGAATCCAGGCTTGGTGCCAAGCACCGAACTTGAGTCCGCCCCTATGCGAGGTCCTCCTCAAATGACTAGGGTTTCCAAGGCAGTACAAGGAGGGGAGGGATCTCCTCTGACTGGTTTCCCTGCGACTGCCAGGACCTTCTCCATCTTTGAGAGGGGCACGGTGATTTGCCATCCTGGATGCTGTTCTGACGGGATCCAGCTCTCCATCCGGCCCCAGCTTAGCCTATCTTCCTTGCTTCAGATAGCCTGTATTTCTCCCCTACTTCGTCGCTTTTCATACAACCTCTCCCACAAGTTTCTCTGGTCAGCCTCTAATTTCACAGGGTAGATGCTCACCTTCTTCTCAGCCAACCGTCCCGGATCGGGCCTGAGGGGGGAGGGGACAATGTTCCCTAACCCCTGAGCTCCGGTCTGGGGTGGTTGTTTTTAACAACCTACTTCATCCCCACCCATACCTTCCTCACATCCCTTTTCCTTTCCTCTTCACAATCTATCTTTTTACGCCGTGTCTAAGGTGGAGCCACCATGCCGATGGACTGCCAGGCCACCAGGCAGGAGAGGGTGGTCCTGAATGGCGGCCCCTTGCTCTGGCAGGCCTGTAAGCACCTCTTGCAGTGCAGGCAACTGCGAGAGGTAATGAGCTATTGCGTCCCATAGAAATTTTAGGGTCACCATGCCCATTGATGATAAAAATTAAAATGTCCCCTTAATTCCCCCTGTATTATCAACGGAGCCACCCTCGGGCAGCTCCACAGAAAAAATGGAGGTTCCCATCCCTTGTGCTTGCACAGGCGACCCTCCATATTTCTTTGACCGGAGAGGAGGCTTACTCCTCTCCTACGCCTATGGGTGTAGGGGACTCCCCCTCACCCCCTTCTCTGGAGGTGTTTTCGGGCACCTCCCTGCTTCCAGTGGCAGTCCCTCCTTTTCTTTCCAAGGGGACTGCCAAGAAAGCCAGCAGGCATCCCATAGCCGACCGTTCCCCATTAAAGCGGCTCGGTAGGGCAAACCCCCTTAGGGGGGAGAGGGAAGCCAGGCCTCTTCGGTCGCTTCCTTCAAAAGACCTGCTGGCAAGAATATTAAACCTTGCTGGGGTCAAGGCCTGTGCCTCGCCACACACGACTAGAGACAATGATACCAACGGGACCTGCGATGTCCTGGGAAAGGATGGCCAACTGGAGGCAAACCCTGAGATAGACATGGTCCTTGAGGCAACCCAGCCTCAGACGGTAGGGCCTTCCATGGGGGGGAATCCGGGCTCGGTGCCAAGCACCGAATCCACCCCTATGCAAGGTCCTCAAATGGCTGGGGTTTCCGAGGCAGTACAAGGAGGGGAGGGATCTCCTCAAGCCAGTGCCCATGCGACCACCAGGACCTTGTCCATCTCAGAGAAGGACCTGGCTGAGGTCGGTCCATCTGGCCTAGGGGCTTCTGCCAGCGGAGGTGAGAAGCGGGTTCATTCCCCGCCCTCCTCTCCTAAAAAGAAGAAGAAAAGACTCGGGGGGGGGGGGGGGGGCTCCTCTCCATCTGCCGGGGCTGTGGGGATGGATGGGTCTGCTGCCACTTTGGTAGGTGACCAAGCCAAGATTGGCACCCGCCCCTCTGCCCCCCTGGGTCCGGAGCCCCCGACTGGGACCAAAAGTGCACAGGGCGGAGCCATGATAACATCGGGGGCCCTGATTCAGAGGTTACCTGGCATTTTCGAGCCCGCTGGCTTCAAACGCTTCCTCTTTATTCGCTCCACTGATGGCACCATGTTGGCCAAGGTCCACATGATCCATCAGAGGAGAGGATTAGCTAGTGCAATTGGTAGAGAGCCGAAGGTGACCCGTTTCTCGGACGGGAGCCTTCTAGCGAATGCGGCGAATCCCGCCGAGGCGGCCAAGATAAGTGCTCTTCAGACACTTCATCGCACCCTGGTGAGTGTGACGCCGCACTCTACCATGAACATTGTGAAAGGAGTAGTTTATGAGAGGGAACTGGTTGACTACTCCATTGAGGACAACACCTTAGAGCTGGCCGACCATGGGGCGGTCAAGGTCGAATGTGTGATGAGAAAACAGGGAGGGAACTTGAGACCCACCCCTTATACTCTTCATCACGTTTGACTGTGACAAGCTCCCTGAGTCAGTGCGTGCCGGTTGGTACCACTACCGCGTGAAGGCATTCGTGCCACTGCCGCGGCGGTGCTATTACTGTCACCGCTTCGGCCATACGAATCGCTCATGTAGACGTGCAAAGTCGGGGTCACCCAAAGGCCATTTAAATTGCTCCAAGGCTGCACACGATAAGTCTAAATCGTGTGTGGCCAAGTGTGTCAATTGCGGAGAGCTGCACCCCGCTTCTTCGAAGCAATGTGGTGCATATCTCCTTGAGAAAGAAAATGTGGCCGTTCAGACCCAGGATCGACTCTCATTCCGCCAGGCTAAGGACTTGGTCCTGGCGCACCCGGCTCTGCCTGGGACGTCATATGCCTCAATAGTTAAAGGCACCCTCTGTTCCTGGCCCATCCAGGCCAACGAGCACGGTTGTTTCCGCGCCCATTCGGAGCCCTTCTGCAGGCTCTACTCAACCCGGGTGCTCCCCTGGTAAAGCTGGTGGCAAAAAGGGTTCATACCCAGCCCCGGCTAAAACCAGGGCTCCCCCTTCTTCCCCCAGCGTGACCGTTTCCCGTAAGGAGAAGAGGGGTTCGGCTTCCACGCCGTATACCCCCTGTTTGAAGTCAGCGGGGCTCTGCCAGGCGCTGCGTCTGTCTTCACGGCCGAGCTGGTGGCAATACACCACTCGGTACGGGAGATTACGCGACGTGCCCGGTTCGGAGACCGGATTGTGATCTATATCGACTCACAAAGCGCCCTGAGTGCTTTTGGGGCATTGGAATCTCCGCATCCCCTGGTTCGCGATATCCATGACGCCACGGTTTTGGCGAGCCGGGCGGATGTTGAGATTATCTTCTGCTGGGTTCCTGGACATGTAGGAATTGCGGGCAATGAGTGCGCCGATGAGGGCGCCAAATAGTCCGCGAGGACTCTGCGACCGGACCAGTGTTTCGCTCTTCCTCACGCCGACTACATGGCAGGAAGACGGGCAGCTCTTCGGACTGCTTGCAAAGAAGATGGGAGACGGTCGAAGGGAACTTAAAGTTGCGTGCCGTTGCGCCGTGACTGTTCCCATGGACCTATCCCCCAATGCCGCGACGTCTTCAGGTCGCTTTCTATCGTCTCCGAATCGGACACAATCGTGTGACGCATCGTTATTTGATGGAGCGCTCGCCTGCGCCCTATTGAGACGACTGCATCGTCCCCCAGACTGTTCGTCACATTCTTGTCGAATGTCCCAGTCTGGGTGATCTTCACGCACGTTACCTGTCCCCGTACCGGGACTGGCGGGGTCGCTACCGCCTGTTCTTTGTATTCGGGACAAGTGCGTGCACATTGACTGGTGGACTTGTTGATTTTGGGGGGGAGGCTGGCCTTCTCCCTTTCATTTAACTAGGTTTAGTTGTTGATTTTGTTATTGATATTGTTATTGTTTCTTAATTGTTATTTCTTTTTATTGTTGTTTTCTTTTCAATTTTTTTAAAGTAGCCTAGAACTAGGCTGTTTGTTTACAGCGACTTATGCCTGAGTGGGCAGTCGCCAGATAGCCCCTTAAAAAAAAAAATCCTGTAAGGTGAAACGGCCACGCGCCTCCACCGAGTCGTTAGGCCATCTTCCGTGGTTCCTAAAGCTGTCCCTCGAAAGGAGGACAGCAACAAAGGAGCTTCGGCTCCTTCGCCCACGCCTAGTGGTGGAGCGAGTGGCTCAGAGACAGTGGTTCCTCATAAGAGGGCCCCCCCCGCCCCCGAAGCCGCAACGCCCGCCTAAGGTTTCGAGGCAGAAAGAGGAAAAGACTCGCATGGCGAGCCCAACCTCTTCCAATAAGTCCTCGAATATTCAAATATCATTTTCAGGGCAACTGCCGCCTGAGAGCCCACCTTGGTGGTGTTTGGCGCGGGCGCGGTGGCCTGCATTTCAGGAAATGACTGAATTCGCTATTTCAGTCGAGGAGTTTAGGTCGGTAAATGAGGCCGTTGAGTTCTTCTCCGGCAACCTCATCCCCGCGGGCCTGACTACTATTCCTAGAACGTCTGGCCGTTTTGCACACCGACCACTCCCATGGTGGTCGGCCGAGTGTGAGCCGGCCCTCAAACAGAAGCGTTATGCCTACATGCGCTATAAGCGCCGCCCGAACGATTTCACTGTCGCTGAATTTCGTCGGGCTAGGGCTAGGTTCCGGTATATTTCGAAGCACGCCCGCCGCTCTTCTTGGCGGGCATACGTGTCTTCACTTAACGGGAAGACCCCTTTAGCAGAGGTTTGGAAGCGAGTCAAAAGGATTCGGGGCAAGTTCTCGCAGGACCCCCTCCCGTCCTCCAGGAGAATGGGACCGCAATCTCGGACCCCGCGTCCGTGGCGGAATCCTTCGCGACCGCTTTTTCCGCATTCTCTAGCCAGGATGCTGCTCCGCCAGCATTCAATTTACGTTGTGATGTCGCGGAAGGCCGCCGACTAGACTTTACCTCCATAGGCGGAGAACCATTCAATGACAGGTTTGCTCTGAGTGAGTTGGTTCCGCTCTCGCTTTGAGCGCGGACACTGCCCATGGTCCGGATGATGTCGCGTACGCCATGCTTTGACACCTGGGTGAGCGAGGCATGGTCTTTATGTTAGAGTTGTTCAACAGGATCTGGGTGGAGGGTCTCCTCCCAGATTCCTGGCAAATCGCTACTGTGCTTGCCTTTCGCAAACTGGGGAGAGATCACTATACTCCGGGTAGTTTCAGCCCAATCTCTCTAACCTCTTGCATGTGCAAGTTGATAGAGAAATTGGTAAATGTGAGATTAGCCTTTTTTCTGGACAGCGTAGGCCATCTCTCTTCTGCACAGTGCGGCTTCCGCAAGTTCGACTCCACGTCAGATGCTCTGCTCCAACTGGGTAATGCTGTCTGCGAGGCCTTCCTTCGTATACAGCACTATGCCACAGTGTTTTTCGATCTGAAGAAGGCCTATGATACCGCATGGCGATACGGTATCATGGAGACTCTCCACACGTTGGGGGTGAGGCGACACCTCTCAATCTTTATATCTGAATTTTTGTGAGGTTTTTGATTCCTCGTATGGGTGGGGCAGCCCTCTCCGGCCTTTCGAACAGGTAGAAGGTGTCCCGCAGGGAAGTGTCCTCAGTGTCACACTCTTTGCCCTCAGCATTAACGGCATCACCTCGTTGCTGCCGGAAGATGTTCTTGCTACGCTCTACGTGGACGACCTTTCGATCTCTTTTGACGCGGTCCTGATGCCAAGTCTGGAGCGTCAACTCCAATAGGCATTGAACCACGTCTCTCGCTATGCTGAATCACGCAGGTTTCGGTTTTCCTTGGCCAAGACTAAGGTGGTGCACTTCTGCCGCCATCCACGGCTCCACCCCGACCCAGACTTGTTTCTTAATGGGGTACGCCTGGAAGTGGTTGAATTGCACCATTTCCCTGGTCTTGTATTTGACCGACGTCTTACCTGGGAGGCTCATATTCGCAGCCTTAGAGTCTCTTGTACCTGCGGCATGGATATTCTCTATTCCGTGACGTTCAGCCCTTGGGGCGCTGATAGGGCTACTGCCTTACTTTTTTATTGATCCTTTGTTTGTTCAAAGATCGACTACGGATGCAAGTTTTATGCATCCGCAGCCGAGCGTGTATTGCGGAAGGTGGACTCGATCCACCACACCGGCTTTCGCCTGGATCTGGTGTCTTCCGCACTTTTCCCATTGAGAGCCTACTAGTCGATGCTGGGGAGATGCCACTGGCTCTATTCCGCGTACAGTGCATTATTCGCCTGTACGCGCAAGCCCGGTGTCTCACTCAGTCGCCAACAGCTCTCACTGCATACAGAGCTGATTTCATGGTGCCTATGCAGCCGAGAGACGCCAGTCATAGCCTAAGCCCTTTCGGTTTAGGGCCAGGAAATTCCTTCGAGAGCTAGCTATAGCCCTTGGGTTAGTGGCACCCCTGGTTCTGCCCAGGACGCCACCCTTGATGGTACCACATTTGGTTATTTGTCACCACGCCTCTGCTGCCAAAGCTTGTACAGCGCCGGGAGTATTGCATTTCACCTTTTTGGAGCACACTTCGTGTCACACTGGAACCGTGCCTGTGTATACAGATGGCTCCAACTCCCAAGAAGGGGTCGGCTTTCATGCCGTATTTCCTCTGTTTGAAGTCAGCGAAGCTCTCCCAGGTGCTGCGTCTGGTAGCATTACACCATTCGGTATGTGGGATTATGCGACGTGCCTGGTTCGGAGAACAGATTGTGATCTATAGCGACTCACAAAGCGCCCTGAATGCTTTCGGGACATTGGAATCGCCACATCCCCTGGTTTGCAATATCCGTGAGGCCACGGTTTTGGCAAGCCAGGCAGATGTGACATTATCTTCTGCTGTGTTCCTGGACATGTAGGAATTGCGGGGAATGAGCACGCCAAAGAGTCTGTGAGGACTCTGCAACTGGACCAATGTTTCGCTCCTCCCCACACTGACTACATGGCAGGAATACAGCCAGCTTGGCAAAGAAGATTGGAGACAGTCAAAGGGAACTTAAAGTTGTGTGTCATGGCACCGCGACTCTTGCCCTGGACCTACCCCCCAATGCGCGAAGGCTTCAGGTTGCTTTCTGTTGTCTCCGAATTGGGCACACTGGAGGGACGCACTGCCATTTGATGAAGCGTTCGCCAGCGCCCTACTGTGAAGACTGCGTTGTCCCCAGACTGTTTGGCCCATTCTTGTTGAATGTCCCTGTCCGCGCACGTTACCTGTCCCAGTACCGGGATGGGTGAGGTCACTACAACCTCTTCCTTGTATTCGGGATGAGTTCTTGCACATTGACTTATTGGGGGAGGCTTGCCTTCTCCCCTTTATTTAACTAGTCTTTTTATTGTTGTTTTCTTTGTAGGTCGTATGCTCCTGCGCCAGGGTAGAGGCAGACCTCCCCCCGATGCTGGAGTTTGCTTCCTAATTGTTGCCATTTTCCCTTTATATTGTTGTTGTTGTTGTTTTTCATATTCTTATTTTAAAGTATCCTAGTGCTAGGCTGTCATGAGTGCGGTGACTTGTGCCCAAGTGTGTAGTTGCCAGATCTGCTCCTAAAATTAAAAGGAAAAAAAACCCCCCTGCCATTAAAAAAAGAACTAGAACACACTACCTAACAAAGTTGTTGGTAAATGATATATTTAAAATCTAAGCACGTTGGAAGGGGTTTTATTCCTTTGCAACTATGGGAGAAAGATCTCTGAAATGGCAAGAAACTATTTTTTAGAACAAATTCTATTGTTTGAATTGCTTTCATTTATTTAAGGTTACAAATAAATTAATTTTCTTGTACACCTGATAATAATTGTTTATTTTTTGTACCTAATAATTTGAATAGAGATATTTAGAATTGACAATCAAATGAATTTTATTTATATTATTGACAAAAAAATTGATGACATTTTTTACTTTTAAGTTGAGTGAAAAACTTAGGGAAAAACCCTTGTGAAAAAATTTAAAGCTGATTTTGGGCCTTTTAGACACTGGTTGACCTTTCATTACCCTACTCATTGCACACCCATCAGTCCTTAGAACTAGCTCACATAACTTATATGGAATGCAACAATTGTTGAGCTAGAAAAAATCAAATTTGCACATGTCTCCTATTTAATTCAAATGGTTCTAACCCCACATTATTTAAATTTCCTCAAAGGCACCCTGGCCACAACTGCCAGTAGAATAATAGAAATAGCCATATTCTGTTCTATTTGTCAGGGAGCTCTGAGTTAACGCAACGGCAAACTGATGTAGCATGTTTGGCAGACTGTCTAGAACTGAAGTATACTGAACAAAATGAAATGCTCCTTATTTTCTCCTTGCCTATCCTGCTTTAGGACTAGTCCCACACTTTCTTTGCATGCTTTATGAAAACTTGTCAAACCAGTGCATAGATGCACCAGGCTCCTTGGGTGGATCCATAGGTCTCACATTTGTTATCATTACTCCCAAACTGAAAATCGAGGCCAGTCACTTCAGATCCTAGTCTCCTAAATCAAAGATTAATGAAGAATAGTCTCATTTTTTCACCTAGAAGTTTGATACTGAATATATGCCCTGCATATATCATCTTCATTCTTTCTCTATTGAAAGAAAATTACTCTCATTAGACATTAACCCCTGCCCCATCAAGATTTGAATTAGAATATTAAATAGACTGGAAGCCTGGTTTTACGAGGATATTTCTCTCAAAACCACTATACCAATAAGCATTTTCTATTAGCTGCCTATATTATTCCTTTCCCAAATGGAACTTAAAGCAGTTTCCCTCCCATATCAAATTTCTGAAGAAATTAAATCTCGTTTGTACACACTACTATATATGCTCTCCTGATTCTTCATTTGCTCTGTCTTGTTCAATTCATTTTTTCCTATTTGAAGTCCACTATTTTATACTCTGTTTTATTACTGTCGATTTTTATAAAAAAATCAAATTTACTGCCCCTTGCAATGGTCCCTGCCTATGTCATGAAATAGGGCAAGTACAGGAAAGTTGCATACCCTCCTAGTCACTAGTATTCTAAGTTGTCTACTTTGGTTATGTACCTTTATATATTTTCACTTACCTGTACTTCATTACTTTTTAAACTTAAAAAATTTGGTAGTGAAGATGTCCTCATTTGGTTTTACTTTATTTTTTTAAATACATATCTCGTGAACTCCTCAGTTTACTGTGATTTGTTTTAAACATTGTTTTGACATTGCAGTTAGAACGGCAAATCCATATGCAAAATGAAATGAGGCAGAAAATGATGGCGATGCAGGTAGCAAGAGCTCGTGAGCTCCTCTATTGGTTTGGAGCATTCTATGTCCTGGCTGGCATTGGTATGGTTGCTGGGTAAGTGAAGTTTGTAGCAATGATCAATGTCATCTTTTAACACTTTCTTAAAGTATGGCTATATATAGATAGATAAATATATGAATGTATAAAAAGACACCTAGCACATCAGGGAAAAACTCTATTTAAATTTAATTAAAATACAGTAAACCCTTGATATAACAAACTATATGGGGTGGGGGGGGTCATTTGTTAAACCCGATGGGCATTAAAAGCAATGGAAATAATGAACCAAGTTCATTATGGATATGTAATACGTATGTAATTACTAATAAAGTTAAGTGGACTACACAACATAGTATTGATACAAACCTTGCACTGTAGGAGACATGTGACACACCAATACTCACTCAGGCTGGTTGTAATGCTTGCCTGTTAAACCTGATGGAGTTCGGCCAGGAAATTTGGCTTGTTATATCCAAAATTTATTATATTGACGTTCGTTATATCGAGGGTTTACTGTATATACAAATAATCGAGAATACTTATAATATGATTATTTACCATTAGCCTCAATGACTGAGTCAATTCTGGGTCTGAAGCTTTGACATGTCTGAATCAATGATCTTTATTGATTTTGGATAGTCTTTGTTATGGTGGACTTGAGAGATTGAAATTTTTTATAGGGTTGTTGATTCACCACTCTCGATGATGCCCCTTACGCACTAGTCCAGTGGATTGAGGTCAGGTGAGATAGTGTAGCGGGCCGAAAATAGATCTCTAATCCCAATCGATAATCGATCCAACCCGCTTCCTACACTGTCCGGACGTGAGAAATCGAGGGAGAATAAAACGGATTGTATATACAGTCCCTTTACTTACAAAAAAAATACAATGATAGTTACAGTTTATATTTACAAAATTTTATATTTACTAGGGAAGTGTGCACACTTCAAAATGAGACTAAATTCCCCAATCAAAATAACGATACCAAACGAGAATCTTATAACGGGCGGATACAACAATTTACGTATATTCTACACAAAACAAAAAAAACACAACCACAACCGAACGAAAAGGGGACACACGCTATGACTTGCTGGAGGTGGGTGGTAGTTGGGTAACTAGAAGGAGGCAGGATTGTCAACGAAGGCAGGTATGGCGGTTCAGGTGGTTAGAGACACGAAAGCCCTCCTCTCAGGGCTGGGTGGAGCACTCTTCTATAGAACCCCTCTTGCTGCCAGTCCACACTTCCACTCTCTCTTTCCAGAATATGACGCTTTGATAAAAGTTAATTTAAACAAAGAACTATTTTATTATAGTGATATTTCAAAATTAGCTATTATCTTTCCAGAATAACGCTTTGATAAAAGATTAATTTAAGCAAAGTACAATCTTATTATAGTGATATTTCAAAATTAGCTATTATCTTTCCAGAATAACGCCTGGAAAGAAAGAAAAACATGGTAATCATTTTATACATGAATTAAACAAAAATAAAACAAACCCATTCCCATTCACACACATTCTTACAGAGGGAGGGAGAGGGTACTGAGAAAAGGGGTGGGAGAATGGCCCTTTTACACACACTCACATTCGCCCCACCACACCCCTCCTTCCTTAAGCCATTCGACCAGCCACTCACTAAACCCTTTCAATCACTCTCCACGGTACCACTTGTGCTCAATCGCACCCTTCTGCACCCATTCACACTCTTCTACTGGTCCCTGGCTACGCGTAGCAATTAGTCGGGGTTGTTCGTCAGTCGTCCTGTCAGTCTCATCGTCACTATTTATCATCTCATCAACCATACTCTTAGCCCTCATTACCAGTTCTCCCATCTCACGACAGAATGCTTTCATACTCTTCCGTTCAGAACCCTCACTCTTCATACCCCCATTCATCAGCTCCTCACTCACAGCTCTCATCCAACTCAAGGTACATTCTTGCGAAACAGACAGGTCACTCACATCCCCTGTATTCTCAACAGGCATACCAGAAACCCCTTCGACTGGTTCCCACCAGAAACCCGAAAAATCAGCCACTTCATCATTCACTACATCAAACTCACCCCTACTATTTCCATTCATAAAACCGGAAAAATCAGCCACACTAGGTTCATTCTGCCCAAACACAGTATCATTCATACTGTTCCCAAAACCAGAAAAATCAGGCACAGGCAGCTCACTCACTCGTCTACTTATACCAGCCAAATCACTCACCTGTTTACGCAAAAACTCAATCTCCCTTTCAAGATCCCCCATACCAGAAACACTCTGCTCAGACTTACTTTCATTCGTACTTGCATTCTTCCTTTCACCCTTCTTTGTACGCTTTCTACTCCTCGAGACTAAGACTAGCTCTTTCCCAGACAGATCCATTCTATCACATTCAATCTCATCATCATGCACTTTACCTCTTTCTCTACACAGTCCATACACCGGATGGCTCACCAGGTAGTCAGGAGGTTCTCTCCATCTCCTTAACTGACTCTGATGAGCCCGCACTCTCTCAGTCATGCCGTGATTCAAACTCTCCAAAACATACGTCACTCCATTTTCCCAAACCCTCACAACTCTATAAGGTCCATCAAACTTCTCACTCATCTTTGATACATTCAACCTACCCTTCACTTCTTTCACCTTCAATACTTTTGTACCTAATTCAAATGAACGGAACCTTTCATGCACCTCACGCCATACACTCTGCTCACTTTCACTCAAACGAAACCTATCTTTCACTCGCCTTTCAAAATTCATCACAAACTGACATGGGGACATTCCAGTTGCACTATGCACAGTTGAATTATACGCCCACAACACTCTCCCCAGACACACATCCCAGTCATTCACTGTCGTACTCATCATTCTCAACATCTCACACAAGGTTCTTATAGTCCGTTCAGCCAATCCATTTGAAGACGGTACATACGGAGTTGTTCTCACATGCTCCACACCATTCTCTCTCAACATTTGCTCAAACACTTCCCCTACAAATTCAGGCCCATTATCACTCAGACATCTTCTAGGCTTCCATACACACATATGAAAAAACAACTGCTCAACCACACGCGCAACAGTCACACTCCTTTTATCTCTCACAGGCGCTGCATACACAAACTTACTTTTATGGTCAACCATCACAACCATACCAACATTCCCAGCACTCGTACGCGGCAAAGACACACAATCATTCACTACCAATTCAAACGGTTCTTTCGCATCAACTTTCAACATCGGTGGTTTCACTTGCACACCTTGCACCTTTCGCTTCTGACACCTTTCACACGTAGTTGCAACATCATTCACAACAGTTCTCAGAAACGGGTGGAACACATGCTCCTTCATACACTCCCACAGCTTAAACTTACCCATATGCCCATAATTATCATGCACAACCTTCACCAGACCAATCATATACCAACTAAGGACATCACAGGTACATACATATCATCACCACCCTTCACATGCCTCACAAAATATACAACATCCATACAAACAACAAAAACCTTAGCATACCTTTTAAAATCACTTAAACACTCTGGCCATTCATTCAAATCAACACGCATCATTACACACTTCTTCAACTCACTAACAAAAGGACACATCTCTTGCATCTCTAGAATATCATCATCACTTAAAATCTCATTCTCATCATCCATGACCAACTCAATCATACCGCAAAACTTGACAACATTCTTCGCACACTCATTCAACCTCATCACCTCACATTCACCTTTCATAAGACGATCCTTATCAGCATCCAAAGACAAATCATTCAATCTCATAAAGTCTACACCAAGCAAGAAACAACAAGGCATTTGCTCACCTTTCAGAATCACAAAGTCATGCTTCACATTCACACCATTACCCAAACTCACTTTCAGACTAACCTGTTCCCATGCCACTATCAAGCCATTCCCTAATCCACTTATCCGTAACTTCACAGGTTTATGCTCGCAACATCTAAACTCTTCATACTTACTCAGAATATTCTCATTCACTAAAGACACTTGTGCTCCAGTATCAATCAAACCACAGAACAACCTTTCACCAACTTTCACTCTCGCTTCCATCATATCAGGTCCAACATGTTCGCAATACACAGAAGGAACAAGCACACCAACATCAGCACTGATATCCACACTGTCATTAACTCCCATATCATCACTCAACACACACTCATCTTCATCCAGACAATCATTCTTCTCTCTTATATATGAACACTTTTCAATTACCCAATTGTAGTGCACACCGCTCAAACATTGCAGATGTACCACATTAGGATTCAAACCCTTCATCTTCTCATCCTTGTACACAATCGGCCTCTCACCACCAAAGTGCACATAAACAATCACTCCATACAAACGACTCACTACAATCAACACTTCCTGAAATGGCGGGACCCCTTGCATACACATCGCTCTCAATTCTTTCATGAAGTTCCGCACCTTTGCCATACCAATGCTTTCAGTCTTCCTACACACTTCATTCATTACCTCCTTCCTTAAATCATCTACACTATCGGGCACTCTCACATCTACTCCATCACTCTTCAAATCTTGCAAACCATTCCATACACTCTCAAACAAGGAATCACCACCACCCTTACTCTCTTTTCCATTCATAATCCCTTTCGGCAAATACTCAGGATCACTCACTCCACACACATTTTCATCATTCGTACCAGGATACCTTGACATCAAATCAGCCACTCCATTCCGTTCACCAGGCACATACTCAATCACATAGTCAAAGTCACTCAAATCTTCCAAAGTCCTTGCAATCCTACTATCGGCCCACTTCATACGCTGCAGATACACAAGAGGTTGATGATCGGTTTTTATCACAAACCTCACACCATACAAAAATGGACACAACACTTTCAAACAATATCTTATCGCAGCCAGCTCTCGTTCCACAGTCGAATACTTTCGTTCTGCAACATTCATAGCCTTGGATACATACCCAATTATTCGCCTGACATTCTCTCCATTCAAACGCTGCTCTTGCATCAGAAAACCTCCCATCCAATACCCACTCGCATCTGTATACAATTCAAGCATTTTAGCATTTACACTATAATCTGGGTAAGCTAATTCAACATCTTCAGCCGCTGCCTCCTTCAGTCTCTCATACGCCTCATTCATCTTATCATTCCACTTGACAACCGTACTACCTTTCTTGCCCATCCACTCAGTCCGAGGCTTACTCACACCAGAACAATCACGTATAAACTTTCGCTGGAACTCAATCAAACCCAAAAATGACTTCAGTTGCTTCACAGTCACCGGTTTAGGAAACATTCGCACCTTCTCAACATACTTCGATGATTTACGCAATCCATTCTCACTCACCACATGCCCAAGGAATTCCACTTCTTTCGCAAACCATTCACACTTCGCCACTTTCACCTTCACACCAACACTCTCCAACGTTCTCAACACATCATTCACCAATCTCATATGCTCCTCAAAAGTCTCAGTCATAATCAAAATATCATCTATAAACGCAATCACATTCTTACTCGCAAACTTACTCAACACAACATTCATTGCCCGCTGGAAGGCTCCGGGAGCATTAGCCAACCCAAAGCTGAGGTTCCGGAAGTGGTAATGCCTCTTTGAGGAAGAGAAGGCAGTTACTGGCCGGCTCTCCTCAGCAATGGGCATCTGGTAATACCCCCGTACCAGATCGAGCTTCGTAAACCACTCCATCCCATGCATACTATACACACACTCAGATACCACACACATCGGAAACCTTTCTTTCACAGTCCTTTCATTCACCTTTCGATAATCCACACACAGACGCAATCTTCCATCCGGCTTACGTACAGGTACAATTGGACTATTCCATGCACTCTCACTCTCCTCAATCACCCCCAATTGCTCCAATTCCAAACACTGCTCCTCAATCTCTTCAGCAACCTGACGTGGGAAATGCCTCGGCCGCTGATAGATTGGGGAGTCCTCCTTCAGGACAATCTTGAATTCCGGGAGCTTTGCAACCCCGAAATCCAGATCACCCTTACTGAGGGCTCCCTTTCGCTCAAATATCATTCGATACACATCCTCCCTTTCATACTCAGTCAAACATCCATCCAATTTCACCATGTCCTTCACCTCATTATACATCCATTCACATGTCTTTTCATTCGCAACATTCACCCTGATATCCGTACTATCATCCATACCTACCTCATTGACAGTGGAGAGGTGGCCCAGTACATCTCCGACTTGGATTCCCCTCACCTGCCCTTTCACACTGGGGTCTGCCTGCACACATACAAAAGGATCATTCATTCTCATCAAGCCATCAAACACACAAGCAACACGCCTTACCTTATGACACGCATCCTTTCCATCCAATATCACAGTGTTCTCACTCACATTCAAACTAACATCCTTACTCCAACTCACTCTAACAGACACCCTTTCACCCTTCACAAGCCTTACATTCTCCATAGCAGTCACCTCAATACCAGTAAACACACTCCTCAAAACGCTACCATCTTTCCCTACATACAACTTATAGACCCCATTTTTACCAATCTTTCTCTCAATCTGATCACTCGCAAGATGCACAACCATACGATTCATTTTCATAAAATCATAGCCCAAAATCACACCATACTCACTACTCACCTTATCAATCACAGAAAATTCACATTCATTCATCATCATACCATGCATTCGAACAGCTGACCTTATCATTCCAATCACAGGCACTCTCCTATTACCAATACCTACTAAACTACCCTTGCACTCAGACAGGAGGGCTTTCTCGCTAAACTTGTCATACACATCTTTATACACCAAGCTCGCCTTGCATCCAGAATCTATTAAAGCCAAACATTCAATTCCATTCAACTCCACCTTCACACTCAGACACTCATACTTCCTACCAGACAGCACTTTCACACTAGACAGACTTACCAACACATTACTCACACTCATGCACCCAGAGGATACTTCAGCAGGTACCCTCTTACCATTCAGTTTCCCGCTTCAGACTTTCCATTCACACCTTGCGCTCTCAGTCTAATCCAACACTTTTCACTTGAATGTCCTTCCATCGCACAATAGCTACATACATTCCTCTGGTCACGACACATCCTTGCATAATGACCAGCCTTTCCACAATTACCACATGCATATTTCATACTTTCCCCACCAGTTGCTCCACCATTCAACCTCGGACAATCTTTCTTCAAATGGCCTATTTCTTTACACTCGAAGCACTCTTTCACACTTTCCTGGCAATCCTTTATCATATGCCCTTTCTTACCACACCCAAAACATGCACCAGATGTCCACCTACATTCTGCCAACATATGACCTTTCCTTCCACACCGACGACATTCCACAATCTTTCTCACACCATTCGGTCTCTCATTTGCTGGGACATACCTCGGTTTCTCTCTCATATATCCGTTCCCACGCTTGAAATTCATCTGCCCCCTTCCATTCGACCACCCTCCATTTGCCCATCCATTCTGCCGGCCCAGGAAGTTTGACATCACTCCAGCTGGTGCAGCCTTCAGGGCATCCCTGTAGCTGACAAACTGCTGGGGTGGATGAAAGCTCCTGGGCTTCTTACCCCCAACATTCACACTGTACCATCCATCCTCTTCTAGATCGCTTTCATCATCAAATCGTCCATCTTCTAACAGTTCCAACACATCCTCCCACATCAACCGTTCACCTGTCAGTCTCACTCTCTCCTTTCTCTTTCCACTCAGCCATTCACTCACCTTTCGCGGGATCGTGTCCAAAAACTTCCTCATGAGTGGTTTACATTCATTTACATCATCATCACCATACCTCGTTCTTGCCATACTCTCAAGCCTATGTGCATACATATTCACACTTTCACTCTTCCCCATTCGAGCCTTCTCAAATTCATTCACCCTCTTATACTTCACACTCTCTTTCATTCGTTTCACCTGCCCAATCAATCTCTTCTTCACTACATTGTACTTTGGCTCTCCCACACTCGTTATCACTCGCAAGAACTCCAACACTTTCCCATCCAAACAATCTCCCAGAACACTCACCCAGTGACCCTTGTTCTGCGGGTACTTGAGCTTGCAGTACCGCTCAAAATCCCCGAAGAACTCATCCATACTCTTTCCCCCATGCAATAAAAATTATCAATCCTTGGCACTTCCCTAATCAAAATTCCTTTTCCCACATTCACTTCACTCTCCGAAGAGCTACTCTCGGTCTCACTCATTCCAATCATATCGTCACTCTCTCCCTCATCTGAGTATAGCGAATCCACACTCTTCCCTCTCGCCTTCCTATCCTTAACCTTAGAACCATGCTTACTTCCTCTCTTACTTTCCACTCTCTTCCATTCATCCCCTTTCCTACCACTCACAGTATCTTCTTTAGACTCAACCCTACTGCCATCCATTCCATTTAGCGGAGTCCCTTCAGTAGGAGCAGGGGTCAGGGTTGTAGGTCCTGGGACTGATCCAGCCCCTGTCATCATGTTATACAGGTCCTGCATCCGTCGGTCCATCTGATCCTGTCGGTCTCCCATTTCCTTCTTCATCTTATCAGTCTTTTCATTCATCCCTTTTATTTTATTCTCCATTCCCTCCATCATTCCCCGCAACATTTCACACTCCTCTTCTTTCTTTCTCAACTCCAGTCTCAATCGCACTACTTCTTCATTCAATGTTTCCGCTACAGCCATTGTTCCCAAGTTATTAAAAAGATAGGAGGAGGGAAAAATCAATCAAACTACTTGTCACACTAATTGGGTATGGACTGCAATCCAATCCAGTCACGCTCCCAGTTTCGAAGTCTCACGTCCCTATTCGGGCGCCAAATGTAGCGGGCCGAAAATAGATCTCTAATCCCAATCGATAATCGATCCAACCCGCTTCCTACACTGTCCGGACGTGAGAAATCGAGGGAGAATAAAACGGATTGTATATACAGTCCCTTTACTTACAAAAAAAATACAATGATAGTTACAGTTTATATTTACAAAATTTTATATTTACTAGGGAAGTGTGCACACTTCAAAATGAGGCTAAATTCCCCAATCAAAATAACGATACCAAACGAGAATCTTATAACGGGCGGATACAACAATTTACGTATATTCTACACAAAACAAAAAAAACACAACCACAACCGAACGAAAAGGGGACACGCGCTATGACTTGCTGGAGGTGGGTGGTAGTTGGGTAACTAGAAGGAGGCAGGATTGTCAACGAAGGCAGGTATGGCGGTTCAGGTGGTTAGAGACACGAAAGCCCTCCTCTCAGGGCTGGGTGGAGCACTCTTCTATAGAACCCCTCTTGCTGCCAGTCCACACTTCCACTCTCTCTTTCCAGAATATGACGCTTTGATAAAAGTTAATTTAAACAAAGAACTATCTTATTATAGTGATATTTCAAAATTAGCTATTATCTTTCCAGAATAACGCTTTGATAAAAGATTAATTTAAGCAAAGTACAATCTTATTATAGTGATATTTCAAAATTAGCTATTATCTTTCCAGAATAACGCCTGGAAAGAAAGAAAAACATGGTAATCATTTTATACATGAATTAAACAAAAATAAAACAAACCCATTCCCATTCACACACATTCTTACAGAGGGAGGGAGAGGGTACTGATAAAAGGGGTGGGAGAATGGCCCTTTTACACACACTCACATTCGCCCCACCACAATAGGAGGCCATGTTTCTGGGAGAACATGGTCATGGAAATTGGCATGTATCCAAGCTTGCATTGTTCTAGCCTTATGAGAGGGGGCAGACTCACTTGTTGGAAGAGGTTAAGTCTTCCATAGCGTACTCTGTCTATCTAGGACTTCACAAACTTATCCAAAACCTCTGTGTAAGCAGCAGCATTGACACTTGAGCTGTGTGAAAAAAGGTGAGAGGGCATGACAACTCCCTTACTGCTAATGACTCCCAGAACCATTGCAGTTTCTTGAAACCTGGTCTGCATTACAGTTGGAACCTAGCTTAACACTACCTAACTATCAGCCAATGCTTAGGTTTACTCTTCGGTCCTGGTCAAAGTTTTTCTCACTAGAGCAAAACCAAAGCATTCCAGCTTATTGATGTTTCAACATGGAGAGCAAGCACTTTGCACAGATCAAACAATTATCTTTTGTCTTACCTGATATAAACTGACCTCTCAGCATTATGTGACTTGTAATGGATATCTTCATGCACAACTCTTCCAATGGTGCATTCTGAAACCTTCGTCCTTTGCAATGGCTCTGATCCACTTTCTATAATTCTCTTGAATTCTTTCCTGTATTTTCTGCACAAATTCTTGGGTTCTTATGGTATTAGAACCCTTTGCATATGTTTTTCATTTTGCTGTTAATGTTGGATCCCTATCAGCAGCCTCCAGATATTTCCATTATCAACCTTGAATCTGATAACTTGTAAATCATTAAATAAGTAAAATTAGAAAACGGTACAAATGGATATGGAAATAATGAACTGAAAGATGTAGTAATGAATTTATTGGAACCATGTCCACTGAGAAGGTATCAATTTACATTAATAGTATACAATGAAAATAGAAATAATGCAATAAAATTTGGGGGAAAATGAATATGCTGCTTTAATTCAGGTTTTGGTTTATTTATCTACAGCCTATTCAAGGTCAGCAGGAGGGGGGCAACCCAACATCGCCCATGAACTGTATTCATATTTAGTTGCATTCTTTTATGCACCTGCAACCTTGGTGTTTCTATTTTAATTCCATCACTACTTGAGATGATTTAATATATATATATATATATATATATATATATATATATATATATATATATATATATATATATATATATATATATATATATATATATATATATATATATATATATATATATATATATATATGTATGTATGTATGTATGTATGTATGTATGTATGTATGTATGTATGTATATATGTATATATGTATATATGTATATATGTATATATGTATATATGTATATATATATATATATATATATATATATATATATATATATATATATATATATATATATATATATATATATATATATATATATATATAAGGAACTTCAATATAATGAATTTTGGATATAATGAACCAAATTTCCTGGCTGAACTCCATGCTGCAACTCACTGACTCCCAGCTCAGTCGGCTGTGAACATTGCGCAGGAGAGGTTGTTCTGGTGTTCTCCTCCTCCTCCTCCTCCTCCTCCTCCTCCTCCTCCTCCTCCTCCTCATCATCATCATCATCCTCATCCTCCTCCTTCTTCCTCTCTTCATGACTGCTACTTACTACTCCATAGAACGAACAAACCATTTATAAGTATTGGACTAGTTTGGGCAAGATGCCATTTTCAACTAATAATGAAGAAATTTGCCTAGTTTCTTCATTATTAGTTGAAAATGGCATCTTGCCAAAACTAGTCCGATAGTTTATAAATAAAATCTTAATTCAAATATTGTGGTTTACCATTATCTTTCAGTGATATACATCACGCCAATGTGATATTTTCCATTCCATTCTATATATATATATATATATATATATATGATGAAAAGACAAAGAAGTCAATAGAATTTATGAAATAAGGATAAATTTGTGTTACCCTCTGTACTTTCTCGACAATTGTTATAAGTCTGCCAAGCGTTCCTATTATCAAACTAATCTTAATATCCCTAAGTTTCAGGCCAAAAATTTATTAGTTTTACCCTATAACCATATTTTCATTAAATTACCTTGTTTACTTGGGCCTCTGAACATAAATGTTATTTTTAAGTACGAGACTACAATTTATTGCATCCTTGTCAAAAATTCACCCACCCCCCACTTGGCATTGTTTATTCAATAGGCTGCAACAACTGCAAATGGACAAACCGGGAAAGAACTAGATATCCTTGTTAAGCAACATCAAGCCAATGTACGTAATCACAGTGAACAATCTGCACTTTTTCTACTTATGTACAATCTTAACCATAGCCTTAACTGGAACAGTGCCAAAACAGTCATAAAATGCAGTAATTATATTTCAAGAAATACATTCAAATGTATCTCCATTAACTCATTCCCAAATTTCAACCTTAGCCCTGGTTTGTTCATGCTAGACCCCATTATCACTTCATACATAAAATCTCAAATAAAGTTGTTTCAGAATTTTGTACCCCCTAATTAAGGTTCATAGGTGTGTAGTCTAACCTCCCCTTCCACTATTTAAGGCAATGTATGTCCAGCCTCCTGTTCATTCCTTGAAAAGGTCTTTAAGAATAGAGACAAAAGTGCTTGGAATCGTTTTTCACTTTTCCTTTGTGGGTGTATCTACATATATAATATATATATATATATATATATATATATATATATATATATATATATATATATATATATATATATATATATATATTTGTAAGCTTTTCTTATTTCACTGAAGGTATCGGAAATCCAAAAAGCCTGGAACCTTGGTGCCTCTAATGCCTCTGACATTCATTTTGGGTTATCAAGCAGATTTGGCTTATGGATCAAAATTGAACAGGATTAAAAGTAAGTTGATAAATAAGACATTTTCATAAAATTTAATGTTTAGATTGATAAATACATTTTAGATCCTAGCTAATTTTTCATTAAAGTCTATAGGTTCTGTATAAAAGGGTATAGAAGAGAAACAATACTTTTCCTATTTATACCCCAAAGGGATAATAAGGGACATATCTAGAGGCTTGTGTGCCCTACTGACCCTAATGTCTGCAGAGGCATCTGTAGCTTTATATCTGACAAATATTAACTTTCTTCAGACATCTCACATTACAAGCTTTCTGCATGATGCAGCCTCATTGCTATTGCACTTTAAATTCAAGAACCTAAAACCTTTCCTATTTATGAAAGGCAAAAATATTGAAGTTGCAAATAATGTTGATTCATCTGTTATTCAACAGTAATGAGAGGAATTTTAAGTGCACTATCATCAAGGCTGTATCATACCGAAAGTGTGTAAGAAGAGATTTGTAAAGAAAGTGGTGAAGCTAGAGAAAGTGAAAATGTGTGGAAGATGTTCCTGTAGGCATTGGGGCTCAGAGAGCACACAAGCCTCGATGTTACCTGACATCCCCTTGAAGGTGTAATAGAAAGAAAATATTTAGAAAATACTGTAGAAGTTAGAATATATTTCAGGGAAAAAAATGATATATTTATTTTTCCTGCTCATTAGTGGAAGCTGAAAATATTCTGAGCTTTGAAAGTGACCTCACCAGCCTGCCTTTGGGTGTCCCTACACCATCCTCTATCGATGATGCGCGGCGGCGCCAAGAGGAGACCAAGCGCCTAAACAAGGTTCATGAAGTTTTTATTTAAATATTTAAGTTTAGCTTTTATTGTATGGATAACTTTACTCTAAATTTTCTTCCGGTGTATTCAATTACCTGATTGAGCCTTCCCATACAAGCTCATTTATAAGACAAATGTTGTATTAAAGAGTGCCACATGCAATGAATGTTCCTTTGTTGCCATTTCATTTTGGTTGCCATGATTATTTGCTTTGTTGCTGCACTTTTTTTATTTGAATGTGCCGTACCTTTGAATGCTGAAATGGCTTATGTTGCCACTTTTATAAAACTGTTGGCTGAAATAAATATACAGCTTTCTTTTTAATCAAATATAAGTTGCTTACCATTCAGATTAATTTTTGTTTCTCACAATTTTCACTCCAGTACTTATTAATGCTATTTTTTCAAATGTTCCTTGTATTAAAACTTGCAGCTTAGTTAATAAGGTCTATAATTAGGTGAAAAGTAAAAGCTCCCGCCATGAATGAATATATTTCTTCATATGTGATGTTGATTGTCTAAAATTTAAAAGAATTTTAGCCTCCCTCCCCCCTAAATAACAGGTTGATTTTAAATTTTATCAGGATAAATATCTTCATTTTTTTTAAAAAGATCAAGTTGCAATGTATGTGTACGACCATGAAACTTTGGGTTGTTTTTAAGAATCTTGATGCTTTTCTGATAAATCTTATTTGCATCACATGGTCGTACAAGATCATAGATGTGTGTAACACTGTTTGTGGATCAAATTCTAGTTAACGAATGAAGTACAGGGTGTCTATAGAATTTCTAGATTTTTAAAAAAATGCATTTTGTAAGAAATTCCAGATTTATCTAATGATTTTTATTATTATTTTAATATAATTTTTTTTTAAGAAATTCTAGGTTTATTTAAATATTTGCTTTTATAATGATTTTTTAAACTTCTAAAGTACCTATAGACACCCAGTATTATAATGTTGAATATTCCTATATACATGGTACAAAAACCCTCTAGTCAAAAATTTTCCACTAATAATTTTATATTTTAAGTTGAGCTTAATTTAATGCTTTAATTATTACTACACAAATTCTTGGTGTCATCACCTTATCTCAATTTTTTAGCGAATATGCTGTTAATATTTATATTTTATATATATTTATATTTTATATATATAACTTGTGATTTTTCATGAGTAAATAGTTTGTTGTAGATGGTAAACAACTTATGTATGTACTGAGAAATTTACATTAAAACATCCACCTTTCCTACTCATCAAAATTCCCTTGTTTATATATTGAGATCTCATTTAGTGCTATTTCCTTTTTGTGGTAATGGGAGATTAATACATTTTTATACCATTTCCTTCTCTATCTGGCAGGAGAGATGAGAATGGCACTAGTGTGATCTCAGCTGTCTATTATATTTCACTAAATGTCAATGTACCTGTGACTCACCTTCTTGTATGATCCTATAAATGCATTCACTGAACTTGGATTTATCTTGTAGACTCATTTACACCACCAAGATACAGTGATGCAGCTAATCATATTATTCTCACACATTATGTTTCTCCTTTTTATAACTGTCTTTGATTCATGCCAATGCTGAGTTATCAGGGAGTGTGTTATTAAAATATTTTCATTTTATGAGGTTGAGCTATAAATAAAGAGGTTCGTGGATATTTTAATTAAATTTCCATACAAACCTTCCTTAACTATATAAGTAAATAGCAACTTGTGTTTTTACTTGAATTTTTAAAAATTGAAAGTTTTAGTGACTTATGAAATGCTTTGAAGGTAGTTTTTTTATAT
Source organism: Ceratothoa steindachneri (assembly GCA_963969495.1). Classification (NCBI taxonomy): domain Eukaryota; kingdom Metazoa; phylum Arthropoda; class Malacostraca; order Isopoda; family Cymothoidae; genus Ceratothoa; species Ceratothoa steindachneri. The sequence goes on from OZ018320.1 coordinate 193,802,684, forward strand.
AGTTTATTATGTTAGGACTTGTATGATATATTGTAGACATTTCAGTTGTATAATGCAGTGATGTCCTTTTTGGTTGGGACAATTTAAATATGTATGGTCATTTTATGGTTCTAGATATTTATTAGGCAACTTATAAAAGTTCATAAACAGCACATTTATATTACTATTTAGACTCTTTGTAGCTTAATGGTTGTATCTTTCTAAATAGATATTGACAGACTTCAGAAACTGGTTGTTTTTTCAGGGTTGTATATTGGTAGATAGTGGCTCATTGGCCAACACCTGCAGCTCACACTCATGAGGTTGCAGGTTTATATCCCAGTAGAAGCTGATTTCTTCATCATTTGCTAAGCACAATATTATGCCTTACTAAACTCATACATACGAGGGATGGTCAATAAGTTTTGTGAATCGGTAGGGCAAAACAGAGGAAGGGGGATTGCTGTTTGTGGGAATGTTAGGACAAGTTATGACAAGTCAGGACCTGCAGCCGCATGCTCCTGCCTCAGTTGATCGCAGATCGTCAGTCACAAATTTTTGAACAATGGAGAAGGTTGAGCACCGCGCAGTGATCAAATTTTTGACCAAGGAAGGCAAGAATGAAAAAGAGATCCATGAACGCATGGTTGCAGTGTACACCGACATCGCCCCTTCCTATGCAACCATTGCTCACTGGAATAGGGAGTTCCACCATGGTCGGAGTCCCTTGAAGATGACTCCCGTCCATGATGCCCGTCAGCCGTGCCCAATGAGGACAATGTGGCCCATGTGAAGAGGATGATCCTCGAAAATCGAGGGGTGAAGGTTGAAGAAATTGAGCAAAAACTTGGAATATCACATGTAAGTGTTATCAACATCATCCACGACAATTTGGCCATGACCAAGGTCTCTGCCTATTGGGCCCTTAGAAACCTCACGCCTCATTATCGACTTCAACGTCATCAAAGTCCACAAGACCAGAATTGCACAAGCTGCCCTGCGTGAGTGCGGATTCGAGGAGCTCAACCATCCCCCCTACAGCACAGATCTGGCCCCTAGTGACTACTTTTTATTCCTCCAGCTCAAGGCTGCACTGTGTGGACGCCGCTTTGGGGACGATGAAGATGTCCAGCTCGCCGTCCAGGAGTGGATTGAACAGCAGTCTTAAGATTTCTGGTTGTCGGGAATTCGAAGTCTCAGGGACAAGTGGCACAAGTGGATTGAAGTTGAGGGTAGTTATATTGAAAAATAATAAAACACTTTTCCTCATATTTCGTTTCCTTATTACTGAATTGCAAAACTTATTGACCGCCCCTCGTATATGGATATAATAGCCTACAGGAAAAAGTATTTTCAAGTGTTTAAACTTTATATTCAGTTCCTTCTCAAGGAAAACTTAAGAAGGAACTGAAAGTACTTTGAAATACTTTTTTCAATTTCCTCCAGGATATTGCATCCATTAGTAACCTAACATGGTACTTTATGAGCTCTTCATATTTAAAAATTATATATATATATATATATATATATATATATATATATATATATATATATATATATATATATATATATATATATATATATATATATATATATATATATATATATATATATATATATATATATATATATATATATATATATATATATATATATATATATAATCCCTGTAAGGGGCGTGGGGATTTGCCTTCCTGGCCACTGTGCTGACGGGACTCAGCGCCCAGTCCGGCCCCAGCTTAGCCTCTTGTCTTTCTTTCTGACACCCTGCTTCCTCACTTCCCCACAATCTCTCCAACAACTTTCTCTGGCTGGCCTCTAATTTCACAGGGTAGATGCCAACCAGCTTTCTCTCACTCAACTATCCTGGATCAGGGCTGAGGGGGAAGGGGATGTTGTCCCTTCACCCCCCCTGATATCCAGTTTGGGGTGGTAATATTTACCTACCTGCTTCTTCTCCCCACCTTCATCCTCGTTGCATCCCTTTTCTTCATTTCTCTAACATATTAATTTTACGCCAAGCCCAAGGTGGAGCTGCCATGCTGATGGGCGGGAAGTGTGGCCTCAAATGGTGGCAGCTGGCTTAGTCAGCCTCTTATTCACCCCTTGCAGAGCGGGCTACTGCAGGGGGTGATTAGCATTTGCATCCCACACTCACAACAGGGTCCCCATGCCCACCAATGAAAATCTTAGAAAACCTAAATCTCATTTTTGGACTGATATCTCTGGCACAGGCACTGAGTCTCTGACTAACCTGGACTGTCTTAAGGATTTTGATTTGGATGATCCTTCAGCTCTTGCTATTACTAATAACGAAGCTATAGCAGACAAGCCAGATGGGGTGGTTGCTCCTCGCTCATCTGGTCTTGCTGCTGACAAACCTAAAAAGTTTACACTACACACTTCTATGTAGAATATTGCATCAGAACCTACTGAATTAAGCATTGAAACTGAATGCACTACCGTGGTTCCCACAGGTGAGAACAATACAGACAACCATGCTGAAACTATAAATGAAAATGACAATGAAGGCTTGAGGGAGGTTCCCAAATGACAATCTAATGCTGAGGCAGTGACTCCACCCACTACTACCCAAGACACTAGAGACTCAAATGTTGTAACACAAACCTTACGTACCACATTCCTCTCCTCAGTGTCACACTCTTTGCCCTGAGCATCAACGGCATCACCTCCGTGCTGTGGGAAGATGTTCTCGCTATGCTCTACATGGATGACCTTTCGATCTCTTTTGGTGTGACTCAGATGCCAACTCTGGAGCGTTGACTCCAACAGGCATTTTACTGCGTCTCTCGCTATGCCAAAGTGCACAGGTTTTGGTTTTCCCTGGCCAAGACTAAGGTGGTGCACTTCTGCCGCTATCTACGGCTCCACCCAGATCCAGACTGGTTTCTTAATGAGGTACACCTGGAAGTGGTTGAATTGCACCGTTTCTATGGTCTTGTATTTGATCAACGCCTCATGTGGGACACTTATATTCACAGCCTTAGGGTCTCTTGTACCCACGACATGGATATTCTGCATTCTGTGATGTTCAGCACTTGGGGCGCTGTTAGGGCTACTGCCTTACTTTTTTATCAATCCTTCATTTGAACTCGCCTATGGATGCGAGTTTTATGCATCCGCAGCTGAGTGTGTATTGTGGAAGATGGACTCAATCCACCACACCATCCTTCACCTGCCAACTGGTGCCTTCTGCAATTCTCCATTGAGAGCTATTAGGGCTAGGAAACTCCTTCAAGAGCTAGGTATAGCTGCTCTCAGGCTGGTGTCGCCCTTGGTTCTGCCCAGAATGCCACCCTGGAGGGTACCACCTTTGGCTATTTGTCACCACACATCTGCTGCCAAAGCTCCTACAGTGCCAGGAGTATTCCGTTCGACCTTTTTGGAGCACATCTCATTTCATGCTGTAACCGTACCAGTGTATATGGATGTCTCCAAGTCCCAATAGGGAGTCGGCTTCCACTCCGTATCCCCTCTGTTTGAAGTCAGCGGAGCTCTGGCAGGCACTGCGTCTGTCTTCACAGCTGAGCTGGTGGCAATACACCACTTGGTATGGGAGATTACGTGACGTGCCTGGTTCGGATTGTGGTCTATAGTGACTAACAAAGCGCCCTGAGTACTCGCAGAGCATTGGAATCTCTGCATCCCTTGGTTCGTGATATCCGTGATGCCAAGGTTTCGGCAAGATGCACAGATGTTGAGATTATCTTCTGCTGGGTTCCTGGTCATGTAAGAATTGCGGAGAATGAACACGCCAAGAGTCCATGAGGACTCTGCAACCTACCAGCATTTCTCTCTGCCTCACACCGACTACATGGCAGGAATACGGGCAGCTCTCCTGGCTTCTTGGAAAAGAAGATGGGAGATGGTCGAAGGGAACTTAAAGTTGCGTGCCATTGCGCCGTGACTGTTCTCATGGACCTACCCCCCAATGCCACGAAGGCTTCATTTTGCTTTCTGTCATCTCCGAAATTGTATACACTCGCAGCCATTTGATGGAGCGCTCACTAGCGTCCTACTGTGAAGACTGCGTTGTCCCCCAGACTGTTCAGCACATTCTTGTTGAATGTCTCAGTCTGGGTGATCTCCACCCACGTTACCTGTCCCGGTACCGGGATGGGTGGGGTCGCTTTCCGCCTGTCTCTTGTACTCGGAATGAGTTCGTGCACATTGACTGGTGGACTTGTAGACCTTTGGGGGGAGGTTGGCCTTCTTTCCCTTTATTTAACTAGTTGGTTTTGGTTATTTTAGTAGGTCGCATGCTCCTGCACTGGGAGTAGGCGGACCTTCCTCCCGATGCCGGAGCTTGCTTCCTGTCAAAATATTGCCTTTTACCTTTTTTTTATTTTTAGTGTTGTTTTTTAAATCTTATTTTAAAGTAGCCTAGTACTAGGCAGTTTTTAATACAACGACTAATGCCCAAGTAGGCAGTCGCCAGATGAGCTCTTAAAATTTAAAAATAAATAAAGTCTGACATACCTTGATATATATATAGTCAATTTCGGACATAGTGGTTGTTATAGCAAGCTTGAGAGCTTGAATTGTGTTTTGGGGTTTTTGATTCACTTCTTGATGATGCCCCATATATAATAGTCCAGTGGATTGAGGTTGGGTGGGCTAGGAAGCCATGAGTCTGGGAGAACATGATCATGGAAATTGGCAGTTATCCATGCTTGATCTTGTTGGAAGATGTAAGGTGTTTCATTGCATACTTTGTCTATCCATGGCCTCATAATCTTCTCCAAAACCTCTTTTTTGTCATCATCATCATCATTTAATGTCTGTAACTTGGATATTACCACTCACCTTTTGATAGTGAGGACAAAAATTAAATGACTATATTAAGTAGTTTACAATAGAAATTAGTAAAATAAGTTAATACATACATAAGAAGAAAAAAAAAAATGGGAAAAATTCAATAAAGTAAATAAAGTAATTTGCTAACAGTAAATACACAAAAGAGGAAAAACCCCAAATAATGCAAAAATTAAACCGAGGCTAAGCTCCGAAGAAAGTGACAAATTTCCCTGATGGTGAACGACCGAGGGGATGATTTGGCGCAGTTCTACGCATGGCTCAGATTATAGTTTTCGATTGCTGTTTGAGCCGAATTTCTTGAGTTAGAGTTCGGTTAATCACGAAGATGAATTTGCCTTTAAAAAAAAGATTAGGAATAATTATCTCAAACTAACTAAAGAAAGCAATACCCCCTTCAGGAAGGGACTTAAAATTACACATAAATTACCTTAAAAAGGTATAAATGAGGCAAAAAAATAATACACAAAAACCTTAGCCCTTTAAGAAAGGGATTATAAATAAACAATCACCCCTAAAAAATACCCTTAAAAGGTAAAGGTTATACACAAAACACTTTTAAGGGGGCACAAAAATATTTTTAAAAATATGCGCAAGTAAAAAATTGATAAATATATACAAAGAAACTTTAGGAAAATGGGGGACACACAATGGAAAGCAAATGCACCTTTATATTGATGTTTCTGAAACTAGATTAAAGGTTTGGGTTTAAAGTTTGCCCTATCTTGGGTCGTCTAGGCACCATGCAGCCAATGGGCATGTGTGAGGTGGTGTTTGCTTGTCTGAGACTGAGATGAGTCGCATTTGGACAATAGTTAAATAATTTACATGATTCTTGGGTTTTGGATGCTTTCCTTTACATTTCTGCCTTTCCTAAGAATGAAACCTGGTTTCATGAACGAAAAGTTTGAGTAATTAAACTCACAATAGCCAAATTTCTTCTAACTGGCTCGGCTGAGGATGTCTGCGGCGACATTTTTGCTTCCTTTAATGTATTTGATCTTGAATTTATACCCCTGTAAACTTAGGGACCATATCATCAGTCTTAGACTAGAACCTTTGAACTTCTTCAGATAAAGTAGGGGTTGGTGGTCTGTTTGAACCACAAATTCTCATCCAAGGAGGTATCCATTCAGCTTCTGAATAGATGAAACTAAGGCCAAACATTCCTTTTCAACAGTGGAATATGCCTTCTCTCTCTCCAGGAGCTTCCTGCTGGTGTATGCAACAGGCTTCAGAATACCTTTCTCTGACATTTGAAGTAATACACAGCCCAACCCAGTATCTGACGCATCAGTCCCTACATAAAACGCCCTATTAATGTCTGGTAGACTCAAGACTGGTAAGGAACAAAGACGTTTCTTCAGGGTGTCAAAGCTGGACAGCAACTCTTCCGACCAATTAAATGGTTCACAAATATTCTTCTTTAAAAGGTCTGTCAAAGGGGCAGTTAAGGAGGCGTAATTATGGATGAATTTTCGATAGAATGAGGCTGTACTGAGGAAAGACCGCAGTTGTTTCTTCATTCTAGGAGGTGACATATTTAGTATGGCTCCAACTCTTTCTTCCTGGGTCTGAATTGTATCTTGTCAAGTTGAACCCCTAAGTACCTTATAGTTTGATAACCGATGAAACATTTAGAAGGGCTGATGGTCAATCCATGTTCCCTCAACCTGGTCAGCACATTCCTCAGAAAGACTAGCTGGTCACTCCATGACTGTGTAAATATAAATATTATCAAAGTAACAAGACACATTCCTGAGCCCATGCAAGATCAACCTCATAAGTCTGATGTAAGAGGCACAAGCCGTGGATAGACCGAAAGGCATGCACTTAAACTGCATCAGTTCTCTTGTCATGGTAGAGAAGGCCATGTACTTCCATGATTCTTCATTCAGGGGAATCTGAAAATAAGCTTTATGAAGATCTAGCTCAGAAATAAATTTAGTTCCCTTAAATTTGTGAAGATCTTTATCGATCGTAGGCATCGGCTCCACATCAAATTCCGCAACAGCATTGATGTTTCTGAAGTTGATGCAAACTCTCCACGATTTGTCCAGCTTCTTTTCCATTACTACTGGAGAACAGTAGGGGGATGACGATGGTTCAATGATGTCTAAGTTATACATCTTCTCAATTTCTTCATTAAAAGAATCTCTGAGGTGTAGTGGAATAGGATACATTATTTCCAAATTGGTTGGGACGTTTTGATCCTGATCTTATGGGTGTAGGATTGAGTTCATCCAGGAACATCATTAAGAACGTCTGTAAATTATCCCAGAAGCAATGACAACTCTTTCTTTTCCATTGCCGACAAATCATCTGAGACATTCACCTCCTTGGCTGAGGATTTATCGCTCTGTTCCGTCTGGTAACTAATTCCTTCAAGAGAGCTATGATCTTCCTCTTCTTCTATGGCTGTGCAATTAGCGACCAGTCCAAGAGCATCTCCATGATCCACAATCTCATTATGTACCAAATTGCAATTTTGAAGTTCATGGTCGTCATCTCTGGAGTAGAATTTCTTTAGCATGTTCGTGTGGAACAACTTCAGGTTGCCGTTAATGTTTACAAGATAATTCAACTTTCTTATTTTTGAGTACTTCATAAGAAGCTTGTTGTTATCCATAGGGGGTAAAATTAAAACTTTGTCTCCACTTTTAAAGGATCTACTTTGAGACTTCTAATCCTGGTATTCCTTATAAAGAGTCCTGTTTACTTCTGCATTCTAAGCTGCTATCTTTGCTGTCTCTTCCAGTTTCTGACGAAGGTCGAATATATATTGGTAAGTGCTTTGGGTCGGTTCATCGGTTTATTGGTTGGTCCAAAGTTCTTCAAGGATGGAAAGAGGCCCTCTTACTCTGCGTCCATAGAGTAGTTCAAATGGAGGAGACAATTTTAAAGTATCATGAGGGATTTCTCTCACTTCAAACAAAGTAGCAGGAATATATCGATGCCATTCCTTAGGGTAGTCTTGGCACAATTTCTTAAGGGTGTTCTTGATTACTCCATTCATCTTATCGCAGACTCCGTTTGCCTGTGGGTGATACAGGAAAGTAAAGAGAGGTTTGATGGTTAGTAGCTTGTGAATCTCTCCAATAAGTTCTGAGACAAACTGATGACCTCGGCCACTTAGGATCTCTTTAGGTATCCCTACACGTGAAAATACTGATATTAAGGCTTCTGCTATGGAGATAGAGTTGATGTTCTTAAGGGGGACTGCTTCTGGAAACCATGTTGCCAAATCCACGATGGTTAGGATGAAACAATGACCATCAGAGGATGGTGGTGAAATAGGTCCAACGACATTGATGGTTACTCTTGAGAAGGGTGTTGTTATCATCTCTGGAAGTTTAAGAGGAATAGGCTTACTCTTCCTTGAAACTTGCTGACAAACTTCACAGGACCTGCAGAATCTAGTGATGTCTCTGCCTGCTCCAGGCCAAAAGAAGGTTTCAAACACTTTAGAAGCCGTTTTCCTGTGGGGAAAAATGACCAGCGAGTGAGGACTCCTGGGCCAGTTATAAGATGAGTTTCCTATATCTTAGAGGAACAACCAAGGCCTTTTGACATATTTTATGAGAGTTAGGGCTATCAATACACACTATATAATAATCCTTGTATCATTTCATACTTGAATTTAACTTTGTCCTTAAAAATGCTTTCTATAAAGCCACAGTCATGACGTTCTGTGGCATTATTTAACTTAGGGCACTGGTCTTGCCAGAGTTACCTTAAGTAAATCAAGTGACATTTTAAAAAGAGTGATATCCTTACAATACACACTCCTAATTTACTATAGTTTAATTTTTGTCCTCACAATCCAAAAGCGGGTGGTAATATCCCACTTATATGTGGTGCCCAGTAGGTGGAGTTGAACTACTCTGACACAAGTCAGCTACAGGTTTGAAGCCTGCACTCCAGACCGCCGAAGTTCAACAATCGCGTAAATTATTTAACTATCATCCGAGGAGGTATCCGTTCAGCTTCTGAATAGACGAAACTAAGGCCAAACATTCCTTTTCAATGGTGGAATATGCCTTCCTTCTCTTTGTCCAGGAGCTTATTGCTGGTATATGCGACAGGCTTCAGAATACCTTCCTCCGACATTTTGGTCCTCACTTACATGTAAGTGGGATATTACCACTCACTTTTGGATCGTGAGGACAAAAATTAAACTATAGTAAATTAAGTAGTTTACAATAGAAATAAGTAAAATAAGTTAATACATACATAAAAGAAAAAAATTGGAAAAATTCAATAAAGTAAATAAAGTAATTTGCTAACAGTAAATACACAAAAGAGGAAAAAAACAAAAATAATGTGAAAATTAAACCAAGGCTAAGCTCTGAAGAAAGTGACAAATTTCCCTGATGGTGAATGACTGAGGGTATGATTTGGCGCAGTTCTACGCTTGGCTCAGATAATAGTTTTCGATTGCTGTTTGAGCCGAATTTCTTGAGTTAGAGTTCGGTTAATCACGAAGATGAATTTGCCTTTAAAAAAAAGATTAGGAATAATTATCTCAAACTAACTAAAGAAAGCAATACCCTCTTCAGGAAGGGACTTAAAATTACACATGAAATTACCTTAAAAAGGTATAAATGAGGCAAAAAAAATAATACACAAAAACCTTAGCCCTTTAAGAAAGGGATTATAAATAAACAATCACCCCCCAAAAATACCCTTAAAAGGTAAAGGTTATACACAAAACACTTTTAAGGGGGCACAAAAATATAGAAAAAAATATACACAAGTCAAAAATTGATAAATATATACAAAGGAACTTTAGGAAAATGGGATAAACACAATGGAAAGCAAACGTACCTTTATGTTGATGTTTCTGAAACTAGATTAAAGGTTTGGGTTTAAAGTTTGCCCGATCTTGGGTCATCTAGGCGCTGTGTGGCCAATGGGCGTGTGCAAGATGGTGGTTGGTTGTCTGAGAGTGAGACGAGTCACATTCGGATGATAGTTAAATAATTTGTGCAATTGTTGAGTTTTGGATGCTTTCCTTTACAATGCCCATGTTTTTCCATGATGAGGGTTGGATGGGCAATGACTATCCTCCACATCTGTTGAGCTTGTGCCATATAATCCTCTATTACCAACACATCCATATCCTCCCTCATACACCTACTCCACTTTTTCCTTGGCCTTCCCACTGGCCATCGTCCCTCAACCCCCCCCCCCCTGTCCTTTTAACATGCCCAAAGCAGCATTTATTCTTAAGTCCTATGAAAAAAAGTGAGAGGGTATGACATCTCCCTCACTGCTAAGGACTCCCAGAACCATCACAGTTGCTGGAAACTTGGTATGTTGTATGCATTGCTATTGGAACCTTTCTTGGTACTCTGTATAACCATCCGTCATTCCTTGGGTTTAACTTTTGGTCCTGTTTGAAGTTTTTCTCATCAGAGAAAAACTAAAGCATTCCAGCTTCTTGATGTTTCAATATGGAGAGCAAGCGCTTGGCATGGATGAAACGATTCTCTTTTGTCTTACCTGATATGAACTGACCTCTCTGCATTACATAAAACTTGTAATGGATATCTTCATGCACAACTCTTCTGATGGTGCATTCTGAAACCTTGAAATCATTGGCAAGATCTCTGATTAACTTTCTGGGGTTTTCTTAAATTCGTTCTTGTACTTTCTCCACAGATTCTTGTGTTCTGATGGTATTAGAATCCTTTGCATGTGTTTTGCCTTTTGCTACTAATGTTGGATCCCTATCAGCAGATTCCAGGTCTTTTCTAACTTTGGCATTGAAAGATCAGGCAACTTTGAAAAAATGAGCAATCTCTGTATCATTATGCTGATCTTTTATGGCAAAGATAACTTTAATGTCATATATATATATAAATATATATATATACACACACACACACACACACAGTACCCATCAGTTGAAGTGTCACCCCTCATTAAAGCATAGAATGCCTGCGTCACCATACACTGATAATGTGTATAATATACTATCAAAGTATGTAATGATACTCACAAACATCTACTTAGAGATGGGCCTTCCCTTCCTCTTTTTGACCTCCAGAAGTCGCTGGGGTACAGAATCTCAAAGCTTCCTAAGCAGGTCACTGCTGATGCTTTCCCAGACCTCATGGACTGCTGCCTCTAACCCCGGTATAGTGGAGGTATCCACACCCTCTAGCCGACCCTTTATAATCCCTCACACATTCTCAATAGGAGAAAGTTCTGGGAATTACCAGGCCAATCTTCAATAAATTTCACTTGGCAGTCACAAAGCCAGTTTGTGATGAGCCAGGCCTTGTGGCCAGGGGCACAATCTTGCTGCAGAATGCTGGTAACACTTCTCAAAAGCGCTTTCAAGATGGTCATTTAAGAGGGTGTAGTAAGCATTACTATCAACTGTTTCATTCCTGGGAAGAATTACAAGTTCACCAAGGCCACATACCCCAGTGAACCCCACACCATCATATATGCAGGGTACTTTACAGTGCGGGCAAGGAGCTTCTTGCTGAGGGGGTCAGTACCTTGGCTGTGCCAGACTTTCTTAAGGTTACTGTGTCACCCTAAACATTGCCTTATCAGTCCACATCACCTCTAGCCACTGCTAAAAGCTCCAATCTTTATATTTAGTAGCAAAACTAAGCCATTTCTCTCTTTGCAATGCCGTAATGAGGGGCTTCTTATGTATTGTGACATTCTTATAAGAAAGATTGTCATGGAGGTGCCATTGTATGGTATGGACAGAGGCCTTGTTGTGAAGCAGAGGATTATTTTCCTTTATTTGCCTTGCTTTTAAGGTAGAATTTACTTCCACTTGCCTCTTGATAATGCCAAGGGTTTGAGGAAGGACTACAGGATGAGCACCTCCCCTATTGTAGGGGGACAGTACCTTCCAGCTGCCTGATGCTGCCCAGAACACCAGTTTATATCAGTTTGCTGAACAATTTCATGAGTTTTTAGACCTAATCTGTGGTATTCAATTACTCTTACAATGTTGTCATAGGTAGTACGAGGCTTTGACATGCTGCATGTTGAAAAATAAGGCAGAATATGGCAATGCACATGAAAATCAAAGGGTCAAAATAGGATCTGACTGTGCAACACAACCTCCCTAAATAAGAGCTCATCAAGCACTGAGTTTTTGTTTCTCTGCATACATGAATAGAGACAAGTGCAAAGAAGGTTGCCATGTAATAAATTTCTCCCGGGCGATTTTTTTTTTTTTTCCTTTCCTGTCATGTAAGCACCATACCAAATCTTGCCAGATGAAGTATCACAGCGTCAAGTTTGACACTTCAATGATGGGTATTGTGTATATATATATATATATATATATATATATATATATATATATATATATATATATATATATATATATATATATATATATATATATATACACAATACCCATCATTGAAGTGTCAAACTTGACGCTGTGATACTTCATCTGGCAAGATTTGGTATGGTGCTTACATGACAGGAAAGGAAAAAAAAAAAAATCGCCCGGGAGAAATTTATTACATGGCAACCTTCTTTGCACTTGTCTCTATTCATGTATGCAGAGAAACAAAAACTCAGTGCTTGATGAGCTCTATATATATATATATATATATACACAATACCCATCATTGAAGTGTCAAACTTGACGCTGTGATACTTCATCTGGCAAGATTTGGTATGGTGCTTACATGACAGGAAAGGAAAAAAAAAAAAAATCGCCCGGGAGAATACCCATCATTGAAGTGTCAAACTTGACGCTGTGATACTTCATCTGGCAAGATTTGGTATGGTGCTTATATATATATATATATATATATATATATATATATATATATATATATATATATATATATACCAAGCAATGGCTTCACTACTAAGATTAAAAATTAAAATCTAAAAAAAAGCAGCCATGGTTAAATTTTGAAAAATTTTCTGAACTTTGCCAATCATAATAATTTTAAAAAGGAACTCAACTAAATTTTGATACTTATATTTATTTCTGAACTTCATCATTTTGTTTTTTTAATATTATAAAAGAATTATTAGAAATAACTTTGATAAAATAACATAAGTTATAACCAAACTAAGATGAAATTATTATTCAAATACTCAAAAAAATCCCTTTCTTAAATTATACTTAGTGATTATATATATATATATATATATATATATATATATATATATATATATATATATATATATATATATATATATATATATATTGTACATGTTAGTATCGAGGAAACTGCAAGTATCATGAAAAAGAGAATTTTTATTCCAAACAAATGATCCAGACAGCCTAATTCTATTACTTCTATCTTTAAGACAACCAATTATTTAGGGTAATTACATCCATGAATTCTTAGCACTTTCACTCATTACATTGTCAAGTTCCAAGCAGCAAACGTGCTTAGGGGACCCACTACACCTGTCTATATCAAAGAGCTATGGCTCCATCAGAGCCATAACTGAATGGGTTCAATTCCTCCAAAGTATCGTGCATAATATATCATATAATGATACCACTGGGTCATGTATCACTGGAATTTCTTTTGTTAGGCCTAAGAAAACCTCAAAGATGACCAAGTCATCGTCCATATCTCAAAGAAATGACTAATACAAGACAGCAGCTAGGATTTTTTGACAAATAAATGAAACTGGGCATTAGTGTCTCCAGGAAGACAGTATCACAGTGCCTGATGGAAAGATCTTTAAAATCTCGCACATAGCAGTTGAGCTATTGATTGATCAGCCCTAAGAACAAGAAAGCTAGATTATCCTAGTCACTAAGCACATTGTATGGACAGAAGATCAATAGTCCAAAGTACACTTGAGTGATGAATCAAAGTACAATTCGTTTTGTTCAGATGGCAAGAGTTTTGTCCATTTAAGACCTGGCGAAACATTATTTGTGAATTGCATGAACAGCGTCATATTTGGGTTGAAGCATAATTTTGGAGGAAGGTACTGGCCCACTTGTCTGCTTGCAGGGCAGAGTGAATGCTCAAGTGTATAAAGGACTTGTGTAAACACATGTTATACCCTATACAAGAGCCACCTCTGCCCAAACTCCCATTTTTATTCACGATAATGCACCTTGCCACACAGCAAAATTGATGAAAAATATTCTGGATCAGAAAGAAGTAAGTCTCATAGCCTGGCCTGGTCAGAGCTCAGACCTCAATCCGATTGAGAATTTGTAGAATCTAGGAGAGAAACCCAAGCACCCTTGAAGAACTTTGGGAAATATTACAAAGGAATAAAGAAAAATAACACTACTGTGCCAGAAAATGTCAGTGCATAAAGGTCTACATACCAAGTAATAATGTAACCTCAAAAGATTATTTGTTGAGTAACTTATATGAGTGTACCTTCTCATCTACGTCTGCTTTGTATCATTTTGGCAACCATATTTTTGGAATAAAAATGCTCTTTTGCATGTAATTTGCAGTTTCATCCATCCTAACATGTACAACCAATAGCCATGCTTATTTTCTATCTGTAATTTATCATGCATTACTACCATTATTTGGTTTGAAGCTATTGTAAATTTTGTGATGGAAATCTAAGTGTCCAAATCACTATTGCCACTACTATATATACATAGGTCATATATAACCTTGTTATATTAGTTTTCCTGTAATTTTCTTTGATTAGGAACTGAATAAAATTTAAAAGTACTCAAAAACACCTTTTCTTTTTTCCTGCAGGGCATTACATTCATTGTTAATCTCACATACTACTTTATGAGTTTTTTTTATTTCATATATATAACAAAGCCCATAAGGAAAATAAAATCAAGATTCTAAGTACTTTTGAACTTTATTTCAAGTTCATTCATTATCAAGAAATCACAAAAACAACAGAAACCTGCAATATATAAACAAGGGGAAGAGGAGAGAGAATGCACAAAATAAATAATTAAACCAATCGTAGAATGAAATATTTGCTTATAGAAAAAATAGGAGCAAAAAGGGAGATAAATAAAAAATAAGATCATTAACCCTTTATGCCTGTATGTGACGAATTCGTCACATAAAAAAATAAAGGCTTATAGCTAGAGAAATTACATGTGTGGAGTCTAGCAAGCGAATGTGATGAGTACGACACATGTTAACCACTTAATAGAAACGATAAATGTAATTAATGTGTTTTTAATTTTTTTAAATTAATTCAGGGCATAAAGGGTTAATGCCTTTTGACATTTGAATCTACCTGGCACTAATTATGTTATTTTGTATTTATCTTTTCTTTCTTGTCCCTTTTCACTCCAATTTTTTCTATAAGCCATTATTTCATTCTATGATAAATATTATATATATATATATATATATATATATATTGTTTTAACCTTAACTGTAAATTACCAGTTTAGAAAGAGCATTCACTACTCATTCTTACATCAGCAGTAAACAAATGTTTATCATAATTTAAACTAAAATGGAGGATCTAAAACTGCATATTCAACATGTGATGTTGTGAGAGTTTAAGAATAACAAAAACGCTTCAGATACAGCAAAGAAAATTTCTAGTTGTTATGGTTAAGGTGCTGTTACTGATCACCAAGTCTGAAATTGGTTTTCAAAGTTTCATTCTTGTGATCAATCATTGACAGAACCCAGACCAGTAAAATCATCAGACTTTGATGATGTTTTAAGAGAACTGGTGGAATGCAAACTTATATTGTCAACAGCTGCAATGTATGCATGAAAATCTTGTAAGAAAATGCTCTCCACTCATCAATTTAAGAGACATTGTAATAACTCTATTCTTTAGGGCAATATTTTGGGAGAGTAACTGTTCAGAGACACTATGATACCTTCAATCAATTCACCCGGTAAGGTTGATAATTTTTTATCAACAATTGCCCAGTCTTTGTGCGCTCTTTTATACTTTTAAATTTACATCATGGAAATTAAAACTTATTGCATATGTTAAATATAATGAATCAACTATCTACAAAGTAAATACTGGCCAGTGTACAAATGGAATTTAAACTGATAAACTTTCTTAGCCCAAGTATTCTAAGTGTAACAGAACAATTTTTCCTTTAAATAAATAACACTCACCAACAGGATAAATGTTACAAATAATGCCAGAACCCAGTTCTCACAATATGATACGCTATACAATAGCTCTTAAACACGGGATTGATCAATCCGATGTGTTACAATTTAACGCCAGAACCCAGTACTCATCAACAGGATAAGTTATACAGTAGCTCCTAAACACAGTACATATCAACAAGATATGTTTACATTGAAATAGCTATCAGCTGGGAACCTAAATGGTGCGTTTGCTTGTTTAAGGAGCTGCAGTGACCAGGTTGACTGGTTGATCACAGTTGATGCACTGGTATGGTTGAAGAGCCCGGCTACGGTTGCTCCTACAAAAATAGGACAGTCAATCAGCTAATTAGTTGATCTCAAATTTACCAATTACATGATACAAGCAAAATGATCAAAATTGGCCAAATTTGGGGCCCTCTACCAAGATCTAATTATTGAGTGATGGGTACTCACCAGTTACGAGACTGGAGCAAACTGACTAGATGTACTACTAGCGAGTGAGAACACTGGTGCAAATCATTAAGGCGTTAGATACACAGTCTCAACCTAGAAAATGCATACAAAAGTCTTCAGATTTTCTTTTCCTGCATTAAACCCTCCAAGGATCCCCAAAACAATATTATACAACAAGGAAAGGTTTGTCACCACAAAACTCACCTTCAGAGAGGAAAGTAGATCTAATTTGGCAGTTCAGTGGTTGTATTATATTTAGTATTAAATATTATATTAATGAGCTTTGTTTAATCTAATCATTTAATATATATATCTATTAATTTAACAAAAATTTAAGTATTATCTGAAACACAAAAATTTGTATTAAGTAAGCATAAGGATTTGGGCATGCAGAGGCACACCTCTACAACATTGTGCTTCTTTATGATGATGCAAGACCACATACAAGGAGAATCACACATCTACCATATTAACCAGACCTTGCACCAAATGAGTTCCATGTTTTTTGTTCACTACAAAACGCTCTTAATTGTAAATAATTTTCTGAGGAAGACCAGATAAAAATGCTCATGGATAATTTCTTGAACTCAAAACTGACTGAAATTTACTTTAGAAGAATCAACAAGCTGCTTGCTAAATGGCAAAAGATGATTGAAAAAAAAATAGTGAATATGCTATTAATTGAAATTATTTAATTGTTCAGCTATTAATAAATAAATATTATTTCAGAATAATGTAAATTACTTATGACTCAACCTGATATATATATATATATATATATATATATATATATATATATATATATATATATATATATATATAAATATATATATATATATATATAAATATATATTTATATATATATATATATATATATATATATATATATATATATATATATATATATATATATATATATATATATATATATATATATATATATATATATATATTTATATCAGCTGTGCCTGTGATATAAAACTATAAACCACTAGGCAAATAAAAAGGATTCTGGCTTGCTATTATGGAACAAACAGGATTGTGATACCAGTAAATTTACCTAGACTAATCACATGTCCCTGAGAACACTATTCAACACACAGAATCAATTCTCTTAGAATAGTTTTGATAGGGCATCTAAAAATATTCAAAATCTATAAAAAAGTTTCAGCACTGTATTACTTTTACCCCTTGTGCTGTAATCTGACTTTCATTTCTTCTTTGTAAAGCATCGAAGGTAATCAATTACTTCAATTCACTTATCAAATAATTTTGGTATATTAAGAAAAAATACTCTGTTTTGACCTTATCAAAGCATTAATTAAAATGAAAAGCTATTCTATGATTAAATTGGTCTAAATAGTCTAATATGGTATAATGATATATAATAGTGGGGTACTTGTGAAAGTTAAAGCTAGTTTTTTTGAAGTTTAATAATATGCAATTGATTTATTACATTTTTATAACACTCCTTATATAAGATAGCTCACTAAATACAAGCACTTACACATAAATAAACAACAAAATACTTGAACAAAAAATATTAAACAAGTAAAGTTTTGTCAAAACACTTTATCACAGAACTAACATCAGCAAACTACAAAATATTGAACAGCATCACACTCTAACATTAACACTACACAATCATCATAACCTACCACACCTACCAGCACTACATCTATTTTCTCAACTATGAATATGTATGGCTTGGGTGCCTGATCTTGCAGCTTTATACCTTTAGACAAATTAATCCGCCTTATGATGTGATTTATCTGTAGTACGCCAATTAACCACCTATTCTCTAAAGCAAATAATGCCCATGAAACAAAATATTGTTTAAAGATATTTTTATTACCCAAATAAGCGAGAAGAGAAGGGGAATGATACCTTAAGGGGATAACACATTTTTTTCTTGAGTTAGTTTTCACGTTTCGTTCAAAATTCACTTTTTTGGTTTTGTATATCATTTTATTGCAAATTTTATGCACTTTTTTTATGGTATAATTATTTTTTTAGCAACATGAGTAGAATATAGTTAAAATTAAGTTAATGCAAAATTGTATACATTCGTAGACAAATTTTCTTAGATATTTTAAAGTTAATTTATGAACAAAAAAAACTACACCATTGATTTTTATATCATTTTATTGCAAATTTTATTCCCTTTTTATAGTATAAATTTTGTTTTAGCAACATGACTAGAACATAGTGAAAATTTTGATAATGCAAAATTGTAGTGAAAATTTTGGTAATGCAAAATTGTATACATTGGTGGAAATTCTCTGTAGACTTTTAACGTTAATTTGTGAACACAACACAAAACTGCACCATGTGCATTTACAACACCCCTACTATTCACTTAAGACCTCCCTTTCCAACCGAGCACAAAGCTTATAGTTGACCATATAGGAAAAATATGTTTCAGTCTACCATTAAAACAGATTTTAGTGGAACTAAAGAAAACTGATTTCAAATGATAACTAAATCATATTTGCATATTTTGCTTGTGAATTGAGATTGATTGTTTAGTTTTTAGTAATTCTATAGCCATTTATATGATATCAGGTTTCAATGGGGGTGGTTCAGAAGGCCTCCCTGTATCTAAAAAATGGTGCTGAAGGTTATTATGATTTTGGCAGGAATAAAAGGGGTTTTAATGAGCTTTAATTTCATATATGATAATCTAATGTAGTAAAAAGTTCAAAAAATGAATGTGGTATCCCCTTAAGAGTTTAATGAATTTGGGACCAAAAGTTGCGACTGTAGTTCCTATAAAAAAAAGGTTTTTTTATGAATACCCAAATAAAAGTGTGAAGGAAAAGTATTTGAAATTTCTTACCAAGTATACTAAAGCATCTTAATTTTAGAAATATTGCAATATTTCAATTTGTGATTTTTAAACAAGACTAAGTATGAGGCATCTTCAAAAGGTTTGTAGAAAATGGAATCAAATTAAAAGAAAAAAGTATTAATTTTATTTTTTAACATAAGCTCCATTGAGGTAAAAACAAGCGATGATGCCATACATCTAAACTATTTCTATAAAACTGAGGACTTTGAGAATTAAACAAAGTTAAAACGGCTCTTTTAACATCATCTACAGAAGAAAATTGATGCCCTTCAGGCTGTTTTAAGGTTTTGGAGGCAAACCTTACAAAGGGCATGAAAGGCACTCATTTTTCTTCTGTTCATGATGTTAAAAAAGCTGTTTTAATTTTATTTAATTCTCAGAGTCCTCAGTTTTATAGAAACTTAAAATGGATGATATCATTGCTTACAAAAATGTTATGCCTCAATGGAGACAATGTTGAAAAAATAAAATTTATACTTGTTTTAATTTCATTCCATTTTTTATGAAATTTTTGAACACCCCTTGTAAAGATTAACCTTTATTGGAATTATAGAATCAAGACAACTAAAGCACAAATCCACTTTGTCTATTTATGAAGGAGTGGGGAAGGTAGGGTAAGGAGGTCTTGGTAGGACCTTTAAAAATAGTAAATAGTTTTATTTTGTTTGCTTAATAAGTAAATAGGTATTCATTCAATTTATCTTTAAACATGTTTATCAATGTGCTTTAAGCTACAAATGCTAGCAGAGAATTCCAATTTAATCATTTTATAAAAAAAGTTTCCCCAAGATATTTATCTGTTAATGCTTTAATTTCAATTTAATTTATATTGGTTTGCATAGTGTTTTCAGTGTATTAAAAAAGTGAATCAAATTTTATTTTATCAAAAATATTCATAATTTTGAAGAATTCTATCAATTGGCTGTGTAGGTACCAATCTTTAAGCTAGAGCAATTTTAATTCTTTAAGTCTGTTTAATAGCTCTGGAATGAGCTCTGTCACCCCTCATTGTACTATCCCCAATGCATTGTTGTCCTTTTGTAGACAAGGAGACCAGAACTTAGCTGCTTATTCTAGCTGTGAATGTACAAATAATTGGAATAATGGGACTACTTCTCTATTCTTGCATTTAAAATTTCTCTCAATAAAACAATGTTCTATTTGCATTTTGCTTTAAAAATTTTAAGTCACTCAAGAGGTAATACAGAGATCATGTTCTTCTGACACATTTTCTAATCGATCACCTCCTAATGTATAATCAAGGTTTCCATTTGAGAGCATATTTGCATAACTTTGCACTTATTGAGAATGCACCTGACCAATCAAATATCTCACTTAGGTTGTGCTGTATTTCCTCTCATTTTGAGTCGTGTCTCGCCATATGAGCTAGCTTATTATCATCTGTGAACTTGGCAATCTTGTTTAATAGTCATTTACAAAGATAATAAATAATACATGAGCCAAGACTGACCCCTAAAGCACACCACTAGTGTCTTTTACCCAATCAGATGATTCTCCATTTATCACTACTCTTCCTATGGTTTATAAGCCATTTTTTGATCCACCACAATAGACTCCCTGTTATCCTATGCTCCAAGCTTTTCCAAAAGTCTTCTGTGGGGAACTGAATCAAATGCCTTTTTAAAATCAAGGTAAATAATGTCTACAGTTTTATGACAATCATATTTTTGTCATAAAATGAAAAAATTCTAACATTTGTTAAACACGAGCAACCATCTTGTGAATCCATGCTGGCTATATTTAATTAAGATATGTTTATCTAAGTAACCCATGATTCTGTCTCTAACAATTGACTTCAAAGTTTACCCACAACTGATGTTAAGCTAATACATCTATAGTTTATGAGATTACTCTTTTCTTAATTTTTAAAAATTGGCTTAGGAAGGAACAATACCATCTTTTAGAGATTTATTAAAAATTCTTGTGAGTGGTGCTATAATACCATTAATGAATGTAATTTTGTTGGTGGTTTACAATGTTGCTATTTTCTTATATCAAGTGATGCATTTTCTTTCTCTTATAGCAAACTTCATAGTATTATTGATCGATGGCGAACTTCTATTTCGAGTAGGGGTACTTCACTTTTTTAGAATGCATTCTTTATTGCCTATAAAAAACTTCAAAATTTTTTTTAGATACCACAGTGAAACCTTTTGTAGTGGCGACTTCTATCCAGTCTCCATGCCTCATTTTAATACAAAATGCATTGTAATTTGCCTTTCTAAAATTTAGGATATTGCTGCTTTGGTATTTTATTTGAAAATCCCATTTTAAGTTAAAATGAATAGCAGTGATTAGTTGTGCCTATATGTTTGACAAAAGAGAGACCTTCAGCAAAGTTTTCTTCATTTGTTATAATCAAATCAAGAATGTGTTGCTTACATGGATCATTTATCATTTGGTTGAGTTAATTTTCACTTTAATTGATTAATCACTTTCCCTCATTATCAGCTCCTTTATAATTAAAATTTACATTTGGAAACAAAATTGCCACATCACTGTCAATCTTTGGCAATTTTGAAGGGAAAAATTGGAAATGCTTGCTTCTCTACCTTTACCTGTTGCCATCCTCTCATTTTTACAAAACTGCATGTTCTACTAGTCAGTTTTCTATTAAAAATTTCTTATTGCACATAGTGATTTTATCAAATTTTTGGTTGCTGGTAATTATTCTAATAATTTGGATGTTAGTTTAACCATCTTAAATGATCAACTAATTTATAGCTTGAAGATTTTCTCAAGTCTCTGTCCTTTTGCTTATTGGTGTGCTACACCATGAAACGGGATTTCCCTACACTTTTTTTTAGCATAGGTATTTTTTATATCTGTTCTGCTTATTTTATATTTCTTTCTGAACTTTTTAAATGACATTTATTCATTCTCACAAAAGTAATTTTTATTTTTTTTAATATTCAGAATAAAGGGAAAACACCCTTAGAAAATGATTCCCTAAATGAAATATTTGTAAATAAAAGTACAAGCACTTGGAATCAAATTTTCCAATATATACCAGATCTCCAAACTGTTCCCACCGATTTAATTCTCTTTATAGTTTGAAATTTAATTTTTCTTTTAAGTAAAAATGAGATGAACTTAAACAAGAATGATTGGATACAATATGGTTTCCAAACTAATACTAACAAATTGGTATTTATTTTATACCATCAGTGATTATTTATTTAGCTAACATCTGTAACTTAGTTTTAATGGCATGATTTCCTCAATTTCTGGTTACTGAGGAAAAAGGTAAACTTCATTAATATAAAGCAAACTTATTTTGTTCCAAATGGGTTCAAACACTCTAAGGCTAATCTTCTCCATAACAGGCGTTGCACCAACGGAGCAGCACCTATTATTAACATTTTGGAGGCGGTAAGAAACTTTGACACCCTCTTTTGAGAAAGATTTCCAAAATATCTTTTATTCACTGAACCTTTTGTTTTATTAATGTTTCTTTACTTTACATTAAGGAAAGATTTTCTCTAACCAAATTAACCTTTTTTTTAATACTTTGATAATAAATTTTTGAATTTGGAATATTTAGTGATATTTTTCTAGTCAAATCCTTGTATTAATTCACAGATCTTCAGCTAGTTTTTATGATTGTTTTGCTTGTATAGATTTTAACTGATATAGGATAGTGGTGGGCATATTATTATTAGAGCTTTAGTAATTATACTTATTCATTTGTATTGGTTGCCAAACAATATACCTTTTCTCAAGTATATAAACATGATCACTACTAAGTTTTATCATTTCCCTACCTGGTATTTTTGATCATAATTAAACTTATACACACAATACCAGAGATTTAAATTATTGGTTGTGAGCCAATTTATGCTGTAGCATAAAGTTTTTATCATATTACTATTGATTAAATATTGTGGAAATATCAAAATATTTAGCATTCTTTACTTCATATTTCACTGTACATTGATTCAAACAGTTTAATTCTTTAAATGGAAAGATTCACATAGAAAAATGAAATTATCCAGTAGCCTTGACAAACTTTGGCAACTAGACTTAAATGCTTTGTTGTATGTGTGAAAGTTTTGGGCCTATCATAAATGTGTTGAGCTGTCTGGTTCATGTTGGTAGCATATGTTACTCAAGCAGATATGGTATTTGTATGTGTTTAGTTTTGGGTAATGACTGCATTGGAGCCCTGCCAAAGTGACCCCCGTGTGATGAAAGAGGTTTCTTCTGGGTTGATAAGTAGTGGAATGTGGATATTTTTTTGTGCATGATGGGGGACCTGATTACAGAATAACAGAATTCCTTGGGAAAAAGCTATCAGTCAAAAACAATAATTTGTTCATATTCCCAATAAAAAAAATATTTAAGCAGGCTCACTTGATACAATTTTTTCTTTTATCTTGATGTGACAAACGATAATGATGAATGGAATTTTTTAATTTCTGATGTACTTTTACTGATTATTTGACATCAAAATATGCATTCATGATTTTTTGTTTAAGGGTTCTGGCAACTGTAAATATTTCATCCAGTTCTCAGGGTGTGATATAACTTTGATCCTCTGGTACACTTGACAGCAATCTGACCATCATAATTGCATTCACTTTCAAGGTTAATGAGATCTGATCTTTATCATCCAGCTCCTTATTATGATACTCAAGCAGTTTCTGAACATCCAAATATTGCTGTGTGCTAGTTAGTATATATGTGGTTCAGATCCCACATTAATCACTAGGTTTCCATTGAGAAATAACAGCATCTTAAGTGAATGCAGATCAGCAGTAAAACCCTTACCATTAGAAATATATGATTAGGTAGTATAATACCAAATCAAATACTGACAGCTGTCATTTTCCTATGAGGTCTCTTGCTATGTAAAACACTATGTGTAGGCCAGGCACTGCATTTACTTTAAACAAATCTTTCTACCACTGAAGATTATTTGGTTTTCTTGAATGTTATTGGACAAAACTTTTTATGCAAGCTGTATACCAAAAACTAAAAATTAACCACCCATCATTGTCCAAAAATGCTTACTAACCAATAGGTCACACAAGTTTGGGGGGACCTCTTGGTGAGTTACACATTTATAATAATGCATGTAATTTGTTACAGGATATTGATAGTTAAGTTATTACATAAGGGTTTATTTTGCCTTGATTTTTATACCACTCCAAGGAATGAATTACCGGTGTAAAGCAGGATCTGTCAGTATATTAATCACATTTTGTATTACTTTTTTAAAAATAAACTATTGAAAAAACAACTAAAGTTTTTTCATGACTTAAAAATCAAGGCACAGGTGAGTGGTTTTCATCCAACATTTTATTTGCTTATTTTTAGTAAGATATCAAGTCTTGTATATATTTTGATTGATATTTCAAATCTATATAATTTTTTATTCATGGGCCTGTTATTATTGACATTGATGAGTACCATCACCAAAACATAATTAAAATTTTCAGAATGATAATCATGATTTTTGTATCAAAATAGGCACATTAAATTGAAAATTGTAATAATCAAAACTGCAATAATCCAATTTTTTTTGTAAATTAAAAAAAAAGCAATAGCCACTGTTAATTTTACTGATACTCATTAGGAGATGTTCAAGTTTACTTACTTTAGTGCCTGGAGATTTTAAAATCCCCTCTCCCTTCAGCACAAACATCTGCATATGTAGAGATTTGGCAACAGATTGGTGGATGCACTGTGCTTATCCCTGCAGGGCATAGTTAGCTCTTATACAGGTCATCATACAACTAATCACCACACTGCACTTTCCTCCTGTCTTCACAGCGCAGCATACATTATCTTTTCAAAGGAATCCTGTTGATGGGTAGTTGTATCCATGCACCCTTGATGCAAAATGGATCCCCCTTTTCCTAGAGTGATGAAGGTTCCTACATGATTATTGGTCAGTATCTAAAGTGCTGCACACACTTCCCAACACTTTTTCATTTAATTTTTTCTTCTTTCATTGATTGTTTTCTTATTGGTAACTGTGGATTTTCTTAAAACAAATCAAAATACTTTCTGGGAACACTGAATAGTACATATTATGTATCGTAACAGTTCTTTTTAGTCTTGTAGAAATACATTATTAAATCAAAGTTTGTGTAGTCATCCATGTTATGTTCTATATATAATATATATATATATATATATATATATATATATATATATATATATATATATATATATATATGACTTAATCAAGTGGAAACACCTTTCTAATTTTAGTGAAGTTTAGCCTTATTGAATATAGTTAGTCATTGGGTAGAGTTGTAGTGGGCCATGAATCTACGCTCTAACCCTAATCGATCCAACCCGCTTCCTATACTAATTCAGACGTGAGAAATTGAGGGAGAAATGAAACGGATTGTATGTACAGTCCTGTATTCACAAATAAATTACAATAATATTTACAAGAGCTAATTAAATTTTCCTATAAAAATTTGATTAAAAAAATGTGTGCATATAAAACAAGGCCAAAATTCCCCAATCCCCCCCAAAACAAGTTACAAAAAACCTACGATGGGCGAAGAGAAAAAATTTGTCCAATAATACTGACCGGTACTGGGTCATTCTAATCTTTGTCTTAATTGAATTATCTAATCAGGGGACAACATCTACAATTGAAAGGTATTAAAATTTTAAAAAATAATTATTGACTAATCAGTTTAAAATAAGACTAACGGCTGTATGCTAAAACAAATGTGAAATGCACATTTGATCATTTTTTTTTTTTAAATATATTTTACATTTTAGCCTTTTGCATATAATAAATTTATAAATAATTGTGAAGCTACACTAAATCTGATAAAAGTGCATTTCACATTTGTCTTAGCATACGGCCATTAATTTCCCTTTTCATTTGATAATATACAAACTCATAATGAACGTATTTCTTTTATTTCCTTCCTTTTTTCTATTTTCTAATAATCATTGCATTCAAAATAATTATGAAACATTGAAAAGAAATAAAGATGAAGGAGATTGGTCTTGCTTTAGCTGCTATTTTTGTGTGGTTGCTTTTTTCCAGTTTGCTCTTATTTATATATGTGGTGTTGGTATTATTGTGATTTGTAGTTGAATCCCTAAGAGCCAAATTTTAATGCTTTGTAATTATTTCCAATTTTTAAAAGTCAAGTACTATATAGTATCATATGATCTGTATTTTACAAATAGAAATCATTTTTTAGTGCTAATTGTTAGTATATATCTTCATCACAAATTAAAAACTTTATTAACTTTCATTTTTTACGCCCTCTTTTATTTCTAGTATATTACATAGTAGGATTTTTAGTGTAGAATTTTTAGAATAAGGGTTGGTTTGATGTGGATTGTTTTGCAGTTACTCACATTTTAATGTGTTCATCATTTTGTATTGAAAAAATTATATATATAAGTTAATGCAATAGGTATATAGCTGATGGGATGATAATCCATAAGTAAGGAAAGCCTTAGTTTTATGCTGGCGTTATCTTCATATCTGAGTAATATATCAATCCCTCAATTTAATGTACCTAATGCATTCTTTAAAAGAGGTGCATTAATTAAAAATGCACTAATCAAATATAATAACCTATGGGAATTTCATTATTCAATTCTTCAAACTTCTTTCTTGACCCTTAATTTATTTGTTAAAAGAAAGGGGCATGGCAGGCTTAGTTAAAAGAAATTCGTGAAGTTGAAAGAAAATAAAATATTCAGTATATAAATTTATTATTTGTTTGGCAAACCTCTTTTAATTTGCATATACATCATGGCCCTTTGACCTCTTCTACTCCTCTGCAGATTTGACTGCCTGCTGCTCTCTCTTATCAGGATTGGCTTCTAAGCCAATCTTTTTGCTGACTAGTAGTCAAATTTGCTTCACTGCATTCTCAGCATCTTCCTATTGGGCTGGGCATTTAAATTTAAAAGATTAGAATTATCGATTTCATCTGAAAAGCTTCTAAAATCATTAGGACAGCATCAGAGAAATTTGTTCCAAACAGCCCACAAATTGTAAGAAGTAATTTCATTCTGAAATTGAAGAATATTTTCAAGAGTATATTTAACATTAAATTACTTCCAGAATTCTACTGTCATAAAATTTTCCCCAGATTGCTTCAATTACTTGTTTAAATGTTTTTTTCAGGTAGTATACCTTATTGGTTTTATTAGATTGTATTTAGTAGTAAAAATAACTTTTTTATATTTTTAATTTTGTGAGGGAGGCATGATGTATGATCTGCTATATTTAATTAGCAGACAATGAATATAGTCAAGATTTTTTTAAATAATAGTAAGCCATCTTGATAAAATTTATGATTTGCTTTCCTGGCTGCCATGCTAACAGGACTTGGCACCCTGTCCGGCCCCAGCTTAGCCTCTTCTTCTTTCTGACACCGTCTTCTTACCCTGCTTCCTCACTTTCCATACAACCTCTCCCAAAACTTTCTCTGGTTGGCCTCTAATTTCACAGCGTAGACCCCAACCAGCTTCCTCTCACCCAACCATCCCGGATCGTGGCTGAGGGGGGAGGGGACAATGCCCCCTCACCCCTGAGCTCCAGTTTATGGTGGTGGGTTTTTAACAACCTGATTTACCCACACCCCCACTTTCCTCAGATTCCCTTTCTCTCTCCTTTAACAAGTCTATCAATTTTACGCTGAGCTTAAGGTGGAGCCTCCATGCTGATGGGCTGCCAGGCAATTATACAAAAACAAGCTATTATTTTTCATCCTATCCTCAATACACTTTCTACTAAGCAGTTTTCCTTTTTATAATACTTCCTGAAAAAATGTTGAGCACTGCATTGAAACTGCTGATTTTGCACAAATAACAGGAATCAGGCTCTATTGACATTTTCTTTCATTCTGGGAAATAAAAAGAAATCCAAAGGGACAAACCAGGTCAAGAATGTAGGGTAGATAGGGCAAAATTTGGAATCACAATTCCTACAAAGTAGCCTTAAAATTTAAACCTTCAAACAGCACTCCTTGATCCAGCTTTCTTCTTACTTTTTTGCAATAATGCTGTGATTGGTTGTTGCCAAGGGAGAAAGTCTATCTAAATTACCCCTTCAGAATCTCCCCCACCTTCATTTGTAGACTTAGCTTGTACTTAGCTCTCAACTTTGAATTTGATTGGTGTGCAGTCACTGTTTCAATTGGATTTTGCTCTCTGCGTCATATTGGTAAATTCAAGTCATGTCTATGGTTAGAATTCATGGCAAAAAATTCTTTATTCACCTTGCCTCAATCTTGGGTAAAACAATCAATATTAGGTCAGTTCCTGATCCCCTTGGTAGCAACTGTTTTAATTTGATTTTGTTCTCTGGGATCAACTGCCAAATTCAAGTATCATTCCCAGTTATGACTCTCTTTTAAAAAAATATTTCCTAAATTTTGCTTAAAAAACAATCAAGGAAAATTCAGCTCTTTGAACAAGTTTGGGGGGGCTATGCTTCTGGCACCCATTGAGCAGATAGCTTGCTGAGGTTAAAATTGGTGTTCAAATCTATTGATATCCCAACTTCATAAGCTATCAATGAACTTTAGTTCAACTGTCTTCCACCAATTCTTTATTAATTGAGGTTAAAGGTCTTCCTTGCTTAGGTCCTCTTTGAGGTTTTCTCTACTCTCCCTAATTGCTGAATCTCCCTCAAAACTATGGGTGGTAGCATCCCCTCAAACTTGTTCCGAACTTTTCAAGATTTGGTGGGCGATAATTCCAATCAACTTTGTTTCATAAAAAAAATGTTCCCCCTCACTTAAAAATTAGGTTTTTCCATGATTTGAATATTGGAAAGGACCAATGCATCATCATCATCATCTTCGTTTTTCATCTTTTTGGTCCCACTTCTGCAGGTTGTATGACTTCTCCATCAACTTCAGTCCTGAGTATCTTCATCCATAAGTCCGAGTTCCCCCCTCCCCCATATCTTTTACAACACAGTCCCTCTGGGTATTCCTGGTGACCTTCTGCCTTCCACTTGTATATGCATAGCTTCCCCCAGGTAACCATTCTCCTCTAATCTCTCCGCCTGACCAAACCATCTAAGTCTCCTCAGTCGCAGCTCAAACTCCAACTCCACTAGTCCGCATCTGTCTGCCACCTCAGAGCTCCCAATGCGATCCTACTGCTTCACACCAGCCATATATCTCAGCATATGTCAATTCTCAAGACCATACCATAGAGCTGCTCATACACATGCTACATATACCAAGCTTTTCTTCAAGGGAATGCCTCAGTTCAACAGTAATCCCTGACATAACTCTCCACTTATTCCAGGCAATGGCTATTCTTGCATGAACAGCTCTTTCCACTCGAGCTTGACTGTCTAGTATATCTCTGAGGTAGCAGAACTGGCCCACCACCTCCAGCATTCCTTTCATTTGCAACCCCGTTCTCATTGGATCTTGGGCGGTACCCAGGTCATACAAATTTCTCACTCCCATGAGTCTTTGAAGTCCAGTGCACCTCATATGATACCACTTCCCACACTGAGTGCAGGGAATGGAATTGCTTTCTACTCCTCTGCCACACGCTCCACATGGCCATCTCTCATACTCCCCTCTTCTTCCTGGCTCTCCTCCTGTCACCATATTGATCTTTAGTCTTCTTCTTTCCATGTCTCTCTTCCACCTCTTGAATATGTCAATCGCTTCCTCCTTTGTGCTTGCAGTGAGCGCAAGGTCATTAGCATACAGCAGTTCCTACAGTCCCTTTCCTCTGCACTCCTTGGTCATCTCCTCCAGAACAGCGATGAACAGCAGGGGGCTCAGAGTTGAATCCTGATGAAAGGACCAGTGTGATAATGATAATACTCTTGCATGATCCAAAGCATCATGTTTCAACCTGTTTCAGTTTGATTAAACCCATAGGTTTATATTTAGGTATATTTGCTGCAGAACCTTTTGAAAACCTTTGTAAATAGCATAAGGTTTATTAATGCAGTCTTTGTCAACTTTTATCATAATTTATCTGTGTTTATCCATCTTTTTCCCTCTCCTCTTTCTTCAGTACCCTGTAATGAGACTTGATTCTATTATGGAACTGAAGCATATTTAGGAGAGTTGTGCACCCTCTAGGTCTCTCATTCTTCAAGTTGCCTATTTTGCATGCACTTTCAATTCCTCTTAATTCACCATTT
Organism: Ceratothoa steindachneri; assembly: GCA_963969495.1. NCBI lineage: Eukaryota > Metazoa > Arthropoda > Malacostraca > Isopoda > Cymothoidae > Ceratothoa > Ceratothoa steindachneri. Next base: position 193,833,003 of record OZ018320.1, read on the forward strand.
TCTGTATAAGAACCTCTTTGCCAAAATTTGCAGACAGAAATCCCTTTGTTGATTCTCACCTTTTAGTTACTAAATAGGAAGTGAAATTTATTTTGGGTTGTTTCTTCTAAAGTAAAAAGGGGCCATTACAAATAGAATAACTACTATAGGTACTTGGAATATGAATATTTTGAATTGAATTTAGAAATTAGCATTAACTGCTAATTTTCATTGCTTGCCCCCTGCCAATAGCTGCTTTTGGTGTATTTGCATATGTGCCAATTCTTTGTACTAAGTAGAAGTGATTTGTCAAAGCTTTTCCTATGATTCTTGATTTTCTCCTTGCAAAACTGCTAACCAAAATATTTTTATGTCACTATAGAAACATAAATACAAAAATTACTTATCTCTCATCACTGGATAAAACTTTGTGTCTAATTCTGTAGTTATTAAAACACAAAGACTGTATAAAAGAGTTTGAACCCTTTAATTTATTTAGCCTACTGTAAGTGCTACTGCTGCTTTTCGTATTTTCACTTAGATCATATTTAGTCATAAGCTAAATATTTTGTTTTTTATTCTCCCCTGATGAAACTTGTGAAATTAAAGCCTAAAAATGTTTTTAAAAATTAAAGCGTAATTAATCAGAAATTTCTGAGGAAGTGTCACTGATGTGAGTGTGGCTGTTGATATTTTTGCTTTGTTAGGTTGTTAGACGTAAATGTTTAAATAGAATGTGGGATTCACAGCTACAAAACCACTCATGATTCTCTCTTAAATATCTTTAATGATGACTCAGCAAACCAATTCTTGATTGTATTTGTCTAATATGTTGAGTTTAAGAATTTTGTGGTTATTGTATGGAACTAACTTTTAACCTATATATATTTTTTAAATTTACGAGTTTAACACAAAGGGGTTTAATTCAACTCTCCTCTCTAATTGGATACATTCTGCTTCCCTATATATTGCTTTTTCTACAGTATTCCTTTTTTTTATTTGCAGAAAGTATGGCGCTTCTGATGATGTGAAAGTCCACATGTTTTTTATATCATTGTTGCGTTCATGTTTGTTCGGATTTTATTGTGTAAATTGTGTACTCCTTAGTGATAGAATGAAGGTTGGGTTTTTATTACAGCTTTATGTTGGAAAAGTCAATGTACATTCCAAGAAATTGGTACCTAAATTTGATAATTTCTTTATTCCATGGTAGCTCTATGTAGTCTCTGATTGATGGTCAGTGGTATTTGTAACTGTATCTTACATATAGTCTTTTTTGTTGATGTTCCATATTCAAGCCATATTCATAATATCCAATATGTTTCAAATTGTTGAATTGCAATAATATAATGTGGTTTCTATTGCCAAGATAAATGTGTGATGGTTGAATATTTGTGGCCAGAAGTTATTTATGGAGCATTGTCAATTTAGAACAGTTGTAATATTCAGCAAATAAAATTTAACTTTTATGATGTGTTGTTGTTTTTGTGGGTTATATCTATATTCAGTTAATAACTTGTGGTATTGGTGTACTTTATAATATATAAAAATAATTATTAATATATTTTTTAGAAGTTAAAGAAGTATATGCTTAAGAATAATGACATACAACATTGCAATCAGTTTACACATGAACCAATTTAAAATGGCTAGATGAATTTTGTCTGAATATATGTGAGTCAGATGGTTGTTGTAATGCTATGCATTATCAAATGCTTTTTCAAACTCAAGTTTGAAATATCACATGTACCTGTTCAGATCATTTAATTCCTAAACTAGATATAAGGGAATTTTCAGGCCAAATTCCATCATAATCAGAAAAAAAATATGAGCTCTTGCTAGTCAAGTGTATGTTGAATTTTCACATCTAGGTACCAAGTTCGAGTGTTAGCCTAGTGGATAAGGCATGGGATTTTCACATCTTGGTACTGGGTTTAATTCTCAGTGAGAGCTGACACAAAAAATTCTGCTACTTGTAGGGAGCAGCCAACAATCAGCCACTGTATCAAGTCTGTAGCTTATACACGCAGCTATGGCTATGTATACCACCACACATAACAATCACAACATTGCTATATCCTGTATCTTTGTTACCTCCTTCCTTCACCCCCACAACACTTCCATTTTGGACCTGGCTGAAGGTATTTCCATATCCATACCATTTCCTTGATGGGGAGTGGACCATGAAGGATTCTATACCATACTCGCTGGTTGATAGCAAAATACAGTACCTCTGCTCTTACTCCAGCCCAATTCAGGATTAAGCCCTAATGCCTTTGGGCTACCAGCAATTTTCATTCTGATCTTTATGTAAATTTTACTATATGGTTGTGGGACCTAATCCATGAGGGAAATTGGACAGCTTGCACAATTAGCTATCAGGAAAAATAATTTGATATGTTGTTTGCTGATCCAACTTAAGGATAGTTTATCATTTGAACCAATTCTTTGCAAAAGACATTGCTATCCATACTGAGGAGTTGACAGAACATTCATGAGAATGATAAAAGGACAGGTATTGAAAGATCTTAAGAGATATGAGGACTGCTCTGAGTCATTGGTACATTTTAAAATCAGAGAGCAATCTCCTTGAATTCAGCCATTCTGATCAATGCCATTTTTTTCACACACATCTCTCCTTTTTGATAATTAATTCAAACAACCCTATCCTCTATATCTTTATATTGTCATGAGGGGAGAAAAGGTTAGAGTTAGTAGATATAAATGGGACTTGTAGATTAACCTTCATCACTAAAGATACAAAACATTTTGATGTTGCTGGATGTCCACTGAGAGTTGCCATTCTCTTTGTGATCTTGTTTGTTTGTGGTGGTAGTTTTGGTGAAGAGTTGGTTGCTCAAGTACCCTGCAAGATTTTGAGAACAGCACTCATTTGCATACAAATGAGCATTTTGACCCCTGCCTATATATAGATTCCTTGGGTTGTTGAACATGAGCTACATATGATTCCTACAATCAGTTCTTGGGTCTACAAAGATTGGATAGGCTTCCCTACTCGATGCCATGTTACTTAATTCCTTTAAGTTTCAACACAGAGTTCATATTTGCACTCGTCAATGATTTATCGCATTCCTTATTACTTTCTTAATAAAATAATGGATTTTTCCAGCACTCTGGCTTTGTTTATCTCAGGCAGTGCACAACAAATCAGTGATATATATCCTTCACTGGCTATCTCATAGCCAATTGGAAACCGTGCTTCCTAGTGAAGTTATGCCACATTGGGTGCTTAAGTCACTGGCTGACATCTCACTTTAGATTGATTTAATTGGGTGCTGCTATATGCTGTAGATACCTGTGGTTCAGATCCCCCATTAAACTGTATGTCCCTTACAAAATTGTTTTATTTAGGGTGCGGCTGAGAAAAAAACCCCTGAGATTGAAATATACTAAAGTATGAATTCTAGTTACCAAATTTTGTCCCCCATTTCCTCAACCTATTGTTAGCTTGATATCTATAAAGATTTGATCAAATTATTAGCAATTACTTAGTTTATATAGCTTTATGAATAATAAGATATAGTAAAAAAAACATTCAATTTATTCAGCACCTATAAAACTTGATCCATATATCTCCCATTTTTGTTTGCAAAAAGTCACACACTTTTCCTCTATGATATGAAGCACTTAAGTATTCTTTCTTTTCAATTCATTTTCAGTAAACTGTTCCATTTGACCTTTATAAACCATCACTTTAAGTCTGTTTCAAATCATTTTTTTTTTTTTTTAATTAAGGGGCTATCTGCCAACTGCCGTGTTTCAAATAAAATATGCCGCTGAGCGACGCCAGTCATACCCTTAGGCTAGGAAACTCCTTCGAGAGCTAAGTATAGCTCTCGGGCCGATGGCGCCCCTGGTTCTGCCCAGGACGCCACCCTGGAGGGTACCACATTTGGCTATTTGTCGCCAAGCCTCTGCGCCCAAAGCTTGTACGGCGCCGGGAATATTGCGCTCGACCTTTTTGGAGCACACCTCGTCTCACGCTGGAACCTACCAGTGTATACGGATGGCTCCAAGTCCAAAGAGGGGGTCGGCTTCCACGCCATATCCCCTCTGTTTGAAGTCAGCGGGGCTCTGCCAGGCGCTGCGTCTGTCTTCACGGCCGAGCTCGTGGCAATACACCACTCGGTATGGGAGATTACGCGACTTGCCCGGTTCGGAGACCGGATTGTGATCTATAGCAACTCACAAAGTGCCATTAGTGCTCTCGGGGCATTGGGATCTCCGCATCCCCTGGTTCGCGATATCTGTGACGCCACGGTTTTGGCGAGCCAGGCGGATGTCGAGATTATCTTCTGCTGGGTTCCTGGACATGTAGGAATTGCGGGGAATGAGCGGGCCAAAGAGTTCGCGAGGACTCTGCGACCGGACCAGCGTTTCGCTCTTCCTCACACCGACTACATGGCAGGAATACGGGCAGCTCTTCGGACTGCTTGGCAAAGAAGATGGGAGACGGTCGAAGGGAACTTAAAGTTGCGTGCCATTGTGCCGTGACTGTTCCCATGGAGCTATCCCCCAATGCTGCGACAGCTTCAGGTCGCTTTCTGTCGTCTCCGAATTTGACATACTCGTGTGACGCATCGCTATTTGATGGAGCGCTCGCCTGTGCCCTATTGCGATGACTGCATCGTCCCCCAGACTGTTCGGCACATTCTTGTTGAATGTATCAGTCTGGGTGATCTTCGCGCACGTTACCTGTCCCGGTACTGGGATGGGCGGGTCGCTACCGCCTGTCCCTTGTACTCTGAATGAGTGCGTGCACATTGACTGGTGGACTTTTTGACTCTTTGGGGAGGCCGGCCTTCTCCCTATTATTTAACCAGTTTTTTGGGGTTTTTGTCCTTACAGGTTGCACACTCCTGCGCTGGGGGGACCTCCCCCCGATGCAGGAGCTTGCTTACTACTGGTTTCCTTTTCTCTTTTTTTAATTTCTGTTTTTTGTTTCGGTTGTTTTTTTTGTGTGTTATTGCACTAGATTTTAAAGTAGCCTAGTACTAGGCAGTTTTTAATACGGCGACTAATGCCCAAGTAGGCAGTCGCCAGATGAGCTCGTAAAAAAAATAATAAAATGAAATTACCTGCGCCCTATTGTGACGACTGCATCGTCCCCAGACTGTTCGGCACCTTCTTGTTGAATGTCCCAGTTTGGGTGATCTTCACGCATGTTACCTGTCCCAGTACCAGGATGGCCAGAGTCGCTACTGCCTGTCCCTTGTACTTGGGACGGCTTCGTGCACAGCGACCTGTGGACTAAATTATATTGTTATGGAGGAAGCCGGCCTTTTCCCCGTTATTTAATATTTGACTATGGATTGCATTCTTCTTCACTGGGGGAGGGCGGGCCTTCCCCCATTGTCAGAGCTCACTTTATATATATATATATATATTTTTTTTAATATAGCCTAGATTTAGGCTAGGTTGAGTATGGCGACTTATGCCCTAGAAGGCAGTCACCAGATGAGATTAATAAAAAATATATGTGAGTTCTTACACCAACAATCAGACAAAAGAACTTTTGTTATATATTTTTTTTTGCTATACTTTATTATTCATAAAATTATAAAGTACTTTGTGAAAGTTTATAAAATTTTTATAAGAGAACTCTTGATTGACAAAAAGAGTTTAAATTTGGTGATTGTAGAATTCATACTTAAAAATATTTTTTATTTAAATGGAGGGTTTTTTCTGCCCCATCTGATAATTTGTTCATTCTCTTTCTTACTTTACACCCACGTAAAAGCCAACCAACTCTAGCAGATGAAAAGATTAAATTGTTTGTTGGGTAATGGGTGCTTTTGTTGGTCATCAATGCTCTTCTTTGCATCCTTAAATTTTAAGATAGAAATACAGGGTGTAGCAGAAAGATTGCCCCAATTTCAAAGGTTAATAAAAAACAAACACAGGAATATACAACAAAATTTTTTTAGTTATATGAAGTACATTAAATACCATTGTCACTTAAGGGGTTTTGAAAATTGTATCATTTAAGTGGCAACTACCAATGTCGAGGCATTTTTTAAGTCTCTCTCAAAAGTACACCATAGCTGTACGACATTTTCTGGCCCTGTAACAGTCTAGGACGACTAGGACTTTTCTTGTTTAAAGCCAATGATGTTTATCTAAAGTTGGAAACCCATCAATGAATTATGTACGGGATCATGATGTTGAAGCGCAAAGTGTCTTCGGAAGGAACGTTGCATTTTTATGACAGATTTACTGTTCTTAACAACTCTTCAATAACAATTGCACAATTCTCTCCACTCCAGGCCATAGTGGGTTGCTAACTGAAACTCAAAATAATTCGCATTTTATATCTTCATATTTATTTTTTTATTAACCTTTGAAATTGGGGCATTTTTAATTAATAATATCAATATTTTTTTTAGTGCAAATTATGATATATCTACAACTTTGCTCATAATTAACCAAGTTTTCAGGTTTTTTCTCTTATTATGGCTCAATTTTGTCTCATTATCCAGATGGCTGAATGGCTGGTTACTTAGTAAACAGCTACTCAGATAGATGTCTGAATGGCCTTTCCCATGTGCAGCAATTGAGGGATGGGATTATTTTTGTTATATTATTTGGGTGGTTTGGTTTGATGAATAAGAACAAAGTAAAAAAAAAAAGAAAGTAAAAGCTAACCATTATTTCATTTATAAAACTACGTCTTTGTAAATTTGAGCAACTAAGGCTTTTCTTTTATTTCATTGCCTCCATAAAAATTTGCACATATAGGAGTTGATCAGAGAACAAGCGGTTCTACATTCTATTTTGCAACTCTATTTGGTTTGTATGGATAATCGTTTCTGGATCTTTAAAGTTTTTTGAGTGGTTAACAGTAAATTTTTATGCTGCATCTCTGGCAAGGAATCAATTCCATTGTATGCATGCCACTTATTAGAAATAATAGTTGTGCCATGCAATACACATTCTTTAATTATAAATAATAATGTTTCTGGCGATCTATCACAAACTGCATACATGAAACACTTGTGTGTTTTCCTGCAAATCCCCCTGAAAACCCACTGCACTGGCAAACCCCTCCCGACATTATTCATCTTCATGAGAAGAAGGATTCATCTATTTCACCTTGCTTGTGACACCGTGATGCAGGTGGGTAATGGGAGAACAAAGGTTTTATGCTGTGTCCATTTTGGGGAATTCTTTGCTGATTCACAATACTTCTTTCTTGCAAATACTTGACTGCTTGTCCAATATTTTGCACCATTTTAGCAAGTTCATACATTGTCATTTTTTAAGGGTGAAAACAATGTTTATGCTTCCAAACAAACCCAACGATATTGTAAAACTAAAGGAAAAAATATTTAAGAACTATCTGAGGTGCTACTCACTTGAGTAACCAGCCATTCAGCCATTTTACTGAAGAGATGAAATTGCGTCATAATAAGAGAAAAGATCCAAGTTTTCTATTAATTTAGTACAGTGAAGTAGATTAAATTTCCTGATGACTTTATACTTTTTAGATTCTCTCAACCTTAAAGAATTTTCTAGGATTGTATCCTAGGATACAACTTTATTATTTTCTAAGCTACTTTCTTCATATTCTTTTTTGAAATTAGCCCCTAAATTTTAATTATTAAAGAAAACTTGAAACTGACAAAGCTTCTGTAGAAACCCAGCAAAATAGAGAGAACTATTTTTTATTGTCTTCCTATAAAAATTTGTATTTTGCATATAGTTAATGGTATTTAAAAACATCATTAATGTATTTATTCAATGTACCTATCAAATGAGAATCTACTGTTTAATGTATTTAAAATTAAATATGCATATCATTTTTTTATGTTAACCTCACCACTTATGCCTCTTAATATCTTTATTCTATATGCTAGTGCCAGATCAGCCCATCTATATCTGTGTCTGAGACAAGTGCTCTCACTCTTTACTCTCTATTAATACCCTATCCTCAAACTCCTCCTCCAGGTCTTTATTGGACTAGCGCTGGTGCACTCATCCATTCTTGCTGTTAAAGGAATTTGCAAGCTTGGCTGTGAAGTGGACTTCTATTATTCCCTTCTCTCTCTTTCTCCCTACTGCTTCTTTGCTTCATTCCCACTAGGGGGGTGCCCCCATAAAGACTTAACTTGGTATCTGGATGAGTGATACATGACAGTTGATAAAAAAACCCCATACAATTCAGACTGTGATTTCTGATTAATTTATGCAAAACTTCTGACCTAATCATTTACTCATGTGCAAAACAACAATTGCATCCCTTTCAGTCCCACTTGCCAGCGTTTTAAATCTGCTACATCATATGCCTGAGCTTGTGGCAAACATACTCTCATTCTGTTAACTCCCTAATACCTAATTTAAAAATCTAACCTGCAAATAACTCAAGTATCTCATTTAACTCTGGCTTCTATAACCCACTCCTCTTCTCCTAGCTCACCTAAAACATGTAACGTTTTGCTACAAACAAGAGAGACTGACCTATTTATACCCTTCTCTACATTGCGTAACCTCCAACATGAAGTAATATCCAATCATCAAACCATACCGACACTCACATACTTCTCTCCCTATGATCTAATCTTAGGCTGAGCCCCATTTGCACATTATATTCTTTACTTTCCCTAACTAATTTAGGATTAATGCGATCATTCATTGCCACCTTCCACTGCCTCTCATCATTCACTCCTATCTAACCTATAACTAATATTGTGACTAGCCTCTCTGATCTAAGCTCACTAACTTAAAACATGCTTATGAAGAAATTTGAAATTGGGGAAAATTACTTCTAGTAGTGCAATGTTGATTGAATATACTAAATTTGTCGGAGTTGGAGACAATACCGAAGGGAAGGCCTAGATGGTGGTGGTAACTATAGCACTATAACCACTATCAAGAAAGACTGGTGCACTCTCTCGTATCGTCATTTGCAATTCTTTTAACCAACAAGGGAATGCCCTGTGTAGCCTGTTGCACTTGGTATCCGGAGGACCTGCGTATCCTTCCGGCCTGAGTGAATATTTAACTCTCTGATAGAGCCTGGGAAATTTGTTAGTGTGCCTCCATAAGGGGTGCAGTGATTTGCTTTTCTGGCCACTGTGCTGATGGGACTCAGCACCCTGTCCGACCACAGCTTAGCCTCTTCTTTCTGGCAGCCTACCCCGTAAGGGGCGCGGCGATTTGCCATCTTGCCCGCTGTGCTGACGGGACTCAGCACCCCGTCCGGCCCCAGCTTAGCCTCTCTTCCTTCCTTCAAAACACTTGTTTCCTCTCTTTTCACACAACCTCTCCCACAACTTTCTCTGGTCAACCTCTAATTTCACAGGGTAGATGCTGACCTTCCTTTCAGCCAACCGTCCCGCTGAGGGGGTGGGGGACAATGTTCCCTAACCCCTGAGCTCCAGTCTGGGGTGGCTGGTTTTTAACTACCTGCTTCATCCCCACCCATACCTTCCACACATCCCTTTTCCTCTCCTCTTCACAATCTATTAATTTTTACGCCGTGTCTAAGGTGGAGCCGCCATGCCGATGGACTGCCAGGCCACCAGGCGGGAGGGGTGGTCTTAAATGGCGGCGCCTGGCTCTGCCGGGCTTGTAAGCACCTCTCGCAGTGCGGGCTACTGCGAGAGGTGTGCACGATTGCATCCCGTGTTTAAAAAAGGGTCACCATGCCCAATGATAATAAAAAAACAAACAAACCCAACCCTCAACTTCCCCTGTTCCATCGACGGAGCCGCCCTCGGGCAGCTCCAGCAAAAAAATGGAGGTCCCCCCCCCCCCCTGTGCTTGCATGGGGGACCCTCCATATTTCTCTAACCGGAGAGGAGGCTTACTCCTCTCCTTCGCCTATGGGTGCAGGGGACTCCCCCTCACCCCCTTCTCTGGAGGTGCTTTCGGGCACCTCCCTTTTCCCAGCGGCAGTCCCCTCTTTTCTTTCCAAGGGGACTGCCAAGAAAGCCAGCAGGCAGCCCTTAGCCAGCCGCTCCCCATCAAAGCGGCTCGGTAGGGCAAACCCCCTTAGGGGGGAGAGGGAAGCCAGGCCCCTTCGGTCGCTTCCCTCAAAAGACCTGCTGGCAAGAATTTTAAACCTTGCTGGGGTCAAGGCCTGTGCCTCCCCACACAAGACTGGCGACACTGCCAAGGGGACCTGCGATGTCCTGGGAGGGGATGGCCAACTGGAGGCCCCTCCTGTGATAAACATGGTCCTTGAGGAGACCCAGCCTCAGACGGTAGGGCCTTCCATGGGGGGGAATACGGGCTCGGCGCCAAGCACCGAACCCGAATCCGCCCCTATGCAAGGTCCCCGTAAGGGGCGCGGCGATTTGCCATCCTGGCCGCCGTGCTGACGGGATCCAGCGCTCCGTCCGGCCCCAGCTTAGCCTCTCTTCCTTCCTTCAGATAGCCCGATTTCTCCCCTACCTCGTCGCTTTTCATACAACCTCTCCCACAACTTTCTCTGGTCAGCCTCTAATTTCACAGGGTAGAATGCTGACCTTCTTCTCAAGCCAACCACCCCGGATCGGGGCTGAGGGGGGGGGGACATTGTTCCCTAACCCCTCAGCTCCGGTTCGGGTTGGGTTTTAACAACCTGCTTCATCCCCACCCACATCTTCCTCACATCCCTTTTCCTCTCCTCTTCACAACCTATATTTTTTACGCCGTGTCCAAGGTGGAGCCGCCATGCCGAAGGACTGCCAGGCCACCAGGCGGGAGGGGTGGTCCCGAATGGCGGCGCCGGGCTTGTAAGCACCTCTCGCAGTGCGGGCAACTGCGAGAGGTGATGAGCTATTGCGTCCCGTAATCAAAAGAGGGTCACCATGCCCATGTATGAAAAAAAACAAAAACCCCAACCCCCAACTTCCCCAAAAACATCTACGGAGCCGCCCTCGGCCAGCTCCACCGAGAAAATGGAGGTCCCCCCCCTTGTGCTTGCGCAAGGGACCCTCCATAATTCTTTAACCGGAGAGGAGGCTTACTCCTCTCCTAAGCCTACGGGTGTAGGGGACTCACCCTCACCCCCTTCTCTGGAGGTGCTTTCGGGCACCTCCCTATCTCCAGCGGCAGTCCCTCCTTTGCTTTCTAAGGGGACTGCCAAGAAAGCCAGCAGGCAGCCCATTGCCGACCGCCCCTCGTGCAAGCGGCTCGGTAGGGCAAACCCCCTTAGGGGGGAGAGGGAAGCCAGGCCCCTTCGGTCGCTTCCCTCAAAAGACCTGCTGGCAAGAATTTTGAACCTTGCTGGGGTCAAGGCCTGTGCCTCCCCACACCACCTGACTAGTGACAATACTGCCAAGGGGACCTGCGATGTTCTGGGAGGGGATGGCCAACTGGAGGCCCCTCCTGTGATAGACATGGTCCTTGAGGAGACCCAGCCCCAGACGGTAGGGCCTTCCATGGGGGGGAATTCGGGCTCGGCGCCAAGCACCGAACCCGAATCCGCCCCTATGCAAGGTCCTCCTCAAATGGCTGAGGGCTCCGAGGCAGTAGAAGGAGGGGAGGGATCTCCTCCGACAGGTGCCCCTACGACAACCAGGACCTTCTCCATTTCGGAGAGGGACCTGGCTGAGGCTGGTCCATCTGGCCTGGGGACTTCTGCCGGCGGAGGTGAAAAGCGGGTTCATTCCCCGCCCTCCTCTCCTAAAAAGAAAAAGACTAAAAAGACTCAAAAGACGAAGAAGACTCGGGGCTCCTCTCCATCCGCGGGGGCTGCGGGGACGGATAGGTCTGCTGCCACTTTGGTAGGCGACCAAGCCAAGATCGGCACATCCGGCCCCTCTACCCCCTCGTGTGCGGAGCCCCTGACTACGACTAAGACCAAGAATGCACAGGGCGGAGCCTCGATGAAACGGGGCCCCTGATTCAGAGGTTACCTGGCGTTTTCGAGCCCGCTGGCTTCAAACGCTTCCTCGTTATTCGCTCCACTGATGGCACCATGTTGTCCAAGGGCAACATGATCCATCAGAGGAGAGGATTAGCTAGTGCAATTGGTAGAGAGCCGAAGGTAACCCGTTTCTCGGACGGGAGCCTTCTGGCGAATGCGGCGAATCCCGCCGAGGCGGCCAAGATAAGTGCTCTTCGGACACTTCATGGCACCCCGGTGAGTGTGACGCCGCACTCTACCATGAACTTTGTGAAAGGAGTAGTTTATGCAAGGGAACTCGTTGACTACTCCATTGAGGACATCACCCTAGAGCTGGCCGACCATGGGGCGGTCAAGGTCGAACGTGTGATGAGAAAACAGGGAGGGGCCTCGAGACCCACCCCTACACTCTTCGTCACGTTCGACTGTGACAAGCTCCCTGAGTCGGTGCGTGCCGGTTGGTACCGCTACCGCGTGAAGGCATTCGTGCCACTGCCGCGGCGGTGCTATTACTGCCACCGCTTCGGCCATACGAATCGATCATGTAGACGTGCAAAATCGGGGTCACCCGAAGTCTGTGTAAATTGCTCCAAGGTCGCACACGATAAGTCCAAATCGTGTGTGGCCAAGTGTGTCAATTGCGGAGAGCCGCACCCTGCTTCTTCGAAGCAATGTGGTGCATATCTCCTTGAGAAAGAAATCCTGGCCGTTCAGGCCCAGGATCGACTCTCATTCCGCGAGGCAAAGGACTTGGTCCTGGCGCGCCCGGCTCTGCCTGGGACGTCATATGCCTCAATAGTTAGAAAGGCACCCTCTGCTCCTGGCCCATCCAGGCCAACCAGCACGGTGGTTTCCGCGCCCATTCGGAGCCCTTCTGTGGGCTCTACCCAACCTGGGCGCTCCCCTGGTAAAGCTGGCGGCAAAAAGGGTTCATACCCTGCCCCGGCTAAAACCAGGACTCCCCCCTCTTCCCCCAGCGTGACCGTTTCGCGTAAAGCGAAACGGCCACGCGCCTCCACCGAGTCGTTAGACTCACAGGAGGCAACACCCCTGAAGATGGTCGCTAGGCCATCTTCCGGGGTTCCTAAAGCTGTTCCCCGAAAGGAGGACAGCAACAAAGGAGCTTCGGCCCCTTTGCCCACGCCCCGAGGTGGAGCGAGTGGCTCGGAGACGGTGGTTCCTCGAAAAGAGGGCCCCCCGCCTCCGAAGCCGCAACGCCCGCCTAAAGTTTCGAGGCGAAGGGAGGAAAAGACTCGCATGGCGAGCCCAACCTCCCCCAATAAGTCCTCGAAGGCGACAGCGCCTTCAGCGCTTTGTCCGGCCAACAGCGCCCGGGGTTCTGCCCCCGGGAAGCGTACGGCCATTCCCGTGAGGGTCTTCAATTCGAGGAGGGCCCCCGCGTCTCCTCCGAGCTAGGCCTGGAGGGCATATTCCTTCAATGGAATTGCCGTGGACTCCGGGCCAACTGGGAGGAGCTGCGGAGGCTCGCCTCATCCCGTTCCCCGTTAGCTATTTTTTTGCAGGAGACCATGCTAGGCGCGGGACGGCCGGGCTGGGGGATGCGCGGTTTACACCCGGCATGATGTCTCCGTTCTTCCTTTCTCTTTAGATACCTCCTCTCAGGCAGTGGCTGTGCAGCTGCACCTGGATAGGAGGTATACTATCATTTCTGCGTACATTCCACCGTCAGCTGACTTCGACGCGGGGGACTTTCGCCGCGTCGTGGCACGGTTGCCGAGGCCCTATCTCTTGCTTGGAGATCTGAACCGCAGGCATCCTCTCTGGGGAGATTACACCATAAATCCCAGGGGACAAGTCCTTGCCGATCTGATCGAAGAGCTTGAGATGGGTGTCCTAAACGTGGATGAGTTTACGCATCACTGTCCGAGAACCGCTTCATTTTCTTGCCTTGACCTATCTTTGTGCTCTTCGGATGCACAGCCTGATTTTGATTGGGGGGTGGTCGATGACCTCCATGGTAGTGATCACTTTCCCATTCAAATATCATTTTCAGGGCAACTGCCGCCTGAGAGACCACCTCGGTGGTGCTTGGCGCGGGCGCGGTGGCCTGCATTTCAGGAAATGACTGAATTCTCTATCTCAGTCAAAGAGTTTAGGTCGGTAGATGAGGCCGTTGAGTTCTTCTCCGGCAACCTCATCGCCGTGGGCCTGACTACTATTCCTAGGACGTCTGGCCGTTTTGCACGCCGACCACTCCCATGGTGGTCGGCCGAGTGTGAGACGGCCCTCAAACAGAAGCGTTATGCCTACATGCGCTATAAGCGCCGCCCGAACGATTTCACCGTCGCTGAATTTCGTCGGGCTAGGGCTAGGTTCCGGTATATTTCGAAGCACGCCCGCCGCTCTTCTTGGCGGGCATACGTGTCTTCACTTAACGGGAAGACCCCTTTAGCTGAGGTGTGGAAGCGAGTCAAAAGGATTCGGGGCAAGTTCTCGCAGGACCCCCCTCCCGTTCTCCAGGAGAATGGGACCGCAATCTCGGACCCCGCGTCCGTGGCGGAATCGTTAGCGCCCGCTTTTTCCGCATTCTCTAGCCGTGATGCTGCTCCGCCAGCATTCAATGCACGTCGTGATGTCGCGGAAGGCCGCCGGCTGGACTTTACCTCCAGAGGCGGAGAACCCTTCAACGACAAGTTTACTGTGAGTGAGTTGCGTTCCGCTCTCGCTTCGTGCGCGGACACCGCCCATGGTCCGGACGATGTCCCGTACGCCATGCTTCGACACCTGGGTGAGCGAGGCATGGCCTTTCTATTAGATTTGTTCAACAGGATCTGGGTGGAAGGTCTCCTCCCAGACTCCTGGCGAATCGCTACTGTGCTCGCCTTTCGCAAGCCGGGGAGAGATCACTCTACTCCGACCGGTTTCCGCCCAATCTCTCTAACCTCTTGCGTGTGCAAGTTGATGGAGAAATTGGTAAATGTTAGATTAGCCTATTTCCTGGACAGCGGAGGCCATCTGTCTTCTGCACAGTGCGGCTTCCGTAAGTTCCACTCCACGTCGGATGCTCTGCTCCGACTGGAAAATGCCGTCTGCGAGGCTTTCCTTCGTAGACAGCACTACGCCACGGTGTTTTTTGATCTGGAGAAAGCCTATGATACCGCATGGCGATACGGTATCATGGAGACTCTCCACACGATGGGGGCGAGGGGACGCCTCCCAATGTTTATATCTGAATTTTTGCGAGATCGTCGATTCCGCGTACGGGTGGGGGGAGCCCTCTCCGGCCCAAAGGAGCAGGAAGAGGGTGTCCCGCAGGGAAGTGTCCTCAGTGTCACACTCTTTGCCCTGAGCATCAACGGCATCACCTCGGTGCTGCCGGAAGATGTTCTCGCTACGCTCTACGTGGACGACCTTTCGATCTCTTTTGGCGCGGCCCAGATGCCAACTCTGGAGCGCCGACTCCAACAGGCATTGAACCGCGTCTCTCGCTATGCCGAAGCGCACAGGTTTCGGTTTTCTTTGGCCAAGACTAAGGTGGTGCACTTGTGCCGCCATCCACGGCTTCACCCCGACCCAGATTTGTTTCTTAATGGGGTGCGCCTGGATGTGGTTGAGTCGCACCGTTTCCTTGGTCTTGTATTCGACCGACGCCTCACCTGGGAGGCTCACATTCGCAGCCTTAGGGTCTCTTGTACCCGCGCCATGGACATTCTCCGTTCCGTGACGTTCAGCGCTTGGGGCGCTGATAGGGCTACCGCCTTACTTTTTTATCGATCCTTTGTTCGCTCGAAGCTCGACTACGGATGCGAGTTTTATGCATCCGCAGCCGAGCGTTTATTGCGGAAGGTGGATTCGATCCACCACACCGGCCTTCGCCTTGCGACCGGTGCCTTCCGCACTTCCCCCATTGAGAGCCTGTTGGTCGATGCTGGGGAGATGCCACTCGCTCTGCGCCGCGTGCAGTGCATCACTCGCCTGTACGCGCGAGCCCGGCGCCTCCCCCAGTCGCCAACAGCTCTCACTGCATCCGCAGCTGATCTCGATGGTGCCTATGCCGCCGAGAGACGCCAGTCATACCCTAAGCCCTTTGGGTTTAGGGCCAGGAAACTCCTTCGAGAGGTAGATATAGCTCTCGGGCCGGTGGCGCCCCTGGTTCTGCCCAGGACGCCACCCTGGAGGGTACCACATTTGGCTATTTGTCGCCACGCCTCTGCTCCCAAAGCTTGTACTGCGCCGGGAGTATTGCGTTCGATCTTTTTGGAGCACACATCGTGTCACGCTGGTACCGTGCCAGTGTATACGGATGGCTCCAAGTCCCAAGAGGGGGTCGGCTTCCACGCCGTATCCCCTCTGTTTGAAGTCAGCGGGGCTCTACCAGGCGCTGCGTCTGTCTTCACGGCCGAGCTGGTGGCAATACACCACTCGGTACGGGAGATTACGCGACGTGCCCGGTTCGGAGACCGGATTGTGATTTATAGCGACTCACAAAGCGCCCTGAGTGCTCTCGGGGCATTGGAATCTCCGCATCCCCTGGTTCGCGAAATCCGTGACGCCACGGTTTTGGCGAGCCGGGCAGATGTCGAGATTATCTTCTGCTGGGTTCCTGGACATGTAGGAATTGCGGGGAATGAGCGCGCCGATGAGGGCGCCAAAGAGTCCGCGAGGACTCTGCGACCGGACCAGCGTTTCGCTCTTCCTCACACCGACTACATGGCAGGAATACGGGCAGCTCTTCGGACTGCTTGGCAAAGAAGATGGGAGACGGTCGAGGGGAACTTAAAGTTGCGTGCCATTGCGCCGCGACTGTTCCCATGGACCTATCCCCCAATGCCGCGGCGGCTTCAGGTTGCTTTCTGTCGTCTTCGAATCGGACACACTCGTGTGACGCATCGTTACTTGGTGGAGCGCTCGCATGTGCCCTATTGCAACGACTGCGTCGTCCCCCAGACTGTTCGGCATATTCTTGTCGAATGTCCCAGTCTGGGTGATCTTCGCGCACGATACCTGTCTCGGTACCGGGATGGGCGGGGTCGCTACCGCCTGTCCCTTGTACTCGGGACGAGTGCGTGCACCATGACTGGTGGACTTATTGACTTTTTGGGGGAGGCCGGCTTTCTCCCCTTTATTTAAGGTTCCTTTTTTTGTTATTGTTTTGTTTTAGGTTGCACTCTCCTGCACCGGGGTGAGGGGGACCTCCCCCCGCTGCCGGAGATTGCTTCGATTGTTAAGTTTTTCCAATTTATATTGATTGTTAAGTTTTCATATTTTAACTTTAAAGTAGCCTAATTCTAGGCTGTCGTGTTTTTCGGCGACTTATGCCCAAGTGGGTAGTTGCCAGATGGGCTCTATAAAAAAAAAACAAAAAAAAAAAAACCCTATGCAAGGTCCTCCTCAAATGGCTGAGGGCTCCGAGGCAGTAAAAGGAGGGGAGGGATCTCATCCGACAGGTGCCCCTACAACAACCAGGATCTTCTCCATTTCAGAGAGGAACCTGGCTGAGGCCGGTCCATCTGGCCTGGGGGCTTCTGCCGGCGGAGGTGAAAAGCGGGTTCATTCCCCGCCCTCCTCTCCAAAAAAGAAAAAGACAAAGAAGACTAAAAAGACGAAAAAGACTCGGGGCTCCTCTCCATCCGCGGGGACGGATGGGTCTGCTGCCACTTTGGTAGGCGACCAAGCCAAGATCGGCACATCCAGCCCCTCTACCCCCTCGTGTGCGGAGCCCCTGACCAAGACTAACACCAAAAGTGCACAGGGCGGAGCCTCGATGACATCGGGGCCCCTGATTCAGAGGTTACCTGGCGTTTTCGAGCCCGCTGGCTTCAAACGCTTCCTCGTTATTCGCTCCACTGATGGCACCATGTTGTCCAAGGGCAACATGATCCATCAGAGGAGAGGTTTAGCTAGTGCAATTGGTAGAGAGCCGAAGGTGACCCATTTCTCAGACGGCAGCCTTCTGGCGAATGCGGCGAATCCCGCCGAGGCGGCCAAGATAAGTGCTCTTCGGACACTTCATGGCACCCCGGTGAGTGTGACGCCGCACTCTACCATGAACTTTGTGAAAGGAGTAGTTTATGCGAGGGAACTCGTTGACTACTCCATTGAGGACATCACCCTAGAGCTAACGACCATGGAGCGGTCAAGGTCGAACGTGTGATGAGAAAACAGGGAGGGGCTTCGAGACCCACCCCTACACTCTTCGTCACGTTCGACAGTGACAAGCTCCCTGAGTCGGTGCGTGCCGGTTGGTACCGCTACCGCGTGAAGTCATTCGTGCCACTGCCGCGGCGGTGCTATTACTGTCACCGCTTCGGCCATACGAATCGCTCATGTAGACGTGCAAAATCGGGGTCACCCGAAGTCTGTGTAAATTGCTCCAAGGTCGCACACGACAAGTCCAAATCGTGTGTGGACAAGTGTGTCAATTGCGGAGAGCCGCACCCTGCTTCTTCGAAGCAATGTGGTGCATATCTCCTGGAGAAAGAAATCCTGGCCGTTCAGGCCCAAGATAGACTCTCATTCCGCGAGGCTAAGGACTTGGTCCTGGCGCGCCCAGCTCTGCCTGGGACGTCATATGCCTCAGTAGTTCGAAAGGCACCCTCTGCTCCTGGCCCATCCAGGACAACGAGCACGGTTGTTTCCGCGCCCATTCGGAGCCCTTCTGCGGGCTCTACCCAACCCGGGCGCTCCCCTGGTAAAGCTGGCGGCAAAAAGGGTTCATACCCAGCCCCGGCTAAAACCAGGGCTCCCCCCTCTTCCCCCAGCGTGACCGTTTCCCGCAAGGCGAAACGGCCACGCGCCTCCACCGAGTCGTTAGACTCACAGGAGGCAACACCCCTGAAGATGGTCGCTAGGCCATCTTCAGGGGTTCCTAAAGCTGTCCCCCGAAAGGAGGACAGCAACAAAGGAGCTTCGGCTCCTTCGCCCACGCCCGGAGGTGGAGCGAGTGGCTCGGAGACGGGGGTTCCTCGAAAAGAGGGCCCCCCGCCTCCGAAGCCGCAGCGCCCGCCTAAGGTTTCGAGGCGGAGGGAGGAAAAGACTCGCATGGCGAGCCCAACCTCCCCCAATAAGTCCTCGAAGGCGACAGCGCCTCCAGCGCTTTGTCCGGCCAACAGCGCCCGGGGTTCTGCCCCCGGGAAGCGTACGGCCATCCCCGTGAGGGTCTTCAATTCGAGGAGGGCCCCCGCGTCTCCTCCGAGCTAGGCCTGGAGGGCATATTCCTTCAATGGAATTGCCGTGGACTCCGGGCTAACTGGGAGGAGCTGCGGAGGCTCGCCTCGTCCCGTTCCCCGTTAGCTATTTTTTTGCAGGAGACCATGCTAGGCGCGTGCCCCCTGCCTGCCCTCCCGGGGTATAAGGGTCTTGCGACCCCACCACCGCGGGATGGCCGGGCTGGGGGATGCGCGGTTTACACCCGGCATGATGTCTCCGTTCTTCCTTTCTCTTTAGATACCTCCTTTCAGGCAGTGGCTGTGCAGTTGCACCTGGATAGGAGGTATACTATCATTTCTGCGTACATTCCACCGTCAGCTGACTTCGACGCGGGGGACTTCCGCCGCGTCGTGGCACGGTTGCCGAGGCCCTATCTCTTGCTTGGAGATCTGAACGGCAGGCATCCTCTCTGGGGAGATTACTCCATAAATCCCAGGGGACAAGTCCTTGCCGATCTGATCGAAGAGCTTGAGATGGGTGTCCTAAACGTGGATGAGTTTACGCATCACTGTCCGAGAACCGCTTCATTTTCTTGCCTTGACCTATCTTTGTGCTCTTCGGATGCACAGCCTGATTTTGATTGGGGGGTGGTCGATGACCTCCATGGTAGTGATCACTTTCCCATTCAAATATCCTTTTCAGGACAACTGCCGCCTGAGAGACCACCTCGGTGGTGCTTGGCGCGGGCGCGGTGGCCTGCATTTCAGGAAATGACTGAATTCTCTATCTCTTTTGAGGAGTTTAGGTCGGTAGATGAGGCCGTTGAGTTCTTCTCCGGCAACCTCATCGCCGTGGGCCTGACTACTATTCCTAGGACGTCTGGCCGTTTTGCACGCCGACCACTCCCATGGTGGTCGGCCGAGTGTGAGACGGCCCTCAAACAGAAGCGTTATGCCTACATGCGCTATAAGCGCCGCCCGAACGATTTCACTGTCGCTGAATTTCGTCGGGCTAGGGCTAGGTTCCGGTATATTTCGAAGCACGCCCGCCGCTCTTCTTGGCGGGCATACGTGTCTTCACTTACCGGGAAGACCCCTTTAGCTGAGGTGTGGAAGCGAGTCAAAAGGATTCGGGGCAAGTTCTCGCAGGACCCCCCTCCCGTTCTCCAGGAGAATGGGACCGCAATCTCGGACCCCGCGTCCGTGGCGGAATCGTTAGCGCCCGCTTTTTCCGCATTCTCTAGCCGTGATGCTGCTCCGCCCCGTAAGGGGCGCGGCGATTTGCCACTCTGGCCGCCGTGCTGACGGGATCCAGCGCTCCGTCCGGCCCCAGCTTAGCCTCTCTTCCTTCCTTCAAAACACTTGTTTCCTCTCTTTTCACACAACCTCTCCCACAACTTTCTCTGGCCAGCCTCTAATTTCACAGGTTAGATGCTGACCTTCCTTTCAGCCAACCGTCCCGCATCGGGGCTGAGGGGGTGGGGGACAATGTTCCCTAACCCCTGAGCTCCGGTCTGGGGTGGCTGGTTTTTAACTACCTGCTTCATCCCCACCCATACCTTCCTCACATCCCTTTTCCTCTCCTCTTCACAATCTATTAATTTTTACGCCGTGTCCAAGGTGGAGCCGCCATGCCGATGGACTGCAAGGCCACCAGGCGGGAGGGGTGGTCCCAAATGGCGGCGCCTGGCTCTGCCGGGCTTGTAAGCACCTCTCGCAGTGCGGGCTACTGCGAGAGGTGTGCGCTATTGCATCCCGTGTTTAAAAAAGGGTCACCATGCCCAATGATGATAAAAAAATACAAACCCAACCCTCAACTTCCCCTGTTCCATCGACGGAGCCGCCCTCGGGCAGCTCCAGCAAAATAATGGAGGTTCCCCCCCCTGTGCTTGCACAGGGGACCCTCCATATTTCTCTAACCGGAGAGGAGGCTTACTCCTCTCCTTCGCCTACGGGTGCAGGGGACTCCCCCTCACCCCCTTCTCTGGAGGTGCTTTCGGGCACCTCCCTTTTCCCAGCGGCAGTCCCCTCTTTTCTTTCCAAGGGGACTGCCAAGAAAGCCAGCAGGCAGCCCTTAGCCAGCCGCTCCCGATCAAAGCGGCTCGGTAGGGCAAACCCCCTTAGGGGCGAGAGGGAAGCCAGGCCCCTTCGGTCGCTTCCCTCAAAAGACCTGCTGGCAAGAATTTTAAACCTTGCTGGGGTCAAGGCCTGTGCCTCCCCACACAAGACTGGCGACACTGCCAAGGGGACCTGCGATGTCCTGGGAGGGGATGGCCAACTGGAGGCCCCTCCTGCGATAAACATGGTCCTTGAGGAGACCCAGCCTCAGACGGTAGGGCCTTCCATGGGGGGGAATTCGGGCTCGGCGCCAAGCACCGAACCCGAATCCGCCCCTATGCAAGGTCCTCCTCAAATGGCTGAGGGCTCCGAGGCAGTAAAAGGAGGGGAGGGATATCCTCCGACAGGTGCCCCCACGACAACCAGGACCTTCTCCATTTCGGAAAGGGACCTGGCTGAGGCCGGTCCATCTGGCCTGGGGGCTTCTGCCGGCGGAGGTGAAAAGCGGGTTCATTCCCCGCCCTCCTCTCCAAAAAAGAAAAAGACTAAAAAGACGAAAAAGACTCGGGGCTCCTCTCCATCCGCGGGGGCTGCGGGGACGGATGGGTCTGCTACCACTTTGGTAGGCGACCAAGCCAAGATCGGCACATCCGGCCCCTCTACCCCCTCGTGTGCAGAGCCCCAGACCAAGACTAACACCAAAAGTGCACAGGGCGGAGCCTCGATGACATCGGGGCCCCTGATTCAGAGGTTACCTGGCGTTTTCGAGCCCGCTGGCTTCAAACGCTTCCTCGTTATTCGCTCCACTGATGGCACCATGTTGTCCAAGGGCAACATGATCCATCAGAGGAGAGGATTAGCTAGTGCAATTGGTAGAGAGCCGAAGGTGACCCGTTTCTCGGACGGGAGCCTTCTGGCGAATGCGGCGAATCCCGCCGAGGCGGCCAAGATAAGTGCTCTTCGGACACTTCATGGCACCCCGGTGAGTGTGACGCCGCACTCTACCATGAACTTTGTGAAAGGAGTAGTTTATGCGAGGGAACTCGTTGACTACTCCATTGAGGACATCACCCTAGAGCTGGCCGACCATGGGGCGGTCAAGGTCGAACGTGTGATGAGAAAACAGGGAGGGGCTTCGAGACCCACCCCTACACTCTTCGTCACGTTCGACTGTGACAAGCTCCCTGAGTCGGTGCGTGCCGGTTGGTACCGCTACCGCGTGAAGGCATTCGTGCCACTGCCGCGGCGGTGCTATTACTGTCACCGCTTCGGCCATACGAATCGCTCATGTAGACGTGCAAAGTCGGGGTCACCCGAAGTCTGTGTAAATTGCTCCAAGGTCGCACACGATAAGTCCAAATCGTGTGTGGCCAAGTGTGTCAATTGCGGAGAGCCGCACCCTGCTTCTTCGAAGCAATGTGGTGCATATCTCCTGGAGAAAGAAATCCTGGCCGTTCAGGCCCAGGATAGACTCTCATTCCGCGAGGCTAAGGACTTGGTCCTGGTGCGCCCAGCTCTGCCTGGGACGTCATATGCCTCAGTAGTTCGAAAGGCACCCTCTGCTCCTGGCCCATCCAGGCCAACGAGCACGGTTGTTTCCGCGCCCATTCGGAGCCCTTCTGCGGGCTCTCCCAACCCGGGCGCTCCCCTGGTAAAGCTGGCGGCAAAAAGGGTTCATACCCAGCCCCGGCTAAAACCAGGGCTCCCCCCTCTTCCCCCAGTTTGACCGTTTCCCGCAAGGCGAAACGGCCACGCGCCTCCACCGAGTCGTTAGACTCACAGGAGGCAACACCCCTGAAGATGGTCGCTAGGCCATCTTCAGGGGTTCCTAAAGCTGTCCCCCGAAAGGAGGACAGCAACAAAGGAGCTTCGGCTCCTTCGCCCACGCCCCGAGGTGGAGCGGGTGGCTCGGAGACGGTGGTTCCTCGAAAAGAGGCCCCCCCGCCTCCGAAGCCGCAGCGCCCGCCTAAGGTTTCGAGGCGGAGGGAGGAAAAGACTCGCATGGCGAGCCCAACCTCCCCCAATAAGTCCTCGAAGGCGACAGCGCCTCCAGCGCTTTGTCCGGCCAACAGCGCCTGGGGTTCTGCCCCCGGGAAGCGTACGGCCATTCCCGTGAGGGTCTTCAATTCGAGGAGGGCCCCCGCGTCTCCTCCGAGCTAGGCCTGGAGGGTATATTCCTTCAATGGAATTGCCGTGGACTCCGGGCCAACTGGGAGGAGCTGCGGAGGCTCGCCTCGTCCCGTTCCCCGTTAGCTATTTTTTTGCAGGAGACCATGCTAGGCGCGTGCCCCCTGCCTGCCCTCCCGGGGTATAAGGGTCTTGCGACCCCACCACCGCGGGATGGCCGGGCTGAGGGATGCGCGGTTTACACCCGGCATGATGTCTCCTTTCTTCCTTTCTCTTTAGATACCTCCTTTCAGGCAGTGGCTGTGCAGCTACACCTGGATAGGAGGTATATTATCATTTCTGCGTACATTCCACCGTCAGCTGACTTCGACGCGGGGGACTTCCGCCGCGTCGTGGCACGGTTGCCGAGGCCCTATCTCTTGCTTGGAGATCTGAACGGCAGGCATCCTCTCTGGGGAGATTACTCCATAAATCCAAGGGGACAAGTCCTTGCCGATCTGATCGAAGAGCTTGAGATGGGTGTCCTAAACGTGGATGAGTTTACGCATCACTGTCCGAGAACCGCTTCATTTTCTTGCCTTGACCTATCTTTGTGCTCTTCGGATGCACAGCCTGATTTTGATTGGGGGGTGGTCGATGACCTCTATGGTAGTGATCACTTTCCCATTCAAATATCATTTTCAGGGCAACTGCCGCCTGAGAGACCACCTCGGTGGTGCTTGGCGCGGGCGCGGTGGCCTGCATTTCAGGAAATGACTGAATTCTCTATCTCAGTCGAGGAGTTTAGGTCGGTAGATGAGGCCGTTGAGTTCTTCTCCGGCAACCTCATCGCCGTGGGCCTGACTACTATTCCTAGGACGTCTGGCCGTTTTGCACGCCGACCACTCCCATGGTGGTCGGCCGAGTGTGAGACGGCCCTCAAACAGAAGCGTTATGCCTACATGCGCTATAAGCGCCGCCCGAACGATTTCACTGTCGCTGAATTTCGTCGGGCTAGGGCTAGGTTCCGGTATATTTCGAAGCACGCCCGCTGCTCTTCTTGGCGGGGGCATACGTGTCTTCACTTACCGGGAAGACCCCTTTAGCTGAGGTGTGGAAGCGAGTCAAAAGGGTTCGGGGCAAGTTCTCGCAGGACCCCCCTCCCGTTCTCCAGGAGAATGGGACCGCAATCTCGGACCCCGCGTCCGTGGCGGAATCGTTAGCGCCCGCTTTCTCCGCATTCTCTAGCCGTGATGCTGCTCCGCCAGCATTCAATGCACGTCGTGATGTCGCGGAAGGCCGCCGGCTGGACTTTACCTCCAGAGGCGGAGAACCCTTCAACGACAAGTTTACTGTGAGTGAGTTGCGTTCCGCTCTCGCTTCGTGCGCGGACACCGCCCATGGTCCGGACGATGTCCCGTACGCCATGCTTCGACACCTGGGTGAGCGAGGCATGGCCTTTCTGTTAGATATGTTCAACAGGATCTGGGTGGAAGGTCTTCTCCCAGACTCCTGGCGAATCGCTACTGTGCTCGCCTTTCGCAAGCCGGGGAGAGATCACTCTACTCCGACCGGTTTCCGCCCAATCTCTCTAACCTCTTGCGTGTGCAAGTTGATGGAGAAATTGGTAAATGTTAGATTAGCCTATTTCCTGGACAGCGGAGGCCATCTGTCTTCTGCACAGTGTGGCTTCCGTAAGTTTCACTCCACGTCGGATGCTCTGCTCCGACTAGAAAATGCCGTCTGCGAGGCTTTCCTTCGTAGACAGCACTACGCCACGGTGTTTTTTGATCTGGAGAAGGCCTATGATACCGCATGGCGATACGGTATCATGGAGACTCTCCACACGATGGGGGCGAGGGGACGCCTCCCAATGTTTATATCTGAATTTTTGCGAGATCGTCGATTCCGCGTACGGGTGGGGGGAGCCCTCTCTGCCCCAAAGGAGCAGGAAGAGGGTGTCCCGCAGGGAAGTGTCCTCAGTGTCACACTCTTTGCCCTGAGCATCAACGGCATCACCTCGGTGCTGCCGGAAGATGTTCTCGCTACGCTCTACGTGGACGACCTTTCGATCTCTTTTGGCGCGGCCCAGATGCCAACTCTGGAGCGTGGACTCCAACAGGCATTGAACCGCGTCTCTCGCTATGCCGAAGCGCACAGGTTTCGGTTTTCTTTGGCCAAGACTAAGGTGGTGCACTTCTGCCGCCATCCACGGCTTCACCCCGACCAAGATTTGTTTCTTAATGGGGTGCGCCTGGATGTGGTTGAGTCGCACCGTTTCCTTGGTCTTGTATTCGACCGACGCCTCACCTGGGAGGCTCATATTCGCAGCCTTAGGGTCTCTTGTACCCGCGCCATGGACATTCTCCGTTCCGTGACGTTCAGCGCTTGGGGCGCTGATAGGGCTACCGCCTTACTTTTTTATCGATCCTTTGTTCGCTCGAAGCTCGACTACGGATGCGAGTTTTATGCATCCGCAGCCGAGCGTTTATTGCGGAAGGTGGATTCAATCCACCACACCGGCCTTCGCCTTGCGACCGGTGCCTTCCGCACTTCCCCCATTGAGAGCCTGTTGGTCGATTCTGGGGAGATGCCGCGTGCAGTGCATCACTCGCCTGTACGCGCGAGCCCGGCGCCTCCCTCAGTCGCCAACAGCTCTCACTGCATCCGCAGCTGATCTCGATGGTGCCTATGCCGCCGAGAGACGCCAGTCATACCCTAAGCCCTTTGGGTTTAGGGCCAGGAAACTCCTTCGAGAGGTAGATATAGCTCTCGGGCCGGTGGCGCCCCTGGTTCTGCCCAGGACGCCACCCTGGAGGGTACCACATTTGGCTATTTGTCGCCACGCCTCTGCTCCCAAAGCTTGTACTGCGCCGGGAGTATTGCGTTCGACCTTTTTGGAGCACACATCGTGTCACGCTGGTACCGTGCCAGTGTATACGGATGGCTCCAAGTCCCAAGAAGGGGTCGGCTTCCACGCCGTATCCCCTCTGTTTGAAGTCAGCGGGGCTCTACCAGGCGCTGCGTCTGTCTTCACGGCCGAGGTGGTGGCAATACACCACTCGGTACGGGAGATTACGCGACGTGCCCGGTTCGGAGACCGGATTGTGATCTATAGCGACTCACAAAGCGCACTGAGTGCTCTCGGGGCATTGGAATCTCCGCATCCCCTGGTTCGCGATATCCGTGACGCCACGGTTTTGGCGAGCCGGGCAGATGTCGAGATTATCTTCTGCTGGGTTCCTGGACATGTAGGAATTGCGGGGAATGAGCGCGCCGATGAGGGCGCCAAAGAGTCCGCGAGGACTCTGCGACCGGACCAGCGTTTCGCTCTTCCTCACACCGACTACATGGCAGGAATACGGGCAGCTCTTCGGACTGCTTGGCAAAGAAGATGGGAGACGGTCGAGGGGAACTTAAAGTTGCGTGCCATTGCGCCGCGACTGTTCCCATGGACCTATCCCCCAATGCCGCGGCGGCTTCAGGTTGCTTTCTGTCGTCTTCGAATCGGGCACACTCATGTGACGCATCGCTACTTGATGGAGCGCTCGCCTGCGCCCTATTGCAACGACTGCGTCGTCCCCCAGACTGTTCGGCATATTCTTGTCGAATGTCCCAGTCTGGGTGATCTTCGAGCACGATACCTGTCCCGGTACCGGGATGGGCGGGGTCGCTACCGCCTGTCCCTTGTACTCGGGACGAGTGCGTGCACCATGACTAGTGGACTTATTGACTTTTGGGGGGAGGCTGGCTTTCTCCCTTTCATTTAACCCGGTTTAATTGTTGTTGTTGTTTTTGTTATTGCCTTTTATTGTTATTGTTATTTCTTTTTATTGTTTCCTGTTTAATTTTTAAAGTAGCCTAGAACTAGGCTGTTTGTTTACGGCGACTAATGCCTAAGTCGGCAGTCGCCAGATAGCCCCTTAATTAAAAAAAAATTTAAAAAAGCATGCCGTTTGACTGCCAGGCCACAGGCGGGAAGGGTGGTCCTAAATGGTGGCACCTGGCTTTGCCAGGCCTGTAAGCACCTCTTTCAGTGCGGGCAACTGCAAGAGGTGATGAGCTATTGCATCCCGCAGAAAGTTAGGGTCACCATGCCCAATGATGCACAACTTAAAAAAAAAAAAAAACTACCCTCAATCTCCCCTTGCTCATTAATGGAGCCGCCCTCGGGCAGATCCACTGAAAAAATGGAGGTCTCCCCCCCACCTGTGCTTGCGCAGTAGACCCTCCATATTTCTTTAACCGGAGAGGAGGCTTACTCCTCTACTACGCCTACTAGTGAAGGGGACTCCCCCTCACCCCTTTTTCTGGAGGTGTTTAGGGCACCTCCCTATTTCCAGCGGCAGTCCCTCCTTTTCTTTCTAAGGGGACTGCCAAGAAAGCCAACAGGTAGCCCATTGCCGACCGCCCCTCGTGTAAGCGGCTCGGTAGGGCAAACCCCCTTATGGGGGAGAAGGAAGCCAGGCCCCTTCGGTCGCTTCCCTCAAAAGACCTGCTGGCAAGAATATTAAACCTTGCCGGGGTCAAGGCCTTTGCCTACCTACAAAAGACTCGGCACATCTGGCCCCTCTGCCCACCCCCCCTGGGTGAAGAGCCCCTGATTATGAAAAAGACGAAAAGTGCACAGGGCGTAGCCTCGATGACATCGGGGCCCTCGATTCAGAGGTTACCTGGCGTTTTCGAGCCCGCTGGCTTCAAGCGCTTCCTCGTTATTCGCTCCACTGATGGCAACATGATCCATCAGAGGAGAGGATTAGCTAATGCAATTGGTAGAGAGCCGAAGGTGACCCGTTTCTCGGACAGAAGCCTTCTGGCGAATCCCGCCGAGGCGGCCAAGATAAGTGCTCTTCGGACACTTTATGGCACCCCGGTGAGTGTGACGCCGCACTCTACCATAAACAATGTGAAAGGAGTAATTTATGCGAGGGAACTCGTTGACTACTCCATTGAGGACATCACCCTAGAGCTGGCCGACCATGGGGCGGTCAAGGTCGAACGTGTGATGAGAAAACAGGGAGGGGCCTCGAGACCCACCCTTACACCCTTCATCACGTTCGACTGTGACAAGCTCCCTGAGTTGGTGCGTGCCGGTTGGTAACGCTACCGCGTGAAGGCATTCGTACCACTGCCTCGGCGGTGCTATTACTGTCACCGCTTCAGCCATACGAATCGTTCTTGTAGACGTACAAAGTCGGGGTCACCCGAAGTATGTGTAAATTGCTCCAAGGTCGCACACGATAAGTCCAAATCGTGTGTGGCCAAGTGTGTCAATTGCGGAGAGCCGCACCCTGCTTCTTCGAAGCAATATGGTGCATATCTCCTTGAGAAAGAAATCCTGGCCGTTCAGGCCCAGGATCGACTCTCATTCCGCGAGGCAAAGGACTTGGTCCTGGCGCGCCCGGCTCTGCCTGGGACGTCATATGCCTCAATAGTGAGAAAGGCACCCTCTGCTCCTGGCCCATCCAGGCCAACGAGCACGGTTGTTTCCGCGCCCATTCGGAGCCCTTCTGCGGGCTCTACCCAACCCGGGCGCTCCCCTGGTAAAGCTGGCAGCAAAAAGGGTTCATACCCCGCCCCGGCTAAAACCAGGGCTCCCCCCTCTTCTCCCAGCGTGACCCCACGTAAGGGGCGCGGCGATTTGCCATCCTGGCCGCCGTGCTGACGGGATCCAGCGCCCCGTCCGGCCCCAGCTTAGCCTCTCTTCCTTCCTTCAGATAGCCTGTATTCCTATCCTACCTCGTCGCTTTTCATACAACCTCTCCCACAACTTTCTCTGGTCAGCCTCTAATTTCACAGGGTAGAAGCTGACCTTCTTCTCAGCCAATCGTCCCGGATCGGGGCTGAGGGGGGAGGGGACAATGTCCCCTAACCCCTGAGCTCCGGTCTGGGGTGGTTGGCTTTTAACAACCTGCTTCATCCCAACCCATACCTTCCTGACATCCCTTTTCCTCTCGTCTTCAAAATCTATCCGTTTTACGCCGTGTTCAAGGTGGAGCCGCCATGCCGAAGGACTGCCAGGCCACCAGGCGGGAGGGGTGGTCCCAAATGGCGGCGCCTGGCTCTGCCGGGCCTGTAAGCACCTCTTGCAGTGCGGGCTACTGCAAGAGGTGGTGAGCGATTGCGTCCCGTAAAACAAAGAGGGTCACCATGCCCAATGATGAAAAAAAAAACATCTCCCCTTAATTCCCCCTATAACAACAACGGAGCCGCCCTCGTGCAGCTCCACAGAAAAGATGGAGGTCCCCCCCCCTGTGCTTGCGCAGGGGACCCTCCATACCTCTTTAACCGGAGAGGAGGCTTACTCCTCTCCTACGCCTACGGGTGTAGGGGACTCCCCCTCACCCCCTTCTCTGGAGGTGCTTTCGGGCACCTCCCTATCTCCAGCGGCAGTCCCTCCTATGCTTTCTAAGGGGACTGCCAAGAAAGCCAGCAGGCAGCCCATTGCCGACCGCCCCTCGTACAAGCGGCTCGGTAGGGCAAACCCCCTTAGGGGGGGAGAGGGAAGCCAGGCCCCTTCGGTCGCTTCCCTCAAAAGACCTGCTGGCAAAAATATTAAACCTTGCCGGGGTCAAGGCCTGTGCCTCCCCACTAAAGACTTATGACGCTGCCAAGGGGACCTGCGATGTCCTGGGAGGGGATGGCCAACTGGAGGCCCCTCCTGTGATAGACATGGTCCTTGAGGAAAACCAGCCTCAGAAGGTAGGGCCTTCCATGGGGGGGAATCCGGGCTTGGCGCCAAGCACCGAACCCGAATCCGCCCCTATGCAAGGTCCTCATCAAACGGCTGTGGATTCTCAGGCAGGACAAGGAGGGGAGGGATCTCCTCCGGATGAATCCCCTGCGCCCACCGGGACCTTCTCCATTTCAGAGAAGGACCTGGCTGAGGCCGGTCCATCTGGCCTGGGGGCTTCTACCGGCGGGGGTGAAAAGCGGGTTCATTCCCCGCCCTCCTCTCCTAAAAAGAAGAAAAAGACAAGAAAGACGAAAAAGACTCGGGGCTCCTCTCCATCCGCGGGGGCTGCGGGGACGGATGGGTCTGCTGCCACTTTGGTAGGCGACCAAGCCAAGATCGGCACATCCGGCCCCTCTACCCCCTCGTGTGCGGAGCCCCTGACTAAGACCAAGAGTGCACAGGGCGGAGCCTCGATGACATCGGGGCCCCTGATTCAGAGGTTACCTGGCGTTTTCGAGCCCGCTGGCTTCAAACGCTTCCTCGTTATTCGCTCCACTGATGGCACCATGTTGTCCAAGGGCAACATGATCCATCAGAGGAGAGGATTAGCTAGTGCAATTGGTAGAGAGCCGAAGGTAACCCGTTTCTCGGACGGGAGCCTTCTGGCGAATGCGGCGAATCCCGCCGAGGCGGCCAAGATAAGTGCTCTTCGGACACTTCATGGCACCCCGGTGAGTGTGACGCCGCACTCTACCATGAACTTTGTAAAAGGAGTAGTTTATGCGAGGGAACTCGTTGACTACTCCATAGAAGACATCACCCTAGAGCTGGCCGACCATGGGGCGGTCAAGGTCGAACGTGTGATGAGAAAACAGGGAGGGGCCTCGAGACCCACCCCTACACTCTTCGTCACGTTCGACTGTGACAAGCTCCCTGAGTCGGTGCGTGCCGGTTGGTACCGCTACCGCGTAAAGGCATTCGTGCCACTGCCGCGGCGGTGCTATTACTGTCACCGCTTCGGCCACACGAATCGATCATGTAGACGTGCAAAATCGGGGTCACCCGAAGTCTGTGTAAATTGTTCCAAGGTCGCACACGATAAGTCCAAATCGTGTGTGGCCAAGTGTGTCAATTGCGGAGAGCCGCACCCTGCTTCTTCGAAGCAATGTGGTGCATATCTCCTTGAGAAAGAAATCCTGGCCATTCAGGCCCAGGATCGACTCTCATTCCGCGAGGCTAAGGACTTAGTCCTGGCGCGCCCGGCTCTGCCTGGGACGTCATATGCCTCAATAGTTAGAAAAGCACCCTCTGCTCCTGGCCCATCCAGGCCAATGAGCACGGTTGTTTCCGCGCCCATTCGGAGCCCTTCTGCGGGCTCTACTACACCCGGGCGCTCCCCTGGTAGAGCTGGCGGCAAAAAGGGTTGACACCCAGCCCCGGCTAATACCAGGGCTCCCCCCTCTTCCCCCAGCGTGACCGTTTCCCGTAAGGCGAAACGGCCACGCGCCTCCACAGAGTCGTTAGACTCACAGGAGGCAACACCCCTGAAGATGGTCGCTAGGCCATCTTCCGGGGTTCCTAAAGCTGTTCCCCGAAAGGAGGACAGCAACAAAGGAGCTTCGGCCCCTTCGCCCACGCCCCGAGGTGGAGCGAGTGGCTCGGAGACGGTGGTTCCTCGAAAAGAGGGCCCCCCGCCTCCCAAGCCGCAACGCCCGCCTAAGGTTTCGAGGCGGAGGGAGGAAAAGACTCGCATGGCGAGCCCAACCTCCCCCAATAAGTCCTCGAAGGCGACAGCGCTTTGTCCGGCCAACAGCGCCCGGGGTTCTGCCCCCGGGAAGCGTACGGCCATTCCCGTGAGGGTCTTCAATTCGAGGAGGGCCCCCGCGTCTCCTCCGAGCTAGGCCTGGAGGGCATATTCCTTCAATGGAATTGCCGTGGACTCCGGGCCAACTGGGAGGAGCTGCGGAGGCTCGTCTCGTCCCGTTCCCCGTTAGCTATTTTTTTACAGGAGACCATGCTAGGCGCGTGCCCGCTGCCTGCCCTCCCGGGGTATAAGGGTCTTGCGACCCCACCACCGCGGGATGGCCGGGCTGGGGGATGCGCGGTTTACACCCGGCATGATGTCTCCGTTCTTCCTTTCTCTTTAGATACCTCCTTTCAGGCAGTGGCTGTGCAGCTGCACCTGGATAGGAGGTATACTATCATTTATGCGTACATTCCACCGTCAGCTGACTTCGACGCGGGGGACTTCCGCCGCGTCTTGGCACGGTTGCCGAGGCCCTATCTCTTGCTTGGAGATCTGAACGGCAGGCATCCTCTCTGGGGAGATTACTCCATAAATCCCAGGGGACAAGTCCTTGCCGATCTGATCGAAGAGCTTGAGATGGGGGTCCTAAACGTGGATGAGTTTACGCATCACTGTCCGAGAACCGCTTCATTTTCTTGCCTTGACCTATCTTTGTGCTCTTCAGATGCACAGCCTGATTTTGATTGGGGGGTGGTCGATGACCTCCATGGTAGTGATCACTTTCCCAGTCAAATATCATTTTCAGGGCAACTGCCGCCTGAGAGACCACCTCGGTGGTGCTTGGCGCGGGCGCGGTGGCCTGCATTTCAGGAAATGACTGAATTCTCTATCTCAGTCGAGGAGTTTAGGTCGGTAGATGAGGCCGTTGAGTTCTTCTCCGGCAACCTCATCGCCGTAGGCCTGACTACTATTCCTAGGACGTCTGGCCGTTTTGCACGCCGACCACTCCCATGGTGGTCGGCCGAGTGTGAGACGGCCCTCAAACAGAAGCGTTATGCCTACATGCGCTATAAGCGCCGCCCGAACGATTTCACTGTCGCTGAATTTCGTCGGGCTAGGGCTAGGTTCCGGTATATTTCGAAGCACGCCCGCCGCTCTTCTTGGCGGGCATACGTGTCTTCACTTAACGGGAAGACCCCTTTAGCTGAGGTGTGGAAGCGAGTCAAAAGGATTCGGGGCAAGTTCTCGCAGGACCCCCCTCCCGTTCTCCAGGAGAATGGGACCGCAATCTCGGACCCCGCGTCCGTGGCGGAATCGTTAGCGCCCGCTTTTTCCGCATTCTCTAGCCGTGATGCTGCTCCGCCAGCATTCAATGCACGTCGTGATGTCGCGGAAGGCCGCCGGCTGGACTTTACCTCCAGAGGCGGAGAACCCTTCAACGACAAGTTTACTGTGAGTGAGTTGCGTTCCGCTCTCGCTTCGTGCGCGGACACCGCCCATGGTCCGGACGATGTCCCGTACGCCATGCTTCGACACCTGGGTGAGCGAGGCATGGCCTTTCTGTTAGATTTGTTCAACAGGATCTGGGTGGAAGGTCTTCTCCCAGACTCCTGGCGAATCGCTACTGTGCTCGCCTTTCGCAAGCCGGGGAGAGATCACTCTACTCCGACCGGTTTCCGCCCAATCTCTCTAACCTCTTGCGTGTGCAAGTTGATGGAGAAATTGGTAAATGTTAGATTAGCCTATTTCCTGGACAGCGGAGGCCATCTGTCTTCTGCACAGTGCGGCTTCCGTAAGTTCCACTCCACGTCGGATGCTCTGCTCCGACTGGAAAGTGCCGTCTGCGAGGCTTTCCTTCGTAGACAGCACTACGCCACGGTGTTTTTTGATCTGGAGAAGGCCTATGATACCGCATGGCGATACGGTATCATGGAGACTCTCCACACGATGGGGGCGAGGGGACGCCTCCCAATTTTTATATCTGAATTTTTGCGAGATCGTCGATTCCGCGTACGGGTGGGGGGAGCCCTCTCCGGCCCAAAGGAGCAGGAAGAGGGTGTCCCGCAGGGAAGTGTCCTCAGTGTCACACTCTTTGCCCTGAGCATCAATGGCATCACCTCGGTGCTGCCGGAAGATGTTCTCGCTACGCTCTACGTGGACGACCTTTCGATCTCTTTTGGCGCGGCCCAGATGCCAACTCTGGAGCGTCGACTCCAACAGGCATTGAACCGCGTCTCTCACTATGCCGAAGCGCACAGGTTTCGGTTTTCTTTGGCCAAGACTAAGGTGGTGCACTTCTGCCGCCATCCACGGCTTCACCCCGACCCAGATTTGTTTCTTAATGGGGTGCGCCTGGATGTGGTTGAGTCGCACCGTTTCCTTTGTCTTGTATTCGACCGACGCCTCACCTGGGAGGCTCATATTCGCAGCCTTAGGGTCTCTTGTACCCGCGCCATGGACATTCTCCGTTCCGTGACGTTCAGCGCTTGGGGCGCTGATAGGGCTACCGCCTTACTTTTTTATCGATCCTTTGTTCGCTCGAAGCTCGACTACGGATGCGAGTTTTATGCATCCGCAGCCGAGCGTTTATTGCGGAAGGTGGATTCGATCCACCACACCGGCCTTCGCCTTGCGACCGGTGCCTTCCGCACTTCCCCCATTGAGAGCCTGTTGGTCGATGCTGGGGAGATGCCACTCGCTCTGCGCCGCGTGCAGTGCATCACTCGCCTGTACGCGCGAGCCCGGCGCCTCCCTCAGTCGCCAACAGCTCTCACTGCATCCGCAGCTGATCTCGATGGTGCCTATGCCGCCGAGAGACGCCAGTCATACCCTAAGCCCTTTGGGTTTAGGGCCAGGAAACTCCTTCGAGAGGTAGATATAGCTCTCGGGCCGGTGGCGCCCCTGGTTCTGCCCAGGACGCCACCCTGGAGGGTACCACATTTGGCTATTTGTCGCCACGCCTCTGCTCCCAAAGCTTGTACTGCGCCGGGAGTATTGCGTTCGACCTTTTTGGAGCACACATCGTGTCACGCTGGTACCGTGCCAGTGTATACGGATGGCTCCAAGTCCCAAGAGGGGGTCGGCTTCCACGCCGTATCCCCTCTGTTTGAAGTCAGCGGGGCTCTACCAGGCGCTGCGTCTGTCTTCACGGCCGAGCTGGTGGCAATACACCACTCGGTACGGGAGATTACGCGACGTGCCCGGTTCGGAGACCGGATTGTGATCTATAGCGACTCACAAAGCGCACTGAGTGCTCTCGGGGCATTGGAATCTCCGCATCCCCTGGTTCGCGATATCCGTGACGCCACGGTTTTGGCGAGCCGGGCAGATGTCGAGATTATCTTCTGCTGGGTTCCTGGACATGTAGGAATTGCGGGGAATGAGCGCGCCGATGAGGGCGCCAAAGAGTCCGCGAGGACTCTGCGACCGGACCAGCGTTTCGCTCTTCCTCACACCGACTACATGGCAGGAATACGGGCAGCTCTTCGGACTGCTTGGCAAAGAAGATGGGAGACGGTCGAAGGGAACTTAAAGTTGCGTGCCATTGCGCCGCGACTGTTCCCATGGACCTATCCCCCAATGCCGCGGCGGCTTCAGGTTGCTTTCTGTCGTCTCCGAATCGGACACACTCGTGTGACGCATCGCTATCTGATGGAGCGCTCGCCTGCGCCCTATTGCAACGACTGCGTCGTCCCCCAGACTGTTCGGCACATTCTTGTCGAATGTCCCAGTCTGGGTGATCTTCGCGCACGACACCTGTCCCGGTACCGGGATGGGCGGGGTCGCTACCGCCTGTCCCTTGTTCTCGGGATGAGTGCGTGTACTTTGACTGGTGGACTTATTGACTTTTTGGGGGAGGCCGGCCTTCTCCCTTTTATTTAACGCGATTTAATTGTTGTTGTTTTTGTAATTGTTTTGTTATTGCTTTGTTATTGTTATTCCTTTTTATTGTTTTCTGTTTAATTTTTTAAAGTAGCCTAAATTAGGCTGTTTGTTTACGGCAACTTATGCCTTAGTCGGCAGTCGCCAGATAGCCCCTTAATTAAAAAAAAAAAAAAAGAAGCTAGAAGTGATGAGCTATTGCATCCCGCAGAAAGTTAGGGTCACCATGCCCAATGATGCACAACTTAAAAAAAAAAAAAACTACCCTCAATCTCCCCTTGCTCATCAATGGAGCCGCCCTCGGGCAGATCCACTGAAAAAATGGAGGTCTTCCCCCCACCTGTGCTTGCGCAGTAGACCCTCCATATTTCTTTAACCGGAGAGGAGGCTTACTCCTCTACTACGCCTACTAGTGAAGGGGACTCCCCCTCACCCCCTTTTCTGGAGGTGTTTTCGGGCACCTCCCTATTTCCAGCGGCAGTCCCTCCTTTTCTTTCTAAGGGGACTGCCAAGAAAGCCAACAGGTAGCCCATTGCCGACCGCCCCTCGTATAAGCGGCTCGGTAGGGCAAACCCCCTTATGGGGGAGAAGGAAGCCAGGCCCCTTCGGTCGCTTCCCTCAAAAGACCTGCTGGCAAGAATATTAAACCTTGCCGGGGTCAAGGCCTTTGCCTACCTACAAAAGACTCGGCACATCTGGCCCCTCTGCCCACCCCCCCTGGGTGAAGAGCCCCTGATTATGAAAAAGACGAAAAGTGCACAGGGCGTAGCCTCGATGACATCGGGGCCCTCGATTCAGAGGTTACCTGGCGTTTTCGAGCCCGCTGGCTTCAAGCGCTTCCTCGTTATTCGCTCCACTGATGGCAACATGATCCATCAGAGGAGAGGATTAGCTAATGCAATTGGTAGAGAGCCGAAGGTGACCCGTTTCTCGGACAGAAGCCTTCTGGCGAATCCCTCCGAGGCGGCCAAGATAAGTGCTCTTCGGACACTTTATGGCACCCCGGTGAGTGTGACGCCGCACTCTACCATAAACAATGTGAAAGGAGTAATTTATGCGAGGGAACTCGTTGACTACTCCATTGAGGACATCACCCTAGAGCTGGCCGACCATGGGGCGGTCAAGGTCGAACGTGTGATGAGAAAACAGGGAGGGGCCTCGAGACCCACCCTTACACCCTTCATCACGTTCGACTGTGACAAGCTCCCTGAGTTGGTGCGTGCCGGTTGGTAACGCTACCGCGTGAAGGCATTCGTACCACTGCCTCGGCGGTGCTATTACTGTCACCGCTTCAGCCATACGAATCGTTCTTGTAGACGTACAAAGTCGGGGTCACCCGAAGTATGTGTAAATTGCTCCAAGGTCGCACACGATAAGTCCAAATCGTGTGTGGACAAGTGTGTCAATTGCGGAGAGCCGCACCCTGCTTCTTCGAAGCAATATGGTGCATATCTCCTTGAGAAAGAAATCCTGGCCGTTCAGGCCCAGGATCGACTCTCATTCCGCGAGGCAAAGGACTTGGTCCTGGCGCGCCCGGCTCTGCCTGGGACGTCATATGCCTCAATAGTGAGAAAGGCACCCTCTGCTCCTGGCCCATCCAGGCCAACGAGCACGGTTGTTTCCGCGCCCATTCGGAGCCCTTCTGCGGGCTCTACCCAACCCGGGCGCTCCCCTGGTAAAGCTGGCAGCAAAAAGGGTTCATACCCCGCCCCGGCTAAAACCAGGGCTCCCCCCTCTTCCCCCAGCGTGACCCCACGTAAGGGGCGCGGCGATTTGCCATCCTGGCCGCCGTGCTGACGGGATCCTGCGCTCCGTCCGGCCCCAGCTTAGCCTCTCTTCCTTCATTCAGATAGCCTGTATTTCTCTCCTACCTCGTCGCTTTTCATACAACCTCTCCCACAACTTTCTCTGGTCAGCCTCTAATTTCACAGGGTAGAAGCTGACCTTCTTCTCAGTCAATCGTCCGAAAAGCGAATCGGGGCTGAGGGGGGAGGGGACAATGTCCCCTAACCCCTGAGCTCCGGTCTGGGGTGGTTGGCTTTTAACAACCTGCTTCATCCCCACCCATACCTTCCTCACATCCCTTTTCCTCTCGTCTTCAAAATCTATCTTTTTTACGCCGTGTTCAAGGTGGAGCCGCCATGCCGAAGGACTGCCAGGCCACCAGGCGGGAGGGGTGGTCCCAAATGGCGGTGCCGGGCCTGTAAGCACCTCTTGCAGTGCGGGCTACTGCAAGAGGTGGTGAGCGATTGCGTCCCGTAAAACAAAGAGGGTCACCATGCCCAATGATGCAAAACAAAAACATCTTCCCTTAATTCCCCCTAAAACAACGGAGCCGCCCTCGTGCAGCTCCACAGAAAAGATGGAGGTCCCCTCCCTGTGCTTGTGCAGGGGACCCTCCATACCTCTTTAACCGGAGAGGAGGCTTACTCCTCTCCTACGCCTACGGGTGTCGCCAGATAGCCCCTTAATTAAAAAAAAAAAAATCTCGGTACCGGGATGGGCGGGTTCGCCACCGCCTGCCCCTTGTACTCGTGATGAGTATGTGCATATTGACTGGTGGACTTGTTGACTTTTGGGGGGGTGGAGGCCTGCCTTCTCCCCCTATCATTTAACTATTTTTTTTTTGTTTTGTCTTGTTTTTTTGCCTTTATTTTCTCCCCTTATAGGTCGCACGCTCCTGCACCGGGGATAACCTCTTCCCTACGCAGGAGATTTCTTACTGCTCGCTTCCTTTTCCCTTTTTTTGGGGGGGGTTGTCTTTTTTACTTTGATTTTAAAGTAGCCTAGTACTAGGCAGGTTTTTAATACGGCGACTAATGCCCAAGTAGGCAGTCGCCGATGAGCTAAAAAAAAACTTAAAAAAAACAAAAAAAAAATAGAAAGGCATGGGGCTCAAGGGTCTAAATACCCTACCTTCTTATCACTTGCTCAGGTAGGTCCTCCGTTTCGCATTTTTCACCCACTTTCTGCTTTCTCTTTCCTGGTGGACACTGGTGCAGAATGCAGCGTTATTCCAATTTATAAGGGCGACACAGCTTGTTCTGCCTCAGATTTAGTTCTGAAGACAGTTAATTCGACCTATGGAAGGCGACACCTTTAAGTCTCACTCGGTCTCCTTTGAGTTTTTTTGATGGACCTTCGTCATGGCCGAGGTAGATTGTCCAATTTTGGGCATCGATTTTATTTCGGCTCACGACCTTTTTGATTGATTCAGGTTATCGCAAGCTTGTCGATCGCAAAACTTTAGTTACTGTTTCAGGTTTGTACTCACCTTCACAGAGTTACCTCCTTTCTATTCGTCTCTCACACACCGAGCTCCCTTCCAACGCCTTCTGTAGGACTTTCCTGACCTTACCCTTCCATCTTCGAAGGATAGGCCCATTAAACATAATGTGCTTCATCAGATCGAGACGACAGGAGGATCTGCATTCTCCCGACCTCGTTTTCTAGCCCCAGAAAGACTTCGGCAATGTGTGATGAATTCCAATTCATGATTAATGCTGGCATTTCTAGGCCTTCCTCTTCACCTTAGGCCTCCCCACTCTATATCGTTTCCTAATTCACGCCGTGTGAATTATGAGCAGTTGGAGATTGCAGAGCTTTAAACGCGATAGCAACCCCGGACCTGAATTCATTGCAGTACATAACCGATTTCACTTCAACTCTGTCCGGCTGTACAATCTTTTCTCGCTTGGATCTGGTTCGTGCTTTCAACCAGATCCCTATTCACCAAGACGATATTTCAAAAACTAGCATCTTCACTGCGTTTAGTTCCTTTGAAATGGTTAGAATGCTCTATGCTTTGCTAAATTCTGGCCAGACCTTCCAGCGTTTCATGGACCAAGTTATGAAGTCTTTCCTTTTTGACCTTCTAATAGCACCTTCCTCGCGCGAGGAACACCTTTCTCACCTTCGTCGTCTTTTCTCGCGTTCAAGATTACTGTATCGTGCTCAATACTTCTAAGTGTCGCTATGGTGTCTCGCAGCTATCCTTCTTGGGACACTCATGGTTCGAGTATCCGGATTAGCTTACTCGAAAACAAAGTTACTGTGATGAGCAACTTTGCCCAACCCACATCATGCAAACAACTCAGACGTTTCTCTGGCATGGTCAATTTCTACCAGAGATTCATTTTGAATTGTGCCCAAGTCATGCAAACTCCACGCCTTCTAAGACCAAAAGGAACTCTCCTCTCGAGTGGTATACTGAGGCATGCGATTCGTTTTCTCGCACCAAAGAGGATATTGCTCTCGTTGTGGAATTAGCTCATCCTTCTCCAGGAGCACCCATCAGCGTCGCTTCAGACGCACCCTCAACTCAAGTAGGTGCAACCAGGCAGCACAAAATTGGTGACCTATGTCAACCTCTTGCTTTTTTCTCTCGCTTCCTTTCTGACTCTCAAAAGATGTATAGTACTTTCTCACGTGAGCTGCATTTGTACATAACTCGCAATCCGTCACTTGCGTTCATATTTGGAAGGGCGTGACTTGCTTGTCTTGTTCCATGTCTTCGGTGCACACTGCAGTTGCTACTCGTCACCTTTACTTTATCCTACAGATGACAAGCGATATTCGCAATGTCCCTGACTATTTAATGGTCGTACCAGAGGCTCTTTCTCGCATTTATGAGATTTCAGGCACGCAACTCTCACACTTCGCCCATCGATCATGCGACAATCGCGCTGGCCCAGGAACAAGATAAAGACACGCAAACACTGTGCCACTCTTCCCAACTCGTTGTTCACGAAGTGGAATTATCAGATAGTCCTTCCAGGCGCATCTTGGTCGACTATTCATTGCCTGACTGTCTTCGTCTTCCCATTCCTCTCGCTTACCGTTGGTATATTTTCAACCAAATTCACGGTCTTTCACATCCTGGCGTCAATGCAGCACGCAAGCTCGTCGCACACCGCTTCGTATGGCCAGGTATGAATGACGAGGTGGCTAAATGGATTCACTCATGCCTGGCATGTCACTGTGCCAAAGTCCATCGCCACACGAAAACTCCTCGGGTCCGTTTTCCTCGTCCTTCGTCACGTTTTGACGAAGTTCACATCGATCTAGTAGGTCCTATTCCTTACTCCCGTGGTCGCAATTATATTCTCACCATGATCGATCGTTGCACTCGTTGGCCAGAGGTAGTTCCTATCCCGGACATCAGAGCCTCCGCCGTCGTTCTAGCTTCCGTCTCAGTATGGGTTGCTCGTTTTAGCGTTCCATCCACGATCATGATTGACCGTAGTAGCCAATTTGAATCCCTCCAATGGGATGAACTCATATCAGTGCTGCGCTGCTTTCGCCTACGTACCACCGCGTACCATCCTCAGAGCACTTCCGTAGTTGAACGCCTGCATAGGACCCTCAAAGCAAGATTACGCTCCACATATCCCAACATCACTTGGGGTGGGCAAGCTACTATGATTCTTCTGGGTATTCGCTCGTCCTTGAAAGAGGATTTGGCCTGTTCTGAAGCTGAACTGGTGTATGGTACTCAACTTCGTCTCCCTGGTCAATTCTTTTCTTCTTCTGACTGACCTTTACCTTCTCACCTCGATCCTGCTTATTATGTACACGATTTTGTACGGGTGATTGTTTAGGTTAAGCCTACCGCCCGTAGAGTGCCGAAAGAGTTGACAAAATGTTCTTATGTTTTTGTCCCTCGCAATTCAACTCGCTCTTCCTTCAACCTGTCTAAGGTGGACCATTTCTCGTCATCTCTACAAAGACGAAGTAGTTATTCTTTTAGCTTGGCACCAAGCAAGATACTGTTACCATAGAGCGCCTGAAACCCGCCTTTATTGAAAATGTTCACCTTCAGCATCCTCTTCCCACATATTCTCCTACTAGAACCGTTTTTGGTCCAGAAAGTCCCCAAAATACCCTACAAACCACT
The DNA here is from genome assembly GCA_963969495.1 of Ceratothoa steindachneri. NCBI lineage: Eukaryota > Metazoa > Arthropoda > Malacostraca > Isopoda > Cymothoidae > Ceratothoa > Ceratothoa steindachneri. Next base: position 193,874,310 of record OZ018320.1, read on the forward strand.
CTTACAAACAACCCTGCTACACAAACCTCACATTCCGCTTTGCTGCCGCCGCCTCTTGTGGTGTAGGAACCCTCGTCGGCAGCGGTGTTCTGTCAGGAGCAAATCTCTCTACTACTGGTCAACCCGTCAGCGGAAAACCGGATTCAAGACTCCCAAGTTTCCTTTGACGCCATCTCGGGAGGAACAAAGAAGCAGATCACCTTCGCTTCGTCAAGGTCCACTCTTGCCGGTGCCACGCTCAACGCAACTGGTACTGCCACAACGAATATGTGTCCCCGTACTTGCAGCCAAACCACTGACACTGTGACACGCTCCGGTTGCGTCATAAGGAGACCTCAGCGTTATCAGAATTAGCAAGACCATATTAAGACGAGGGGCTGACTTTCTTTGGTAGGGAGTATTTGTTCGCACTGCCAAATTCTTATAATCTGCAGTACTCCAAAAGTAAATCATCATGGCATCACTAACGGACGAGTATAGATTGTGCCTGGGGTTCTATCTTCGATGTGTCTTCATGTGGCTTATCAGCCCGATTCTAGCGCCATAGATTTGATCACAAACGGGACATGCGTTAACAGGTGGGTGAGGTTTTCGCGGACGATTTCGACGGGTTAATCTAGCAGCTCTGCGGAATTCCAGGTGTTGCCTTCGATTCGCTTCAAAGTTTCAATTCCGCTCCTTAGCTTCCGTCTCCATGCGTTTCTGTCCAGAGCTTCTGTTACCCACGTTTTATTTTCTATCCATACATATTTTGAGGTTGTTTTTGAGAGAGTCTTTATACCTTTTCTTTAGTCTACCTGAGTTCTGAGTAAAATGTCAGCTTCGGTAGACGCTCGTTCTACATTCTGACTACATGCGACACCATCTCAACGTTTTTTTTTTTTAAGATGGATTCAATGTTTGTACTATTTACTTCGTCCAGTACACTCAGCCTGGCGGTACGGTCTTCCCAGGTTAACCTCAGTATACTGGGCAAGGAACGTTGGTGAAATCTTTCCAAGGCTTGGAAGTTCTGACGATAAGTAGTCCAGGTTTCTGATCCATATAATAATGAGGGCAAAACTATGGCCTTGTAAACTTTGACTTTCGTTTCTAGACGTAGGTCTCGGTCGTCAAAAACGCGCTTAAGTAATTTACCAAACGCAGAGCTGGCGCAACCGAGCCTATATTGGATTTCATCATCGATACCTGCGTCCGCTGACAAATGACTACACAAGTAGGCAAATCTTTAACACATTGTAGAGTTTCCCCATTAATTTGAATATTAGGGCCAGCAATTGAGGATTACCTGGAATATTTGGTTCGGGTATAGGGGTATTAGAAGTCCATATGCATAAAACTGTAGCCTAGATTACACAATAAATGTTAATGAGAGAATTATTGAAGAAAATTATTTTGAAGAAAATTCCAGTTCTCGGTGAATGGCGAGTTTAGGCTTAACGAGTTTTACGGGAAATAGTTTGGGAATGAATAAATAAATCAAGGTTTTATAACAAAATATATATTATTATTATTATAGATTACAAGGAATTATTTATGTAGAATATTTTGATTAGGTTGAATTAACACTAATTTGGATAAGTTACAAAATATATATATAGTTCGTCGTGAATGAAAATACGGAAGTAATTAGTCGAAATTACCAATATGGGAATAATAATAATGTGCAATAATGACAAAAACAATTAGTTAAATGGTAATTATAATAATATTTTGCTAGGCACCTTGTGTGAGTGGTAATGAGGTGAATGTAATTTGTAGCTAATTAGAATCCTGAATCGCTAAATTAATAATTTGTATGAAAGTATAATTTGGGCGTAATTGTAATGCAAGCTAATAGAATCACGAATTGTGGGTAAATGTAATTGTAACTAATTAAAATCACGATGGTTAAAAGGAGAAATGTATGAGAGTCTGGAAAGGAAATATAAGGAATTAGACAGTGTTTTTGTTTGTAAAACCTAAGGATTAAATGAGACAGAATTCAACTGACCGGATTGCTTGGGGCTGGCGAGACGAGTGAAATATTGTCTCCCATGCGGAATATTTGGATGCATTAGTACTTGCGTGTAAATGTTGCCAATTGTTTTTGAATCATACTTTTTTACATATATATATAATTTTAAAAAAAATGATATAAAATTTTATTGTTATATCTATCTATCTATGTATATATATATATATATATATATATATATATATATATATATATATATATATCCCTCTCTCTCTCTCTCTCTCTCTCTCTATATATATATATATATATATATATATATATATATATATATATATATATATATATATAATCGACCAACCGAGAGTGCAATTGGAAAAATTTTCGTAAATTCAAACAAACGGGGTCGGTGGTAGATATGAAAACGCCATTGCGTGCTCGTTTAAGCCGTTCAGCTGAAAACATTGCTGCGGTGCGCGAGAATGTGGCGGAAGATCCAGGCACCTCTATTCGTCATCGCGCGCAAAAATCGAACCTCTCCACAACAACGTTACATCGAATTTTGACAAAAGATTTGTCTCTACACGCTTACAAAATTCAATTGGCACAAGAACTGAAGACTGCTGACCATTTGAAGCGCCGTGCATTCGCCAATTGGGTGCATGATCAAAGACAACCCGATGATGATTTTTCGCAAAAAAATCATCTTTAGTGATGAAGCCCATTTTCATCTTGGTGGATATTTTACTAAGCAGAATGCTCGCATTTGGGCTGAGGAAAATGCCAGGAAGATATTTGAAAAGCCACTGCATCCCCAAAACGTCATTGTTTGGTGTGCATTTTTTTGCTAGCGGAATCATTGGGCCGTATTTCTTCGAAAATGATGCCGGGAATTCTGTTATGGTGACAGGCGAGCGATACCGTCCATGATAACCAACTTTTTATGGCCTGAATTAAATTCTATGGATGTCGAAGATTTGTGATTTCAACAGGATGGCGGCACATGCCAGACAGCCAATGCAACAATGGCTTTATTGAATGAGAAGTTCCCAGGTCGCATCATCTCTCGAAACAGCGAGATCAATTGGCCACCACGATCGTGTGACTTGACGCCTTTAGATTTCTTCCTTTGGGGTCATCTCAAAAGCAAAGTCTATGCCAACTAGTCAACAACAATTCAACAGCTGAAGGATGAGATAATAAGGCATATTTTAACCATCGAGTGGAGGTGTGCCGCCGAAGCCTTGGCGGACATTTAGGCGATATTATTTTTCACACATAATTGTCATGACTCAAATAACATGATCCAATAGTGAAATCAAAATAAATTTTCACTAATAACACTGTTTTATTTACTGCTAACTTCGATCAGTCTTAATAGAATACCCTATATATATATATATATATATATATATATATATATATATATATATATATATATATATATATATATATATATATATATATATATATATATATATATATACACATAAGTGGGCGTTATGGCGACAACAATATCGGGTTATCGGTTATCCGATATTTTTACCGCGTTATCGTTTCAGGGGTATCGCCGATACTTTTGGTTCCAAACTAGCGATAATCGTTAATTTCAGTATTTGGTTCCAGTTTATCACAGGGGCGAGCCGCGCGTGCCTTGGGGGCAGAAATAGGTAGGTCCGAGCTGGGAACCGAACGTATACTTTAACGAAGTGCGGGGCGGCCAGTCTTGACGTCTTCTCAAAACGTTCGCTCAGCTGTCGGAGAAGATGGAATTATAAGGAATTAGACAGTGTTTTTGTGTGTATAACCTAAGGATTAAATGGAGAAAGAATTCAACTGACCTGATGCCTTGGTGCAGGCGAGATGAGTGAAAATTTTGTTTCCCATGCGGAATATTTGAAAGCGTTAGTACGTGCGTGTAAATGTTGCCAAAAATGTTGCCAATTGTTTTTATGAATCACACTTTTTTACAAATGTATAAAATTATTTATATTTATATATATATATATATATATATATATATATATATATATATATATATATATATATATATATATATATATATTAGTAAACCCTCGATATAACGAACCTCAATAAACGAATTTCGCATATAACAAACCAAATTTCCTGGGCGAACTACATGCTGCGACTCACCGGCTCACAGCTGAGTCAGCTGTGAACATCCTGCGGGAGAGGTTGTTCTGGCGTTCTCTTCCTCCTCCTCCTCCTTCCTCTCTTAACAAGTGCTACTTACTACTCCATAGAAAGAACGAACCATCCGATATAACAAACTTGGTTCGTTATTTCCATCACTTTTAACGACCCCCGCCACATATAGTTCGTTATATCGAGGGTTTACTATATATATATATATATATATATATATATATATATATATATATATATATATATGCAGAGTTCCTACACGGGTGCAAATTGAGTATTACCTGGGTTTATTACAGCTGGTTGGTGCAAGACTTGAGTTATCCAAACATTAATTGACCGACCGAAACTGGAGTAGCTATTGGTAAATGCTGATAGGATTGTTTGTAAGTCCTCCGCGTTTTACTCCTAGCTTTAAGACGGCAAGATTAAAAATCCCTCCGCGAAACCTATAGTTGATTGAAATACCTGGAGGAAGGTTGGCTTAGATAAACAGCAGACTGGCGGCAATAAATAATGAGAACAGTATGTGTGCGGCTAAACAACCTTGTTTGACAAGAGTTGACATTGAAAGAGTCTGTTGAGCTACTGTTCGCCATAATTGACACGGTCATGTCATCGTGCAAAAGACGCATGACTGAGATAAATTTTTGAGGGCAATCAAATCTAGACAGGATTTCCCATAAAAGCTCACGCTATATACTATCAAATGTTTTCGTAAGGTCTATAAAGGCCATGAAAGGGGTTGATGTATTTCTGTAGTACTCCAAAAATAATTAAATTTAATTTATCATTCAAAGTAACTTGTAGGTGTAATGTAAATCCAATATATATATATATATATATAATATAACTCAATTTAGAATTCCCTATATTAAATAATTCCCCTAGAATTACGACAAATTCTTAAATTGCTCAAGAATATTGGAACCGCCTTAATTAAAGGATCTTCCAGCCAACTTTGCTCTTCCTCATTGTCTTTTCGCTCTCGACTCAGAATACCCCAATTTACTTATTACCATTGTGAAATATTAACATTCAATATTTCGTATCTTGTTATACATTTAATTATCAATTAATTACTTGTGAATTGCCTTTTTTAATCATTTTACATATACATTGAATAATAACTCGTTGTATACCAATTTGTATCGTTTTCTTTGTATTTTTCATTGTTAATTTTTAAATATAATATAGTTTCATACATCGTGTATTCAAACTCCTCGTGTTTACCGCACTCCGTCGCGTAGCCCAAATCTTAAAATTCAACCTTCATTTCCTATCAATCTATTTTGTGTGTACAGGATATTGTATTTATATGCTATCTAGGTCAACAATATAATAACCAGTACACATAAAACTGCAAGGGTAAAATAATACAAGGAATATTCCCCTAAATGTATTAAATAAATAAAGAGCACAAATATGTCACAAATAAAGATCACAGGATTTATCCGTCTCTGTCGCTCAAACCGGGAAGTCGGATACATCTGGGCTCGTTACGACTCCTCTTCTTCTTTCCAGGACAACTACCATCTGTGTATTGCCTCACTACTCCCGTGACAGGTATTTACAGTATTTCTTTTCATCTTGCTTCGCATTCTTTGGTTCTCGTTATCGAGATTTACAGTTACTTCGAAGGGACGTAAGACAGGGTATATTCCTGTACTTTAATGTTCGGAGTAGCAGTACTGATTTTATAACGACCTGTTGTCAATAGTTTTTGATCCTGCGATCTTTATTTGTGATATATTTTTGCTCTTTATTTATATAATACATTTAAGGAAGCATCCCTTGTATTATTTTACCCTGGCAGATATCTGTACACATTCCTGTTGGACCGCTTTATTTCTGTTTAAGGCCAAGAGAAATTAGTTCCTCGTTCTGCTTTTACACCACTCATTAGAAGTCATCACCGAAGATCTGGCTGATTAAAGAGCAATCAAGGTCGAACGTGAAATGATAAAATTGGTTAATGGCATCGAGACGTACCCCCTACACTCTCAGGATCGATCGTGACAGGCTCCCCGAGTCGGTCCGTGCCTGTTGATATCAATACTGCATTAAGGTTTGTGCCACCGCCACGGAAATGCGACTACTGCCTCCACTTCAGCCACAGATTTAATCCGAAATCCTTGCCAATTGCTCCAAGTCATTGTGTACGGCCAAATGTATGAATTGCGGAAAGCCACACCTTCATTCCGAGAAGCAATGTACCACATCCTCTGGAGAAACAGGGCATGGTTGTTCAGGCTGCGGCCCGACTTTCTTTTACGAGATTATAAGGATTATATACTATTTTGACATCGGACATCCTACGGCACTCAAGTTAAGAAAGCGGTTGTTATTGGTGGTCCCTCTAGGTCTAAGAGCACGGCAGCTTCCGCGCTAATTCAGAATCATTTTGTGGGTTGTAGTCAAGCTCGTTTGGTAGAGCTGTGGATCCAACAGTTTCACGCCCCACCTCGGGTACAACCAGGGTTACGTTGCATGACCTTTTTCCGTAAGGCAAAACAGCCACCACAGAGTCGTTAGAGTCAAATGAAATAAAACCCTCTTGAAGATGGTCGTAAGGCCGTCTTCGTATGATTCTAAGACTGCTCCCAAATGGATGACAACACCAAGGTAGTCTCGGCGCGAATGTACCTGGCTAAGGCTGGACGAGTCGATTCTGAGGTGCAGGACCTCAGGCTTATAAGCCGACCCGCCTGCCAGATACAAAGGGAAGAAAAGGCGCCTAGGGAGGGCAATAGCCCTCAGTAAGTCTTTAAAGTCGAGAGTGACTTATAAGTCCAACAATTCTCCCTCAAGGAGGTGTATGACCATTACTGTGAGAATCTGCACTTCGAAGAGGGCCCCGAGGTAGGATCTAAGGTCGTATTACTGCAATGGAATTGCCGTGAATTCTGGGCATATGGACAAGGGCTACGGAGGGTCGTCTGCTTTAAATCCCCTTTAGTAATCAATCAATAATTGGTGAATACCCCCTGTCCAACCTCTACGGGATATAAGCATTTTGTGATTTCCATACCATGGGATAGGGCCCGAGCAGGAAGATGTGCAATTTACAATCGGCATGCTTTTTCCGTTCTTATACTCGCTTTAAATAGTTTGTTTCTGACAGTGGGCAATGCATTTACACCTGGATACCAGGTTTACTTTTATTTATTCTTACATTCCACCGTCAGCTGACTTCAGCGCTGGGGAATTTCACTGCATCATGGAACGGAAACTGTCTCCATTTCGGAGATTTAAATAATAGGTGCTCCATCGGGGGCTACACGATCAACCCACGGGGGTTAGGTCCTTGCCTACCTGATGGACGTGTTTGAGATATATGTCTTCATTGGGATGAGTTTACTCATCACTGACCTAGAATCGTTATATTTTCTTGCTTCTATCTGGCCCTGTGCTTATAGGTAGTGGAGGCTGAGTCAGTTCTTAGAGAGTGGTGTGATTACTAAGGGTGATTTGTCACCGAGTTTTGGTACCACTCTTGGGCAGTCAAATGGATTTCTTGATGACCTTTGACGACTATCTACTTTTTTCTACTCTGAATGCTTTGTTTTCATAATGCACTGACTCCAAAAGAGTTTGAAAGCTCTCTTATTGCTTGATTATAGGCTGGGTAAAGGTGATGAGAGATTTCCTCAGAGGTAAAAGGAATCTTGGAGCTGGATTACCCGTAAAGGGCGCGGCGATTTGCCATCCTGGCTGCCGTGCTGACGGGACTCAGAACCCCATCCGACCCCAGCATAGCCTCTTCTCCTTCTTTCAGACAGCCTGTATTTCTCCCCTACTTCGTAGCTTTTCATACAACCTCTCCCACAAATTTCTCTGGTAAGCCTCTAATTTCACAGAGTAGATGCTGACCTTCTTCTCAGCCAACTGTCCCGGATCGGGACTGATGGGGCAGGGGACAATGTTCCCTAACACCTGAGCTCTGATCTGGGGTGCTTGGTTCTTAGCAACCTACTTCATATCCATCCATACGACCCTCAAGACCCTTTTCATTTCCTCTTCACACTCTATCAATTTTACGCCGTGTTCAAGGTGGAGTCGCCATGCCGATGGACTGCCAGGCCACCAGGCGGGAGGGGTGGTCCTGAATGGTGGCACCTTGCTCTGCCGGGCCTGTAAGCACCTCTTGCAGTGCGGGCTACTGCAAGAGGTGGTGAGCGATTGCGTCCCGTAAAACAAAGAGGGTCACCATGCCCAATGATGAAAAAAAAAACCATCTCCCCTTAATTCCCCCTAAAACAACGGAGCCGCCCTCGTGCAGCTCCAGAGAAAAGATGGAGGTCCCCCCCCCCTGTGCTTGCGCAGAGGACCCTCCATACCTCTTTAACCGGAGAGGAGGCTTACTCCTCTCCTACGCCTACGGGTGTAGGGGACTCCCCCTCACCCCCTTCTCTGGAGGTGCTTTCGGGCACCTCCCTATCTCCAGCGGCAGTCCCTCCTTTGCTTTCTAAGGGGACTGCCAAGAAAGCCAGCAGGCAGCCCATTGCCGACCGCCCCTTGTACAAGCGGCTCGGTAGGGCAAACCCCCTTAGGGGGGAGAGGGAAGCCAGGCCCCTTCGGTCGCTTCTCTCAAAAGACCTGCTGGCAAAAATATTAAACCTTGCCGGGGTCAAGGCCTGTGCCTCCCCACTAAAGACTTATGACGCTGCCAAGGGGACCTGCGATGTCCTGGGAGGGGATGGCCAACTGGAGGCCCCTCTTGTGATAGACATGGTCCTTGAGGAAAACCAGCCTCAGAAGGTAGGGCCTTCCATGGGGGGGAATCCGGGCTCGGCGCCAAGCACCGAACCCGAATCCGCCCCTATGCAAGGTCCTCATCAAACGGCTGTAGATTCTCAGGCAGTACAAGGAGGGGAGGGATCTCCTCCGGATGATGCCCCTGCGACCACCAGGACCTTCTCCATTTCGGAGAAGGACCTGGCTGAGGCAGGTCCATCTGGCCTGGGGGCTTCTACCTGCGGGGGTGAGAAGCGGGTTCATTCCCCGCCCTCCTCTCCAAAAAAGAAAAGGACCAAAAAGACGAAGAAGACTCGGGGCTCCTCTCAATCCGCGGGGGCTACGGGGACGGATGGGTCCGCTGCCACTTTGGCAAGCGACCAAGCCAAGATCGGCACATCCGGGCCCTCTGCTTCCCCGGGTACGGAGCTCCTGACGATGACAAAGACCAAAAGTGCATAGGGCGGAGCCTCGATGACATCGGGGCCCCTCATTCAGAGGTTACCTGGCGTTTTCGAGCCCGCTGGCTTCAAACGCTTCCTCGTTATTCGCTCCACTTATGGCAGCATGTTGTCCAAGGGCAACATGATCCATCAGAGGAGAGAATTAGCTAGTGCAATTGGTAGAGAGCCGAAGGTAACCCGTTTCTCGGACGGGAGCCTTCTGGCGAATGCGGCGAATCCCGCCGAGGCGGCTAAGATAAGTGCTCTTCGGACACTTCATGGCACCCCGGTGAGTGTGACGCCGCACTCTACCATGAACTTTGTAAAAGGAGTAGTTTATGCGAGGGAACTCGTTGACTACTCCATAGAAGACCACCCTAGAGCTGGCCGACCATGGAGCGGTCAAGGTCGAACGTGTGATGAGAAAACAGGGAGGGGCCTCGAGACCTACCCCTACACTCTTCGTCACGTTCGACTGTGACAAGCTCCCTGAGTCGGTGCGTGCCGGTTGGTACCGCTACCGCGTAAAGGCATTCGTGCCACTGCCGCGGCGGTGCTATTACTGTCACCGCTTCGGCCACACGAATCGATCATGTAGACGTGCAAAATCGGGGTCACCCGAAGTCTGTGTAAATTGCTCCAAGGTCGCACACGATAAGTCCAAATCGTGTGTGGCCAAGTGTGTCAATTGCGGAGAGCCGCACCCTGCTTCTTCGAAGCAATGTGGTGCATATCTCCTTGAGAAAGAAATCCTGGCTGTTCAGGCCCAGGATCGACTCTCATTCCGCGAGGCTAAGGACTTGGTCCTGGCGCGCCCGGCTCTGCCTGGGACGTCATATGCCTCAAAAGTTAGAAAAGCACCCTCTGCTCCTGGCCCATCCAGGCCAACCAGCACGGTTGTTTCCGCGCCCATTCGGAGCCCTTCTGCGGGCTCTACCCAACCCGGGCGCTCCCCTGGTAAAGCTGGCGGCAAAAAGGGTTCATACCCAGCCCCGGCTAAAACCAGGGCTCCCCCCTCTCCCCCCAGCGTGACCGTTTCCCGCAAGGCGAAACGGCCACGCGCCTCCACCGAGTCGTTAGACTCACAGGAGGCAACAGCCCTGAAGATGTTCGCTAGGCCATCTTCGGGGGTTCCTAAAGCTGACCCCCGAAAGGAGGACAGCAACAAAGGAGCTTCGGCTCCTTCGCCCACGCCCTGAGGTGGAGCGAGTGGCTCGGAGACGGTTGTTCCTCGAAAAGAGGGCCCCCCGCCTCCGAAGCCGCAGCGCCCGCCTAAGGTTTCGAGGCGGAGGTAGGAAAAGACTCGCATGGCGAGCCCAACCTCCCCCAATAAGTCCTCGAAGGCGACAGCGCCTTCAGCGCTTTGTCCGGCCAACAGCGCCCGGGGTTCTGCCCCCGGGAAGCGTACGGCCATTCCCGTGAGGGTCTTCAGTTCGAGGAGGGCCCCCGCGTCTCCTCCGAGCTAGGCCTGGAGGGCATATTCCTTCAATGGAATTGCCGTGGACTCCGGTCCAACTGGCAGGAGCTGCGGAGGCTCGCCTCGTCCCGCTCCCCGTTAGCTATTTTTTTGGTCGAGCTGGGGGATGCGCGGTTTACACCCGGCATGATGTCTATGTTCTTCCTTTCTCTTTAGATACCTCCTTTCAGGCAGTGGCTGTGCAGCTGCACCTGGATAGGAGGTATACTATCATTTCTGCGTACATTCCACCGTCAGCTGACTTCGACGCGGGGGACTTCCGCGGCGTCGTGGCACGGTTGCTGAGGCCCTATCTCTTGCTTGGAGATCTGAACGGCAGGCATCCTCTCTGGGGAGATTACTCCATAAATCCCAGGGGACAAGTCCTTGCCGATCTGATCGAAGAGCTTGAGATGGGTGTCCTAAACGTGGATGAGTTTACGCATCACTGTCCGAGAACCGCTTCATTTTCTTGCCTTGACCTATCTTTGTGCTCTTGGGATGCACAGCCTGATTTTGATTGGGGGGTGGTCGATGACCTCCATGGTATTGATCACTTTCCTATTCAAATATCATTTTCAGGGCAACTGCCGCCTGAGAGAGCACCTCGGTGGTGCTTGGCACGGGCGTGGTCGCCTGCATTTCAGGAAATGACTGAATTATCAATCTCAGTCGAGGAGTTTAGGTCGGTAGATGAGGCCGTTGAGTTTTTCTCCGGCAACCTCATCGCCGTGGGCCTGACTACTATTCCTAGGACGTCTGGCCGTTTTGCACGCCGACCACTCCCATGGTGGTCGGCCGAGTGTGAGACGGCCCTCAAACAGAAGCGTTATGCCTACATGCGCTATAAGCGCCGCCCGAACGATTTCACTGTCGCTGAATTTCGTCGGGCTAAGGCTAGGTTCCGGTATATTTCGAAGCACGCCTGCCACTCTTCTTGGCGGGAAACGTGTCTCACTTAACGGGAAAACTTCTTTAGCTGAGGTGTGGAAGCGAGTCAAAAGGATTCGGGGCAAGTTCTCGCAGGACCCCCCTCCCGTTCTCCAGGAGAATGGGACCGCAATCTCGGACCCCGCGTCCGTGGCAGGATCCTTCGCGACCGCTTTTTCCGCATTCTCTGGCCGTGAGGCTGCTCCGCCAGCATTCAATGCACGTCGTGATGTCGCGGAAGGCCGCCGGCTGGACTTTACATTTAGAGGCGGAGAATCCTTCAACGACAAGTTTACTGTAAGCGCGTTGCGTTCCGCTCTCGCTTCGTGCGCGGACACCGCCCACGGTCCGGACGATGTCTCGTACGCCATGCTTCGACATCTAGGTGAGCGAGGCATGGCCTTTCTGTTAGATTTGTTCAACAGGATCTGGGTGGAAGGTCTTCTCCCAGACTCCTGGCGAATCGCTACTGTGCTTGCCTTTCGCAAACCAGGGAGAGATCACTCTACTCCGACCGGTTTCCGCCCAATCTCTCTAACCTCTTGCGTGTGCAAGTTGATGGAGAAATTGGTAAATGTTAGATTAGCCTTTTTCCTGGACAGCGCAGGCCATCTGTCTTCCGCACAGTGCTGCTTCCGCAAGTTCCAGTCCACGTCGGATGCTCTTCTCCGACTGGAAAATGCCGTCTGCGAGGCTTTTCTTCGTAGACAGCACTACGCCACGGTGTTTTTCGATCTGGAGAAGGCCTATGATACCGCATGGCAATGCGGTATCATGGAGACTCTCCACACGATGGGGGCGAGGGGACGCCTCCCAATGTTTATATCTGAATTTTTGCGAGATCGTCGATTCCGCCTACGGGTGGGGGGAGCCCTCTCCGGCCCAAAGGAGCAGGAAGAGGGTGTCCCGCAGGGAAGTGTCCTCAGTGTCACACTCTTTGCCCTGAGCATCAACGGCATCACCTCGGTGCTGCCGGAAGATGTTCTCGCTACGCTCTACGTGGACGACCTTTCGATCTCTTTTGGCGCGGCCCAGATGCCAACTCTGGAGCGTGGACTCCAACAGGCATTGAACCACGTCTCTCGCTATGCCGAAGCGCACAGGTTTCGGTTTTCTTTGGCCAAGACTAAGGTGTGCACTTCTGCTGCCATCCACGGCTTCACCCCGACCCAGATTTGTTTCTTAATGGGGTGCGCCTGGATGTGGTTTATCGCACCGTTTCATTGGTCTTGTATTCGACCGACGCCTCACCTGGGAGGCTCATATTCGCAGCCTTAGGGTCTCTTGTACCCGCGCCATGGACATTCTCCGTTCCGTGACGTTCAGCGCTTGGGGCGCTGATAGGGCTACTGCCTTACTTTTTTATCGATCCTTTGTTCGTTTGAAGCTCGACTACGGATGCGAGTTTTATGCATCCGCAGCCGAGCGTTTATTGCGGAAGGTGGATTCGATCCACCACACCGGCCTTCGCCTTGCGACCGGTGCCTTCCGCACTTCCCCCATTGAGAGCCTGTTGATCGATGCTGGGGAGATGCCACTCGCTCTGCGCCACGTGCAGTGTATCACTCGACTGTACGCGCGAGCCCGGCGCCTCCCTCAGTCGCCAACAGCTCTCACTGCATCCGCAGCTGATCTCGATGGTGCCTATGCCGTCGAGAGACGCCAGTCATACCCTAAGCCTTTTGGGTTTAGGGCCAGGAAACTCCTTCGAGAGGTAGATATCGCTCTCGGGCCGGTGGCGCCCCTGGTTTTGCCCAGGACGCCACCCTGGAGGGTACCACATTTGGCTATTTGTCGCCACGCCTCTGCTCCCAAAGCTTGTACTGCGCCGGGAGTATTGCGTTCGACCTTTTTGGAGCACACATCGTGTCACGCTGGAACCGTGCCAGTGTATACGGATGGCTCCAAGTCCCAAGAGGGGGTTGGCTTTCACGCCGTATCCCCTCTGTTTGAAGTCAGCGGGGCTCTACCAGGCGCTGCGTCTGTCTTCACGGCCGAGCTGGTGGCAATACACCACTCGGTGTATAGCGACTCACAAAGCGCCCTGAGTGCTCTCGGGGCATTGGAATCTCCGCATCCCCTGGTTCGCGAAATCCGTGACGCCACGGTTTTGGCGAGCCGGAAATATGTCGAGATTATCTTCTGCTGGGTTCCTGGACATGTAGGAATTGCGGGGAATGAGCGCGCCGATGAGGGCGCCAAAGAGTCCGCGAGGACTCTGCGACCGGACCAGCGTTTCGCTCTTCCCCACACCGACTACATGGCAGGAATACGGGCAGCTCTTCGGACTTCTTGGCAAAGAAGATGGGAGACGCTCGAAGGGAACTTAAAGTTGCGTGCCATTGCGCCGCGACTGTTCCCATGGATCTATCCCTCAATGCCGCGGCGGCTTCAGGTTGCTTTCTGTCGTCTTCGAATCGGACACACTCGTGTGACGCATCGCTACTTGATGGAGCGCTCGCATGCGCCCTATTGCAACGACTGCGTCGTCCCCCAGACTGTTCGGCATATTCTTGTCGAATGTCCCAGTCTGGGTGATCTTCGCGCACGATACCTGTCTCGGTACCGGGATGGGGAGGGTTACTACCGCCTGTCCCTTGTACTCGGGACGAGTGCGTGCACCATGACTAGTGGACTTATTGACTTTTGGGGGGAAGCCGGCCTTCTCCCTTTCATTTAACCCGGTTTTATTGTTGTTGTTGTTTTTGTTATCCTTTTTGTTATTGCCTTATTATTGTTATTTCTTTTTATTGTTGTTTCCTGTTGAATTATTTTGAAGTAGCCTAGAACTAGGCTGTTTGTTTACGGCAACTTATGCCTAAGTCGGCAGTCACCAGATAGCCCCTTAATCAAAAAAAAAAAAAAATCATGTCACGCTGAAACCATGCCAGTGTATATGGATGGCTCCAAGTCCCAAGAGGCGGTCGGCTTCCACGCTGTATCCCCTCTGTTTGAAGTCAGCTGGGCTCTGCCACGCGCTGCGTCTGTCTTCACGGCCGAGCTGGTGGCAATGCACCACATTGTACGGGAGATTACGCGACGTGCCCGATTTGGAGACCGGATTGTGATCTATAGCGACTCACAGAGCACCCTCGGTGCTCTCGGAGCATTGGAATCTCCCCATCCCCTAGTTCGTGATATCCGTGACGCCACGTGTTTGGCGAGCTGGGCAGATGTCGAGATTATCTTCTGCTGGGTTTCTGGTCATGTAGAAATTGCGGGGAATGAACGCGCCGATGAGGGTGCCAAAGAGTCCGCGAGGACTCTGCGACCGGACCAGCGTTTCGCTCTTCCTCACACCGACTACATGGCAGGAATACGGGCAGCTCTTTGGACTGCTTGGCAAAGAAGATGGGAGACGGTCGAAGGGAACTCAAATTTGCATGTCATTGCGCCCTGTCTGTTGTTCCCATGGACCTATCCCCTAATGCCACGACGGCTTCATGTCATTTTCTGTCGTCTCCGAATCGGACACACTCGTGTGACGCATCGCTATCTGATGGATCGCTCGCCTGCGCCCTATTGTTACGAATGCGTCATCCCTCAGACTGTTCGACACCTTCTTGTCGGATGTCCCAGTCTGGGTGATCTTCGGGCATGTTACCATTCGTAGTACCGGGATGGGCGGGGTAGCCTCCGCCTGTCCCTTGTACTCTGGATGAGTGCGTGCACATTGACTGGTGGACTTGTTGACTTCTTTTTTTTTGGGGGGGGAGGCCTTCTCCTTTTTATTTAATTAGGTTTTGTTGTTGTTTTTTTGTTATTTTTTTCTTTCTAGGTCGCACGCTCCTGCGATGGAGGGAGGGAAGTCTCATCCCGACGCCGGAGCTCCCTTCCTAATTGTTGTTATCTTTCAATTTTATCAATGTTTTGTTTTCCAATTTTTATTTTAAAGTAGCCTAAATCTAGGCTGTTTCATTGCGGTGACTTATGCCCAAGTGGGCAGTCGTCAGATAACCCCTTAAAAAAATTATCTCAGACCTTGCATGGTTGCCAAATGTCACTCTTTCTCTTATTTCAGTTCTCTAAAACAAATATTCTTTTTTATTGTCAATTAAACTCAATTTGTATTAAATATATAGAAAAAATAATATTGTAATTATTAACTATAGACTTTTAAACAAATTTTATATTTACTAAACCAAAATTATTATATTTCAGTCTTTCGTTTTGTTTAAAAGTTTCTTCAAATAACGGAAATAAACAAATATTTAGTTACTCGTAAAAATAAGGAAATGATTGAGATAATGGCAATAATTTGTAAAAATATGACTAAGATGTTTAATCTAGATTATAATGCCAAAAAAGAAGTATTTGGGAACAGTACTCCTTTTACAGCACTTATCATTCGGATTCCACTTCCTCGAATGTTATTTTGGTTTAACGTTAACCCATTATAACCCCGTAAGCGGCGCGGCGATTTGCCATCCTGGCCGCCGTGCTGACGGGATCCAGCGCTCCGTCCGGCCCTAGCTTAGCCACTCTTCCTTCCTTCAAAACACTTGTTTCCTCTCTTTTCATACAACCTCTCGCACAACTTTCTCTGGTCAGCCTCTAATTTCACAGGGTAGATGCTGACCTTCTTCTCAGCCAACCGTCCCGGATCGGGGCTGAGGGGGGAGGGGACAATATTCCCTAACCCCTGAGCTCCGGTCTGGGGTGGCTGGCTTTTAACAACCTGCTTCATCCCCACCCATACCTTCCTCACATCCCTTTTCCTCTCCTCTTCAAAATCTATTAATTTTTACGCCGTGTTCAAGGTGGAGCCGCCATGCCGATGGACTGCCAGGCCACCAGGTGGGAGGGGTGGTCCCAAATGGCGGCGCCTGGCTCCGCCAGGCCTGTAAGCACCTCTTGCAGTGCGGTCAACTGCAAGAGGTGATGAGCTATTGCGTCCCGTATTAAAAAGAGGGTCACCATGCCCATGTATGAAAAAAAACAAAAACCCCAACCCCCCAACTTTCCCCAAAACATCTACGGAGCTGCCCTCGGGCAGCTCCACCGAAAAAATGGAGGTCCCCCCCCCTTGTGCTTGCGCAGGGAACCCTCCATACTTCTTTAACCAGAGAGGAGGCTTACTCCTCCCCTACGCCTACGGGTGTAGGGGACTCCCCCTCACCCCCTTCTCTGGAGGTGCTTTCGGGCACCTCCCTATCTCCAGCGGCAGTCCCTCCTTTGCTTTCTAAGGGGACTGCCAAGAAAACCAGCAGGCAGCCCATTGCCGACCGCCCCTCGTGCAAGCGGCTTGGTAGGGCAAACCCCCTTAGGGGGGAGAGGGAAGCCAGGCCCCTTCGGTCGCTTCCCTCAAAAGACCTGCTGGCAAGAATTTTAAACCTTACCAGGGTCAAGGCCTGTGCCTCCCCACACAAGACTGGCGACACTGCCAAGGGGACCTGCGATGTCCTGGGAGGGGATAACCAACTGGAGGCCCCTCCTGTGGTAGACATGGTCCTTGAGGAGACCCAGCCTCAGACGGTAGGGCCTTCCATGGGGGGGAATCCGAGCTCGGCGCCAAGCACCGAACCCGAATCCGCCCCTATGCAAGGTCCCCCTAAAATGGCCGAGGGCTCCGAGGCAGTAAAAGAAGGGGAGGGATCTCCTCCGACAGGTACCCCTACGACTACCAGGACCTTCTCCATTTCGGAAAGGGACCTGGCTGAGGCCGGCCCATCTGGCATGGGGGCTTCTGCCGGCGGAGGTGAGAAGCGGGTTCATTCCCCGCCCTCCTCTCCTAAAAAGAAAAAGACTAAAAAGACCGAGAAGACTCGGGGCTCCTCTCCATCCGCGGGAGCTGCGGGGACGGATGGGTCTGCTACCACTTTGGTAGGCGACCAAGCTAAGATCGGCACATCCGGCCCCTCTACCCCCTCGTGTGTGGAACCCCTGACTAAGACTAACACCAAGAATGCAGAGGGCGGAGCCTCGATGACATCGGGGCCCCTGATTCAGAGGCTACCTGGCGTTTTCGAGCCCGCTGGCTTCAAACGCTTCCTCGTTATTCGCTCCACTGATGGCCCCATGTTGTCCAAGGGCAACATGATCCATCAGAGGAGAGGTTTAGCTAGTGCAATTGGTAGAGAGCCGAAGGTAACCCGTTTCTCGGACGGGAGCCTTCTGGCGAATGCGGCGAATCCCGCCGAGGCGGCCAAGATAAGTGCTCTTCGGACACTTCATGGCACCCCGGTAAGTGTGACGCCGCACTCTACCATGAACTTTGTGAAAGGAGTAGTTTATGCGAGGGAACTCGTTGACTACTCCATTGAGGACATCACCCTAGAGCTAGCCGACCATGGGCCGGTCAAGGTCGAACGTGTGATGAGAAAACAGGGAGGGGCCTTGAGACCCACCCCTACACTCTTCGTCACGTTCGACTGTGGCAAGCTCCCTGAGTCGGTGCGTGCCGGTTGGTACCGCTACCGCGTGAAGGCATTCGTGCCACTTCCGCGGTGGTGCTATTACTGTCACCGCTTCGGCCATACGAATCGCTCATGTAGACGTGCAAAATCGGGGTCACCCGAAGTCTGTGTAAATTGCTCCAAGGTCGCACACGATAAGTCCAAATCGTGTGTGTCAATTGCGGAGAGCCGCACCCTGCTTCTTCGAAGAAATGTGGTGCATATCTCCTTGAGAAAGAAATCGTGGCCGTTCAGGCCCAGGATCGACTCTCATTCCGCGAGGCTAAGGACTTGGTCCTGGCGCGCCCGGCTCTGCCTGGGACGTCATATGCCTCAAAAGTTAGAAAAGCACCCTCTGCTCCTGGCCCATCCAGGCCAACCAGCACGGTGGTTTCCGCGCCCATTCGGAGCCCTTCTGAGGGCTCTACTACACCCGGGCGCTCCCCTGGTAAAGCTGGCGGCAAAAAGGGTTCACACCCAGCCCCGGCTAAAACCAGCCCCCCCCCCTCTTCCTCATGCGTGAACGTTTCCTGTAAGGCGAAACGGCCACGGGCCTCCACAGAGTCGTTTAGACTCACAGGAGGCAACACCCCTGAAGATGGTCGCTAGGCCATCTTCCGGGGTTCCTAAAGCTGTTCCCCGAAAGGAGGACAGCAACAAAGGAGCTTCGGCTCCTTCGCCCACGCCTCGAGGTGGAGCGAGTGGCTCGGAGACGGTGGTTCCTCGAAAAGAGGCCCCCCCGCCTCCCAAGCCGCAACGCCCGCCTAAGGTTTCGAGGCGAGGGAGGAAAAGACTCGCATGGCGAGCCCAACCTCCCCCAATAAGTCCTCGAAGGCGACAGCGCCTTCAGCGCTTTGTCCGGCCAACAGCGCCTTCAGCGCTTTGTCCGGCCAACAGCGCCCGGGGTTATGCCCCTGGGAAGCGTAGGGCCATTCCCGTGAGGGTCTTCAATTCGAGGAGGGCCCCTGCGTCTCCTCCGAGCTAGGCATGGAGGGCATATTCCTTCAATGGAATTGCCGTGGACTCCGGGCCAACTGGGAGGAGCTGCGGAGTTTCGTCTCGTCCCGTTCCCCGTTAGCTATTTTTTTGCAGGAGCCATGCTAGGCGCGTGCCCGCTGTCTGTCCTCTCGGGGTATAAAGGTCTTGCGACCCCACCACCGCGGGATGGCCGGGCTGGGGGATGCGCGGTTTACACCCGGCATGATGTCTCCGTTCTTCCTTTCTCTTTAGATACCTCCTTTGAGGCAGTGGCTGTGCAGCTGCACCTGGATAGGAGGTATACTATCATTTCTGCGTACATTCCACCGTCAGCTGACTTCGACGCGGGTGACTTCCGCCGCGTCTTGGCACGGTTGCCGAGGCCCTATCTCTTGCTTGGAGATCTGAACGGCAGGCATCCTCTCTGGGGAGATTACTCCATAAATCCCAGGGGACAAGTCCTTGCCGATCTGATCGAAGAGCTTGAGATGGGGGTCCTAAATGTGGATGAGTTTACGCATCACTGTCCGAGAACCGCTTCATTTTCTTGCCTTGACCTATCTTTGTGCTCTTGGGATGCACAGCCTGATTTTGATTGGGGGGTGGTTGATGACCTCCATGGTAGTGATCACTTTCCCATTCAAATATCATTTTCAGGGCAACTGCCGCCTGAGAGAGCACCTCGGTGGTGCTTGGCACGGGCGCGGTGGCCTGCATTTCAGGAAATGACTGAATTCTCTATCTCAGTCGAGGAGTTTAGGTCGGTAGATGAGGCCGTTGAGTTCTTCTCCGGCAACCTCATCGCCGTGGGCCTGACTACTATTCCTAGGACGTCTGGCCGTTTTGCACGCCGACCACTCCCATGGTGGTCGGCCGAGTGTGAGACGGCCCTCAAACAGAAGCGTTATGCCTACATGCGCTATAAGCGCCACCCGAACGATTTCACTGTCGCTGAATTTCGCCGGGCTAGGGCTAGGTTCCGGTATATTTCGAAGCACGCCCGCCGCTCTTCTTGGCGGGCATACGTGTCTTCGCTTAACGGGAAGACCCCTTTAGCTGAGACGTGGAAGCGAGTCAAAAGGATTTGGGGCAAGTTCTCGCAGGACCCCCATCCCGTTCTCCAGGAGAATGGGACCGCAATCTCGGGCCCCGCGTCAGTGGCGGAATTCTTAGCGACCGCTTTTTCCGCATTCTCTAGCCGTGATGCTGCTCCGCCAGATCAATGCACGTCGTGATGTCGCGGAAGGGCGCCGGCTGGACTTTACCTCCAGAGGCGGAGAACCCTTGAACGACAAGTTTACTGTGAGTGAGTTGGGTTCCGCTCTCGCTTTGTGCGTGGACACCGCCCATGGTCCGGACGATGTCCCGTACGCCATGCTTCGACACCTGGGTGAGCGAAGCATGGCCTTTCTGTTAGATTTGTTCAACAGGATCTGGGTGGAAGGTCTTCTCCCAGACTCCTGGCGAATCGCTACTGTGCTCGCCTTTCGCAAGCCGGGAAGAGATCACTCTACTCCGACCGGTTTCTGCCCAATCTCTCTAACCTCTTGCGTGTGCAAGTTGATGGAGAAATTGGTAAATGTTAGATTAGCCTATTTCCTGGACAGCGGAGGCCATCTGTCTTCCGCACAGTGCTGCTTCCGCAAGTTCCACTCCACGTCGGATGCTCTGCTCCGACTGGAAAATGCCGTCTGCGAGGCTTTTCTTCGTAGACAGCACTACGCCACGGTGTTTTTTGATCTGGAGAAGGCCTATGATACCGCGTGGTGATACGGTATCATGGAGATTCTCCACACGATGGGGGCGAGGGGACGCCTCCCAATGTTTATATCTGAATTTTTGCGAGATCGTCGATTCCGCGTACGCGTGGGGGGAGCCCTCTCCAGCCCAAAGGAGCAGGAAGAGGGTGTCCCGCAGGGAAGTGTCCTCAGTGTCACACTATTTGCCCTGAGCATCAACGGCATCACCTCGGTGCTGCCGGAAGATGTTCTCGCTACGCTCTACGTGGACGACCTTTCGATCTCTTTTGGCGCGGCCCAGATGCCAACTCTGGAGCGTCGACTCCAACAGGCATTAAACCGCATCTCTCGCTATGCCGAAGCGCACAGGTTTCGGTTTTCTTTGGCCAAGACTAAGGTGGTGCACTTCTGCCGCCATCCACGGCTTCACCCTGACCCGGTTTGTTTCTTAATGGGGTGCGCCTGGATGTGGTTGAGTCGCACCGTTTCATTGGTCTTGTATTCGACCGACGCCTCACCTGGGAGGCTCATATTCGCAGCCTTAGGGTCTCTTGTACCCGTGCCATGGACATTCTCCGTTCCGTGACGTTCAGCGCTTGGGGCGCTGATAGGGCTACTGCCTTACTTTTTTATCGATCCTTTGTTCGCTCGAAGCTCGACTACGGATGCGAGTTTTATGCATCCGCAGCCGAGCGTTTATTGCGGAAGGTGGATTCGATCCACCACACCGGCCTTCGCCTTGCGACCGGTGCCTTCCGCACTTTCCCCATTGAGAGCCTGTTGGTCGATGCTGGGAAGATGCCACTCGCTCTGCGCCGCGTGCAGTGCATCACTCGCCTGTACGCGCGAGCCCGGCGCCTTCCTCAGTCGCCAACAGCTCTCACTGCATCCGCAGCTGATCTCGATGGTGTCTATGCCGCCGAGAGACGCCAGTCATACCCTAAGCCCTTTGGGTTTAGGGCCAGGAAACTCCTTCGAGAGGTAGATATAGCTCTCGGGCCGGTGGCGCCCCTGGTTCTGCCCAGGACGCCACCCTGGAGGGTACCACATTTGGCTATTTGTCGCCACGCCTCTGCTCCCAAAGCTTGTACTGCGCCGGGAGTATTGCGTTCGACCTTTTTGGAGCACACATCGTGTCACGCTGGTACCGTGCCAGTGTATACGGATGGCTCCAAGCCCCAAGATGGGGTCGGCTTCCACGCCGTATCCCCTCTGTTTGAAGTCAGCGGGGCTCTACCAGGCGCTGCGTCTGTCTTCACGGCCGAGCTGGTGGCAATACACAACTCGTTACGGGAGATTACGCGACGTGCCCGGTTCGGAGACCGGATTGTGATCTATAGCGACTCACAAAGCGCCCTGAGTGCTCTCGAGGCATTGGAATCTCTGCATCTCCTGTTTCGCGAAATCCGTGACGCCACGGTTTTGGCGAGCCGGGCAGATGTCGAGATTATCTTCTGCTGGGTTCCTGGACATGTAGGAATTGCGGGGAATGAGCGCGCCGATGAGGGCGCCAAAGAGTCCGCGAGGACTCTGCGACCGGACCAGCGTTTCGCTCTTCCTCACACTGACTACATGGCAGGAATACGGGCAGCTCTTCGGACTGCTTGGCAAAGAAGATGGGAGACGCTCGAAGGGAACTTAAAGTTGCGTGCCATTGCGCCGCGACTGTTCCCATGGACCTATCCCCCAATGCCGCGGCGGCTTCAGGTTGCTTTCTGTCGTCTCCGAATCGGCCACACTCGTTTGACGCATCGCTATTTGATGGAGCGATCGCCTGCGCCCTATTGCAACGACTGCGTCGTCTTCTAGACTGTTCGGCACATTCTTGTTGAATGTCCCAGTCTGGGTGATCTTCGCGCACGACACCTGTCCCGGTACCGGGATGGGCGGGGTCGCTACCGCCTGTCCCTTGTACTCGGGACGAGTGCTGTACTTTGACTGGTGGACTTATTGACTTTTTGGGCGAGGCTGGCCTTCTCCCTTTCATTTAACCCGGTTTAATTGTTGTTGTTTTTGTTATTGTTTTTGTTATTGCTTTGTTATTGTTATTTCTTTTTATTGTTTCCTGTTCATTTTTTTAAAGTAGCCTAGAACTAGGCTGTTTGTTTACGGCAACTTATGCCTTAGTCGGCAGTCGCCAGATAGCCCCTTAGTTAAAAATAAAAATAAAAAAATAACCCACTATAAGATTTTATAAAACTTCAAAGTGCTCATTTTTTTAGGTATCTACATGCTCTCAGGATGCACATCCTGATTTTGCGTAGGAGGTGGTCGATGACCTTCATGATAATGACAACTTCCCCACTAAACTATCATTTTATTGGCAGCTGCCGCTTAAAAAAACTGCATTCGTGGTGCTTTGAGCGGGCGCGGTGGCCCGCATTTCAGGGAATTACATTATTTTCTTTCATTCGAGGAGTTTTAGTCAATTGATAGGGCGTTGAGTAGTTCTACGGTAACATCATCGTTGTAGTCCTAACGACTATTCCCAGAACGCCTGGCCGTTTAGCACACACCCCGCGTCATTGGTAGTGGCTGAATGTGAGACAGCCCTACAGCTTGAACAATATGTCCACATGCGCTATTAGCGCTGCTGAACGATTTCACCACCGGTGAATTTCTCGAGTTCGGGCTAAGTTCCAGTATGTTTCGAAGCACGCACGCCGCTCTTCTTGGCGGGCATACGTTTCTTCACTTAACGGGAAGACTTCTTTAGCTGAGGTGTGGAAGCGAGTCAAAAGGATTGAGGCAAGTTCTTTCAGGACCCCCTCCTGTACTGCAGGAGGGAGGCCCATATTCGTATTTAGGGTCTCTTCTAGCACGCCTTTGACATTTTGCTTTCCGTGACTCTCAACAATTAGGGGTAGTGATAGAACTATTGCTCGCCCTGCTTTTCTGCCTATCCTTTGTTCGTCCGAAGCCAGAGTTTGTCGCATCAACAACCGAGCTTGTATTGCGGATGGTGAACTCGATCTAACAATCTGGTCTCTCTCTTGCGACAGATGCCTTCCGCATGCCCCACATTGATAGCATACTTGTCGATGCCACTTACCTCGCTCCTTTCACAGTGTATTATACACGGGTGGTCGGCGTCTCCCTCAGTCCGAATTTCTCTATATTCATCCGGGGCCATCTCGAAAGTGACTATGTAACCGACAGGAATTTTCGAATGAATCCGCCAAAAGTCCGCGAGGACGGGTAGCCCATACCAGTGTTTTGCTTTTGCTCACACTCACTATATGGCAAGAATCATGTTAGCCCTCCAGGCTGCATGGTAAATATAATGGGAGACGGCCAATGAGAATTTAAAGTTGCTTGCCATCGCACGGGACTGTTCCTCTGGACCACCCTCATATGCTGGATGACTTTAGGTCATTATCTGTCGTTTTCTAATTGGACATACTCGCGGGACGCACCGCCATTTGATAGAGCAATTCCCTGCACCTTGCTGCGACGACTGCGTTATCTCTCAGACTATTCGGCAAATTCTTGTTATATATCCCAATCTGGGTGATCTTCGCAGCGTTACCTGTCTCGGTACTGGGACAAAGAGGTCGCTGCCACTCGTCCTATGTGCTCGGGACGAGTTCATGGACACAAACTTGTGGACTGTTCTTTCTGGGGGAGACTGGCCGCCTTCTTCATTTTATTTCACTCTCTTTGTTGCTGTTCGCATGCTCTTGTGTCAGAGGGAGGTTTTCTTCCATATACCCCGGATAGTGCCTTCTGTTTCCTTTTGTTTTATTATGTTTGTGTGCTTTTTTATTAACCTAATAGTAGGCTAAATTTAGTTACGAAGACGTAAGCTCTTTGTCGCAGTCATCAGATGGATGCCTTAAAGACAATAATGTAATTATGTCGTCTGCTACTAGGCCTAATATATATATATATATATATATATATATATATATATATATATATATATATATATATACGAGGGGCGATCAATAAGTTTTGCGAATCGGTAGGGCAAAACAGAGGAAAGAGGATGGCTGTTTCTAGGGGTGTTAGGACAAGTTATGACAAGTCAGGACCTGCAGGCGCACGCTCCTGCGTCGTCTATTTAAAGTCACAAATTTTTCAACAATAGAGAAGGTTGAACACCGCGCAGTGATCAATTTTTTTACCTAGGAAGGCAACAATGCAACAGAGATCCATGAACGCATGGGTGCAGTATACACCGACACCGCCCCTTCCTTTGCAAACATTGTGGAGAGGATGATCCTCGAAAATCGACGGGTCAAGGTCGAAGAAATCGAACGAGAACTTGGAATATCACATGGAAGTATTATCAACATCTTCCACGACAATTTGGCCATGACCAAGGTCTCTGCCCGATGGGTTACTAGAAACCTCACGCCTCATGATCGACTTCAACGTCGTCAAAGTTTACAAGGCCAGAGTTGCACAAGCTGCCATGCGCGAGTGTGGATTCGAGGAGCTCAACCATCCTCCCTACAGTCCAGATCTGGCACCCAGCGACTACTTTTTATTCCGCCAGCTCAAGGCTGCACTGCGGGGACGCCGGTTTGGGGACGATGAAGATGTCCAACTCGCCGTCCAGGAGTGTATTGAACAGCAGTCGGGAGATTTCTGGTTGTCAGGAATTCAAAGTCTCAGGGACAAGTAGCGCAAGTGCATTGGATTCGAAGGTAGTTATATTGAAAAATAATAAAACACTTTTCCTCATATCGCGTTTCCTAAAATCCGAATTGCAAAACCTATTGACCGCCCCTCGTATATATAATTTGGTGAAACTTATTATTTTATTTATATAAAATATTATTGTGATGTGTTGTACTTTCTCATTCTGGTGTGCTAGCTACATCGTTTGGTGTGGCGAGGTATGAACCCCGGTCTGCCAAATGGACTCGTCTATGCTTGTCTTATCAGCAGGCCAAGGTCCAACGCCACCATAGACCCACTCTGGCCTATTTTTTCTCCCTTCGTCGCGCTTTGATGCCATTTACCTCAATCTTGTAGTTCAATTTCCATTTTACTTGTTGGCCAGAGTCTTTGTCTATTTCAGACATTCGAGGTTCTACTGTTACTCTAGCTTTCATCGCGGGTTGTGTTTCGCTTCTGGTGTCCTTTCAACAATCATGACTAATTACGAAGGCCAATCCGAATCTCACGAGTGTCAACCTTTTATCCATTGAATCAACTCTTCGTAAAAGGTTAGAGAAGCTGGAGCGTTCAGCCTTTCCCTCTCGGTACTCACTTTTTTCTAAGAGTATCCTTTCTTTATTTTCTTTAGGCTTAAGTACCTGACCACCTATCCATTGCCGTGTCAGATTAGAAGATTTGGAACTTATATTTACATCGCGCACAGTTTTTAAGATACTAGGGCTTAAGGGGTTCTAGGCATTGAGGTGCGATTAATCGGAAGATAGATTTGGCCCTAATATCCACTGACCTGCACCTAATTGGGCCATTCTCTGGTGCATAAGCCTGCATTACTCATGGCGGGTAGGCTTTAATGCCTTGTTGGCTGCCAGGCCAACTACATCTCTCGTGGCGCCGTCTCTGAGTCTGCCATCGCATTAAATATTGAGATCCTGGCCATTTTGTTCACCATTAGTCCGACCTAGTAAAAGATCTTCCCCACCTCCTCCCTTTCGTCCTGCTGCTTGGTAGGGAGCTGTGGCCTTTGGGAGCGAAGAAACTTCTCGTCGGTTTCTGTCGCGAACACCATTTTTGTCTGGTCCCAATTGGACACACGCGCGGAACGCAGTGTCCTCTAATCAAGCGCTTCCCTCAATATTACCCTCAAGACTGATTGCCGCCCCCCATCCCCAGACTGTCCGACACATTCTCTTATGTCCAATCTGAGGATCTTCTTGCTCGTTACCTGTCTCAGTACAGGGACGAGTTGGGTCACTACCGTTTTCCCTGTATCAGGATGGGTTCGTTCACACTTGATCATGGGATAGTTGAATATTTCAATGAGTCTCACCTCCTCCATTGCATAGGGCTTAAAGTGCTGGGAGCATGCCGTGACTCGGAGGGAGGCGAGGTTGTCTTGGTTGTTTTTCTTTGTCGGTTTTTGTAATGTTAACTAGTAAAATAGGCTGAGATTTGCTTCGGCGACTCATGCCTTCGGTATCAGTGGCCAGGTGGACATCATTAAATAACAAAAAAATGGTCTCCGTTTGTCGACCGGGGCTTTCCGCAAATCCCTCATTAAGCCCCCCTATCGGTACTAGAGAGATACCGCTTGCTTTGCGACTTCCACAATGCATTTTGCGTTTGTACTCGCGAATCCAGTGTCTTTCTCAGTTGCAAATTCTTTCATTGCATCCACGACCGATCCCGAGGTGCCTATGCTGCCGAGAGCCACCAATCATACCCTAGGCCTCTTGGGTATAGGGCTAGGAAACTCCTGCCTAGCTGGTTGCAATATACCGTTTGGTACGAAACATTGCCTAATGTGTCCCGTTCGGACCCAATAGGGACTGAAAGAGCCAACCTGAGCACTCGCGAGGCTTTCCCCACCCCCTGGTTCGCAATATCCATCAGGCCACAGCTGCGGCGAACTGGAAAGATATCGAGGTTTTCTTCTATTGGGTTCCTGGACATTTAGGGTTTACGGGACATGAACTTGCTGATTAGGGCACCAAACAGTCTGCAAAGACCAGCGTTTCACTCTTTCCCATTCTGACTACATGGCAGAGAGCTGGTCAACGCTTCCTTCTACATGGCGAAGAGGATGGTAGACGGCTGACGGGAATATAAAGTTACATGTCATTGCGCCGCAACTTTTCTCGTTGATATACCCATATGCTTCAACAACGTCTGGTTATTTACTATCTCCTCCGAAACGGGCATACTCGCGCGAAGGGGCACCATGTGAGGGATTGCCCACTGAACCCAATGGGAGGACTATTTCACCGAGTTTTTTTTGTCGCCTCTGAATCGGACATATTCTTCATTTCTTCTAGCGAGCCCTGCCCCTGAACCGCGACAGTTGGCACGCAACTCACGTAATCCGGGCTATATAGTATGTTGTGAATTGGAGGCGAAGGGCCTATACTATATTATTTCATTATTATTGCTGTTGATTCTGAGGGAGGCAAGCCTCATTCCGCCACCATGTGCATCTTTTTTGTTCTCTGCTTTTTTTCACTTTACTTCATTTGCTTTAGTGGTCTATTTTGATGTGTTTTTTTGGTAAATAAATAGATTCATTCATGGTTTACTTCTAAAGACGAAGCCTGCTGTTTCTGGCATGTTTTTGTATGCTCTGCGACGTGCTGATTGATGTTGTTTTTTTCCCAAATTCGTCAAAATCTTTTCTGGATTTTTTCCCATCTCAACCGACTATCAACAGGCTGAAATAGATAGCCAAACCTCCCAGAAACATTATGGCCCATCACTCAATCCATAATTACACATACTTGCAATTGGTGAGATGACTAATGACATAGTTTTCAATTATGTAATCCTGGACCACCGAGTGTGCCATTGTTGAAAGAGGGGTGTACATAGAAAGAAAGGCGATGAAAAATATAAAGCAACGTATTGTGCGGTGAGTTGTGGACACTTTCATGTCGTTGGACCAGCGTACGCGCGCCTTAGTTGGCTAGGTCTGTGTGTACGAGAATATTATCTCTCTCTCTTTTAGTTTCGTAGACTGGGTAATCAGTGTGATCATAGATTTTTTTTAAATGTAAAGGAAATTTGAAGCAGGATTAAACTTCTTTATTTGGCGGGAGCGTGGATTGGTCTTGATGTATTTACAAGAAAATAACTGCCTCAGCGACAAAATGCTGCTCTATATATACTTTTTCTACTAAGACTTACGAGTAAGTTCTGCAAAATGAACCAATCAGCGTTAAACGAATTTTTATAAAGAAATTTATGTTAAATTTATTCTCGCGATCATAGACGTTACGTTAGCTGATTATCTAATGCCAAATTGACCAATCAGCGTTGAGACAAATTTTAAAGGAACATTTATGTTTAATTTATTCTATCAGACATTAGCGTTAGGTTGGCTGATTTTTCAACCATAAACGGTAACAAAATACCCAATCATATTCACATAAAATCATAGTGCAGATAATGTTCTACCCGATTATATAATTTCATAATACATGCAAAAGTTCATCTATGAGGTATATTTTGAGTCACTTTACCTTAACAAATTTTATCAATTCTTGCATAAAGTAATACTTACATAACAATACAATAAATTAATATAACTAAGCCGTCTAATTTTTAATTATAATATAAAACAATAAGTATGTACAGTTTGCAAATTGAGCTCCCTTCACAAGACTTATTAATTTACTATTTTATGGAATGTTCCCTTGGTTTACTGTGAACCAATTATAGAATTATATAAGACTTCAAAATGCTCATCTTTGAGTCATATTCGATTCTATAATGTGGTTCCAGCACCATAGAAGTTCCCCGCGAGAACACAGAGTGTGTTACCATATTATAATAAATACAACTACGTACAAATTTTCACTGTATACTAAGTATTCAGAGTTTATTTAGAGCGTTCGGACGCAGGAAATGCCACTCTTAAATGCGAACAAAATATGCTTCAGCGCGCGCGCGCGTGTGTGTGTGTGTGTGTATGTGTGTGTGTACGCCACAACTATATTATGCCCATCATTGACTTTTACTATTGGCTGCAGTATTAATTTCTTAAGCGCTTCTGAGGGTTTTGTACCATTTTTTATGCATACCGACAGCTTCGCGTGTGTGCCCACAACACAACATTGTTTATGTGTTCCGCATGTAGTAGCTGCAGTTTCTCATCGCGAACTAAACCTCTTTCTTTTATTTACATTTCTTTGTCTATAGGCACCACATCATTCTTCTTAAACTACACGTAACGGAGTTAACTTTATATTAATATATACACGAATTTACCTACCTAATTTAGTCTCACAACCAGAACCGTAGCAATGTCTAGTGCTCCCCCCCCCCCAAAAAAAAATCAAGATTGTGGGGCCCCCATAACAATATATCATACACTTACAAGTAGTGCCAGGCATGACAAATACTATTCTCAACAATCCCAATTCTGCGTAATACTTATCCTTAAGCGTTTTTATTATCCTTGAATATTATTAGTTAGCCAATTGGCCATATTGCAGAGGGAAGTCCTTACCACAAGTAAATGGGGCCCAAAGGTAGACTGGGCGCCGCGCCAACCGAGAGGTACCCGTGTGGATGGTTTATCCCATCCAACCTATTTAGACAAGGAGGTTAAAACACACGATATAAAAAATGATTTATTTAAAAAAACTACTCAACTTGTATATGGGAAATGCCTACATAAAAAATTAAAAAATGAAAAAAACAACAAAAAAAAACCCAGAAAAAACACAAATATCAACGCAACAAGAAAATGTTTTTGGCACATTTCGTGAACTTCGGGCCAGTATTTTTTGCGTAATATTGTTAAAGAACTAACTAACTAACTTTTCTCATACTTAGCATGATCCCAAAAGTGGGTAAGGATTTCTTATATCTAATATTTGCAACCACTACAATACTGGTTCCAGAAATATTTTTGTAATACAAATATTCTGATCTATTATTAATGACACAGTTGAAAGGGAATAGATAAATCAGATAATTACAGAAAATGTGTATCCGAAAATTTTATATTTTCATTAATAAAATACAAAACTTTGGCCACAGTGGGGCACCTTCAAGATTCGCCACCTCCCGGCCGGGTGGGTGTGAGTGTGGGGGGTTGCTACGGCTCTGCTCACAACATTCCTATTATTATTTTTTATCACCGAACCTAGGAATTTTTACTATTTACACTTGAAAATTAACACTGAATCTACAATTTTGAATTAGTTCACACTGGGATTTTTAAAGCACTATTACTGCGTGAGTTCGGTTGTTGGTTTAACCTTGTTCCAGTGTTGCTCAAAGTAGTCCGGTGCGTAGAAATGGGTTGAGGACTGGAGGCTCGATGGTGGTTGAATTCGCTCCCTCCTCTCTAGCGGTAAGGCAGCCAAAAATCCATGATTTCCGCCATCCCTTATCGGCTGCTTCTTTGTAGATGGGAGGCTCGATAGAAGTGGATTATGTCATGTTGGTAGAGCGAGAAGCTTGTTGCTCGCTTTGTGAATCCAATTTTTGGTATGATCACACTGCTTGTTCGACGAAATAGGTCACCAGTTATGGGTGCGATAATATTATCTCCCCTCCCCCGTCTCTCTCTCCTGTAGTTTCGTAGACTGGGTAATCAGTGTGATTCTAGCTTCCTTTAAAGGTAAAGGAAATTTGGAGCAGGATTCAACTTCTTTATTTGGTAGGAGAGTGGATTGATCTTGATGTATTTATAGGAAAATAACTGCCTTCAGCGACAAAATGCTGCTCTATATATACTTTTTCTACTAAGTTGTGCAAAATTTACAACGAATTCATGTTTAATTTATTCTATCAGCTTTAAGACAAATTTTATGTTTTACACATAAGCGCTGCAAAAAGTGACCAATCAGCGTCAAAATAGATTTTAAGGAAGAATTTACATTCACTGATTTTCAAATATAAGTGTTATTGAAATCCGATCAAGATTTTTTTTTGTTTTGAAATCTTGGACGAAATACATTTGCTATTTACATGTCGCTACCGGTTAAATGAGGTAACGGTTTAGCCAAGTCCGAAAAATGCCTTCGCTCAGTAAAGAACTCTGAGGACCGATTTTCTGTGAACCAATTATAGGATTTTATATATAAGACTTCAAAATGCTCAACTTTGAGGCATTTTTTTAGTCAAATGCGATTCTATAATGTGGTTCCAGCACCACAGGTCATCGCCCATGAAAAGACTGTCAAGAAGAGATTATTAGCCGCCCGCTTTCAATTTCGCCACGCTGCACCCTCTATGAATGAATGAGTTTAACTCAGGCCTCTTCATTTCCTGATGCCATAAAAGCCAATTGTATCACGATTATTTTTACCGCTTAATAAGAAAATTCAATTTACTCAATATCATCAGGAAAAATAACAAAGATAAAACACAACCTAACCTCCCTAACATGTCAAACAAACTTCAACCAATCAGAATTTCGCTATGTCGAAGCTTTTATGGTGGTTGGTGGGAAGAAAAAGGTAGGTGACTTATAGGCTCAGTTTGAACATAGCTTTTCAAAGCTACGAAATGTCTTAGTCGGTAAGGCACCTAGCCCAGTTAGATTTAAGTAATGTCGGGGTCTCTGGTTTGATTCTCGCATCCTTTGCTAAATTATTTTCCTTCCATCGTCCACTCTCTTCTAGAGCCTTATATTTTATACCATTTGACAACCACATCAGTATTAAAAAAAAAAAATCTGCTCTAGTACAGCGAAAGATCCACCACTATTTAAGTCACACTATTACGAGAGGCAGGCTAAACCCATGACAGAGCATCATGATTTTGAAATTAAATTGTAGCAGCCTCGCTTTTTTTCTTTTAATTTTACAATGTTGTCTACAAAAGGCATACCCTCTATTGCGGCTTTCTGTTGATAGAAGGATGAATGAGAAGGGGCGATGAAAAAAAAAACAAAGAACAAAAGTAGTGCGATGCGAGTTGCATACGGCTTCCTGCGTTGCCGGATCACCGTTGGCGAGCGGCGAATCGACTTCGCTATCCTGAGTCCCACAAGACTCATTCAAGCGAAACTTTTAAACCGCTCGCTTGCACTTATCGGCACGCTACACAACTTCAACTAGAAACAGAGGGTATTTTCAAGAAATGGCGACGAAAACGTTTGGAAACGCAATCCAAAGCTAGGCACCATCTTAGATAGTGGGCTGTAGGCAAGGGGGCAATGAAAATTTAACTTAAGAAGCGCAAGGAGAATTGCGAACGGTTTCCTTCGTTGCGTCATGCTGAATCTAAAAATAAATTCCATTCAAGTTAAGCTTTTGAACTTCTCTCTTGCACTTCTCAACACGCTACATGTTTAATTGGATTTAAATATTTAAAGTGGAGTTTAGGGTCTCAAAATTGGCCAGAAATTTCCCCTCCAAAATGGACCTCCCTAGCAAGCTTCCCCGAATATCCAAGTGTGATTGTTAAAAATTTACATAGAATTTTCAATGCTGAAAACAACCTCATAATTTGTCAAATAATAACGGTAGATGTCAATAAACCCAGTAAGCCCCTAAAACAGCGCTCGTCTGGGGTTGCCACTACAACGACCCCAAAATATAAATAAAATTCTATAACTCAGTAAGTATTAATTTGTAAAAAATTCATGATCTGTTTCGTGTGAGGAAAAACGAACCTAAAATGTAAAATGGTATCCGTAGATACAGATACAGACCAGCCGTGGATCTGCTAATTTATAATTTTTGCTGATGTTCGCTTAATGCCGGTCGGCAAGTTAGAACATTAGAATTTAGGGGTAAATATGTAAATTAGCGGCTCGGCCCCAAAAGTAGATTTTTGTGTCTTTACATTTCGTTCACCCCTGCATGAATATTCATGCGCGCTCGAGTCCTATTCGAAATATAGCCAACGCCAGATTTTTTTTGGTAAAAAAATGCCCGAAACTAAACAAACGAAAAACGCTGTTTACCTCACGTTATTTTTTTTTTTTTTAAAAATGCCCGAAAATAACCAAACGAAAAACCGTGTTTACTTACTTTATTGCGGTGGGTATACTTCTGAAATAGCGATGAGGAAAGCCTATTTTGTTCACAATAGTGAATAGCGACCTCTCTGCAGAAACTAAACCAATCAATCAAAATTTTTGGTGTAACCTTGACTTGATGGGACAGAACTTCTAATGTTAATTGGTTGTCTAGAAACCAGCAAATAATTTGCAGGATATTTTCTACAGAGATCCTGCGTTTGAGAAAAACGTGCTATTCAATGCTGATTTTTCTTTTAAAAATGGCGCCCACTTAAGTCACGTTTAGTTTTAGAACATCTAAATTAAAAATGAGGACTAATATCTAATGCCCGACCACAAACCTCGCAATCGATTTTAATGTTGAGTAAATTATAAAAGTCCAAAAAGGCTAAAAATTTATCTCGATCAGAAAATAGATTTAATAATTCGGCAATAGACGAGGGATACTATTGGCCACCAGATTCCATTTTCAAACTGCGTAAAATGCGTCTGTACTACACCCAAATGGCTAAAAAAAAAAGTAGTTCCTTTAAACGATCTAGTTAAGTAGATTTAAATGTATAAAAAAGGTACTAAAAATAATAAAATGGGGAAAAATATATTGACAAATAAAAATAACTCCAAATGAGGATAGTAAAAAGATATTAAGTGAAAAACAAAATAAAAATTCAAATCATTCATTTCTGACGTCAGACCCCACCCCACCCCCATTATAATTTCCCAAACGGTTAAAAGCGCTGAAATGATTTGGTTAAATCATTCACTTCTGTAAACGTTAGAACATTATTCTATAAGCAATTAAGATTATATACTGGGGAGCTGTGCCCCCCCCCCCATTGATTGAAACTCAAGATCATCGTAGAGTGGTCACCCCATTGTGTTTACTCCCACACGAGCCGTCCCCTTAAATTTACTCCCTAAACGTGAAACATTTTGGAACACCGACCAAATAGTACGTCCCATCGTTCGAGCCGCCAATCTACATATTTACCGAATTTAAAACTAAATCCGTTGAATTATGTTTAACACTATCTTATTATAGCTGTGCACCAACCAGCTTATCGTCACATCTTATGCAAAGAAGAAAGAAGTATTTTAAAATTCGCCCGGGT
Source organism: Ceratothoa steindachneri (assembly GCA_963969495.1). Classification (NCBI taxonomy): domain Eukaryota; kingdom Metazoa; phylum Arthropoda; class Malacostraca; order Isopoda; family Cymothoidae; genus Ceratothoa; species Ceratothoa steindachneri. The sequence continues at coordinate 193,908,818 of OZ018320.1, forward strand.
AAATAATCCAAATAAATCCCGCGTTTCTTTTGATAGATTTATTGGCCGAACATCTTGAGACGACCTTATCAATGTTATTAGCAGAGTTGATGGGAAAAATGGTTATCAGTCGATTTATGACTGTCCTTGAACGGGAAGGCCATTTAACCTCAGCCCAATCAGGTTTCCGTCGTGGATGCAGTACCACAGACCACCTGATGCAATGGCAGACATAGCAGCCTTCAACTCTTGTTTCCGTCGTGGATGCAGTACCACAGACCACCTGATGCAATGGCAGACATATAGCAGCCTTCAACTCTTGTTTGCATACCATAGTAATATTCTTTGATTTAAAGAAAGCCTATGATACCGCATGGAGGAGAGGTATTCTTCAGACAATATATGATTTGGGGTTCAGAGGAAATCTGTCCATCTTCATTCAGAACTTCTTAAATAATAAAAATATCCAAGTATTTCCTGTCTTTCAGCCACTCAGCATCCAATTTGAAACACCCCCACATATCCCAATCATTTTTAATTTATGAACTAGTCTCCTAATTGGTACCTTATCAAATGCTTTACTAAAATCTAAGTAAATTATATCTACATTCTCTCCCTTATCTACTTGATCTGTTACAAACTCCAGAAAGTCTAGTAAATTAGTCAAACATGATCTACCTGATCTAGACCCATGCTGAGCATCGCTGATTAACTCCTCCCTCTAGATGTTGGCAAATCCCTTTTTTAACTATTTTCTCAAGGATTTTACAGACTACAGGAGTTAGGCTAACCAGTCTAAAGTTATTTGGATCCTCTTTACTACCCTTCTTGAAAATGGGGACTACATTCGCTCTCTTCCAATCATTGTGTATTTTTCCATATTCCAGTGACCTAGTATATAACTTCTCCAGAGCTATTGAGATACTTTCTACCCCTTCCTTAAGTATCCTAGAATGAATATTATCAGGGCCGGAGGCCTTGGTAGTATCTAACTCATCTATTAGTCCTTTTATCATCCTCCGATCCACACTAATGGTAGTAAACACCTCTTTTCCTGACCTATGAGTACTATACATAAGACTATTTAGTTTCTCCTTTGTAAATACTGATGCAAAAGGACCATTTAGTACCTCAACTATTTCCTCATCAGTTTCTCTCATAACATAACATAACATAATTACACGGATGACAAAAGCCACAAGGGCCTATCAAAGGTCATCCGCCTCCATCAAAACCCACCCACAAAAAGCACCATCACCAGGGGAAGACAAAATCAAAGTCCCCCACAATATAATATAACGGATGAAAAAGCCACAAGGGCTCATCATAGGTCATCCAAGTCAAGCGGCCTCTTTTTCAAGGCACCCAAACTCCCAGGAAAACTACATCCAGAGGATTGCATCCAGAAACAAGGGTATCACCAATCAAGGCTTGTCAAGAACTAAATCATGCAGCTATAGATATATACAAACAATATTAATATATACAAAACTTAGGAACCATCACAACCTTCCCTTCCCATAAACTCATCCAACCTACTCTTAAATACATTTAGATTTGGACTACCTACTACCCTCTGCGGCAATTTGTTCCAGAAGTCTACCACTCTATTGGTGAAAAAATACTTTCTTAAATCCAACCTACACCCTTGCTTTTTAATTTTCAAGTGGTGACCTCTAGTCCGATTTCCATCATCTAACTCAAAAAACTTGCTAACATCCAATTTATCTATCCCGGAAAAAATTTTAAAGAGCTCAATCATATCCCCTCTCACACACCTCCTTTCGAACGAGAACATATTTAATACCCTCAGTCTATCTTCATATTCAAGGTGCCTCAGGGAAGGAATAATCTTTGTTGCCCTCCATTGCACTGACTCAAGAAGGTTAATATCGTGTCTAAAATGTGGGGACCATGCCTGTATACAGTACTCTAGATGTGGCCTAACATAAGAGTTATAGAGTTTAAGAATAACCTCCTTACTTTTGTAACTGACATTTCTCTTAATAAAACCCAGCACTCTATTTGCCCTATTTCTTGCTTCAATACACTGCTTAGAAAACCTTAATGACTTATCTATTACTACTCCTAGATCTTTCTCATCCTCTACTGAGCTCAGCCAATGCCCATCCATTTCATAGTTAAATTCTCTATTATCTTTTCCCATGTTAATAACTTTGCACTTATCAAGGTTGAAAGTCATTTGCCACTTATGTGCCCAGGATAACAATTTATTTAAGTCCCCCTGCACTTTAAAATTATCATCAATATCTTTAACTACAGCTGCTAATTTGGTATCATCCGCAAAAATTGACACTTTATTATTAACTGCCTCCCCAAGATCGTTTATATAGATGACAAATAATAATGGACCGTGAACTGATCCCTGAGGAACCCCACTGATAACATCCCTCCACTCTGACTTTACACCATTTAGCACTACCCTTTGCTTCCTGTCTTTCAGCCACTCAGCTATCCAATTTGAAACACCCCCACATATCCCAATCATTTTTAATTTATGAACTAGTCTCCTGTGTGGTACCTTATCAAATGCTTTACTAAAATCTAAGTAAATTATATCTACATTCTCTCCTTTATCTACTTGATCTGTTACAAACTCCAGAAAGTCTAGTAAGTTAGTCAAACATGATCTACCTGATCTAAACCCATGCTGAGCATCGCTGATTAACCCCTCCCTCTCTAGATGTTGGCAAATCCCTTTTTTAACTATTTTCTCAAGAATTTTACAGACTACAGGAGTTAGGCTAACCGGTCTAAAGTTATTTGGATCCTCTTTACTACCCTTCTTGAAAATGGGGACTACATTCGCTCTCTTCCAATCATCGGGTATTTCTCCATATTCCAATGACCTAGTATATAACTTGTCCAGAGCTATTGAGATACTTTCTACCCCTTCCTTAAGTATCCTAGAATGAATATTATCAGGGCCGGAGGCCTTGGTAGTATCTAAATCACCTATTAGTCCTTTTATCATCCTCCGATCCACACAAATGTTAGTAAACACCTCTTTTCCTGACCTATGAGTACTATACATAGGACTATTTAGTTTCTCTTTTGTAAATACTGATGCAAAATGACCATTTAGTACCTCAACTATTTCCTCATCAGTTTCTCTCACAAACCCTTCATATTTGATAGGTCCTATTTTAACTCTGCCAGACTTGTTATTAGTTTTATAGTAACTAAAGAACTTTCTAGGATCTTTGTTGCTATCCTGAGCTAATTTAATTTCTGACACCCTTTTGTTCTTCTTTATAATCTTATTTAACTCATTCCTAGCCATTCTATAATCACTTAAATTTTGAATATTATTTTCTACCTGTAATTTTTTATATGCCCTTTTCTTCTCTGAAATTTTTCTAGCTATCTCCTGATTCCACCATAATGGTTTCCTACTTTTGTTCCTAATGGCCTTCATTGGGATACATTGTTCTTGGACTACATTTATTATATGCTTGAAAGTATCCCACATCCCATAAGCATTTTTACCTCTGAATTCTATGTCCCAGTCTACCAAATTTAGCAAGCTTCGAAGTTTTACATAATCTCCCTTATGAAAATTTGGAACTTTTTCAGCATTCTCAGTTATTTTACCCTTCTCAATTCCCAAGTTAAAACGAACTATCTGATGGTCACTATTTCCCAATGCTTCCCCAACAGTCAATTCTTGAACTAAATGATCACTGTTAGAAAGTACTAAATCTAATATATTGTCCCCCCTCGTTGGCTCATTAACAAATTGATTCAAAAAATTATCCTCAAAGCATTCTATGAACCTGCCACTTGTTCTATCCCTACCTATCATATTTTCCCAGTCCACAGAGTTTAAGTTGAAGTCCCCAATAATAACTGCATCTGTTTCACATCCCTTACTTATTTCCCTTATCATTAGTTCATCTATATCATCAGTCTGCCCAGGTGGCCTGTAAAAAGCTCCCAAATGCACCATTCTATTTTTACTGAACCTAATATCTATCCAAAGTGACTCAACTCCATCCTGCTTTATTGAAGTATTTAAACTTGAAACAATGTTGTTTTTTATATAGATAATTATTCCTCCACCAATCCTACCTGTCCTTTGACTAATGTACATATTATAGCCCTGAAAATCAAATTCACTTATAGTGTCACTAAATTCTATTTCATTAACCCATGATTCAGTAACGCATAATATATCTATATCCTCATTGCTAATATAACTAAATAGCTCATCCTTCTTGTTTCTAAGACTACGAGCATTTGTATAGAAACAATTTAACCCCCCTATCCCTGAAGCACCTCTTGAAACTTGAATGACCTCACCTCTATCGCCTTGGAACCTATTTCTGTTATCTGCCAAGTCCATTCTACTTTCAGTACTATAATGTCCTCTCATAATTCCCTGACCACTATTAGTATCTAGTTTCCCGCCCGCAAAGACCTAATAACACGATCATACTCCTCCCACAACACATCTACCCCCCTCCTACTCAAATGCAGTCCATCCATCGCATACATTTCTTTCATTCCAACAAACCTATCCCACACATCCACAAACATGACACCTTCCATCTCACACATCCTCCTCACATAATCATTCAGCCCAATTGCACGAGACATCCATTCTACCCCAACATCCATTCTTGGAAGCACACCTCTCACAACACCTTTCATTCTACTTTCTTTCACCTTTTCAATCAACCTCTTGTACCTCTCACGTAACTCACATGCACCCACTTTCTTCACATCATTCACTCCTACATGTGTAATCACAACCGCATCCCTTGCACAGCCAGACACCAGTTCCTCATACCTATCAGACAGATCTCTCACTCCAGCACCCGGCAAACACACCCTCAAACCATTCAATCTACTTGCATTCAACTTCCTATCTAAATATCTAACTCGCGAATCACCCATCACAAGCACTTCAGTCAGACTCCTATTCCTAACCCCCACAGACCTAACTCCATCCCCACTCCTATTCTCATTCAAACTACCAGTCACTCGAACTCCACCCCCACCCCCATCAGTCATATCACTTCCAGTTACTTCCTCTCTTAGGGCACTGAATCTATTAGTCAAGCTAATAGGTTCTGTGTCCCTCTGACTCACACACCTATTCTCCCCCTGGCTAACCACCTCAACAGAGGCAACCCTATTCTCACAAAGAACAGGAGAAGCCTCCCTAGCTTCATGTTTCCTAACCACTCTCCACTGTCCCCCATCCTCACTAGGCCTATTTCTAACTAATCTAAGGGGGCTAACTTCACTATCACTAGAACTATCATATCCTACCTCCTCCACCGGCCCTCTACCTTCACCTGAAACATCTAACTGGCCTACCTCACCACCTAACCTATTCCCAAATCTAGGCCTAACACTAAGTTCCCTCCTGAGCTCAGCAACTAACCCCTCCAGCCTACATATCCTGTCTAAATCCTGCCTTCTCATCCCCTCTAAATCTACAATGCATTCACGCAGCCCACATACAACACATGTATACCCCTCACCTAATACACCACAACCAATGCATACATTCCGACACTCATGCTCACTTTCATCCCCAAACTCCATCACTTATTCAAACAAAGAAAGAATTTAAGTAGCAATAAGAAAAAGAAGAAGAGCAACTTAGCTTTGGCTGATTGTGGTGAGAAAAAAAACAAAAAACAAACTAACTGTCTGGCTTTGTTCTGGAAGGTTGTCTTACAGGAAGCTCCAGATTCTCATTGTAAAATTGGAATATAATACTGATTTGGGTGTGTAGTTTTTCTTGTATTTATTTAATACATCAATCACTGTGTAATAAATACATTAGTGATTAATACTTTGGGGGAAGATAACTAGCAGCAATCCTGAGCAAGAATTTTTTTTGGTGAGTGTTAATTTTTTCCTTAGTAAATTTCTGAGAGTATGGCTTTTTGTATAGATGGTGAGAGCATGCCGTTTGAAAGTAGTGTGTATGTGGTGTGTGATGCATGTGGAGTTGAAAGGAGAGTGAATGTAACTGAATGCCGTGTGTGTTTTCTGGAAGGGGAGGTTAGGAGGTTGAGTGGGGAATGTAAGAGGTTGAATGATTTGGTGTTTGAGGTGAGAAGAGATGCAAGTGTGCGATTGAAGGGTGAGATTAGTGCTAAGAGGGTGGAAGATAGGGCTAGGACTGGGAACAGTGTGGAAGTTGTGAGTGATGATGAATGGTGGGTGAAAATGGATAGGATAGATAAGTTAGGACAGGTTAGGTGTGTGAATGAGAGGGACATAGAACCTGTTAGGTTGACTAACAGATTCAATGTCCTGAGAGAGGAAGAGTGTGAAAGTGATTTGCCTGGTGTGATTGTGGATGAAAGCAGGATGGGTGGTAGTGTGACTGAGAGCAGGAAGGAGGGTAATGTTAGGCCAAGAAAGAATAGGAGAATGACTGAGGTGCTAGTGATGGGTGACTCTCAGATTAGGTATTTAGATAGGAAGTTGAGTGATAGCAAGTGGAAGGGAATGAGAGTTTGTCTGCCGGGTGCTGGTGTAAGTGATGTTTGTGAGAGGTATGATAGGCTGGTTTCTGGGTGTGAGAGGGATGCAGTTGTGATTACGCATGTGGGAGTGAATGATGTAAAGAAGGTGGGTACATGTGAGTTACGTGAGCAGTATAAAAGGTTAGTTGAAAGGATGAGTAAAAGCAGGGTAAAAGGTGTTGTTTCTGGTGTGCTTCCGAGATTGGATGTGGGGGTAGAATGGTTGTCGCGTGCAATTGGTTTGAATGAATTTGTGAAAGGACTGTGTGAGGAGTTAGGATTGGTGTTTGTAGATGTCTGGGGAGGGTTTTACGGGAATAGGAGGTTGTATGCGATGGATGGGCTCCATCTTAGTCGGGCAGGTGTTGAGGTTCTATGGGGGGAGCTGGATAGTGTGATTAGGTCCTTACAGGTGGGAAACTAGAAGCTGTTAGAGGTAAGGGAATAACAGGAATAGAGGGCAGGTGTAGGAAATGGAAGGGATGCAGAGATAGAGGAATAGCTAGGGGAGAGGGCATACTGATGCATTATAGGGGGACTAATGCACAAGTGAATGAGCAGATAACTAGGAATAGAAAAGCACGATGCAATGAAGATAGGAATAATAAAAAAACTTTAAAAATATACTACACAAATGGTCGGAGTATAAGGAATAAGATAGATCTCTTAAGAGCGCTAGCGAGTGAAGAGAATTTTGATATAATTGCGATAACAGAGTCATGGCTTGATTTGGCAGGTAATCACTTTAAACCTGAGGTTGAGATTGAGGGCTTTAACATGTTCCATACAGATAGGAATAGGAAGAGAGGAGGAGGGGTTATTATTTATATTAAAGATAATCTCCAGTGTTGTGTAAACAGTACAATTAAATTAGATGATAACACAGAGTCATTATGGCTAAATGTAAAAGAAGGTAAAAACAAGCTTGTCATAGGATTATTATACAGACCACCAAATCTTAGTAAGGAAGCTTCAAATCTTCTGTGGCAGGAGATTGAACGGGCATGTAGACGTAAGCATGTGTGTATAATGGGTGATTTTAATTACAGAAATATAGACTGGGAAGCTCTTGTGGGTGATCAGGAGGCTGAGGAATTTTTGAATGTTGTCCAAGATAATTTTCTGAGGCAGATTATTAACGAACCCACTAGAGGTAATAATATACTGGATTTAGTTCTGACAAATAGGGAAGAAGTTATTAAGGATACTGAGATTGGAGGAAATTTGGGTAATAGTGACCATTGTGAAATTAGATTCAAGATGAAATGGAATGGTATTGATAGTAGCATGAACAATGTTAAAATTCCTGACTTTAGAAGAGCAAATTATAATGAGCTAAGGACTTACCTGGAGGCAGTTGTACAGAAGCCAGGCAATGAAATCAAATCAGGAATAGATTCAATGATATCAGTTAGTGGAGACAATAATCACCAGGAGGAAGAGATTACAATTGAAGAGGAGTATGAAAGAATAATTGAGCAATTAATTACTGGTCAGATGATTAACATTCCATATAAGGAGATTAGGACTAAAAATAATGACCCAAAATGGATGACAGATAAAATTAAGCATTATATTGGCATTAAAAAGGGCATTTATAGGAAAATAAAAAATGGAGAGGATCACTTAAGGCAGAGATATAATGAACTAGCAAGAGATGTTAAAAAGTTAGTTAGAGTAGCAAGGAGAAATTATGAAATTAAAGTGGCAAATAGGGCAAAGGAAGATCCTAAAAGTTTTTATCAATTATACAAAACTAAGGTTAGAGATAAAATAGGCCCACTTATAGATTCCAATGGAGAATTAGTGAGTGATAGGGACTCAATGGCTGGAATGCTAAATGACTTTTTTCTCTCAGTATTTACACAGGAGGATACTCTAAATATACCTGAGGTGTCAATGATCTTTCGGGGTAATGATGAAGAGAAATTAAAGGATATCTTGATCACAAAGGAGATGGTGACAAAGGAAATTGATAAAATCAAAAGTAGTAAAGCACCCGGTCCTGATGAGGTCTTTCCTAGAATTTTGAAAGAATGTAAGGATGTGTTAAGTGAGCCCCTAGCATGCATCTTTAGAAAATCATTGGAGAGTGGCATTGTGCCAGTGGCATGGAAGAAAGCCAATGTGATACCTATATTTAAGAAAGGAGATAAAACAAATATGTCTAATTACAGACCAGTAAGTTTGACATCAGTGGTAGGGAAAATGATGGAATCTATTATAGCAAGGAATATTAGAGATCACTTGGATAAGCATAAGTTGATAAAAGAATCACAGCATGGCTTTAGTAAGGGTAAATCCTGTCTGACTAATTTGCTGTCTTTTTATAGTAAGGTGTATGAAGCAGCAGATAATGATGAAAACTATGATATTTTATACTTGGACTTTAGTAAGGCTTTTGATCGAGTGCCACACTTATGGCTTCTGAGCAAAGTTAAAGCACACAGGATCGATGGCAGTATATTTAGGTGGATTCAGTCATGGCTTGGTGACAGACAGCAAAGAGTTAGTATAGATGGAGTTAAATCTGAGTGGGGGTGTGTTAGCAGTGGAGTTCCGCAAGGATCTGTTTTGGGTCCCTTGCTATTCTTAATTTATATTAATGATCTTGACATAGGTATAAGTAGTAACCTGAGTAAATTTGCTGATGATACTAAGCTAGGTAGGGCCATTAGGGCTGATTCTGATGCTGTTGTAATGCAGGAGGAATTGACCATTCTGTCCAATTGGGCCGAGAAATGGCAAATGAAGTTTAACATAGACAAATGTAGTGTACTTAGTATAGGTAGAAATAATCCATTTAATAGTTATAAATTAAATGGGAGAATTTTAGGGAGGACTGATTGTGAGAGGGACTTGGGTATTTTGGTAAGTTCAGACCTTCGTCCTAGAAAGCAATGCCTAAATGCTAAGAATAAAGCTAATAGGATATTGGGATTCATTAGGAGGAGTGTAAGCAATAAGAGTGCTGAAGTCATTCTAAAACTGTATCTGGCGCTAGTTAGGCCTCATCTAGACTATGCAGTACAATTTTGGTCACCATATTATAGGAAGGATATTGATTTGCTTGAGTCTGTGCAGAGAAGGATGACAAAGATGATTGGTGGGCTAAGGAACTTACCTTATGGTGAAAGGCTCAGAAAACTAAATCTACATACATTGGAAAGGAGAAGAGTCAGAGGGCAATTGATTGAAGTCTTCAAATGGGTTAAAGGATATAATAAAGGGGATCTGGGTAAGGTTCTTATACTTAGTGAACATGACAGGACACGTAGCAATGGGTTTAAGCTTGATAAGTATAGGTTTAGGAAGGAGATTGGGAGGAATTGGTTTACAAATCGTGTGGTAGATGAATGGAATAGGCTCACTAGACATGTGATAGAAGCCTCCTCTCTGGGTAGTTTTAAGAATAGATTAGATAAATATATGGATGAAGCTGCTAGATGGGACTGACTTTTTTTTTTTATGTACATATGTATATATTTTTCTAAGGAGTGGGGAGATTATATTTTGCGGTTGCATGAATGGACATAATCCTCTGGATGCATTTTATGTATATTGTAGATTAGATCTGACGAACTCCTGTAAAGGGTGACAATGTTGATGACTTTTCTCTGGTAAGAAATCTTTTGTGTGTTGACTGGAACAGGAGCTGCCAAGTGTAGGCCATGAATGGTCTTTTGCAGTCTCCTTCTTTTCTTATGTTCTTATGTTATAGAAAAATCTGAAAAATAGATCAACAGACTGAGAGCTCTATAAAACACGTGCTACCTGACTTTACACCATTTGGCACTACCCTTTGCTTCCTGTCTTTCAGCCACTCAGCTATCCAATTTGAAACCCCCCCACATATCCCAATCATTTTTAATTTATGAACTAGTCTCCTATGTGGTACCTTATCAAATGCTTTACTAAAATCTAAGTAAATTACATCTACATTCTCTCCCTTATCTACGTGATCTGTTACAAACTCCAGAAAGTCTAGTAAGTTAGTCAAACATGATCTACCTGATCTAAACCCATGCTGAGCATCGCTGATTAACCCCTCCCTCTCTAGATGTTGGCAAATGCCTTTTTTAACTATTTTCTCAAGAATTTTACAGACTACAGGAGTTAGGCTAACCGGTCTAAAGTTATTTGGATCCTCTTTACTACCCTTCTTGAAAATGGGGACTACATTCGCTCTCTTCCAATCATCGGGTATTTCTCCATATTCCAGTGACCTAGTATATAACTTCTCCAGAGCAATTGAGATACTTTCTACACCTTCTTTAAGTATCCTAGAATGAATATTATCAGGGCCAGAGGCCTTGGTAGTATCTAACTCACCTATTAGTCCTTTTATCATCCTCCGATCCACACTAATGTTAGTAAACACCTCTTTCCCTGACCCATGAGTACTATACATAAGACTATTTAGTTTCTCCTTTGTAAATACTGATGCAAAATGACCATTTAGTACCTCAACTATTTCCTCATCAGTTTCTCTCACAACCCCTTCATATTTGATAGGTCCTATTTTAACTTTGCCAGACTTGTTATTAATTTTATAGTAACTAAAGAACTTTCTAGATCTTTGTTACTATCCTGAGCTAATTTAATTTCTGACACCCTTTTGTTCTTCTTTATAATCTTATTTAACTCATTCCTAGCCATTCTATAATCACTTAAATTTTGAATATTATTTTCTACCTGTAATTTTTTGTATGCCCTTTTCTTCTCTGAAATTTTTCTAGCTATCTCCTGATTCCACCATAATGGTTTCCTACTTTTGTTCCTAATGGCCTTCATTGGAATACATTGTTCTTGGACTACATTTATTATATGCTTGAAAGTATCCCACATCCCATAAGCATTTTTACCTCTGAATTCTACATCCCAGTCTACCAAATTTAGCAAGCTTTGAAGTTTTACATAATCTCCCTTATGAAAATTTGGAATTTTTTCAGCATTCTCGGTTATTTTACCCTTCTCAATTCCCAAGTTAAAACGAACTATCTGATGGTCACTATTTCCCAATGCTTCCCCAACAGTCAATTCTTGAACTAAATGATCACTGTTAGAAAGTACTAAATCTAATATATTGTCCCCCCTCGTTGGCTCATTAACAAATTGATTCAAAAAATTATCCTCAAAGCATTCTATGAACCTGCCACTTGTTCTATCCCTACCTATCATATTTTCCCAGTCCACAGAGTTTAAGTTGAAGTCCCCAATAATAACTGCATCTGTTTCACATCCCTTACTTATTTCCCTTATCATTAGTTCATCCATATCATCAGTCTGCCCAGGTGGCCTGTAAAAAGCTCCCAAATGCACCATTCTATTTTTACTGAACCTAATATCTATCCAAAGTGACTCAACTCCATCCTGCTTTATTGAAGTATTTAAACTTGAAACAATGTTGTTTTTTATATAGATAATTATTCCTCCACCAATCCTACCTGTCCTTTGACTAATGTACATATTATAGCCCTGTAAATCAAATTCACTTATAGTGTCACTAAATTCTATTTCATTAACCCATGATTCAGTAACGCATAATATATCTATATCTTCATTGCTAATATAACTAAATAGCTCATCCTTCTTGTTTCTAAGACTACGAGCATTTGTATAGAAACAATTTAACCCCCCTATCCCTGAAGCACCTCTTGAAACTTGAATGACCTCACCTCTATCGCCTTGGAACCTATTTCTGTTATCTGCCAAGTCCATTCTACTTTCAGTACTATAATGTCCTCTCATAATTCCCTGACCACTATTAGTATCTAGTTTCCCGCCCGCAAAAACCTAATAACACGATCATACTCCTCCCACAACACATCTACCCCCCTCCTACTCAAATGCAGTCCATCCATCGCATACATTTCTTTCATTCCAACAAACCTATCCCACACATCCACAAACATGACACCTTCCATCTCACACATCCTCCTCACATAATCATTCAGCCCAATTGCACGAGACATCCATTCTACCCCAACATCCATTCTTGGAAGCACACCTGTCACAACACCTTTCATTCTTCTTTCTTTCACCTAATATCTATCCAAAGTGACTCAACTCCATCCTGCTTTATTGAAGTATTTAAACTTGAAACAATGTTGTTTTTTATATAGATAATTATTCCTCCACCAATCCTACTTGTCCTTTGACTAATGTACATATTATATCCCTGTAAATCAAATTCACTTATAGTGTCACTAAATTCTATTTCATTTACCCATGATTCAGTAACACATAATATATCTATATCCTCATTGCTAATATAACTAAATAGCTCATCCTTCTGTTTCTAAGACTACAAGCATTTCTATAGAAACAATTTAACCCCCCTATCCTTGAATCACCTAACATAACATAACATAATTTCATGGATGACAAAAGCCACAAGGGCCTATCAAAGATCATCCGTATCCATCAAATCCCACCCATATAATTCTACTTGAGATTCACTGTTGAATCACCCTATGGTGTCTACGGTAGTAAAACACCTAACATAACATAACAATTTTATGGATGACAAAAGCGACAAGGGCCTATCAAAGGTCATCCGTATCCATCAAATCCCACCCACATAATGCATCCATAGGATTTTGTCAGATCATGCATCTACAATATACAATTTAACAATCCATAGGATTATGTCCAACCATGCATCTACAATATATAATTTAAAGCCTCCATAGGAGTCTGTCAAAAACAAAATCAAAGTCCCCAAAATATACAATAAAAAGAAACTGCATCCACAGGAATGAGTCAAGAAATATATCCCCATACCAAAAAGTAAGAAATTAACCCTTCATCCCCATATAATCATCCAATCTGTGCTTGAAAACATTCAAGTTTGGGCTGTCTACAGTCTCAGGTGGCAAACTATTCCAATAATCCACCACTCTGTTAGTGAAAAAATATTTTCTAACATCCAGTCTGCACCTCTGTTTTTTAATCTTTAAGTGGTGGCTTCTAGCTCTATTACTACCTTCTAACTCAAATAACTTGCTGAAATCCAATTTATCCATCCCAGAAAAGATTTTAAAAAGCTCAATCATATCTCCCCTCACACACCTGCTTTCAAAGGAAAACATATTTAATACCCTCAGTCTATCTTCATATTCAAGGTGCTTCAGGGATGGTATTATTTTTGTTGTCCTCCTTTGTACTGACTTTAATAAGTTTATATCATGTTTAAAATGTGGTGACCATGCCTGTATACAGTACTCTAAATGTGGCCTGACATAAGAGCTGTATAGTTTAAAGATGACCTCCTTACTCTTGTAGCTAACATTTCTTTTAATGTAACCTAGCACCCTATTTGCTTTATTTTTTGCCTCAATACGCTGCTTTGAAAATTTCAGTGACCTATCTACTACTACTACTCCTAAGTCCTTCTCATCTTCAACTGAATTAAGCCAATACCCATCCATCTCATAGCTAAATTCCCTATTATCTCTCTCCATGTTAATAACTTTGCATTTATTAAGGTTAAAAGTCATCTGCCACTTGTGAGCCCAAGCTAACAACTTATTTAAGTCACCCTGGACTTTAAAGCTACCCTCAACTTCTTTGACTGCAGCTGCCAATTTAGTGTCTTCAACAAAAATTGACACTTTGCTATTTACACCTTGCCCAAGATCATTTACATAGATTATAAATAATAAAGGGCCTAAAACTGATCCCTGAGGTACGCCACTAATAACATTCCTCCACTCTGACCTCACTTCATTCAGTACAACTCTCTGTTTCCTATTTTTCAGCCATTCAGATATCCAATATAAAACGTTCCCACATATCCCATGCAGCTTTAATTTATGAACTAGTCTTCTATGTGGAACCTTATCAAAAGCTTTGCTGAAATCTAAGTAGATCACATCAACTTTCTCACCCCTATCTAATTCTTTAGTTACATAATCCATAAAATCCAGTAAATTAGTTAAACATGATCTACCTTTTCTAAAACCATGCTGAGCATCATTAATTAACCTGCTACTCTCTAGATGATCAGAAATTCCCTTCTTAACCATCTTCTCAAGAATTTTACAGACTATAAAAGTTAAGCTTACCGGTCTAAAGTTATTTGGATTCTCTTTGCTTCCCTTTTTAAAAATTGGCACTACATTTGCCAATTTCCAATCATTTGGTATTTCTCCAGACTCTAGTGATCTAATAAATATCTTCTCAAGAGCTACTGCAATACTTTCTACACCTTCTTTGAGTATCCTAGAATGAATGTTGTCAGGGCCAGATGCCTTACTAGTATTTAACTGCATTATAAGCCCTTTAATTTCTTCTCTGTCTATATTAATAGAATTTATCACTACTTCCCTTGACCTAGAATTATCATCAATTAATCTAACTGGTTTCTCTTCTGTGAATACTGAAGCAAAATGATCATTAATGACCTCTACTATTTCCTCATCAGATTCTTTCAAAACCCCTTCATATTTAATAGGCCCTATTTTATCACTGTTAGATTTATTATTGATTCTATAATAGGTAAAAAAAATTTTATGATCTTTATTATTATTTTTAGCTAAATTAATTTCTGCTGTCCTTTTGGTCTTCTTAATAATCTTATTTAGTTCATTTCTGGTTAACCTATAATGGTTTAAATTATCTAAACTACTCTCACTTTGTAATCTCTGGTATGCCCTTTTTTTCTCTGAAACTTTATTAGCTATTTCTTGATTCCACCATAATGGTTTCCTACATTTCTTCCTAATAGACTTCATTGGAATACACTGTTCCTGAACCATGTTTAATATAGTCTTAAAAATATCCGTCATCTCATAAGTATTCTTTCCATGGAATTCTATATCCCACCTGATCTGATTTAGCATGCTGCGTAATTTATCGTAATCTCTCCTATAAAAATTTTGAATTTTTGTGGAGTTTGTTGTTGTTCTACCCTTAACTATTTGCAAATTAAACCGAACCATCGGATGATCACTGTTTTGCAATGATTCTCCTACACTCAATCCTTGAACCAAGTGATCATCATTTGAAAGAATTACATCTAATATAGTGGCACCCCTTGTTGGCTTATTAACAAATTGGGTCAAAAGTTATCCTCAAAACACTCCATAAACTTACAACTTGCTCTCTCTTCCTATCATATTTTCCCAGTCTACAGAAGTTAGATTAAAGTCACCAAGAATAACTATCTTCTTTGCATCCTTTACTTATTTCCTTAATCATTAACTCATCGATACAATCAGTCTGTCCTGGCGGTCTATAAAAAGCTCCCAAGTGTATTTTCCTATTTTTACCAACCTTAATATCTATCCATAATGATTCACCTTCTCCTTGCTCTATAGAGTTATTTAGATTTGAAGAAATGCTATTTCTGATATAAATAATCAACCCACCACTAGTCCTATCTCTCCTTTGACTAATGTACATAGTATAACCTTCTAGTTCAAATTCACTGACATTATCATTAAATATATATTTTCATTAACCCATGATTCAACTATACATATTATATCTATATCTTCATGAATGATATAACTAAATAATTTATCCCTTTTATTTCTAAGACTACGAGCATTTGTGTAAAGACAACTCAGCCCACCTATCCCTGAAGCACCTGAGGGCCTATCTCCTCTGCATCTCCTTTCTCTCCTTCCCCGACCCTGTACTCTTGTATTTCCCAGACCACTATCACTATTCAAGTAATTTAACTCTAAAGCACTTCTATTAGCCTGCCTACCTTCTACAAATCTGTGTTTGCTTCCTTTCCCTGCCTCACTTTGAGCCATTAAATTTCTCTGACCACTATAAAAACCTAATAACACTATCTAATTCCCGCCCAAAACCTCAACCCCATCTCGGCTCAGATGGAGTCCATCCATCTCATACAAACCCTTATTCCCATAAAACCCACTCCAAACATCTACAAACACCAATCCTGACTCCTTGCGCAAACCTTTCACATATTCATTCAACCCCATTGCACGAGACAACCATTCCATCCCCACATCCATTCTCGCAAGCACACCTGAAACAATGCCTTTTACTCTACTTTCACACATCCTTTCAATCAGCCTTTTCTACCGCTGTCGTAACTCACAAGTACCCACCTTCTTTACATCATTTACTCCGACATGTGTAATCACAACTGCTTCCCTCTCACACCTAGACATATAATAATAATAATTCTTCGCTACATCCCATGGCAAAAATGTATGTGATGGATTGGGGGAACAGTGAAGAGAGCTACTGCTCATGCCAGTCTGCAGAGAACTACAGAGAGGCAAATTCTTACACCAAAGAGACATGAACTTCAGTTTTGTGAAGAAAACTTGAGCAAGACAATCAAATTTTTCTTTATAATTACATCTGATTTGAAAGAGGCAGAACAACGGTTAGAACATCGATTTAAGGACAGTCAGGCTATTCTGAGAACTCAGAAATATAGATTTGTTCCAATAAAAAGGAAGAACTGATGGTGTATCTCATTTCAAGTGACATTAGAGAAAAGAAAATAATAAGGAAAAGTCATATTACTAATGAACCTGCAATCGTTAATAACCTAAAATGTGTCAAACCAGGAGAGTATGTTAGCTGCATTTATGACAGGCAATTTTGGTATGGAATTGTGGAGGAATATTGTTAGGAGTTAACATAACATAACATAACATAATTACACGGATGACAAAAGCCACAAGGGCCTATCAAAGGTCATCCGCCTCCGTCAAAACCCACCCACAAAAAGCACCATCACCAGGGGAAGACAAAATCAAAGTCCCCCACAATATAATATAACGGATGAAAAAGCCACAAGGGCTCATCATAGGTCATCCGAGTCAAATGGCCTCTTTTTTAAGGCACCCAAACTCCCAGGAAAACTACATCCAGAGGATTGCATCCAGAAACAAGGGTATCACCAATCAAGGAAGGCTTGTCAAGAACTAAATCATGCAGCTATAGATATATACAAACAATATTAATATATACAAAACTTAGGAACCATCACAACCTTCCCTTCCCATAAACTCATCCAACCTACTCTTAAATACATTTAGATTTGGACTACCGACTACCCTCTGCGCCAATTTGTTCCAGAAGTCTACCACTCTATTGGTGAAAAAATATTTTCTTAAATCCAACCTACACCCTTGCTTTTTAATTTTCAAGTGGTGACCTCTAGTCCGATTTCCATCATCTAACTCAAAAAACTTGCTAACATCCAATTTATCTATCCCCCAAAAATTTTTAAACAGCTCAATCATATCCCCTCTCACACACCTCCTTTCGAACGAGAACATATTTAATACCCTCAGTCTATCTATATATTCAAGGTTATATTATGTTATGTTATGTTACATTCCTATTCTGAGAACTCAGAAATATAGATTTGTTCCAATAAAAAGGAAGAACTGATTACTGAACTTTTTACATCCATCTGGGTCATCAGAAGCAAGTACATATCATTATCCATCAAATAAGGATTCATATTCAGTGCCAGGACATCATATATTAACTGTCATGAGTTGTCCTACACTAAGAGGAGGAAGCAGAATCAAATATATTTTTTTCTCAGAAAGAAATTGATGAAAGTATCAAATATGCCAAAATTGTATTAGGTTAGCAGGTCTTCCCTATCATTATTGTAATTATTTTGTCACTGAGGATTATCAGTGAAATAATATCTTTTTATTCTTGGAAATTTAGGTCAAGTCAAACTGATAGCTAAAATAAATTCCTAAATTAACCTGTAATTTATACATATGGTGTCAACATAAGTTAGTTACATGAAAAATAATAGCATAAACAACCTTTTTATGATTGTTTTTAATAGCCAGGACCTTTGACTGTTTTTTCTATGCAAATAAAATTATAATTTCAATTTCTATAGGTCACATTAAGAGCTTAAGTATGACAAATATGTAAAATTGATGGACAACTTAAAAATATAGTGCTCACTTATTTGTTAATTACTTGAAAAATACTAGCATAAACAACCTTTTTTTTTTACTGATTCTAATAGCCAAAGAATATGCCTTCATTTTTGTAATTTATAAAAATTTTTCAATTTTGATACCCTAGCGGTCAAATCTTGACCTCAAATTTTAGCAAATGTATGATTTTTTAACTTTTCAATCTAGAGTTCTTAAAAATTCATATTTGGATTCCTTGTCTTTTTCTGATTCTAAATATATATACTTTTATATAATTATAAGCATTATTACCCTAGTTATGGGTTGCCAAATGTTTTTAACCTCAAAATGCCTGAGGTCATATCTCCTGAACCGTTGACCTTAAAAATTTAGAAATGGGTTTAGGGCCCCAAAACTTCATATAAACCAAATTTCAGCAAAATCTGAGAGATGAGGGTGTTAATTTGCAATTTTTATGGTTGATCTCACAGAGAATGTCCACAATAGAGTGGTAGATTACTAGAATAGTCTGCCACCTGAGACAGTCTAAACTTGAATATTTTCAAACAGATTAGATGATTATATGGGGAGGGAGGGTTAACTTTTTTTGGGGGGCGGGGGTGTTATTCTGGATTCATTCCTATGAATGCATTTTTTTTTATTGTATATTATGATTGATTTTGATGAGTCTTGATGATGATGCTTTTTGTTTTTGACGCATTCCTGTGGATGGTTCAAATTGTATATTGAAGATGCATGATCTAACACAATCTAGGATTGTGTAAATTGTATATTGTAGATGCATGATCTGGCACAATCCAATGGATGCATTTTATGGGTGGGTTTTGACAGATGCGGATGACCCTCGATAGGCCCTTGTAGCTTTTGTCATCCATGAAATTATGTTATGTTATGTTTCAGTGTGTCGTAACTTTCTCCCTCTTTTTGTTTATAATTTTCTTGATTGCTTAATTAAAGGGTTTTGAAAAGTTTTCTCAGTATGGCTGTTGCTTTGGATGAAGTGAGTATGCCCTTTGAGGTAAGTAGTATGTATGTAGTTTGTGATATTTGTGGTGTTGAAAGAAGAGCAAAGGTATTTGAATGCCCTGTGTGTTATGTGACTCGTGCAAATGTGGCTTTGGTAGAGGAGGCGAATCAATTGCGTGATGAATGCAAGAGATTAAGTGAGTTGGTGCATGAAGTGAGAAGGGATTTGAGTGTACTCATGAATAATGTGGCTGGGACTAGGAGGGTGGAAGATAGGCCTAGACTAGGGACTGGCGAGAAAGAAGTGACATGTATGTGAAGATGAATGGTGGGGAAATATGGATAGAATAGATAGGTTAGGACAGGTTAGGTGTGTGAGTAAGAGGGACATGGAACCTGGACTCCCGTTCCCCGTTAGCTATCTTTTTGTAGGAGACAAGCTAGGCGCATGCCCCCTGCCCGCCCTCCCGGGGTATAAGGGTTTTGCGACCCCACCACTGCGGGATGGCCAGGCTGAGGGATGCGCGGTTTACACCCAGCATGATGTCTCCGTTCTTCCTTTCTCTTTAGATACCTCCTTTGAGGCAGTGGCTGTGCAGCTGCACCTGGATAGGAGGTATACTCTGATTTCTGTGTACATTCCACCATCAGCTGACTTCGACGCTGGGGACTTCCGCTGCGCCGTGGCACGGTTGCCGAGGCCCTATCTCTTGCTTGGAGATCTGAACGGCAGGCATCCTCTCTGGGGAGATTACTCCATAAATCCCAGGGGACAAGTCCTTGCCAATCTGATCAAAGAGCTTGAGATGGGGGTCCTAAATGTGGATGAGTTTACGCATCACTGTCCGAGAACCGCTTCATTTTCTTGCCTTGACCTATCTTTGTGCTCTTCGGATGCGCAGCCTGATTTTGATTGGGGGGTGGTCGATGACCTCCATGGTAGTGATCACTTTCCCATTCAAATATCATTTTCAGGGCAACTGCCACCTGGGAGCCCACCCCGGTGGTGCTTGGCGCGGGCGCGGTGGCCTGCATTTTAGGAAATGACTGAATTCTCTATCTCAGTCGAGTTTAGGTCAGTAGATGAGACCATTGAGTTCTTCTCCGGCAACCTCATCCCCGTGGGCCTGACTACTATTCCTAGGACGTCTGGCCATTTTGCACGCCGACCACTTTCATGGTGGTCGGCCGAGTGTGAGACGGCCCTCAAACAGAAGTGTTATGCCTACATGCGCTATAAGCGCCGCCCGAACGATTTCACTGTCAGTGAATTTCGTCTGGCTAGGGCTAGGTTCCGGTATATTTCGAAGCACGCCCGCCGCTTTTCTTGGCGGGCATACGTGTCTTCACTTAACGGGAAGACCCCTTTAGCTGAGGTGTGGAAACGAGTCAAAAGGATTCGGGGCAAGTTCTCGCAGGACCCCCCTCCCAATCTCCAGGAGAATGGGACTGCAATCTCGGACCCCGCTTCTGTGGCAGAATCCTTAGCCATGATGCTGCTCCGCCAGCATTCAATTCACGTTGTGATGTCGCGGAAGACCGCCGGCTGGACTTTACCTCCAGAGGCGGAGAACCCTTCAGTGACAAGATTACTATGAGTGAGTTGCGCTCCGCTCTCGCTTCATGCGCCGACACCGCCTATGGTCTGGACGATCTCCCGTATGCCATGCTTTGACACCTGGGTGAGCGAGGCATGGCCTTTCTGTTAGATTTGTTCAACAGGATCTGGGTGGAAGGTCTTCTCCCAGACTCCTGGCGAATCGCTACTGTGCTCGCCTTTCGCAAGCTGGGGAGAGATCACTCTACTCCGGCTGGTTTCCGCCCAATTTCTCTAACCTCTTGCGTGTGCAAGTTGATGGAGAAATTGGTAAATGTTAGATTAGCCTTTTTCCTGGACAGCGGAGGCCATCTGTCTTCCGCACAGTGCTGCTTCAGCAAGTTCCACTCCACGTCGGATACTCTGCTCTGACTGGAAAATGCCGTCTGCGAGGCTTTCCTTCATAGACACCACTACGCCACGGTCTTCTTCGATCTGGAGAAGGCCTATGATACCGCATGGTGATATGTTATCATGGAGATTCTCTACACGATGGGGGCGAGGGGACGCCTCCCAATGTTTTTATCTGAATTTTTGCGAGATCGTCGATTCCGCGTACGGGTGGGGGGAGCCCTCTCCGGCCCAAAGGAGCAGGAAGAGGATGTCCCACAGGGAAGTGTCCTCCGTGTCACACTCTTTGCCCTGAGCATCAACGGCATCACCTCGGTGCTGCCGGAAGATGTTCTCGCTACGCTCTATGTGGATGACCTTTCGATCTCTTTTGGCGTGGCCCAGATGCTAACTCTGGAGTGTAGACTCCAACAGGCATTGAACCGCGTCTTTCGCTATGCCGAAGCGCACAGGTTTCGGTTTTCTTTGGCTAAGACTAAGGTGGTGCACTTCTGCCGACATCCACAGCTTCACCCCGACCCAGATTTGTTTCTTAATGGGGTGCGCCTGAATGTGGTTGAGTTGCACCATTTTCTTGGTCTTGTATTTGACCGACGCCTCACCTGGGAGGCTCATATTAGCAGCCTTAGGGTCTCTTGTACCCGCGCCATGGACATTCTCCGTTCGGTGACGTTCAGCGCTTGGGGCGCTGATAGGGCTACGGCCCTACTTTTTTATCGATCCTTTGTTCGTTCGAAGCTTGACTACGGATGCGAGTTTTATGCATCCGCAGCCAAGCATTTATTGCGGAAAGTGGATTTGATCCACCATACAGGCCTTCGCCTTGCGACTGGTGCCTTCCGCACTTTCCCCATTGAGAGCCTGTTGGTCGATGCTGGGGAGATGCCACTCACTCTGCGCCGCGTGCAGTGCATCACTCGCCTGTACACACAAGCCCGGCATCTCCCTCAGTCTCCAACAGCTCTCACTGCATCCGCAGCTGATCTCGATGGTGCCTATGCCACCGAGAGATGCCAGTTATACCCTAAGCCCTTTGGGTTTAGGGCCAGAAAACTCCTTTGAGAGGTAGATATAGCTCACAGGCCGGAGGCGCCTCTGGTTCTGCCCAGGACGCCACCCTGGAGGGTACCATATTTGGCTATTTGTCACCATGCCTCTGCTCCCAAAGCTTGTACTGCGCCGGGAGTATTGCGTTCGACCTTTTTGGTAGCAATGTAGCGGGCCGAAAATATATCTCTAATCCCAATCGATCCAACCCGCTTCCTACACTGTCCGGATGTGAGAAATCGAGGGAGAATGAAACAGATTATATATACAGTCCCTTTACTTACAAAAAAGTACAATGATAGTTACAGTAATTTATATTTACAAGGGAAGTGTGCACACTTCAAAATGGGGCCAAATTCCCCAATCCAAATTAGATACCAAAAGAGAATTTTATAACAGGCGAATACAACAAATTTACTTAAATATATCTACACAAAACATAAAAAACACAACAACAACCGAACGAAAAGGGGCACGCGCTATCACTTGTGTGCTGGAGGTGGGTGGTAGTAGGCTAACATAAAAGGAGGCAGGATTGTCAGCCAATGCGGGTATGGTGGTCCAGGTGTCTAGCGAGGTATGAAAGCCCTCCGTCTCAGGGCTGGGCGGAGCACTCATCTAGAGAACCCTTCTTGCCTTCCGTCCAAGCTTCCACTCTCTCTAAATGTATATTCAAACAATCCTCAAAATATAATCTTTTGATAACAGATTATTTTAAACAAAGTACAATCTGATAAAAAAGATTATTTTAAGCAAAGTACAACCTGAGAAAAAAAAAGGTTTTAATACATGAAATCAAATACATATATATACAAAGAGAAAATATAAAAAAAACCTCATTCCCACTCACACACACATTCTTACAGAGGGAGGGAGAGGGTACAGAGAAAAAGGGTGGGAGAATGGCCCTTTTACACACACTCACATTCGCTCCACCTCAGCAATACACCACTCGGTACGGGAGATTACGAGATGTGCCCGGTTCGGAGACTGGATTGTGATCTATAGCGACTCACAAAGCGCCCTGAGTGCTCCTGGGGCATTGGAATCTCCGCATCCCCTGGTTTGTGATATCTGTGATGCCACAGTTTTGGCGAGCCAGGCAGATGTCAAGATTATCTTCTGCTGGGTTCCTGTACATGTAGGAATTGCGGGGAATGAGGGCGCCAAAGAGTCCGCGAGGACTGCTTGGCAAAGAAGATGGGAGACGTTCGAAGGGAACTTAAAGTTGTGTGCCATTGTGCCGCGGCGGTTTCAGGTTGCTTTCTGTCGTCTCCGAATCGGACACACTCGTGTGATGCATCGCTATTTGATGGAGCGCTTGCCTGCGCCCTATTACAACGACTGCGTCATCCCCCAGACTGTTCGGCACATTCTTGTCGAATGTCCCAGTCTGGGTGATCTTCGCGCACGATACCTGTCCCGGTACC